>OY752134.1:3339119-4589119 GCA_963573275.1 Caenorhabditis uteleia
CGCAATTTCTGCTGATTTCCGCTGCAAGACAAATGTCTAAGATTCTGAAATTTTTTGTACTTTCCGATAGTATTCATGTACCTATATAGATCCTAAAAGTTGGAAATTTCGTCAGACGTTTCACAAAGCAAAAAAAAACGTTTTTTTTGCTCAAAAGTATCTCAACTTTCAGTCGTCATATCTTGACTGAAAATCAATATTTTTCAGATATCTAAAATGATTCTGAATCCTTAGATCAAGCTCTTTTAGATGTATATAAATACTATATTGTAAAAATCTTAGAGGATCCTCCGAAAGTGCCCTGAAAAATCCGAAATTTCGCATTCCAGACAGTCATCTTTGAAGATCTGTAACTCGGCTGAAAATTAACATTTTTCAGTTTTCTAAAAAGATTTCGAATCCTTGATTTTTGCTCTTTCAAATGTATATAAGTACTATATTCTGAAAATCTTCAAAAATACCCAAAATGTGCCCCAAAACATCTGAAGTTTCACATTCCAGACAGTCATTTTTGAAGATCTGAAACTCGACTGAATATCAACATTTTTCAGATATCTAAAATGATTTTGAATCCTCAGATTATGCTCTTTCAAATGTGTATAGATACTATATTTCAAAAAATTTCGAGAATCCTCAAAAACCAAATTGAAAACTATGAAGTCTAATGTTTCGGATAGTCATCTTTGAAGAGGCGTATCTAGGCTTAAAATCGAGATTTTTCACTTTTCTAAAATGATTCTGAATCCTCAGATTGTGATCTACAGAATGTATATACCCACTAAATAAAATTTATTTTCGATAAACCTCTAAAATCTAGTCAAAATGAACTATCCAACAAACCGTTCCCACCTCAAGTTCTAAACCATCAAAGTACAAAACTGCATCCAACCCTCTAACCTAATATTTATTCACAAAAATGGGGTGTCTATATATGAATCCAGTATTTCGGCATGAACGAACTTTTGTCGTCGATGGATTGCGCAATCCGTCTCTCCGATTCTATTTGTCGATCCATTTTCGGTTGGAAATTTCGGTCCATTTTCATTCGTCTCAAGACACACACCTTGTACATACATCTGGGGTGGAGGAAACATGACTAACAATGAGCGGAGGAAGGAGTACGGTAGGAGAGGGGAGGATGGATGGAGGGAGGAGTCCCTCCCTCACATACATACATACTCCTTCCGTTACACCTGCCCCACATCTTCCAGTCCAATTACTGTAAGCACGGCTAATCCTAATTCTATGGGTCTATGTAGCATAGATTCATAGATTCATAGATTCATAGATTCATAGATTCATAGATTCATAGATTCATAGATTCATAGATTCATAGATTCATAGATTCATAGATTCATAGATTCATAGATTCATAGATTCATAGATTCATAGATTCATAGATTCATAGATTCATAGATTCATAGATTCATAGATTCATAGATTCATAGATTCATAGATTCATAGATTCATAGATTCTTCTTTTCTGTTTCATCGAACCATAGAACTTCCATATATATATTTATACCTATATATATATCATATATCTATGCCATAGAACCTCTCAACTCATTATCCCATTGTCCCATAGAACCTTCCATAGATATTATTTCATAGAATATTCATAGATAAATCCAAAAATCTATGAATCTATGAATCTATGAATCTATGAATCTATGAATCTATGAATCTATGAACCTATGAATCTATGAATCTATGCCTCCCTATCATATATCCTGTTCCATCTTTCTCCTTCCATAGATCCTTCCAATTGTGCTGTCATAGTGCCATCAATCGGAGCTGCCATTTGTGTTGTTTCTATTATTAATCGATTCCTTCTCCTCCTTCCTTTATCCTATCCTCCACCGGACCTGTCATATCAGACCACAAGGTGTGCTCCCTAGACAAACACACAAATGTTTTGTGCCTCCTGCCAATTATCTCATATCTATCATGGATTGATTCTATTTGAGAATTCCATAGATCCTTTTGATTTGATGCATAGAATTTTAAAAGTATTCATAGAATCTTTCATAGATCCTTGGTAATGTATCATAGATCTTCTATATTTTTGCATAGAATCACAAATTTGTGCCATAGAATCTAGCTTTTCCATAGAACTTCAAAAGATATCCTGCATAGATCTCATAGAACCATAGACCCATAGAATATCAATTGATCACATCCCATAGAATTCTCAATCACTGACCATAGATTCTTGAATGTCTGAAGAACAACTTCATAGAATCTGATATTCTTTCTCAACCATAGAATCCATAGAACCTCAAATTCCCTACCATCACTTTCATAGATTCTGAAATTACTAACCAACAATATTTCAACAATATTATAGAACTTGACCAACAACCTTCCAACCATCTCAACAACCATTCAAATATTGTCCAACAACCTCAACCATCTTTCATAGATTTTCATCAATCTTGCAACAATATCATAGAATCTGAAATTCCTTCTCAACAACAATCATAGATCTCAACAACCTTATAACAATCTCATAGAACTTGACCAACAACTTTTCAACCATCTCAACAACCATCGGAATATTGTTCAACAACCTCAACCATCTTTCATAGATCTTCGTGAATCCTTTTAACAATATCATAGAATCTAATATACCTTTTCAACAACCTCCCAACAATCTCAACAATCTCAACAATAATCCAAATATTGTCCAACCATCTCACCACTCCTTCCTCCTTCTCCCTCAACCCACCCACCCATAATCCATGGCACTTGACTGATAACCCCTTCCTTCACGCCCTCTCCTCATACCATTTCAAGTACCATCCTTCCTCCATCCATCCTTGATATAATTCGACATGTCAACAAAACAAAGATATTATATATTTATATTCTTCCCATTCTCTGATAATATTAAGGGGGATGACAAAAAGAAGAAACTACAATATGAGTATTATATTATCAAATGTGTGTGTATCACCTGCCTAATATATCATACACACCTCTTCTCTTCCTTTTCCTTCCATTCCATCTTTTTCGAATATTAGGACATCCTTTTGACTGCGTACGTCATTTGATACTCAGTCTACATACGGTGTAATTCGTTTGTTACTCAGCCTACTCTATTTAGCTGCGTACCTTCTTCTATAGAGCTGTTTGATACTCAGTCAGAAATTTGACTGCGCACTTTTTATAGAACTATAGACGCTCTAATTTTCGCTGTTAGAAACCATGTAATAACGTTTGATACTCAGGCAACAGCCCTTCTTGCTGTTACGCCTAGAATAGTTTCATTTGATACTCAGCTGAGCAGTTACTTCTTGTAAAATAATTTGACTGCGTACCTTAAATACACGTTTGATACTCAGTCAACTCAACATTGAAATTTGGCTTCTTATTTTTTCATTCGGTACTCAGCCAACTGTTTTTTTGCATTTGATACTCAGTCTAGAATTTGGCTGCGTACTTTTCATATTTCTATGATTTCACTGCTAGAAGCTATGTAATATCGTTTGATACTCAGCCAACTGTTTACCCATCTCATATGGTTCATGGGATCTATAAATATGAGGATCTATGCCATAGAATTCACAAGCTATGCGTAGATATACAGATTCTATAATGCCTTCAATCTATGATTCTATGCCATAGAACCAGGCGTCATAGAATCATATGATACTCAGGCAACATTATGTCATTTTCATACTGTATTATCATTTGTTACTCAGCCAACTATATTTGGCTGCGTACCTTGGTTCAAGGTCAACTCCCTAGTACCCTGATCATATCATCGTTTAATACTCAGCTAACTACCACCTGATTTAGCTGCGTACCTAACATTCACATTCGTTTGTTACTCAGCCAACTATACTTGACTGCGTATCTGTCTTCATAAAATAGTTTGATACTCAGCCAACTACCACCTCATTTCGCTGCGTACCTAATATTTCATTTAATACTCAGCCAACACCTTCCCCCAATCTCTTTTCTGCTGTCATCTCCCGACTTCTGCCAACAATAATATTTGCCTATTATGACCAAAAAAACCGGATGAGCATCCCCCTGAATACACTTGACAACCATTCACCATTGTCCACTCGATTCTGTTTGTATCCATCATTCCCATTTTTTTTGGGAATTCTATGCTCATAGAATTTCATAGAACTTTTAAAGTTCTATGGACCATAGAACTTGAAAGTAGCATTTCATCAACAATAACATGGGAAGAAGACAGCTGAGAATTATTATCAGGTGTCATGTGATTCTATGGCACACTATAGAATCATTTATTATTCTATGCAAGTTCTATGCATAGAATTATAGCTTGGGGTCATAGAACCTGGCTTTCAAGTTCTATGGCATAGATCCTAAGTTCTATGCTTTAGAATCATAGAATCACGACATCAAATGTGTAGTTCTATGCCATAGATCCTGCATAGATCCCGATTTCTATGCATATATCTTGAAGTTCTACTTCCATAAAATTCTATGGCATAGATCCTCCTAAGTCATACCACTTTCATAGAACTGCTCGATACTATCGATAACAGGATCTATGGCATAGATTTTCATAGAACTCATTGATTTCGTGCTCTTCAGGATCATAGATCCCAAATTCTATGCCTCATCTTCCAAACTTTCATAGAACTCTATTATTCTATGCCATAGATCCTACAATTCATAGAACTCCCTAATTCAATTTTCATCAAGATCTATGCCATATATCCTCATAGATACATCCTTGATTCGATGCTCAAAGAGATCTATGGCGAGAAGATCTATGGCTCATAGAAATTCTATGACGCTTTTCCATCGTCCATGGAACATCATACAGTTCTATGGCATAGATCCTAGACCTCTCCATTGAACTTTTTCTGAGTTCTTTGCATATCAAGATCTATGACATAGATTTCTGTTATTCTATGACAAACTACTTCTACAGTTCTATGGCATAGATCTCAAGTTCTATGCCTCTCATTCAGTACCCAACTTCCACATAACTGTAATTCTATGCCATAGATCCTCATAGATCCCTAGAATCTTCATCCCAAAAAATCCTCTTTTTCCGAATTTTATGCTCATCAAGATCTATGTCATAGATTTCTGATATTCTATGACAAAGACATTACAGTTCTATGCCATAGATCCATAGAACTTTCTCCATCCCAAAAAACTCTCTGCCTCATATGATGGCTCCTCTAAACTCCTTCTTCTTCCCAATATAGCCTCCTATAATAACTCTCACTCAAAAACCCATAAAAGATTCTTCCCTTCTCCTCCTCAAAACTTCTTTCTTCTCCTTCCTTCACAATATACATGTATCCAACATTTTCATGCTCAGTTGAGCCCCTCCCCCCCCCCCCCCCCTCCTTCTTCATCATTATGTTGGCCCAAGAAGGAGGCGCCTTACCCTCACCTGGCCTCCTTCCGGTTGCTCCTCCCCTCCCTCTTGGCTTCGTTTTCTATATTTACAAGTGAATCTATGCATTCATGTGTGAAACACGGATTTTGAGTTGTGTGAACGTTTTTAGGTTTAGGTCCAGTCTACTGGATCTATGATACTATGTTGAGGATCTATGCCTTTAGGTTAAATATAGAGCAGTTCTATGATAAGTTCTATGACTGGATTTTTGATATCTATGAGTTAGGTCAAGTTCTATGGTATAGACAGGAATCCTACTTTCATAGATATCTATGATTCTATGCCATAGATCTTGAGCTCTGTGCCACTTGATATAGGAAATTCTATGCTTCTTATTTTGAGATCTATGGTATTAGGTTCTATGACTAGAGGATTGATATCTATGACTTGGGTTGAATTCTATGGATTCTATGGATAGATCTATGACTGTAGTTTCATAGAACCTGCCATAGATCAGTATACTATTATCATAGAATTTTATAATTCTATAATTCTATGGCATAGATCCTGAGTTCTCTGTAAAAAACTATGAAATTCTATGCTTCAATTTTGGTGGATCTATGGATCTATGGATTCTAGGATTCAACAGTAAATATATGAATTCTATGGTTAGATTTATTCCATAGAACTTCAGATCTATGCCATAGAACTTCTCAACTATACTATGATCTTTATCATAGAATCCTGTATCTATGACATAGTTCCTTCCCTTCTATACCAAGTTCTATGCTCACCTGAAGTTCTATGGCATAGATCCCCTCATCCTTCTCCTCCCTATCCAAATTCCATAGAATCATAGATTCGTATATATCCCCACATATTCTCATCATTTCCATAGAAACTGAGAAGGAAGCGTGTGAACTATATATGGAGTATTCATATGAATAATTATCCGGATCCTGATTCCCACGTTGCAACGAATAACAATGTGTTCGGTGGAGCACATTTGCAGTATGGCTAGTGTGCTCCATTGAACTGTTTTGAGGATAGTTCAATGGAGCGCACTTGCTCCATCAACTTTAACCTATCATATCTCAGCTGAAAATCAACATTTTTCCATTTTCTCAAAAGATTCTGAATCCTCAGAATTTCTTCTTTCAAATGTATATACTCACTTAAATCTGAAAATATCTGAAAATTCTCAAAAATCGCCTTGAAGTTGTCATATCAATATGATTTCGAGGTGAATTTTCAAACTATCATATCTAGGCTGAAAATCAAGATTTTTCCATATTCTAAAAAGTTTTGGAATCCTCATTTTTTACTCTACAACTTTTATATTACACAAAATTTTTCAATTTTTCAAGAAAATCCCGAAAAATCGTGTTGAAAATTTCAATTTTTCAATTTTTTTGAAAATTTTCATACCCCTATATTTTTTCTGAAACTCAACATTTTTCAATTTTCTAAAAATATTCTGAATCCTCATTTCCTACTCTTCAAAATGACTATATTCACTGTATATCGAAACTTATCTAACATGTCGAAAATCCACCAAAAAGTGTCCTAAACCTCAATTTGTCAAAAAAATTGTGAAATTCTCATTTTTCAAAATTCCCACAACCCCAGCTAAACCTAAACCTAAACCTCAGAATAGAGAAAAAAGTTGCTCACCAAAAAAAGGTGGCCATTACCCCATCAAACTCGTCTTCCTTTGGCCATAAAAGTGCTCTTCATACACACCGTACTCCATCTCCATTCCTTCCTCCTTCCTCGCCCATCGACTCATCTCTCGCCCCATCCCCTCCTCGCCATTGGTCGCCGCTTCCAAGGCGCCTCACGAAAGTGGGCGTGGCCTTGGGTTGTCTGTGTTGTGACTCTTCGCCCCGCCCACACCCATCCACCATTGCACCATCTTGAAGATTTGAAGATTTTTCTCATTGACAGGATCGCTTGGATGAGCATCGACACCGAATTCTTGCATTGTGTCGAAGTGAAAGAAGAGAAGGATTGTTGTTGCATTTTGGCGATTCAGACGATATCAGCTGGCAGACGGATTGGTGTCATTGATATTCAGGTTAGTTGTTTTTATTGGATCCCTCATACCCATAAAAGTTTCCGGTCCTTTTTATGTACCCGAAAACTTTGATGGCTCTCGACGAAATTTTGAAAAAAGGAGCTTGTCTTAGGTTTAGCTCCATCTCTTTAAAAAAGCTCTTTCAATAGTTTTACGCTAAACCTAATATTTAGTAGGATGTAAAAATATTGCTGGAGCTAAACCTATCCTAAGTGACAATCTTCTTAAGATTGTCCCAGATAGTCTACTCTACTAGGGAGGTGGTTTGATATTGTTGAGAATGTTTAGTGAGATGGTTGGAGCTAAACCTATTTTTAGAAATATTGTTGTTAAAACTGACTCAGATTGTAAGATAACTATTAAAATTGTTTGATATTGTTGAGACACCAAGTAGGATAGTCGAAAAAATTGTTGAGATGGTTGGAGCTAAACCTATCTTATGTAGGATGTAGGATTGATTTTTATATCTTCATAAATTGTTCCACTAGTAGGAGGACAGATGGAGCTAAACCTAAGGAAAGTAGGATGAGAAGAAAGGTGGAGCTAAACCTAAGAAAAATGGAGCTAAACCTAATGAAAGTTGGAGCTAAACCTAAGGGGAGATGGAGGTAAACCTAAGCAAATAAGGTTTTTGAGTTTACACAAGATTCTCACTATATAGTTAGGAATTTTCATCCATCGGTTCAAAATAGTTTGATATACTTGGAACTGTTCCAACAATATTTTCAAATCCCTTCTCCCTCCCTCCTTCCTTTATCCCGACTCCCCCTAATTATCGCCACCCACCACCCACACACACCAAAAAAGGTGAAAAAGAGGACTGTAGAAACAGGTGTTCCGATTTGTTAAAATACTAGTAATCGAATGGTGAAATCAAGGTTGACTAATGTACCTGTGGCCAACCAATTACACATGGAGAGAGGGTCGTGGAATTATTTAAGGAATACATATATACACACATGGCGCCACAGGTACCCAAAATAATTGCGGTTTTCGAAAAGGTGACCATCTGTTGATAGGTAGGGAGGACTACGGTAGTTGGATATCAATCTAATAAGACAAAGTCAATCTTGGAGGAGGAAGGAGGAGATATGATTAAATTTGGGGGGCTAAATTGGGTTGTTGATATAGGGCCACAAATCTTGTTTTCCGCCCGAGTCGATGCTATCTCAAATTCTGATTAAAGCACCTGGCACATATACGCGCGCGTCCAACTTGTTATGTAATTGGATTCAGTTGGCGTGTGTGAGGGGTTCGAGTCGTGGAATCATGTGTTAGTTTCAGTTATATTGGAGTACAAAAAGAGTTTGACACTGTTGGGGGCTCGAACCCGGGTCGTGCGCTTCATAGCTATCAGTGTTAGCCACTAGGACACGCTCTCATGATGGCAGAAGACTACAAAAACTACAATCTTGGATGGGCAGAAGAATGTAGTATTTGTAGTCTTCTGCCCAAAACTGGCAGAAGAATGTAGTATTTGTAGTCTTCTGCCCAAAACTGGCAGAAGAATGTAGTATTTGTAGTCTTCTGCCCAAAACTGGCAGAAGAATGTAGTATTTGTAGTCTTCTGCCCACCATTGGCAGAAGGATGTAGTATTTGTAGTCTTCTGCCCAAAACTGGCAGAAGAATGTAGTTTTTGTAGTCTTCTGCCCAAAACTGGCAGAAGGCTGTAGTTTTTGTAGTCTTCTGCCCACCATTGGCAGAAGAATGTAGTATTTGTAGTCTTCTGCCCAAAACTGGCAGAAGACTGTAGTTTTTGTAGTCTTCTACCCAAAACTGGCAGAAGAATGTAGTATTTGTAGTCTGTGGCAGAAGACTACAAAAACTACAATTCTGATATTTCCAGACAGTGACCCAAAACGACCCAAACGCGATGCTCATTCTAGATTTGATCAAGGAAGCCAATGATGGCGAAGATGCAAACATATGTATTGGCAAGAAGGATAATAAGGTATGGAAAAGCTGAAAGTGGGCGTGGCTTATCTGAAAGTGTTTCAGACATTTCTTCAAACATCTCGAGCGATCCAACCGGGTGAAAAGCTGTTGCTTCAACGGCTTTCAGAGGAGGAATGCTGCGAAGAAGAGGAAGATGACGAGGAAGAAGAAGAAGAGGAGGAAATTATGATGATAGGCGAAGAAGAGGAGGAAGAAGAGGAGGAGGACGAGAATGAAAGGTATATACGGATCAGATAAGCACACTAACTAGTTATGTGGTGGTGGTGAAAGTTTTTTGTGGGTCAAAGGATTTTAGATACGAGCATCATCTCATCGGAGATTCGCATTTTCTCCCTCGATATCCTCTTTTTTTGTCATTCATTCCTTTCTCATTTCCATTTTTTTTCAAGAGCGAAACCAATCACACCGCCACCCGAAAAACCGTCACCAACGACAGCTGACAAGTATATTCGGGAGCACGGCGAGATCGCACCAGGACAATCGCCACCGGAAGGAACGCAAACGCACAAGTGTGGTGTGTGTCCGAAGAGTTTTAGCAGTGCTAGGTGAGTATTTATGTTTGGAATGGTGACTTTTCTTGAAAAAAGTGTTCATTTTTGCCTATATAGCAGGTCAAAAATAGTTTAATACTATTGGGGGCTCGAACTTTGGTCATGCGCTTCTTAGTCATCAATTTTAGCCACTAGGACGCGCGGGAAAACTACAAAAACTACAATTTTGGATGGGCAGAAGAATGTAGTATTTGTAGTTTTCTACCCTTCATTGGCAGAAGAATGTAGTATTTGTAGTCTTCTGCCTATCATTGGCAGAAGGATGTAGTATTTGTAGTCTAGGGCAGAAGACTACAAAAACTACAATTCTCGTTGGGTAGAAGCATGTAGTATTTGTAGTCTTCTGCCCTAAACTGGCAGAAGAATGTAGTATTTGTAGTCTATGGCAGAAGACTACAAATACTACAAAATGAGCTATTTCGAGCAGCGCATCTCAATAGATACAGTAATCTTCGCATGAAAAGGAGGAGCCCCCGAAATAAGATGCTCATCCATTAGTCGAAGATGTATTTCTCCTCCCTCCCTCAATATTGTTTGTTCTTGAGAAATGTGATCCACCTCTCCCTACTACTCTATCCATTCCATGGAGTTGGACCACCTGGGGAGAGGAGTGAGGCACTTGATGTATATAGATATATACATGTGACATTGTTATTGGTTGTGTAATGGTCTTAATTAATGGGGTGATGGGGGATTACGGTGCAATTCTATGGAAATCAATAGGAGCACATATAGTTGGAAAATTAGAGTTCTTTTTTCCGATTTTGATGGTTTACAATGTCATTAAAACTATTTTGATATGTTAAACCTAATAACAAACGTACAAAAATATATTGACCACTATGGGGACTCGAACCACTCACCTCTCGCTTACAAGTCAAAGCTGCTATCCACTAGGCCATACCGCAGGGACTGCTAAGGCAATAGCGCGCGCTGCTAGAATATTCACGCAAATCAACGCAGCGCCGCCAACTGCACGCGTGGCCTAGTGGTACAAGGCGCTGCCAAGTGTCTCACACACACTCAGGTTCGAACCCCACCAGGTGTTAAACCATTTTTGTGGCGACACCAAAAGTTGAGCGCAAAACGGCAATAGGCGAAAAAAGTGGAGATTGAGGGTGGGGGGAGTGGCATAATACATGTCATCAGCCATCTGTCGTCTCCCTTTCCGGTGTGGGCGCCCGCCCATCTTCCGCCAATTACCCCACCATCCACCATGTAAATACACCTGTTGAAGAAACGAGAGAGGTCTAAGATTAACTAAACCTAAATATTATTGTAGCGGATTGAAGCAACACTCGCATATACATTGCTCATTGAAGCCGTTTCGGTGCCATTTGTGCTCAAAATCGTACACGCAATTTTCGAATTTGTGCCGTCATCGGAGGATTCATTCCGTAAGTTTTGCACCTGCTTGTTGGATTTCACCTGTTCGGACGATGCATAGATTCATAGATTCATAGATTCATAGATTCATAGATTCATAGATTCATAGATTCATAGATTCAAAGATTCATAGATTCATAGATTCATAGATTCATAGATTCATAGATTCATAGATTCATAGATTCATAGATTCATAGATTCATAGATTCATAGATTCATAGATCCTCGAGTTCTATGCTTTATAGATCCACAAATTCTATGTTCCATGGATTCATAGATTCATAGATCACTTTCTCATAGAACTTGTTTTCTGTTTCATCGAACCATAGAACTTCCATATATACATATCTATGCCATAGAACCTCTCAACTATGAATCTATGAATCTATGCCTCCCTATCATATATCCTGTTCCATCTTTCTCCTTCCATAGATCCTTCCAATTGTGCTGTCATAGTGCCATCAATCGGAGCTGCCATTTCATAGATTTATAGATTCATAGATTCATAGATTCATAGATTCATAGATTCATCATAGATTCATAGATTCATAGATTCATAGATTCATAGATTCATAGATTCATAGATTCATAGATTCTCGAGTTCTATGCTTCATAGATCCTCGAGTTCTATGCTTCATAGATCCTCGAGTTCTATGCTCCACAGATCCTCAAGATCTATGCTTCATAGATCCTCCACTTCTATGGTTCATAGATCCCCGGTTTCTATGATTCATAGATTCATAGATCCCTTCAATACCATCTGGAATGTGACCCATAGATCACCCCAGGATATCCCATCACATACCCATCTACAGTACCCCCAAGTACCATCAATAATCCGCTAAAACGCAGTAGGTGGTCCCTCCCCCGGCATGGGGACCCTCACTTAATTGTTTACCTCACCCCCCTTAGGTGCCCTTCCCTGACAGACGACACTCACATGTCATATAAGAGATAGGCCACGCCCCCTTTCATTTTGAGGTGTGTGGAATGAACACCTATCATTCCTTCCTTTCTTGTGATGCACACGCCCATTATACTTCCTTTCATTTCCAATTTTTTGAAGGAAGGACAAGTTTGCCCAGTGTGTAACACATCTATGCCAACACAAGCTGCACTGGCGAAGCATCGACCACTTTGCGAGATGTCGGCGATTTATAAACCGTTTATGGCGCAATTGGCGAATGGCGCAGGCAATGGGGGTGGTGGCAATGGTGGAATGCCGTTTTTCCCGCAAATGATGCAATTGGTGGCTCAGGTAAGAGTTGGAAAAGTTGTTGAGAGTGTTAGATAAGGTATATAGGTTTAGTAGATTTCAAATTGTTGGAAAAAATGTTCAGCATGAGATTATTAGTGCTTTTCAGTGTGTTAGTCAAGTTTTTTAGGTTTAGAAACCTATGGAGAGTGTCCAAAAGGTGGTTCGGAAAGAAGTTGGATAGGTTTAGCTCCAGTAGATTGTTAAACCTATCTTTGAGGCTGTTGAGAGTATCTTTGTTGTCCATGGTGGTTTCTAGTGTTAGATAAGTTTTTTTAGGTTTAGGATAGGATTAACTCCAGTTGATTGTTAAACCTAAATAGCTAGGAAGCTCTTAGTCTTCAATGGTATAGCTAGAAGATTGTTGATGTTGTTGAGAGTGTCCATGGTATTGTTTTTGACTTTTTGATGTTAGATAAGTTTCTCAGGTTTAGCATAGGTTTAGCTCCAGTATATTGTTAAACCTATATACCCAAGATGTTACTCTTGAGATTGTTGAGTGTCCATGAAATTGTTGAAGACCATTTTAGTGTTAGATAAGTTTCTTAGGTTTAGCATAGGTTTAGCTTCAGTAGATTGTTAAGCCTATATACCCAAGATGTTACTCTTGAGATTGTTGAGTGTCCATGAGATTGCTGGGCACTTTTTGGTGTTAGATAAGTTTATTAGGTTTAGCTTAGGTTTAGCAAATTTTGAAACCTCAGAAGTGTAGGATAGGTTTAGGTTTAGCCATCAATACTTTTGCTAAACCTAAATCTATCCTACACCTCTGAGGCTCTAGTTGTCAGGGGAGATTCTCCATTCTAGGTTCCTACTCTTCATAGGATTAACTCCATCCGGCAAAACTAATTATCACAATACGACTACCTGTGTCTCTCCTCATTACTCCCCTCTAATCATTCCTTCCTCCTCCTCCCTCTCCTTATATAATCATACGTTGTCCATCCATCCAAACTACACAATACCGACCTAATGAGCACCCTCTCCTTGCTCTTTCCAATTTCCTTATTATACACACACACACCTAAACCTAATCCCTTTTCCAGTTGCCGCATTTCCCGGCTTTCGCGCTTTTGGCACAAAATCCGGATGCATTGAAATTGATGGCGAACGGAGGCGGCGGCGGAGCAACGGCGGTGAACAGCAATGATGATGAGACATCGAGGTATGTGGGATACTGTAGATGACTACTGTAGATGACTACTGTAGTGGACTACTGTAGATGACTACTGTAGATCATTATCAGATTGTTGTCTGATAGTGAGTTGAGGGGTTTTAAGAAGTGTTGATAGGTACTGTAGCTTCCTACTGTAGGTCATATGGTATGTCATACTGTAGATGACTACTGTAGGTCACTACTGTAGACCACTATCAGATTATTATCTGACAAAACCTTGGAAGAGTCCGATAATAGTAGGAAAAGTTAGTTCCATACTGTAGTTCCATAATTTAGCTTCATACTACAGTATACTACAGTAGGTACACTATAAGTCATACTGTACTACATAAGGGGATACTGTAGTTTCCTACTGTAGTTTCATTATCAGAATATTGTCTGAAACCAAGTTGGAAGAATCCTACAGTAGTACGATGATGTGGTTGATACTGTAGCTCAATACTACAGGGCATACTGTTGTTAATACTGTATGTCATACTGTACCTTCATACTATCAGGCGTACTGTACTTCATAGTGCAGGGTCATACTGTTGCTTCTCACTGAAGCCTAATACTATGAATCTTACTGTAGCTTGATATTGTTTGTCATACTGTACCTTCCTACTGTACGTCCTACTGTACTACACAATAAATCTCCAATAGTACTAAAGATGTGTAGGAAGACATTTTTGAATAATTGATAGATTTTTTGAAAGTATTATTATGATGATGAATAGTCATAGAATATTCTATGCCCTGGCTGGATGATTGGAAAGGGTCTATGCATAGAATCTCAAGTTTTTTGGGGGGAATCTATGCATAGATTTTTTTATATGAGGCATCCAGCTATAATGGTAATTAGATGAGTATCTATGCATAGAAATATATATAGCTAGGGATTTGGAAATATCTATGCATAGAATTCTGAGAATCAGAGTTCTATGGGTATACATGAAGGTATACTTGAACTATCTGAATTCTATGCATAGAACCTTCCACAAGTAGAGTTCTATGCATAGAATCTTCTACTAGTAAAGTTATATGCATAGATCTCCTCACAAAGCGAGTATCTATGCATAGAATCTTTCTCCAGAAGAGTTCTATGCGCTCATACAACCTGGCTGTTGGTTCTATGCATAGAACCTTCTACAAGTAGAGTTCTATGCATCACCTTCTCTATTCTGTGCATAGAATCTTGAACTATTATAATTCTATGCATAGATCCTCTAGTTTAACATTTTACCACTCGAAAGGACTATCTATGTTGATTCTATGCCTAGAATTCCGAGTTATGCATAGATCCTCCTTTCTATATACCCTAAACCTAAACCTATCCATATTCCAGTGGTCACGCCTCCTCCTCCTCACCAACCTCCCCATCGGCAATCGATTCAACCATCTCTCCCCTCGACCTATCTACCGTACTCCAACTACCAAAAACACCCCAATCAACATCCGAAATGGAGACGAGCGCATCAAAATCAGCCGATGAAAATGAAAATGATGATTCGGGCAATGATGACGATGATTTGGATGATGATGATACCGAATCAACGATCGATGATAGGGTGGAGAAATCAATGAAACTGATACCACCACACTCCATCTCATCCATCTTGGCACCTACTATCAACCATCCAATCAATACCAACACCTTTTTGGCGATGTTTCAACGGCCACCATTTGCCGCCTATGGTTCACCATTCCTATCCGCCATGGGCGCCACCAATGGTGTCAGTAAGGTGGTGAACACGAATGGTGGTAGTGGTGCAGTTGGGAAGGATCGATATACATGCAAGTTTTGTCAGAAGGTGTTTCCGAGGAGCGCCAATTTGACGAGACATTTGAGGACGCATACTGGGGAGCAGCCGTATAAGGTGAGTATCTATGAAAGGATCTATGGAAGGATCTATGACTTCAAGTAGTGATATAGCTAGATCTATGGAAGGTTCTATGGTCTACTAGATTGCTTTTCTAAGGTTCTATGGATCTATGATTCATCTAGAGGTTCTATGATATTCAATGTAGATCTATGAACCTTCTGATGATCTATGGTGAATTCTAGGCATAGAACTGTATAGTTTCTAACACTATGGTACAAGCCACTCATGTATCATAGAATTCTATGCTTTCAAAATTCATAGAACCTTGCTTAGCTTTATGAAAGTTCTATGGATCTATGACATAGCTAAGAATTCTATGAAGATCTATGAACCTTTATTTAGATCTATGAATGATTCTATGCATAGAACCAATGTCATAGAACTTAATTTTGAAATAGTGAGATATATGAGTTCTATGAATCTATGAGAGGATCTATGCCATATCTAGAGATTCTATGAAGATCTATGAACCTTAATTTGGATCAATGAAAGGTTCTATGCATAGAATTCTGTGTCTCACTATTTCGAAATCACATAATTCTATGCAAATTCTACGAATCTATGAAAGGATCTATGACATATCTAGTGATTCTATGAACCTGAATAGAGTTCTATGATATTTCTATGCACCAGTACCATAGAACCTCAAATATTCCCATAACAATAATATGGATCTAGAGATTCTATGAAAGTTCTATGGACCTCTAGATAGATCTATGCCAATTCTATGATTCATATTTCCAGTGTCAATACTGCGAGCGAAGTTTCTCAATCAGTTCAAATCTCCAACGACACGTGCGTAATATCCACAACAAGGTATCCACCCATTCCATCCACCTCCTTCCTAAACCTAAACCTATTTCCAGCCCAACACCACCCTCAGCCACCATCGCCGCCATCCATCCGCCACACATCATCTCATTCCAGGAACAACAATTGTCATGCCCAAATTATAATCTTCATATATTTATATATACCCCATATTTTTTTCTATATCTGCTTAAACGGGATGCCGTTTTCTTCATAATATATGTCTTCCTTCCTCCTTCCCCCTATAGATCATTCAGTTCTTTCCCCTCTTCTGTGCTTTTTCAACCAACAAAAAAAAAATAAATATCAAAAATAATTTATATATATAGGTATAAATGGAATGTATATTGTTGTTAGGTTTTGAAAAATCAAACATGATCAAGTGATTCGAGTGGTTTTGTGCGATCCAATTGTTCGTAGATTGTGCGAACTTCCTTTTCGACGTCATCGTAGGTGCCGTCCGCGTTGACTGACTGCAAAAGAAAAATTGTAATTCTATGGATTCTATGAACATAGATCTGGATTCTATGGATTCTATGAATTCAAACATAAATGATTTCATGTTTTCACCGAGTTCTATGAAATATGAGCCATAGAGTGTCAGAGTTTTCGAAATTCTATGAATTCTATGAACATAGATATAGTATCTATGAACCATTTTAGGTCATAGATCTATGAAATATGAGAAACAGATGGTTAGAGCTTTCAAAGTTCTATGGATTCTATGAGCATAGAACTTTGATACTTCATAGATCTATGGAAAAGGCATGAAAAGGAAATTTGATTTCATGAGATCTATGGTTCTATGATCTATGGATTCTATGGATCTTCAATTTTCCAGGTTCTATGGCACTGAAAATATAGACATAGATTTACGAGTTCTCTGGATATTCCATAGATCTATGATTCTTCTAGTAAGATTCTATGAAACATTTTAATCATAGCTCTCCGCAGGTTCTATGACATCCTCCTCAGATCTATGAATCTTATCAGCTACAGTAATCCTTGATCCACAGTACCCCACAACCTTTTCCCAACCTTTTCTCACCACAAAAACCCTCAGACATTCTCAACAAAAAAATAATCGCCTTATCAGCAGCCGCCCTCAATAAATTTCCGCATATTTCAAAATAGCGACCTTCTGAACAATTTGACTCCTCAAAAAATACCATCAAAATGTTGTTATCATCAATTTCAAACAGAACTTTAACAATTCATACCGTCCCTCGCGCTCCTCAAGTGACTAATCTTTTCTTGTGAATCATAACAGTGAACAAGAAACGGATGAAACGTGGAAACAACGACCGACATGATACATACATCATGCCACTTTTTTTCTCATAAGGGAATACTGTACAGGAAAAAGATGGGAAAGGGAAATTTGAGGGGTTGAAAAATTTCAGTTTTTTCAGATAGAACTACAGTAACTTTTTCAGTGAGAATACTGTAGTTGGATACTGTACTAAGATTTGAAAAGATTTCCCGCCACAATATACTTTTTATCTACAGTATCGATATTATCTTCTTAGGATCCTACTGTATTATCCTACAATAGTAACATCCTTGTCTTTTCTCACAATTTGAAAGTTTTTTCGAGCTACAGTACCTCTACAGTACTCCGGCCCTTTCCTTACATTATCCAGGACATATTGATATAGTATCACTATCATATCACACCACTATCTTTCAATATATACAGTACTCGTTTCATAACTACAGTATACCTTCCATACGATACTTAAATTTTTCTGATAGTGTTTTCAGATTGCTGGATTACTGTACTTACAGTATTCATTTCTATGACTGATACAGTATCAAAACCATATTCTTATAAAATTGCCATACTGTATAAGAGAGGAACAGTATCCGAAATTTTTTACACATTGTCATATCTACAGTAACTCTTTCATATCTACAGTACCCTTCCCCTCAAACAACAGTATATACCTTCCAATTGTCGCATCTCAACGTCTGCATCTTTGCAGCGACTTTCTGTTGCAGTGTCTCGCACTCCAATCGTTCCTCGCCAAACCCGCCACGTTGTCTGGCCACCGCCGGCGACACCTCGAAGAATAGCACGACGTCGGGCTTCGGCAGTCCGACATCCGATTGACGGACCCAGTTGTCATCGAGGCCTGTAAATTGTATCAATATGGAATGTGTACATCCTGTTTCATCAATATAATGTAGCATCCTCTCTTTTTTTGGAAGGAATTACTTCCGCTCATAACAGTTTTTGGTATTTACAAAATGGCGAGGAGTTGATGATTATCAAAAGAACGGAACGAATTGGACAAAAAAAGAGGAATAGATAAGGGGGAGGACGAGTCGATTGGAATTCAAACAGAGGACAGAAATATGAGGGGAAATATTGAGGGACTTTCAAATACGTTTCAAGAAAATTATTTTTTCACATTGTTCAGAAAACGATCGATGTTGAGAGCAAATAGGTCAACGCAATAACTGAAAGGCGTTTGATAATCAGTCAGGACGTTGAACTCACTTACTGAGTATCGAACGTTTCAATGCATCATGTTTATATTAGAATTTCACTGTTTCTTCGGTAAAAAATCGCAGAAAACCGATATATTGAGGTTGGAGCGGTTTTTAAAATATTTTATCAGAAAAGTCACTAAAAAAGATTCTCTGTTTTTCTTTTTTGCTTTTCCCGACTCAAAAGTGTTTCAGCTACACAATATTGCTCTAGTTTTCAGGTAAACCTATGGAAAATCACAGAATTCACATTTTCAACACAAAAAACGTCCAAAAATCACTTTCCGATAATCCTATAGTTCCAGCTAAACCTAAGCAAATATGTCTCACAATGTGAAATTTCAATTCGTTGAGCTAAACCTAAAGTATCCACAACTGCCTCAAAACACCTTTACAAGCCAAAACAATGGAAAGTGCACTTTTCCGAATCTAAGCCTATACTTCAAGGTCACAATCTTGTCATTAATTAGCTAAACCTAAAATACAAAATGACTTTCCGTCATCCTTCCAGTCACAAACTGCCCAAAATTAGCTAAACCTAAGCCGGAGATCCATATTCCTTTTAGTTAAGCCTAAACCTAACTAGGATGCCACCATTCAATACGAGTCCAATAGAGCACACTTCCAATCAAAACAAACATCGAAGAAAGTACATTAACTTTTGTCATGATGCCTCCCTCCGATATATGCAAACATGGTATATCTATGAATAGGAATGCACATTGTGCATATAGACACCTTCAATGGATATGTGTGTGCATGTGCATAATAACCACTTAATTGTGGTTGCTCACTCCTCACTATATACAACAAACAGTTTCCCCCCAATTCATTCGATTCGAAGAAATCTGTACAAATAGGGGAATGGTTACTGTATCTCTTTCTATTCAATTCTATTCAATGATGTGTTTTTTTTCTTTTCGTCGATCTATATATATGAGAATTTGAGGGAAATAATAGGTGAATGAGAAGAAAAAGATAGAGAGGGAGAGGAGGTACCTGGTAGCTGCTATTGAAGAGAAAAAGAAGAGAGAAACTGTGTATTTGGGGGTTTTCAATTAGTTCTAAAAGTGCGAAAGATAGTGGTAGAAATGAGGATTTTCGATTGGGTTCAGCTACAAATAACGAAAAATGTAAATTTATAGCTTTTGATAGTCCATTTCTGTCTCAAAACAGTTCTTCTACTTCAAAATTGACTATTTTTGTTGAAATAACGGCTAAAAAGAAGTTTTCATAGTTTTTTTACCGGTATAAAAAGATATTTTCCAATAAATTTAGCCAAAAAAATAGTAAAATAGCAGAAAATAAGAATTTATAGTGTTTTAAGTCAACTTTTGATGGAATACACGTTTTTTTCCACTTCAAAATTGACTATTTATGTTGGAATACCGGCTGAAACCGATAGAAATGTAGGTTTTCAAATTATTTGGCCGGGAAAGTCGAAAAAGGCGCAGAAAATGGGAATTTACAGTGTTGATAGTCAATTTTTGGCGGAAGAAATCGTTTTTTGAACTTCAAATTGACTTCTCTGTTGAAAAAATGCCAAAAAATTGGCTTTTTTTGTATATTTTCTCCTGAATTGCACCTTTACGACGAAAAAAATGCTCATAAATATCCGGAATTTGTAGAATTTTACATTGAAATTGACAAATTTAGTTGAAAATATGATTTAATCTCCAAAAAACGATTCAAAAAATGATTTTCCTGTGAAATAAATGCACTTCAGATCGAAAAACTCAAGGATTTGCACTAGAAATTGATGTGAAATACACTAAACTCTCAAAAATAGCATTTCCAAATCAAAACCATTTGCAACCTATCAACCAACTATTTTTGGGTTGCCATATTCGTCACTAAATAAATGTGTCCCATCACCAATTGTCAACAAACACATGCCAGGTTTACTCAAACAGATCATCACTCTTCTGTTTGAGTAAACGGACATGCGAACACGGATGGAAAAACAACAACATGTTTCATTACTTTGTTTCGAAACATCATGATTTTTTTTAATTGGGGAACATCAAATTTGAATTTTAGGGGTGAAGTTGTAGATTTTTCACAAAATTAGGAGATTCTTAACGGCTAGAAATGCACAAAAACGGTTCAAATAGTGTAAATATCAGCCAGAAAAGGAGCAGAAAACAAGAATTGAACCCAATTCTGCATGACTCAAAAAATTAGTAAGTAACAAAAAAGTTTCAGCTTCTGAATTTTCCAGCATTCTCAAAATTTTCAGACATCTGGAAGATTCTCAATGCCTTGATATTACTCTTTTTCAAATTTATTAACCAGGATCCAATCTGAACTCAGTATATGAAAATCGCTAGTTCCATATACCATTCGATAGCTTTTCTCATGTAGAATCCAAATTCATAATCAATTTTTGCTAAAGAAGCATTTGAAAATCGAAATTCATGACTTTTTAAAACCAATTTTCGTCATTTTTGAGCTTCGCCGGCTACGACAGAAAAACTGAACATGAATTTGGATTCTATATGGAAAACGTAATCAAATGGTATATCAAACTAGCGTATTTCCATATACTGAGTTCAGATCCGTCCCTGGTAAGTCATCAGCTTGCTTCCTTTTTTCAGCTTTTCAGCACAAGTTTGAAGACAGATTTGATCATTTCAAGAAGAAAATAGTGCATTTTTCAGCATTTTTCAATCCTACTGTAATAATTTTCACCAGGGAGGTGCGAATGGCTCCCATTTTGAAGTTTCGCGAAAATTGTGTCAGAGGTTCATAATGAAACACCATTTTGACCCATTTTTGAGCATATTGCACCCCATTATTCGCCTCAAACCCACCAAAAATGGCTGAAAATTTCTTCCCGTATATTTCAGACCATCATGAAGCTCTGACTTGTACATTTGAAACTAAAAACGCCTTCTTTGGGCAATTTCAAGCCTTTCAAAACCACAAAACTATCATTTTCAAGCATTCTAAACCTAAATTTCGCGCAAAAACCTATCCATCCACCGTAATCCATTCCTTCTCAATTACTTCAAAACCACTCATAAATCATCATTAAATATGGCCATCAGGAAGGGAGAAGCGCCTTAGCTCAAAAGGGATACATATTATACATTTATTGGCAACAATTTCCCCTTCTTTTAGAATGAAGAAGCAGTTAGTGCAATATGAGACAAAGACAACAAAGAGGGAGGAGGGGATAATTATTAAGAAGCTCATAGATATACCTGAAGAAAAGAAGGACAACAAGTTTAATTAGGGCACTTGTGTCTGCGTCTCTCTATTTCATGTGCTATTTCATTTATGGAGCACTTCCTTAAAACGGAGGGGAAGAAGACGCGGTAGAAGATCAAAAAGTCGGGGTGCGCTTGTTATTATATGGTTATGAGCAACAAGCTGCAACCATCTGACGAAATATAGAGGAAATTATTATGATGAGATTTTCGAGGGATCTACTGGATTACTGTGGAACCGTGGAATACTGTAGTATACTGTAAAATAGTCTTGCCACGAAAGATAGGTCAACTTATTTTTGTGGGCTTTTAAAAAATACTGTCGATCACAAAACATCGGATTACTGTAGTATACAGCTACTGTAACAATATCATGTTGAAGTAGTGAAAAATGGTTTCACCACGAAAGATACTGTAGCTTCTAATTGTGTCATGCCTACTGTAGTAGGGTACTGTAACCTTCTCTCATGGTCTTGGCACGAAATTCATGAAAAGTGTTGGTCTCACAACGAAAGTTTTGACAATGATTTCGAAGATTACTGTAGCTCGATCTCCAAATGAATTACTGTAGGTTCTTGACACGACCCAAGATTATCTACAGTAACCAAAAAGGTCTCACCACGAAAAATGCTCACTTTTCTGTACCCAACACGAAAGTTTTCGCCAGTAATTTGAGGGTGACCGTAGGACTTTGATGAAACTACAGTATACGCTTACTGTAGCTTTTCAGGTCTCAGCTTCTCACATTCCAGTATATTTACCCAACAAATTAGAGCCCTCCTTCATCAATTGAGTCTCGACACGCTACAGTACCACTTGAATGCCACATCAAAGCATCAACCGACAGTGACTTTTGATACAAAAGTAACATCCACCCTAATCTCCCTCTTTTGTCACCCAAATCAGTTGTTTATGTATACCGATAGAGGCATTTATTGGTTCGACAAATATGACACTTTGATGGCTTCATCAACCAACAAGATATCCGCCAAAACTGATTGTTTTTGTTGATGGGCTACTAGGTAAGGGAGGGACCTTCTGGCCATTTCCAGCCGTAAGGATTTCAGCCAAATTTCAGCAAGAACATCCCTTGAAGATCTTATGTTGAACATTTGAAATGAGATCTTTCTTCCAGTTTTTCTACGTATCAAAAGATTAATCTATGTATTTCAATTTTTTGGAATTCATTTGTGGAGTGTCACTGATTTTTCTTGCTGATAAACGAGGAAGAAATAGGTTTCATGGAAGAAATATAAGCTGAATTCCAATAAACTTGAATACTACTCCTGTTCAAGAAGTTTTATTAAACTTTTAGAATCTATGAAGTTTCAAACTGGTTTCTGGATTCAAATGAGACACAAAAAAAGCACGAAGAGCTCGAAATATGAACAGAAATTGTGATGATGATATAAAAAATATTTCGAAAGTGCTGCACACAATATGAATACCGAAAAACCGGCTCAATCGAAGGTTGCCAATACTGTGAAGATACATCTTTCACAATATGTTATCTACAGTATTTGTATGAAAACTTTTCATGAACGAAATGGTGGCAGCAACGTCTCAAATTGCTTCAAATTTACATCCCTCCCAAATCTAATGAACTTAAGTTTTACACCGGTCCAAAAGTGGTTTTTTTTCATTTTTTTGCGGAATTGTGAAGTTTCAAACTAGTAACTATTTATACTTTCGACAAAAAGCTTTTAAAAAAGACTTCCAGTCCGGAAAACAAATGGAAATGATGGGAAAATAACAAAAATGTGAAATTCTATACTAATAAGATAATTCTGACGAAAGATTTTGAATTAGTACTGTACTTAACACGGAAGATGCGCTCAAAAGCCTGGATAGTGACCTAGCACATCTGATAGGTCATGTTTCGAAAATGTAAGCTGCATATCAAGAAACATGCTTGATTGAGGTATCAGGCGTCTTGAAACTACCGTATCTATGCGACAAATATTGTAAAGAAAATCGGTCAAATTGGAGATATAATACTAAAAAATGTCGATTCTTAGGTCACGATTTGAAAATCGTTTTTCGTACTGTAGCGATTTCTGCCCATACAGTGCAAGTTGACAATTTCAGCGTGAATCCAGACTTCCCGTAAATCCACCGTATGTTTGTCAGAGTACGGTGGATGGTAGATCACTACAACCATCTAGTGGTTACTGTCTTTTCTTTGAGACAACCTCCTACAGTATCTCCTTCTCTCTAATGATGCATCCTCCTCAAAACATCAACTAAACGACGTTGACAACCAAAAGAGAAAAAACGGACTTATACCGGAAGTGTGTAGTCATCACTCACAAAGCTTCCCTTCTGCCCCCAACCAAAAGAGGAGGAAGAATAGTCTTCTTCTCAAGCTGCTGCTCCTAACAATTTTCTTCTTTTCCCATAATAACTTCCTGCCCATCATCATCTTCTCAACTAAAAAAAAATAAAGAGAAGAAGACGGGGGAAAGGAAGAGGAGGAGAAGAAGAATGTCTCTTTTCATGAACAATAAGACAGGATGAAGACGAGGAGAAGAATAAGGAGCCTCAATTATATTTTTGGGTGGTGGTTTTTGGGGGATTTTCAGAAATCAGGAGGATGGAAAGACTGAAAAATCATGGTAGATCACAAAATTTGAGACGATTTCCGGAAAAAAGAGGTAGATCACAATCTTAACTGCTTTCTCTTTCAAAATATATCATTTTTCCCGTATATACATTGATCCGGTGGGTTTCAGCTATGTATGAAAGAAGAAAACATATTATCAAGTTGATCATCGGTTGAACTGCTCAATTTCTTATATCAGAGCCTTAAACTCGTTGAAACTAGGGAATTCAACTTGAAAATTGATCAAATGGAGTCGCGATTGGTTTTTAAAAACGCCTGAAAGCAACGGAGGCTCATTTTAGTACTGTCAAGGAATCGACAGGCTCAATTCAGAGTAAAATTGTGTCTAAAGTGATTGTTTTTTCTTTTACGACTGAATTTTAAGCTTGGAACGCTCATATGACTTAGGATGTTGGCGGATAAATAAAAACTATCGGACAATCAAGAAAACTAGGAAAAGCTTGATTTTCGAATTGATTCGCAATTCACACTAACAAACTGCCTTGATACGTTTCAAGCAACTTTAAAATATACAACGATTCTTGAAAAGTTGATCGGAGTGGTAGGCACGGGAAAAGTTATTATCTTGATAGATATTTACATTTGTAAGGTTTACAATGTTGAAAACATCTTCTAAACGAAACCAACTCAAAGTGTCAGGATCGCTTTTTTGGTCTAAGAAGAAGTGAAGTAACTTCTGCGCAATATTTGTTAGAGATCTTGAGCTTCAGGGACGTAGGAATAACTAAAATCAACATTGAATCAGATTAATTTTTGCTGAAAGGCAAGCTGGAAGTCGTCTTATTTCGAGCTTCTCGAATTAGTTTCCGGTCTTAGAAGACTCAAAAATATCAGTCCGATTTCCGGTCTGTTTCTAGAACTTCTTGTTATCAAAATAGTTTCCGCAAGATGAAATTCAGCCTGAAGCTTCTCGCTGAAATTCGACACAATCTGTCAATACCCAACAAATCATCACCCATCATCACATTATTGTTTTTCCTCCTCCTCCAATTACCATTATATTGTCTATTGTCATCATTCCACATATTATTGTTTTTACACTAATCTTCCTCCCCTCTCCCTAATAATTAAGCCATCTTCACATCCTAATGTTATTTCTTTCATTATTAGCTTGTCGCCCACCTGTTACCACACGCTTCTCTCAACACCTATCATTTTTTGACCTCCAATTAGAGGCGAACGAATTTCAAGGATTTTGTTGAGGGGAGAAGGCGAAGGCGTTTGAAACTTTATGTTGGACGACAGATGGTCGTGGGAAATTGGGGTGAGGGACTTTCAGGGATGATAATTTGTGAATTTTTTGCTGGGAAGTGATAAAAAAGGAAGAAATGAAGATAGAGATGAGGAATATTCACTAGGTAAATTGTTGATTCTTGTAATATTCAACAATAAAGCCATTTTTGGGTCTACAGGCATATCGAAAAATTGAAATTTCAGCACAAAAGAGGCATATTTCGTAGGATTTCAGAAGCTGTTTCAGATAAGAAAGCTATAAATCCAAGCTTACGAAGATTTAGAACTCGAGCGCTCTAACTTTCTTCCTCAAATTCACAGCAATGATCTTTTGTAAAATGACTTTTTTCATTGAAAAGTCGTGTAATGATCTTCACAAATTTTCACAGATCTATGTCAATTCAAGAAGAACAGTATTCAAGACAGTTTCATGGTTTCAAGAACATTACGCTTCAACGTTGTGGAATAAAGCAACAAGCTATATAGAGAATTCAAACATTCCGATATTTATCTTCCCGAAAAATCATTAGACGATGAAGCAGGATGAATTAAAAATGCAAAAGCTTCGGTTCTAGTGAGAAAGAACATCGTTTCTGAACTCTGAACTGAAGAAAAATGTTAAATCAAGTTCATAAGGAATCAGAGCTCGATCGATCATCAATACTTCTGTAACTTTTCGAGATATTTATAATACTTTGAAATGTATTGCTTACAGTTTTTCCTCAAATTCATAGCAATTCGCTTTTGGAAAATGAGTTTTTCTATTAAAAAGTCATGGAATGATCTTCACAAATTTTCACAAATCTGCGAAGGGTTTAGAAAAGCGAAATGCAAGACGGTTTCTTGATTTCAGTGAAGAATACACTGCAACGGCAGAGAATGAAGCAACAAACTAGAGAGAATTTCAATAGTCTGATATATATCGTTGCGCAAAATCTACAAAAGATGAAGCAGAAAGTATGGAACGTACAGAAACTCAGGATTTAGTGAAAAACACATCGTTTTTGAGCAACTCGTGACTTTTCTATCGATTCGAAGTTATTCACGGAGCGATCAGTGCGTTTCTACGTAGAAATTAATGTAGCTACATTCACGAAGATTCTGATAACGTATAAAACATATTCTTATCAATCAGCAGAGAATAAATCAGTTTTCTCGGTAAAAAACATATCAGCGAGGATATCTTTACAAGACTTTACTAATCCTCTACCGATGTTGAAACAAAAGGCCGCGAAGCCACTTTCTAACTCAAAAGCAACTTGTTACATTTAACAAGACAGTCTTGTATGTTTTGTTGTTATTTCTAGCATAGTTTCCATGTTAGACTTATGTCGATTCAAGAAAAAACCGACAATAAAACTACTTTTTGTTGAAAAGCACCGGACTGCCAAAATTTTTTCCTTTCAGAATTGTCTTATATTCATAATTTCTATATTCAACAAGTAAAAGACAATGAAATCTTCAAAGTTTTAACACCGATGTTGATGTTGAAACTGACGGGAAAAGATCCGTATCTCGACATTTTCTTCGAAATCATCATATATTCATATTCGATACATAGCGTCTTTTTTCAGTAAGGTACTTCCTGTTGAAACGCACCTATCCAAAAAGAATGATTTTGTTTCAGAATTTATATATTCAGCAAATAAACAAGAAGAGAGTCCTCACAGATTTTACTAAACCCATGGTGGTGTAAAAAGTGACGGTACATTTGCCATATTATCAAGAAAATCATGAATTTCTTGCTTTTTCCGGCAAAATCGTAAATTTAAAAAATTGTGTATTGCAACTTCAGCAAAATACGCTTTTTTCAAACGGTATTTCTAGGAAAAAGTGCCTCTTTTCCTTACAAATTACACAAACTTGAGAACTTTTGCTAGTTTTTACAACTTGAGAACAATTCTTTTCTATTTTAAGGAATAACAAAACTCTACAGGTTCTTTGCTAAACCTATGATGATGTCAGGAAAGCTACATTTCAAAAACAGCCATGTATTTTTTGGCTCCAGCATATTTGTACAATAAAAACAAAAGTCCAGTAAATAAAAAGAAACCAACCTTTCGCCAATGAATAAGCGACGCCACTATAACAATATCGATCACAAATCACATCGATTCCTTTCGCAATCGTCTCCCGAATCACTTGATCTTTCTCCCAACGATTGGCGGAAAACGCCAAATGCAATGCTCGCTCGCTCAGATCAATCTCTTTCCGCAAGTATCGATCGATGACTTGGCCGAATGGCTCTTTTCGATCTATATATTGTATTTTTAAAGATCGGGATCATAAAGAATATTTTTACCAGGAAATGCTTGAAGAATGGCGACTGGTGGTCCATCACCAGCACGAGAATTCAAAAATTCGTGCAATCTTTTGGCTTGAGTCGATTTTCCGGATCTATCAAGACCTTAACAGCGACATTTGCACAAAAATGCATGAAAATATGACAAATACCTTCGAAAACAATCAGAACACCTCGTTTCGATGGTGTAGCAGCCATTGCTGGAACTTGATGTGAAGAAATGCGGACACTATGCGTTTATCGAGATGATCTTTATCTAGGGGAAGAGGTTTTTATCGAGACTGTCCATCTATATTCCAAATACTCCACTTGTGGGCGGCGGCTTTTTTGCAACGTATTATTGTCTCGTTTGGTTGGCAATTTATGCTTGAAACTTGAGAACGACATGCAATTACCATACACTAGTTTATTCTTATGTGGGGGGTCACAATCGTAAAGACAAAATTCAAAGAGGACGAACAAAAAACCTGGAAATCGAAGCTATAAAATATGAGAGAGGGGGGAAATACATAGAAATAAAAACAAAAAATTGGGTTTTTTGTGATAGAAAAAAGAACAATTGTGAGCTAATATTTGCATGTTTTCGTCCTGCCCCGTCGAATAAATCTTTGAAATTTTCGACAACGGCTGTGTGTTGTCTACCAATGGTACATGGTCTTTTGGAAATCGAGGTAACGGTGAGACTTGACGAGCCAGTTAAGGAACGAATAGGCGAAGACGAAACGGAAAATTGTCTTGACCTGCAAGAAAATTCAAATAAAATATGGTTAAAATTGAAGGAAAACGTACAGTGTTGGCGTAAACTGGTCCCGAATAATAAAGGTTGTGAACTCTCCAGATGTTGCGCATGAATTCGTTGTAGAATGCGCTTGGGGTCTTTTCACGGCGAGCAATCCATGCTGGAAGTTCTCCAAGCTTCACATCCATGAATTTGGTGTCCACTGAAAGATTGTCATTGATTTTAGGTAGAAGTAAATAAATGACTTACACTTTCCGTAGTATCTCCAGTGGCAATATGGTCCGTGAACGTTCTTGTTCCATCTCTTGTCGAACAATCCGATTTCGGTCTTGTTCAACACGCTGAAAAATTTCTTTTTATTATTTTTCTTCTATTATGGATGAAAATGTGTGGTACAACAGCCCTTTTTCATCAAAACAGGCTCTTATTGCACTTTCTCACACAAACTAAAAAAATAAAAACTCACCGGTTATAGAAGTACACACCGACGCGTTCAACAGCGCGAGAGATTGGGATGAAGATCGCATCCGGGACCCAAGGTCTGAGTTGAGTGTGTGGTGGTGGAGGACGGAACCAGGCCATACTGAAAACATCGATTTTAGCAAAAAAATTTCGAAAAACGAGGGAAATAACAAGAGCAATGCGAAACAGACGACATAGAATGTGTTTCTTGTTAGAAAAAAACATTTTTCGAGCACAAAACTGACGGGGAAAGCATGAAGAAAAAATTTTAGACGGTGAAAACTATTTTCCAGCGAATTTTGGACAAAAATCAAGGATTTGCCAAGTAATTTGTGCAGAAAATGATGAGAATTTTGATTTTTTGAATATTTTCGCCGAAAAAACTGAAAAAATCGGTGAAAAATGGCAAAAACGAACGGAGAAACAATAAAAAATGTTCTCAACGCACAACGGGCGGCTGCCTTTTCTCTCCGTTCGTTGCGAGACCCACCATGGCCGCGGCGGTGCGTTTTTCTAGGCCACTGATTGCTCAACAAATATAGGGACGCTTTCAAAATTGTGCAACTTGCTCAATTCGTGATATTTCTGAGCAAATTTTTTGGAGAATATAGCTAAAAATATAGAGAATGTGTGTATGATTTTTGGTCAAGTTTGAAAATCAACAAAGAGTGCAAAATACAAAAACTTTATTAGTTAAAAAGCGACATAGCAGATTGTCTGATTCCGGAGCTCTTCATCACCGGTCCAGGTGCCTTCTTCTCCCGTTTCATGTCACCAATAATGCCCCACATATCAAACACGAGTCCATCCGGAAAATCAAACATCTCGAGTTCGGAATTGCGAATCGCATCGGACAATTGGCAAAGTGTCTCGCATGTCGACGCCGTCTCCCATATTCTCATCGCCAATTGATCATCCTGTACACCAAGGTATGTATCAAACAGCTCATTGAGTTTGGCGCACATCTCGACTTGCACAATTTGATCCTGGATACTCTCCACGGCATATCCACCATCAGCCTTGAAACGGATCGTGCCTTTTGCCATGTCGCTCGTCTTTTTCGTCGATTTCATTCCACCAGTCTCCGCCACCAATGGTGATATCAATCGAATGGTGCAACTTTCACCCATTTTTATGCTCTTCAATATCCGCGCCACTTGATAATGCCGTCTGCCGAGCACACTTTCACCATTCACCTTCTCGATAAGTTGACCAACATGGGTGGCTGGTGCCGCTTTACCGAATACTGATCCAGGGTTGATAACCTTGATAAAGGCATTACCCAATCCATTATCAGTGATTGTCACACCAAAGCTTCTGGAATATATCCACCAATATATAGGTATACTGTAGAACAACATACGGTTGATCCTTGGTGACAGTAAGTTCGACTGGCTGACCACGAATATGTGCATATAGCATGTCTTTGAAGTTGAGTGTGCCGGTGAACAAGTTTCTCATATCAAGCTACAATACATATATTTAGGTTTACCTCCTTCCTAATCCTTACCTTGAAGTCATTGACAGTCAAGAACATGATATCACTCTTGTTGATATTGAAGCATGCAGCAATGGACTCGTACAATTCGGACATATCAGACCATCTATCAATGATGGCAACTGGTGATCCGTGTGCAAGTTGGCAAGCGAACTTGAGTTCTCTTGCGGCGACCATCAATGGATTCTGCATTCTCACTTCTTCCTCGTTGATTGTAGGCAGGACGCAGAGTGGACGACGGGATCGGCGGGGGTTAGTGTTGTTATTCATTGTTGGGTTAGTAGTCTATCGAGGATAGGGAATGATTGATATTTGGATGGATACAATTAGGTTGACTATATATGACGTGGATTGATTATATCAACACGTCACGTTTATCAACTTCTTTTTTTGATATTTATTATTCAATTCAAAATGCGTTGTCTAACAATTCTCATAATTTCTATACAAATTATTGGAAACTTTGGTGTTTTTGAGAAGAAATTGGATGGTGAGTTTTTTCAATACTCATAGAATATGATAGAGCTCACAATTTGCTTCATTTTGCGTTTTTGTGCATTGAAAAAGCTTGATTTTGAGCCAAGTTATGAGCAAGACTACGAAAACTACAGTCTCGCAGCTGCCCACACCTGTTCACCGCAGTACATTGAGGGGAAATGGGTGTGTGAAAAACGGTACACGCGCTAGGGAAAAAACTAGGAGGTTTTATGAAAAATTAATGTTATCACTGAAATCCCCGTATTTTTCTCTAGGGAAATGGCTATGTCCGGAGTCTGAAACGCTGAAATTTTTTTCCAGCGAGACCAGTTATGAAAATTCGGCTATGCGCCTTTAAACTACCGTACTTTTTTTGAATAAAAAAGAGCGTTTTTTGCGTTATAACGCATTTTAAATTTGGTTATCGAGTTCAAAATAGTGTTAATATGCCTAATGAGCAAAAAAACAATAAGGTAGTCGCTGAAATATCATATTTTAATGCGTTTACATAAATTCAGACTAAAACATGTTTTTCTACCGTAGTTATTTTTGTGTAATATGGCGTAAGTAGCGCGTTCCGCAAACACTTTTTGTACTACAGTAGCCCTCTCCATTTCCCCGGTTGAACAGGTGTGTGCCATGGATGGGCAGAAAACTACAAATACTACATCCTTCTGCCAGTTTTGGGCAGAAGACTACAAATACTACATTCTTCTGCCAATATAGGGCAGAAGGCTACAAATACTACAACCTTCTGCCCATCGTTAGCAGCTACTCGATTGTAGTTTTCGTAGTCTACCATAATGTCCAAGTGGCTAACACTTATGGGTGAAGTGCGCTTGACCAAAGTTCGAGTTTTTATCAGTGTCAAACTATTTTTGCGCTGCTAATAAGTTCATAAAATCATTTTTACTCTACAATGACTCATTCAAATACGAAATATTGCAGGACGAGTCGAAATGGTGCGATACGAAGAGCTCGACGACCGTAACATCATCGAGCACATCACGAACGATTGTCGTCACTGGCGTCACAACTGTTTTTTGTATCTGAAATGTCACACAGATTGTCAGGATACACCGGGACAAATGGACATATTCAGGCGGCCGAAAGCTGAAAGTTTCCTGAATCCATGCATTCGAATGGAGATTGCTTGTTTGGGATTGACGCCGGATGATATTATCAACAAATTGGAGTATACTATTCATGATATTTAGTTATTTTCAATAAATTTTTTTTGCTGGAAATGCATTTAAATATCAAAAAAGCATTTGATTCTTTCATACAGTTTTTCTACACAAACCCATTTTTGATCGTTTTCAAATTTTGGTGCAATCGATAGATAATGAGCCAACGATTCCAAATCATTTTGGGGATTCGAAAAATGTGGACTTTCAGCAAAGTTACAGGCTTTCAAAGTTGGTGTGCAAAAAGCAGACCCGTTTTTTTCTCTGCGTCTCTCATTGGCGAAAAAGCAGACCGGATTTTTGGAGAGACGCAGAGAAAGAAACCGGTCTGCTTTTTGCACATTTTCTTCAACAGCTCATAGTTTTTCTCAAAATTGACATATTTTTAAAACGTGACCAACTAGCGTGAGGCTATCAACTCAAAAATAATCAGTTCGAAAAATATTACTCGCTCTACTCGTCGAATAATGTCTATATCTACTAGTTCTGCATTAACACAAGGACTAGAATCAATGAGTACGGTAGCTACAGTAACCAACTTGAAAGGAAATGACCCACGATCGGATTGGTGGTACGGTATAGTTGAAGTCGTGTTCATTGTTCTATTATTCCTATCGGCTGTGCTGGTTCGAAATTCATCATTATTAAGGGTACGGTAGTTGAGAAGGGTACTGTACTTGATTCATTCGGTGTTTACAGACAACTGATGATGCAGTAACACATCATCATATCAACCATATGGAAAGAAATCGAAGACAATTGGAGAAATTGCTTGAAGATCAGAAGAAAAGTGAGAATTGGTTGATTGCTAGCCCGAAATAAAGTGTTTTATCTTTTTCTGTGTTTTTGAAATACTTATCTAACACATATCTGCTGGAGACTACAAATACTACAACCTTCTGCCAATGGAGGGCAGAAGACTACAAATACTACATCCTTCTGCCAGTTTTGGGCAGAAGGCTACAAATACTACATTCTTCTGCCAATGGAGGGCAGAAGACTACAAATACTACATCCTTCTGCCAGTTTGTGGCAGAAGACTACAAATACTACAACCTCCTGCCAATCGGTGGCAGAAGACTACAAATACTACATGTTTCCGCAAGCCCGAACTATCAGATTGTCATGTCTTTTCAAATATACACAATATTCTTGTATGAAAATAGTTTTATTCTGTTTACAAGCTGCATGTTCCTAGTCTATTCCGCTGCTGAGAGCTTGATAATTGTCTCTCCACACAATTCGCCGGTTGGTGCTCCTTTGGCGAAGACGGCTTGGGCGTCGCGGCAGTCTTGCTCAACTGGTGCATATTGGACGACCAACTTGTCCGCTTGTGGCTTGCCATGCTGTAATACACTATATTAGGTTTAGATCCATCACTTCCTACCTTTCTAGTGATGATCAAATCAACGGTATATCCAATTTGAATCAATCCATAGGTAACATTGACACTGTAGTTGGAGTTGTTCGACGATTTAATCTTGAACGCCAACATTTTGTCACAATGATTGACAATCTTGTGTTTCGATGTGCCACCATGCGCCTGGATCGGACAAACTGGTGGCTCCAATGAGATTTCGACGCCCATATTTGTTTTCGGCTACTTCTATTCGGTTTTGAATTGAAGAATGAATATTTAGGGTTGATTTGATAGTCGAGATGATATCTATTGATAAGGATCACGTTTTTATTATGAACTTTTTCAATTTTTGGGGAAAAATGTTCTACCAATGAACTACAAAAAGTTTGTAGTTTGTAGTTCGATAAGTTCAATAAGTTCACGAGAACATGGTGCATTCTCACCAAGATAACACCCTATCACACCACACACCACATCTATTTTGATCTACCTGGAATGGTTTGATTGCTTTGTTGCTACAGTATCAATTACTAAAAAGAAGTACAAAAAAAGCGGCTACCGTATCCCATCAGACATATTCCAACTATGATTAAGCCAGAAACTACACAGTATTCCAGAAGCTACAGTACTCTAATATAGTGGGAATAATGTAGGATGAAAAGTACAGTAACATTTCATCAACTATTTAGAACCAGTACTACTACTGATTACAGTATCAATTACTGAAAAAGTACAGAAAAACTGACTTGAAACTACGGTTGAGATACAGTACCTCGAAAACTACAGTAACCCTGATTGCTTGAGTGTTTTCAAGTTCAATATACATGATAATACAGTATGCCTCCAGTTGAAATGGTATGTGGTATGCTATACAGTAGGTTACAGTACCTTGAAAACATTACAGTAACCCCTGATGATTTAGTGTTCTTCAAGCTCTGTATACATGGGAATACAGTATGACTCAAGTTAAAAAGTATGATATAAAGAAGTTACAAGCTACAGTACACCTCTAATAACAGTATAGATCTAATACAGTATGGTTGAAGGTACAGTAATATTCTATCTACAATAATACATAAATTATTATAGGAACAGTATCACAAGTGACTACTGTATTAATTCATATGAGGAAGTACAGTAAAACTGGCTACAGTATGTCATAAGACATCTTCAAACTCATATCTAGCTACAGTACTCCATAAACTACAGTAACCCTGATAACTCAAGTGTTTTCGAGCCTATTATACATGACAATACAGTATAACTGCAGTTGAAAGGGTATGTACTTTGACAAATTGTAAGCTACAGTATTTCCGAAGGAACAGTACACATACAATCTTGGAAAAAGTTAAAGCACCTTGAATGAATAGGTTTACTGTAGGAGTACTGTAGTTGCGGGTTATTACAGTAGGAAGAGTTGAGAGAGGCAATGAGAAACATTATTAGTACAGTAGTCATTTGCAAGTGGTGGTGGTGCACTTATTGGGTTACTGTAGTTGATCAATTGGCATTCGGTTCAAACGAGGATACTGTAGATGTTTTCTTTTGGTGTCACATCATTCCCTGTACAACTTGTAATACCAATCATTCAAAAAAACCGATTATATTACCATTCAATTATATCAAGTTTCATGCTCGATTATGTAGATATCTGAAGTTCTGAAACATTCAAAGAATCAAAAATTCAGTTTCAGGCGATTCACATGGGTTTGAAGGTGGCTTCAACCTATCGATACCTACAGTACACCAGGAGCTACAGTACTCTAATATAGTGAGAATACGGTAGGATAGAAGGTACAGTAATACTTCATCAACTATTTAGACTACAGTACTACTATTGGTTACAGTATCAATTACCATAAAGAAGTAAAGATAAAGTGGCTACAGTATACCATATTCAAACTATTATCAAACTACAGTACCTCAAAAACTACAGTAATCCTGATATATTGAGTGTTTTCGAGCTCAATATACATGACAATACAGTATGCCTTCAGTTGAAATGACCTGTGGTATGTTATACAGTAAGCTACAGTACCATAAAAGTACAGTATATACTATCAGAAATACTATCATTTGAGATACAGTAGTTTTTCAAGAATTGACATATCATAGAACTTGAAATCAGTGGGGCAAAATTTGGCAATGAACATATTAGGGATGAAAAAATATATGAAATGGATTATATAATGGATTGAAAGTATCATAATTGCACATATAAACATAGCAAAAAAGGAAATTCCAGATGCATATATAGATCCTCTGATAACTTGCATTGCCTTTTTCATGGTATTGCCAACTTCATCTCAACTCGATTACCCATCATTGATTTCATCATCTTCATCAGCTTTTCCTTAATACCTGTTAACAGAGACTTTGACAACATTATTTGAGAGATATATATGTGTAAGTGTTGGTGTTGTAATGATTGGGTTACTGTAGTTGATTGATTGTCATTCGGATCAAACGAGGATACTGTAGATGTTTTCCTTTGGTGTCACATCATTCCATGTACAACTTGTCATACCAATCATTCAAATAGTTTTGTTAACATTCAATTATTTCAAGTTTCAGGCATTTCCAGACAAATATAGAGGCCAAATATCACATTGTGCCCCATTGTGTTGATATCTGAAGTTTTAAAACATTTGAAGAACCAAAAATTCAGTTTCAGCCGATTTCCATTCATTGATAGGCACCATTTCGTTTCAAAAATACATGATTTTGAAGGTGGATACATGTTACAATCGATATCTACAGTAAGCTACAGTATTCTAATATACTGAGGATACTGTAGGATAGAAGGTACAGTAACACTTCATCAACTACTGCCGTATCAATTAATATAAAGAAGAACACATAAAGTGACTACAGTATGCCACAACACATATTCAAACTTCTATCGAGCTACAGTACCTCAAAAACTACAGTAACCCTGATATCTTGAGGGTTTTCAAGTTCAATATAGATGATACTACAGTATGACTTCAGTTGAAATGGTCTATGGTATGTGATACAGGCATTTACAGTATCATATCAGAAAGCTATTACTTGAGTTACAGTATGAATTGATTAATATCATAGAACTTGAAATTATCGGTGCGAAATTTGGAATAAAATATCTTAGGGATGGATATAAATATAGGATTATAAATATCATTTGCACATATCAAAATAGTAAAAAAAGAGAGAAGACATTTCAGATGCCTATATAAATCCATTGATAACTTGCATTGCCATCTTCGTCTCTACTCGAATACCATCATCGATCCCATCGTCTATCTTCATCTACTTCATCTATATAGCCTGTTAAAAAAAAGGTTGTGTGTGTGTTTTCCATTCTGTTCATTATTCCCCTTTTTCATCAATTTTCCTTCATATCTTTTCTTTTCACTGTCCATATAATGTCTGTATTGTTCATCCCTCACATTTATTCCAATTGTCTCCCCATATAATGCCCATCTTCCCCTGTTACATATTTTGTTATAATAAAATAATTGTGTTCCTAATTGTGCATATTTATCTGTCCCCAATAATCATCCCATATCATTCCTCCCCTTTCCACCACTGATTTGTATCAAACAATCGGAATGTGTCAGTACATCAAAATCCCAAATGAATCACTAAACGTATATCAGTTGTGAATTCAGATGATATTGAAGAAGTGTGCAACACTTCACTTCACATCTTGCTCCTCCTTCATGATCCGTTGAAATCCAACAACTGAAATCCAACTGGTGCAAAATCGTTTTTCTTCTGATATTCAGCATCTGTTTTAGTTGGATAATTGATCAAATTAATAGTGGAAATATCTGAATCATATTGAATTATTGCATTTGAATATCAACCTATCAATTTATTCTGATTTTGAAAAATTTTTGGATAAAAAAACATGGAAATTTGACAGTTTTTCACTGTTTTGGCGGAAAAAAGCAGTGAAATTTTTTCGAAATTTGTTGATCTATGAGAAGAAATCGGATATAGAAAGAATATTGATGTTATTGGTGGTATCAAATATGTATGTTTCAGTTTCTTTTTCTGACATTTTTTGGAGAAATTCAACAAAAAAAAAATCAGGTTTTCAACAAAATCATGTGTTTCAAGGATTGCGTTTTCGTTTTTTTATCAGAGAGAATGAAATTCTTCTGATCTACCACAAAAAGAGAAGTTTTCTTTCATCTATCAGAAACTTTTTTGTGGAAGATCAAAAGCATTCCTAACTTTATATTGTTCTTTTGGACTGGAATAATTTGGAAAAAGCCGGGTAGCTTCAAATGTGTGTAAAAAAATGTAAAAAAATACGTTAAATGTCACCCCAAATAACCAGATATGCTAAAAAGCATATCTGGCTAGCAGCCACTTAAATATGTTACTGAGACCCGGCTCATCATAATATGGCTGCCTCAGGATGACACAAAGCACATATTTTCCAAATTATTCCAGAAAATATATGCTTTAAAAAATCAACTTCTATGAATCCATGAATCTATGACTCTATGAATCCATGAATCTATAGATCTATGAATCTATCATTATATGATTCTATGAATCCATGAATCTATGAATCTATGAATCTATGAATCTATGAATCTATGCTTCAATCATTTATGATTCTATGAATCTATGATTCTATCATTTACGATTCTATGAATCTATGAATCTATGAATCTGTGAATCTATGAATCTATGATTCTATGATTCTATGATCCTATCATTTATGAATCTATGAATCTATGAATCTATGAATCTATGAATCTAGGAATCTATGATTCTATCATTCTATCATTTATGAATCTATGAATCGATGGAGAAACTTTTCAGGTGAAACCAGAGTTGGAACACTCTAATTTTGTCAAAAAAGTTCGTGATTTTTGGAAAAAAAGATGATAAAGGAGACCTGTGTTCGACAATAAATGGGTCTATTCCAATGAAAATACTCTTTTTGAGAAAAAAGAAGACAAAGTTACAATTTGTAAGGAAGTGGAATCCCTTACCCTTCCAAAAATTACTCTAAAATCTCGAAAAGTGTGACACGTGGACCAGGCTCGTCTTTGGTATGTCACAATTTCTGGTCATTAGCCGCTAAATATCTCAAGTTCCAGGCTATTCATAGCTACGAAATTTTATAATACATATTTTTCGCCTTGTCTGATTACCCATGTCAATTTTCAGCCCTACAGATAACACCATGAGAAATAAACAGTTTCCGATAAATTCTAGTTATTGATTTACAGAAAATTCTAAGATGGCCACCCTACACACTTCTCTGAAAAACCGAAATGACCGTTACCGAGAAAAATGAAAATTTATCGGAAACTGTTCATTTCTCACATCAAATAATGCTTGATAGTGGAACTTGAGATATTTGGCCGCAAATGTCCGAAAAACATGGGTGAAGATATGGTAAAAACACACAACTTTTTTTTGTATCTATTCATGAAATCATGATGATACTTGCTTCATATAGTAAATCAAAATTTCAGGTATCATTGAAGGGTTTGATGCTAGTTATTCGAGTTCGAAATATGGTCAAAAATTAGCCTGAAACTTCTCAAAACGTCAAAATTAGGTTTTTAAGCCTATTTTGGACCACACTTCAGGCAATAACTAGCTTCACACCCTCCACAAAATGATCACCAAAAAACCCCTCCCTCGTTAGGGGGCAAAAAGGTTTTTTTTGCCGATTTTTGAACAACAGGATACCTGTTGAGCAAAAAGATTAATTTTTGGCAAAAATCCTATCCGTAGGTGGGACCCAGGCCTGATACCAGAAAAAGATTCTGCCATCATTAGAGCGTTTGAAAGTAGTTATGGTCTGAAATATGGCCAAAAACAGGGCTAAAATTCCTCAAAACGTCAAAACTAGGTTTTTAAACCTATTTTTGGCCATATTTCAGACCATAACTACTTTCAAACTCTCCAATGATGACACAATTTTCAGAAAATTCCAAAATGATCACCAAAAAACCCTCACTCGTTAGGAAGAAAAAGGTTTTTATCGCTGATTTTTGAAAAACAGGTACAGAAACAGGTACCTGTTGCTCAAAACAACTTATTATTCGCAAAAATTCTCTTCTTGGGTCCGCCCCAGGAATGCCGTGGACGGTATTCATTTTTTGGGTGACACGAAACGAAAGAAACAAAAAACAATTTTTCTACCCTACTAACCCACATAAACATATTTAAAGGCGTTTTGAAGAGAATTTGATTTTTCTGTCATGAAAATCATCGAATCTTGTTCATTGTCGATGGTTAAAAATGAAAACGGGAAAAAAATTTGGTGAAATTAAAATTCCAGTGCACAAAAAATGTTAATGGCCTCCTGTGCGTTTTGTAGTTTTTGTAGTGTATTTCTCTTCCATGCTTGTTTCTTGTGAATCACATGGAATTGTACGGATGTTGTTTGTTAGTATGTGCTATTTATCAGATGAAGATTTCATAGGATCTTTTCGTAAAACCCTGATAAATAGTCTCAACAATACGACCATATTAGCAAGCACAAAAAATAAGTTGAAATCGCAAGAATCAAGCATCGAAGAGAAATATACTACAAAAACTACAAAACACACAGGAGGCATTGAGATTTTTTGTGCACTGGAATTTTAGTTTCACTAAATTTTTTCCCGTTTTCATTTTTAATCATCGACAATGAACTAGATTTGATGATTTTTATGTCAGAAACATCAAATTCTCTTCAAAACGCTTTTAAAATATACAAAAGACTCACCTAATCATTTGTCTTCCCTTTCAGCGTGTTTTCCTTCGAAATCTCCTCGATTGGTGGCGTTTTTGTGCAAATCTGAAAAAAATAAGAATTAAAATGGAATCAAGTGTCGAAAAATGTGTTTTTCATGGAAAATGGGGGAGTTAGAGTGATTTTTAATGACACAGATCAATTTTTCAATTAATTAAGCCATAAATATACGTATTATGCGCGAAAATGGGGGAAAAATACGACTTTTTCTTTAAAAAACAAATATTTCGTTGGGGCGCACTTGCATTAATGTACATTTTCAGCGAAACTTGAAGCACAGATTTCAGCATTTTTCATAATGGATCATGGGATTTTTTGATAGAGTTAGATATTTACACATCATATAATGACTTTTTAAAAGTTTATATATATTTTTTCAGCTGGAATCTCGAAATATGAGGGAATTTAGTTTTCGGGTTACTGTAGCTCGCTGATAATGTAAAAATGGAGCACTGAATCGACCAGGAAATGTGAAAACGAGATAGTTCTGGGAAATTTAAATACTAATAATCTGAAATTATAGAAAAACTTCAGATTTTTAAGCTGTTTTTCACTGAAAAATGACATTCTTATCTGAAGCGTTTCAAAACGACACAATTCTGGGAATATCGGTGGATAAGTTGATATATCATGGGGAAATGGTTTTAAAACTTCAAGATCCATATATTATCCATATGGTTTTCTCATCTAAAAATGGATTCCCTAATCCTAATCAAAACAATGAAGTGTAACATTACAAATTTCACTGAAAACATGGAAAATTATGATGTTCCATGACTGGATACTGTAGAATACTCAGATTTTTCATAGAAGAGTGCGTTTTTTTCGTGGAATTCGAGAAATTTGATCATAAAACTGTTGTCTCCCGAGGGATTTACATAGCTCATCCAAGTTACCGTAAGGCCATCCCATACACCCCAACCTGTCGAATAGTCTAAAAAAATATTTGACGCCGCTCCAAGCGCGGGGTTGGTGTAGTGGTAAGTGGCTGCACCAACAGATGGAAGGCCGTGGGTTCGAAACCCACGCACTACATGCGGCTTTTGATATCAGAACGAAAAGATATCTCACAACGATCTGCGATACGGTATAATTGGCCGATTATATAAGAAAGATTTTCCCTTGTTTCCCTGTGATTTCAAGGCCCATTTTTACGATTTTCTCACAAAATATGCAATTTTTTTCGCAGAAAATGATAGTAATGTGTTTGAATAATTTTTTTCACGAATTTTTCACTTATTTTAAGCATAATTCACGTCTTTATAGGGGTTTTCTTCAATTTTCAGCTAAGTTCCGTACTTTTTTCCAGGTTTTTGACCTGTTTTCTGATGGTTTTTACTTTCTATTTCATTACTTTTTTTTCTGTTCGCAAACTTTAATCCTAACCTGTCGATTTCAAGGTAATATGTCGGAAGCGTCGAGCTCAACACCAGCGGTTACCGAAACGCCAACAATCGCCAAATTGATGGAAGGGCTTCTGAAGTATGTTAAGAATCAAGAGAAAGATGAAGGTAAGATTTTAATAGTAACTTGTATAATAAGAAATGTTATTCATGTACCTATCAGATGATTCTGAAGGAAATTCAGCACAGTTTAGCAGTTTTTGGCACTTTCTAATATTCCATCAACAATTTCGTCATTTATTAATCAATCCAAAATTTTTTATTTTTAGATGATGTCATCAATAATTTAGAGTTAATCTCTAATTTGGCCAAAAGTTGCGCACAATTGATGGATAATGACGATGAGGCATCTAAGAGTAAGATTTTTCCTATTTATAAATTAGTAATTTATGCGTTTATTGGGGACGTTTAGTCAAAATTCAAAATATTAAGAAATTTCTTGTCAATCCCCACTGTCTTTCCTCTGATCTCATGTGTTTTAAATTTTGCTCATTCAGAAAATGTTCTCGAATCTCTGCAATCAATCGAAAAAATTGCATCTGAGACGAAAGAGCAGCAGGAGAGAAAGATTAAGAAGGAAATTGAAGTGTCTGGTAAGACTCATTTTCAATTATTTGTTCGCAAACTTAAATTTAGAATCCGTCCGTAAAGAGATGAAGAACATTGAAATCAGCTGCCAAAAAATCGGCGAAGAAATCGGTTATCTGAACAACGGAGCCGAGAAACCAGGTAAATAAATTTTTGAATTATTAGAAAATATTGATTGTCAAGTTTCTCTAGACAAATCATAATGACAAGTAGCAAACTTTTCAAAATTTTAGAAGCTTCATGGGATATGGACTCATGGGCAGCGATATCAAATGCTGGAGCAAATACTGTATCGATTGGAAAGGAATTGGCCGGCGGATTGGGAGGACCGGCAATCCTCGTTGGTGCATTAGGAGGAGTAGGAGGCGGTTTACAACTAGCAGCAGGATTATGCGCGGCTAACTCTCTTATCAAGAACACAAAAAAAGCCGTTAGCAGAATTCCCAAATTGATCAAGAAAACGAAAGACGGCGAAGTCAAGCCAAAGGACCAGAAATTTTGAGTTTCTCTGGAAGGGTATGTACGTTTCGTTGTTGAAGTATATCATAATATTGACGAAAAAGTGAAATTAAATTGTTGATTAATGAGAATAATGCTAGATTAGGAAATATGAGGATTTCAAACATTGCATGAAATAGGTCTCAAAATGAAAACATAAGTTGAAGAATTGATCATCATCGAATTATCAAACGATTTGCCTTAGAAAATGAACGAAAATACTGTAAGTTTGAAGAATTTTGGATAAATGTAGAAATTATTCTGAAATTCGTTAATAATCGCTTTATAGATTTGTAGATTCATTGATTCATAGATTCATTGATTCATAGATCCATAGATTCATAGATTCATAGATTCCTAGATTCATAGATTCATTGATTCCTAGATTCATAGATTCATAGATTCATTGATTCTTAGATTCATAGATTCTTTGATTCATAGATTCATAGATTCATAATGAACAGGTTGTAAAACAGCGAAGATTTAAAAAATCTCAGAATAATTTCACCATTGATATTTCTTCTCAAGATTATTCAAAATTCTTCAAACTTACAGTATTTTCGTTCATTTTCTAAGGCAAATCGTTTGATAATTCGATGATGATCAATTCTTCAACTTATGTTTTCATTTTGAGACCTATTTCATGCAATGTTTGAAATCCTCATATTTCCTAATCTAGCATTATTCTCATTAATCAACAATTTAATTTCACTTTTTTCGTCGAAATTACATTATACTGAAACAATCAAACTTACACCTCTTTTCTCTCCTTCTCTTTTTTTCTGTCTGTCTCTCTCTCTCGCTCGCTTTCATTTTTCCTAGCTTTGATTGTTCTTTCCCTTATTTTGAATATATTTTCTCGATTTTCATTTTCTTATATTTTTTTGAGTTTTTCAAAAGTTCAATGGAACTCACTAAAATTCGAATTCTCTTCCTTTTCCTTCACCATCTTTGTTTTCTTCGCAACTTCGTTTTTCTTCTTGCGCATCGACACCTCTACAAAAACCCTGAAATATCCACGATTAACAACAAATCTGTTTTAGCGTCACTTAACTCCTTAAAATAATGTCCTCGCTTTTGTTTTTCGAGCATCCCTTAGCACGATGATCGAATTTGGCCTAAAAATCATCAAATTAATATAGAGAATTCTGCAATTTTTCAAAAGAAAAGGAAGAATAAGGCATTCGCGCGTGTGCGAAAATACGTAATTTTTGGAACTTTTGAGCATAAGAATATCAATTATTTTATTTTAAAGTCTTCCTTATTAAAATTTCAATAGAAGAGCACAAAAAATATCTAATAAAAGCTCGAAAATCAATTTAAAATAATAAAACTCTAGAAAATTTATATAAAAAATTCGATGGTTCGTATTGAAGCGCGTTGGAGCGCATTTGCATTGCCGAATTGTTTCATCGAATTTCTAATGTTTTATGCAACATTTTTCCAAGTTTGAGTAAATTTACAAGTTTCATATGACTCGACTATAGATAGATGTATATTTTAAGACATAAATTAGCACAATTTTTTGTTTTTTACGAGTTTTAATGTGAGTAGAATGACAAAAACAATATTTTCAATGGTTTTTTTAATTCTCTTTCTTTTCTCTGCCGTTTCCTCGAATTATCCGCTAATTTTCCTTGAGAATATGAGTAATGCGTATCTGTTTCAGGATTCCATGAGATATAAGAAGGCGGACACCTGCGAAGATAAGAATTGGAAAGGTTTAAGGTATTTTTTCCCTTTATTTTGCCCCGTAAATTGAATCTCCATGGTTGAGTACGCATTTTTCAAGTCCTAGACAGAATTTTCGATCTCGATAAAGCTTTAGATGCTTTGAAAGAAGAAAATAGAAGTTTTATTAAAAAGAAACATAATTTATCGGCTAGATAGATGAAATTAAAAACGAATGACATTTTTTTAAAAGAAATGTGTGTTCCGAAAGTGTGATTTGTTCCGAGTTAGAATTACGAACGCATGTAAAGTGAGTGGGGAAATAAAACGAACCACGAATAAGTCATTTAGAAGCCGTAGACATGAACGCTTTTTCTTGAAGATGTCACAAATAAAATAGTTAACGCGAGAAAATGAATAAAATTAAGGGACTCTGCTCCTTGTTGCTTTTTCTAAAATCATAGAGTAACTTGACTGTAATAACATCACTGAAGATATCGTGATCGATCATGTATTCCTCTCTCTTTTAGAGCTGTTTTTTTTCGGAAGAAGAATATGTGGTAATCTGCCAATTAATATGCAGCTTACCCTTTTTCTTTTAATGAAAAAATATAAGCTAACTTTTCTCTTCATATTCGTTTTTGATATCATGGCGATTTTAGATGATAGTATTGTTGTTTCGTAAATCTGAAAGTTTTCAGTCCATTGATTATTGTTCTTTCGTTATTTTTCAAAGTGCATTATCATGACCAGTATGTGCTTATTTGACAATTTTAGGTGATAATGTATAATGGAACAGGCCATGCTGTGTCTTCAGTTTCGAGTACTGCTTTTGAAATTTTCGAATTATAAGTTTTATATGACTTCAAAGCACATCTCTAAACTGTTGAACAGCATATAAGTAACATATTTACATTATCACTAATCAGATATATGCATAATTGTATATTTGATTATAGAATTGCCAATTAACATTCTTTTTATTTTTGGAGCTGCCTGTTCCTGGTCAAAATAATTCACAAAATTACCGGTTTTCAAGGAAATATTTCATAAAATGTCAAAAATTAAATACTATTGAACCTTCAAAGTCTGTTTTATTCAAAGTGTTTTGTTCAGAAAAAGTGGTGGTCTGTTAATTTTTGTTATTCCCCTCTCTTTTGATACAGTAAATCGGCGAAAGTTGTTCCCCTTTGTTCGTAATCCAATAAATACATTTTTCATGATAATAAAGTAAGATACGTACAAAGCTGAAAGTGTCGTTGTGTTTCAAGGTTTAATGAGAAGCATCGTACTTGTTGTCTATTAGAAATAATAATTGTAGATGTTGGAATGATTTCCATTTCCAAACTTACTTCTCTGTTTTTCAAGCTACCTTGTGTCTCAATTTGAGTTTTTAAAATCATTTTATTGTTTCTGTATGAAGTAAAATGTGTTCAGTTGTGTTAAATGTATATTATTGTCTATCATAGTACGAAATAATACAAAATAGAAAAATGTTATCTGTTATAGAATCCTCTCCGCGCTGCTTTGGTTGATAACACCATCTATTATAGGATTGTCTATTCCTAATCGATGATATTGCTCGTACCATTCAGCACGGAACTTCTCTTCTTCCTTCAACTTCTCATCAACATTTCCCACTCCACACTCTTCTTTAGTTTTCAGATACAATTTCTACAAATATTATTATAAGTATTCGTATGAAACGTGGCATAACTAACCGATTCATCATCGACAGAACCTTCCCACGCAATGAATGAGGCGGATAGTGGTGTATATTTTTTCAATGAATCCATGTATCGCACACACAAACTACCGATTTCAGCGCATTTGAATATCTCGGATAATCGCCATAGTGCACCATAAGTTATACCAGCTGTTGTAAGTTTTTGAGTCTTTTCCAGATAAGTTCAGCTTACATGTAATACGACGAAAAAAGGGCGCCGTCGAATAAATAAGTTCGATAAGGTCTAGCAACTGGCAATTTATGTGATATTTCCTTTGGTTATCACTGAACAGATGTCGGAAGAATCGGCACTTTTCGGATAGGGTCTGTTATCATCATTATTATCATTATATCATATTGTAACAATTCATACCTTCCTGTGCACCCTAACGATTCCCCCATTACAGAAAATGTCGGTGAAACTTTTCATCTTGCGAAGTTCTTTTTCCAGTTTTGCTTTTTCACTTGCTCTACCATCTGTTTCAGTTACTTTCATTTCCACAGTTGCATATCTATATTCTATCGGTTCAAATTCAGTCGACAATTCAAATACCCCTTCTGACATTTGACGACGGGCAATTTCGTCGTGTACATACTGAAACAGGAAGTATTTGATTTTGGCGTATATGTGTGAATTCGAGATATCAGTTTTAAAATGCTTCAACGAAAATAGTACAATTAAAGGCAATACCAGTTTTGTTTCATTAAAGGCATCGTAATAAAGACATTCCCGATCTGCATCATAAAACTTCAGTTCGATCAACATTTTATATTCTCGTTGAGCATCGCCCGGTCGTATTGCGACAGAAAATGCATTGTTAAGTACTTCTATTTTTCTGTAAATTAATAATACACTACTGGGGAGTTTAGAAAGAACTCACAACAAATATTGACTAATATATTTGTAGACAAATGGTCGTTTGGAAGAAAAATATATGAGTTTATCATCACATTTATAGGGATTAATAAAGATTCTGTTGTCATTATCGATTGGAAGGCGTGTAAATTGGCAAGACATGGTGAATATAAAGATGTGAGGGTGAGAAGGGTGAAAATGAAAGAGAGAGGAAATGAGAGGATTAGAGAAAAAGAGGCTTATAGAGGACAGATGGAGAAAGCTTGAGGAGAACATGGTGCATCGAGGAGTGTGACACCATTAAAGGAGGGGAGAAAGAAGGTGGCGGCAGACAATTCGAGCAGATGGCTATTGATTGAACCAGTTTCTACTTGTTTTGAATGGAATACCATGTGTCATTCAATGCACGGTGGCAAGAGCAGATCAATATCATTCTGTGATTCGATTTTCGTATTTTAATGAGTCATTGTATTGGAAACTTGGTTGTCTGGACTTATTAGCAACGTAACAATAATTTGACACTGATAAAAACTCGAACTTTGGTCAAGCGCACCTCACCCAAGAGTGTTAGCCACTAGGACATGATGGTAGACTACAAAGACTACAATCATGTAGCTGCTAAGGATGGGCAGAAGGTTGTAGTATTTGTAGTCTTCTGCCCTCGACTGGCAGAAGAATGTAGTATTTGTAGTGTTCTGTCCATTTAAAATTCCAAAGTTTCATGAAAAATAGTGTTTATTTTCAAGAATGTCTTTCAGACAAATAAGTTATTAATAATTATTAAATGTAAATATTATGAGGTTGTTTTGTGTTGGTTGTGATAATGACAATTAAAGCATGAAATGAAATGACAAAAAAGTGAATTAGTGTGTGAGCAAATTGGCAACAAAAGATATGATATGACAAAAAAATTACAAGAAAAAATGTGAATAATGTTTATAGGCATGTCGCTTGAATTAATCCATCTAGACCAAATTGGGGATCAGATAGATCGATTTGTGTCTTGTCCAACACATTTTTGACTTGAATTGTGAACTTGACATATGGAATGTTGCAGTGCTGCAAAAAAATTGGTGTCATTTTGAATCTATGAATCTATGAATCTATGAATCTATGAATCTATGAATCTATGAATCTATGAATCTATGAATCTATGAATCTATGAATCTATGAATCTATGAATCTATGAATCTATGAATCTATGAATCTATGAATCTATGAATCTATGAATCTATGAATCTATGAATCTATGAATCTATGAATCTATGAATCTATGAATCTATGAATCTATGAATCTATGAATCTATGAATCTATGAATCTATGAATCTATGAATCTATGAATCTATGAATCTATGAATCTATGAATCTATGAATCTATGAATCTATGAATCTATGAATCTATGAATCTATGAATCTATGAATCTATGAATCTATGAATCTATGAATCTATGAATCTATGAATCTATGAATCTATGAATCTATTTTGAATTTTTTCAGGGTAAAAAGTTGCCTAAACAAACAAATTGCTAAGCGGAAAACACATCATTTTTTCGTTGTTTTGTGGTTTTTTCGAGTTTTATCATGAGCAGCAAAAAAAAACGTTTTTTTTTACAGTTTTTTATTCGAAAAACTGATAACATGATACTTTTCCGGTGAAAAATTGAGTAGTTTTTTTTGAAAATTAGTCAGCATCACTCAAATTTTTGTGGTTGAAAATACCGGAAAAGACAAAAAAGTGGTAGTTTTTTGAGTTGTATGGTTTCGAAATTTTGGTTGGCATAATTTTTGGCATAGTGGAAATTTTTTTGGTGGTAAAAAATTTATCAGAAAACATGATGTATTCCAAGAATTTTATCAACATTTTTTTTTGTATTTTTGAACTTTTGTCTAAATACTAGTTTCATAACTTGTCGAAATTCGCTATTTCAGACATGAAAATTCTGAAAAATCACAAAAAAATCACAAGAAAACTGTGATCTGAAAAAGCTACCGTAACCTACAGTAATCTACAGTACCCCGATATTCGGAAAGGTACTGTAGTTCCCTGAAGCCATTCAAGTCACACTGACAAGTTACAACTTTTCTGAGATTTCCCAAAAATGAAAATATGGGATACTGTAGCTTCATCTCGGGTTACTGTGGTTTACAGTATTCAAAAAAACATGTTTCTAGGATTTCAAAAATTTTGTGAAACATAAAATTGCTGTCATTTTCGAATATCCCCAACTTTTATCAAAATAGGTACCGTATCCGAAATTGTAGTTTTCGTAGTCTACCTCGAATCAAACTGATTTTTCTCATTTTTTCTTCATTTGCTATTTCTGTGCAAAATACCATTATTTTTAGCCCTCTAATTTTCAGAACATCTTTTTTTTTTTGAAAAAATGTGCATATTTTCCGGCTCACAGTTCCTGCTCCACCAAAAAAAAGGAACCTAATGAGAAACAAAAGCTTAAATTTGTGCCCTGAAACATGGAATCAAAAATATTTTTTTTGATATCAGTGCCTAAAAATTGATAAGGCTGGTGGTTGTTTGACAATGTATGCGAGAGTATGACTCAACAAAAAAAAGGATGAGGAATTGGTCCATTTTTTGAGGATTACATAGCTAAAACTGCTGAAAATCGCTATTTTTCTTGATTTTCGTGGTGAAAAGTGTGATTTTCCATGTTTTAGGATCCAAAAAACACCAAAAATCCCAATTTTTCGACCAAAAAAAGGTGATCGGAAGGTTTTTCCGAAAAAAAAATCGAACACATGAAATTCAGTGTATTTTCCTTCCGTTCGTTTTCGAATTTATCACAACTATTTATCAGTCAAACAGTACCAATTCCAACCATTTTTATCAGGGTGACAACTTGCAAAACTTTAATCTACACGGGTTTAAGAGCGGAAGGAATTGGAAAAGACGAAAGTTTATTGAAATTTTTGCATGCAATTTTTCGTCACTTTTCAAAAATTCTATGACTTTTTGAATAGTTCTATGCTTGTTGCAGTTCTATGAAATTCTATGGAACAACCTTTGTAGTTCTATGGAGTTCTATGTACCGCCTCTGCAGTTCTATAAAATTCTATGCAACGTCTTATCAGTTCTATGAGATTCTATGAAATTCTATGCAACGCCTTATCAGTTCTATGAAGTTCTATGAAATTCTATGCAACGCCTTATCAGTTCTATGAAGTTCTATGAAATTCTATGGAACGCCTTATCAGTTTTATGACGTTCTATGCAACGCCTTATCAGTTCTTTGAAATTCTATGAAGATCTATGCAACGCCTTATCAGTTCTATGAAATTCTATGAAGATGTATGCAACGCCTTATCAGTTCTATGAGGTTTTAGAAAGATCTATGCTAGGTTGTTGCAGTTCTATTAGGTTCTATGAAGTTCTATGCCACTCTTTTGCAGTTCTATGAGATTCTATGATATTCTATGAGCGTTGTTCAGTTTGCTTGACAAGCTCTATGAAATTCTATGCAATTTTTCCGAAATTTTTCGAAGATCTATGAGTTCCTAGGTTATTTTTCCCAAGTTTCAAAAAAAATCTATGAATTTCTATGGAACTCTATTGCAATTCTATGCCACGTTATCAAAATTCTATGGAGATCTATGTAATTCTATGCATCGTTACAAAATTGTATGACTATTCTACAAGTTTCTATGCTAATATTTGCCAGAATGTTTCGATGTTCTATGCTATTCTATGAGATTCTATGAAGTTCTATGCCACTATCCCCAAAATTTTTATGAGTTTCTAGACCTTCTACCACACCCATATTTTCCTTGTAACAATAAGTGTTTATTGTGAAATAATTCAACAATCGCCCGAATGGCGCCGTTTCGATAATTATTATTAGCATGATGGCGGCGCAATATAATCTGATGTGTCATGAAAAGTTTCGAAAATTGTTGCGGTGGGATTATTTTTGCGGTGGGAAAAATCAACTTTTTTTGACAAAAATGCACGCTGAACTAGTAAGAACCAGATAAGGAATCTTTTAGTACTTTTTCCACTATTTTTCACTTTTCAATTTTATTGGAAATTGTGAGAACCTTATAGACAAAGAATCAAGGATTCCGAATCATTTTCGAGATTGCAAAAATGTTGATTTTCAGCCGAGTTACAGTGTTTCAAAGTTAGTGTGCAAAAAGCAGACCGGTTTCTTTCTCTGCGTCTCTTCACGCGCCGCCGCCGCAACGAGAGACGCAGAGAAAAAAATGGGTCTGCTTTTTCGCCAATGAGAGACGCAGAGATAAAAACGGGTCTGCTTTTTGCACACGTCTGTTCAAGTGTACTGCGGCCGCGGCAGACCCTGTTCAAACTTATGCACCCAAAATCTAAAAAACGAGAGGGTTTCATAAAATTCTGTTTCGAAATTCGGATTCTACGTCCAAATGTCTATGGAAATAAGCTGTATGAAAAAAATCTGAGCTCAATTTAATTAACTGCTCATCGAAAAGAGTTTTGAAATCCTAGGCCACGTTGCCGCGGCCAAACAGACGTGTGCACACCTACTTTGACCGACTATAACTCGGCTCAAAATCAATATTTTTTCACAATCTAAAAACTCAAACATTACTAACCTGATGATGCTTCATGCTCATACAATTACTATCCCTCATCACCAAAAAGTATTCATCATCATCGCCATACACCTTCAACTCATCCCTATCAATTGCGCCATGCGTATTCGTCGTCGCAATTCGATGCTCGCCTTCAGTGATTGTTCCATTATCTGTAAATCCTATTAGATAGGTGTGGTTTTATCGTTATCAATTGTTATTCTTTCGGTTTTATGTGCGGGGGCCCCTTGCATAAATATGTAATTTGATCGAGAGAGGTGATAAGGAGAGCATTGTGCCACGAAAAAAACTAACGAGAAATTTGATGGGGGAGGGGAGCATAAGTAGGTGATTAGTGATTAGGGAGAATAATAGTGGGCGAGAATGTTTGGGGCAAAGTATGCTGGAATTATTCATAGAATGTTGATTCTATGATAGGAAGTAATAATTCTATGGCAGTTATGGAACATTTCTATGATATCATTCCAGCTTCTATGCCTAGTTCTATGCCAGGTTCTATGGATCTTACCAATAGCTTGTTCAAGATTCTACGCATCAGTTCTATGAAACTTTTTTGAATTCTATGCACTTCTTCCCAAATTCTATGGCTTCTACTTTCAAGTATATGCTGGATCTATGATAGTTCCACTAGTACAATACCAAGATCTATGGAAGCTCCGACAAGTTCTATGCCACTATTTTAGGTTCTATGACTAATTCTATGCCCCTTGCACCCAGTTCTATGAGTATCTATGCCCTCCAACTCATGCAACACTTTGCTCACCTTGTCTTATCACTCGATGACATTGGTCATATGAGCAGTTCATAGCAAGTATTGGCTAATGGCGTTTCAATATGGTATTATGTGGTTTCACAATTATTTCATAATTAACACCCGATTCTATGCATAGAACCTTGATTCTATGCATAGAACTTCTCATAGTCATAGAAATGGGTAAAACATAGAACTGAAAAAATGTGAGCATAGAATCATGGTGCATCGCATGCGGAAATCCATAGAATTTCAGAAAAGTGTAAGGCATAGAATCGAAAAATATCATAGAACTTATCATAGAACCTAACAGTATCATAGAACGTAAAAACATCATAGAACCTAACATAGAACCTATTTAAAAACTTGATAATATCATAGAACCTATCATATTATCTAGCATAGATCTTAACAATATCATAGAACCTTAAAAAATCATAGAATCTAGCACAGAGCCTATCATAGAACCAAAAAATATCATAGAACCTATCATAGAACGTGAAAAAAAATCATAGAATCCATCATACAACCTAAGGACATCATAGAACCTAACATAGAACTCTAAACAACTATGGAAGTAGGCATAGAACCTATCATAGAACCTACCATAAACCCCATAGATCTACCTACAGTATCCCTCTCAACAAAAAAACTCCAACTCACTAGATTTGACAACATTCACATGCATATCCTGAATGGCTGCTCCATGACAAATGAACACCAATCCTCGTTTATGGTGTCGATGGTGCAATGGTGATGTGTCGATGATGGTCACCAATAGCAGTAATACAAATATCCTCATTGCTTAAACAAATTGGTAATGTAGTGTCACAAAAAATGGGAAGTGATGGTGGTGGTAGAGGGGGAGAGTTGGTGATAACTGACAACTGATTACGACACAGTCGTTTTATGGAGAAAAAATGGGGAGGGCGGCGTTATGTTGCTCATACTTGCTATAATAATATTTGATTTGTGCGACAAACTTTCCTGGAACTGTACCCGCCCGCCCTTTTGTCGAGAAAGGAGTTGCCCTGGAGTTAAACCTCAGATTTAGGAAAACCTTTTTAAATAGGTTTAGGTTTAGAAAAAATGATTACTTTCTTATCACTGAGAGTTGGAAATATCTATGGTAGATCAAAATATTCTATGGCATAGAATTAGTGGTAGGTCATAGAACAGCATACGAATCTATGAAAGTTCTATGATGGATCTATGGAAGTTCTATCATCTACGTTTTACAAGTTCTATGGAATCTATGAAAGTTCTATGAGCCAGCTTTACAAGTTTTATGGAATCTGTGGAGGTTCTATGATAGATCTATGGAAGTCTTCTATAATCCAGTTTTACAGGTTCTATGGAATCTATGAAGGTTCTATGTTGAATATAAGGAAGTTCTATGATCCACTTTTACAGATTCTATGAATACTATGAAAGTTCTATCATGGATCTATGGAAGTTCTATGAACCAGTTTTATAGGTTCTATGAAATCTATGAAAGTTCTATGATGGATCTATGGAAGTTCCTTGATCCAGCTTTACAAGTTCTATGGAATCTATGAAGGTTCTATTTTGAATATAAGGAAGTTCTATGATCCACTTTTACAGATTCTATGAATTCTATGAAAGTTCTATCATGGATCTATGGAAGTTCTATGAACCAGTTTTATAGGTTCTATGAAATCTATGAAAGTTCTATGAAGGATCTATGGAAGTTCCTTGATCTAGTTTTACAAATTCTATGGAATTCTATGAAGTATCTATGATGAATCTATGGAAGTTCTATGATCCACTTTCACAAGTTCTATGGAATCTATAAAGGTTCTATGACGAATCTATGCTGAACATATATGGTTCTATGTTGGATCTATGAAAGTTCTATGAGCCACTTTTACAAGTTCTATGGAATCTATGAAAGTTCTATGATCCACTTTTACAGATCTATGGATTCTATGAAAGTTCTATGAGGAATCTATGCTGAAAATATAAGGTTCTACAATGGATCTATGGAAGTTCTATGGTCCACTTTTCAAGTTCTATGGAATCTATAAAACTTCTATGTTGGATCTATGTATTGAATCTATGCACCATGGTATGTTCTATGGTTGTACCTATGCGTGTCCTTCTTGTAGTTCTATGAAATTCTATGAAGGTGTGTCGGTATCTATGAATTATATGAAACACATTTTCTTATCACCACGTTCTATGGGTAATTCCAGCAAAAATTCTATGGGTTGTATAATTGGTATCAATAACTTTGTCTAGTATGTAAATTTACAACACAACTATTTATTTGATAAACTATTTTTTTTTGACGAAAGAATTTCATGATAACACATCTTTTGAATAATTGAGGTATCCCGGAAAATTGATAATGTTTTGAAATTCCTCGAACAACAGGTGGAAATTCTGATTTAGTGTTAGATACCAGGTGGAAAGTAGGTCAAATATGAAATCAGGAAGTTACAAACTTACGTAATGCACTTGCTGGGGTTCGAACCCTCGACCTCCCGCACCGCATGCAAAAGCACATCCACTGCGCCACCACCACACATGTCGACCTTCGGTCTGCTAGCCGGTGTTATTCATCGTGTCGGCGGAAGGATCCCTTCCGCTTGTTATTTCGAGATGAAAGGCCTACAAAAATGTTATTTTTTTAGGTTTAGTCGTTTTGTCCAACTGATAAGAGACACAAGAAAATAGTGCGTATTAAGGTGTGGTTGACTCACCCACTGATAAACAAATTAATGGAAAATTATACTAATCGCCCGTGTAACAAAAGACAAATGTTTGACCGAAGCATGTAAAAACATAGGAAGAAATTTGCATTTTTTGAGGTACAGGATGTAAACTTGTTGAACATTATTGACTCATTGGAATGGGAAGGAAGAAGGAACTAAACCTAACACTGTGGGTTGATCATTGAATCATTTTAACCTTTGGGGGAGAATTTGAAACTTAATGTTACCGAAAATCAGTAGGAGTTGTTGAATGTGTCATTTTTGGATCAATTATCAAAAAATAGGGGTAAATTTCAATCACATGGTACAAAAATAGTTTCACAACGATACTGATTCAAGCATTTGGAGTATTCTATTAATGTTGTATGCAGGTAGACTACAAAAACTACAATCGAGTAGCTGCTAGCAAAGATGGGCAGAAGACTACAAATACTAAAACTTTCTGCCAATTTTTGGCAGAAGACTACAAATACTACAACCTTCTGCCAGTTTTTGGCAGAAGACTACAAATACTACATTCTTCTGCCAATGGCGGGCAGAAGACTACAACTACTACAAAAGGGTGCGGTATATCGGATGCAATCAACTATTAATCTATTGTGTGTCCACGCATGCAAGCCAGTCGGGGATGTCGTACGGGATCGAACCAGCCTAGGTGATACTCACGTACACATACACAACCTACTGAGCCATGTGGACACATTTGATATTGATAAGGATGTGTATGGTATGAATGGACGGATGTGTATCGATTGGGTAGATCAAACATAGATAAGAGATAGTGGTGTGTTATCTTGGTCAGAATGCACCATGTTGTCGTTCCCATAGGTGCAAAATAAATACTATGTTCATCAAAGTATCTTTGAAATTTTTTTCTCGATATTCTTAAAAACCGAACAATTTATTCAATGCGTAACATTTTTCGGGAGAACACGTAAATGAAAAAAAGTCATTCCAAAAAAATGGGAAATCAACAATCTGGTGTTCCAGTGGTACTGTAAATCCTCATTTCACCTACAGTAATCCAATATTTCAGGGAACCACTACAGTACCACCACAATCACCCAAACCAGTCACAACACCAAAATTATCAACGAAAGAGAAAGTTGTCGAACCATCTCAACCACCTGTTACTCCGACCACGAGCTCAACTCAAAAATTGAGTAAAGATCCAGTAAGTTCAACTACAGTATCCAAAGTACAGTAATCTGTGTCTCAGATTGCACCAGGAGCATCAAGTGTCAAAACAGTGCAGACACCATCGAACACCAATTCGTGGTTTGGTGGATTCCTCACACGACCGACACCATCACCTCCACCACCAGCACAAACGCCACCAAAGAAGAATGAGGCGGAGTCGCTCTATGTGAACATCAGTCTTCAAGGTGATCTACCACCACCACCGCCACCCCCCGCGACACCACCACCACCAACACGCTCGGGATTCGGATTTTGGAAATAATTGTCTTGTTTTTTCTTCTTCTTCAAAATATAGATGATGTTAAGCAATTAGTTCCGAGTTTTTCAATAAAGTTACTTGTCTTTGTGGAGTTTAGAAGCAAGATAATGTAGTATTTGTAGTCTTCTGCCCTCCATTGGCAGAAGAATGTAGTATTTGTAGTCTAGTGGCAGAAGAATGTAGTATTTGTAGTCTAATGGCAGAAGAATGTAGTATTTGTAGTCTGTTGGCAGAAGAATGTAGTATTTGTAGTCTAGTGGCAGAAGAATGTAGTATTTGTAGTCTAATGGCAGAAGAATGTAGTATTTGTAGTCTGTTGGCAGAAGAATGTAGTATTTGTAGTCTAGTGGCAGAAGAATGTAGTATTTGTAGTCTATTGGCAGAAGAATGTAGTATTTGTAGTTTTGGGCAGAAGAATGTAGTATTTGTAGTATTGGAAAAGTTGTTTTCATACACAAATAACCTATTTCAATTACGAGGACATATTTTGTTCGATTTTCGTATTTGAATGAGTCACTGTATAGTAAAAAATGATAGGATGAACTTATTAGCAGCGCGAAAATAGTTTGATACTGATAAAAACCCGAAATTTGGCCAAGCGCACCCCGCCCAAGAGTGTTAGCCACTAGGCTATGATGGTAGACTACAGAAACTACAATCGTGAAACTGGGCAGAAGAATCTGATTTGAGTAACCAACATGGTGCATTCTGACAAAGATAACACCCTATCCCACCACACACCACTATCTCTTATCTATATTTGATCTACCCAATCGATACACATCCGTCCATTCATACCATACACATCCTTATCAATATCAAATGTGTCCACATGGCTCAGTAGGTTGTGTATGTGTACGTGAGTATCACCTAGGCTGGTTCGATCCCGTACGACATCCCCGACTGGCTTGCATGCGTGGACATACAATAGATTAATAGGCACAATGCATCCCATATACCGCACCCTTTTGTAGTTTTTGTAGTCTTCTGCCCAAAACTGGCAGAAGGTTGTAGTCTTTGTAGTCTATGGATGGCAGAAGACTACAAATACTACATTGTAGTATTCTGCCCATCATTACTAGTTGTATTATCATTCAAAAAAAATTCATTTCAAATAGGCGAAAAATAAGACAATCTCTGATAAAGTTTTGGATGGTCCATATGTTCACTCGGCAGCCGACAATTTGATGACAGTTTCACCGGACAACTCGCCGGGTGGGATGCCCTTCTCGAAGAGTGGCAGAATGTCCTTGGTATTCTCGTCCTGGATCATGCAGTATTGGACGATGAGCTTGTCGGCTTGTGGTTTTCCTGCTTTGCGGGTGATGACCAACTCGAGCACCTCGCACACTTTGATGACGCCTGAGATGAGGTTGACACTGTAGTTGGAGTTGTTTGATGATTTGATCTGGAAGATATGATTCTATGGTCTCTATGGTTCTATGGTTCTATGGAGTCAATAGATCTTCTAATCTATGGTAACTATGGGATCTATGAGATCTATGGGATCTATTGATCTATAGTTCTATGGTTCTATGGTTTTCTAGTTCTATGGCTATACGGGATCTATAATATCTAAGATATCTATGGGATGTATGGGATGTATGGTTCTGCGGTATCTGCAGTATCTACAGTATCTACAGTATCTACAGTATCTACAGTATCTACAGTATCTACAGTATCTATGTTTCTATGGTACCTATGATATCTATGGTATTTATGATACATACCTTGAATGCCAAATGACGATCCGTATGATTCGTCATCTTATGCTTCGACACTCCGCCATGTGCCTGGATTGGGCATACCGGTGGTGTAAGTGATATCTCGACACCCATCTCGGTTTTTTCTGAACTGACTGATTGCCAATTCTGACTGATATGGTTGATATGCCACGTGTCACGTGGATTATAGATGCCACGTTTTTAATATAAACTTTTTTTTGACTTTTGTAAGTTTCAACTTTTTTGAAAATATATTTCTATGATTATAATTGTCTGAAATTTTCAGAAAACAACAGTATTTATTGACATTCAACCCGTAACAAGTGGTCATAATAACAGAGAAATGTATAAGGCAGATACATACTTGGTCAGGTATATTGTCAGCCCGTTTTTGTAAGAATATGGGCCGATTTGGATTGGATTTGAGGTAGATCAAAAAAAAAAGTGTGGGAAAATTACATTTATATATTGAACAACAACTCTTGGGATATTGGATCGAATGGTGTGATTTTGAAGAGGCGCATCACCTGGAAAAATTTTCAGATTTTTTTGAAAATATAGAGTCTGCTAGAGGAAGTTCTGACGATTCTGATACATTTTAGAAATTTGAAAAATATGAACTTTGAGCCGAGTTATGAGCGTTCAAAGTTGATGGTCAAAAAGCAGACCGGTTTCTTTCTCTGCGTCTCTCAATGGCGAAAAAGCAGACCGGTTTTCGGCGAGAGACGCAGAGAAAAAAACGGGTCTGCTTTTTAACCACTAACTTTGAACGCTCATAACTAGGCTCAAAACGACGATTTTTCAGTTCTAAAAAATGCTGAACATCATTTTCAGAAAAAAAAACTTTTAGAATCCTAGAAAAAATTACCTGATATGCTTCCAACATTGTCGCCGCAGCCGACGTCACACCCGACAACATCAATATCACATTGCCAAACCGTTCCGGATAGTTTTGTATTCCGATACTTTCATAATAGGCAAAAAGGGCGGTGATGACTTTGCTGCGGAAGGCGAGGACCAGGCGACGGGATGCTTCGGTGATGTCCGAGTAGTCTGAAAATTTTTTTTGGTTGTTTTCAGCTACTGGGATTTGTAGAGTATTTTCCGAGGATTCGAAAACTTTTTAGAGATTTGAAAAATCTTGATTTTGAGCCGAGTTATGAACGCTCAAAGTTGATGGTCAAAAAGCAGACCGGTTTTTTTCTCTGCGTCTCTCAATGGCGAAAAAGCAGACCGGTTTTCGCAGAGAGACGCAGAGAAAGAAACGGGTCTGCTTTTTGACCACCAACTTCAAACGCTCATAACTCGTCTTAAAATCAAGATTTTTTGAATCCCAAAAATGTTTTGGAAACGTCAAATTATTCTCTACTTGATAATTTAAAAAAGTGAAAAAAAAGAAGAAAAGCCATACCTGATGAGCAACCACAATTGAACAAAACAATAATCTTAATCGCCACCAGCTCTTGTGGACTCAATTTCAAATTCCTCAACGGCGTCGCCACTTCATCAATACAACAGTCAGTCATTTGTTTGTACAATTTCTCCTGTCGCCAGCGTCGATCGGCGGATACTGATATCTGAAACCACTACCGTAATCTACAGTAATCTACTACAGTAACCCACCCGACTCTCCTCCTCCATTCTCTCGACATTCCTTGGCATACAAGTGCCATTTGATATCAGCCAAACATCATCAATATTTGCAGATGCTGTGAAGTAACCATGCTCCAAAATTAAGCAATGTACCGCAAAACGCTTGAGAATCACTGCCCGATCTGCTTGTGGTAGATGTTTGAATATTGGAAGTGATGATGTCCATTCGAGCATCATGTGCATTTCGGTTTGGGTGGCTTGAGAAATGTCGGTGCCGAGCATCACCATCATTTTGTTGGTGTCACCGTTCGAGTCGGTCTGCAAGTCAGAAATTGTTCAATGTCAGAAAGTCAGAGATGATACTGATAGTGACTGTTATCACAAACATAATAAATTTTTCAGATTCGAAAAATCATGATTTTGAGCCGAGTTATTAGTGTTCGTGGTCAAAAAGCAGACCGGTTTTTCCAAAGAGACGCAGAGAAAGAAATCGGTCTGCTTTTGGACCACCCACTTTGAACGCTCATAACTTGCCTTAAAATCAAGATTTTCAAAATATCTAAAAAGCCTTGAAAATGCCATAAGTTCTTGAAAATTTTTGATAAATATTTCCAGATAATTTTGGAAATATGGAATATAATAGAGGAAGTTCTGACAACTCTGCTTCATTTTGAAACCTTGAAAAATATGCATTTTGAGTTGAGATACTATCGTTCAAAGTTTATGGCCAAAAAGCAGACCGGTTTCTTTCTCTGCGTCTCTTCATGTGCAAAAAGCAGACCGGTTTTGCAAAGAGACGCAGAGAAAGAAACCGGTCTGCTTTTTGACCACCAACTTTGAACGCCTACATCTCGGCTCAAAAGCAATATTTTTACATTCCGTAAAATCCCACAACTCAAAGAATCACTTTCCCATCAAAAAAATGCTCACCACAACATGTGTATTAGACGTTGTTGCTCCACTGCTACCAGGAAAAAACATGGAATTCGATGTGCCGGGCTCCGTCTTCACACCATTGCAACTTTTGATACTTTGTGATAGATCAACTGCAGATTGATGGGATTGCACGATTTCTTGCTTTTTTCTTCTGTAAAATTTATAAAGTACTGAAAAATTTCAGAAATGTCGAGCTACCGTATCTTCTCATCATAATAAGTGAGATTATCAATCAACGCCAAATACTGACTTTTACATTCGGGCCTTGGTGGTGTTGGTGTGCTCGTTGAGCAACTCGGATTCGACCGAATCCGCCGACAACCGATCAAATCCCTTCTTGGTTGAAGTGCCTCTCGACTCATTCCACTATCAAGACACTTCCTATATCGACATGCTCTACAGGCTTTTCGTGCCATTGTCGACACATCACACGCTTTGTCTCGTTTGCATATTGTGTCTTGTTTTTGGACTACTGCTCTGCAAAAAGTAGGGGTACTGTAGAATACGGTAGGAGTACTGTACCTTCGAAAAAATGTCTTGCAACCAAGGCAGGCAACAATACCATAGTGCTTGCCGGTTGATGGCTCGCCGCAGATTAGGCAATCACCAATGACGCCTGAAAAAATTACGGACTTTTGAAAAAATTCAGAATTCAGCTTTTCAAATTTCTGCCCAAGACTACAAATACTACATTCTTCTGCCACTAGACTACAAATACTACATTCTTCTGCCAACAGACTACAAATACTACATTCTTCTGCCAACAGACTACAAATACTACATTCTTCTGTCAATAGACTACAAATACTACATTCTTCTGCCAACAGACTACAAATACTACATTCTTCTGCCAACAGACTACAAATACTACATTCTTCTGTCAATAGACTACAAATACTACATTCTTCTGCCAATAGACTACAAATACTACATTCTTCTGCCCAAGACTACAAATACTACATTCTTCTGCCACTAGACTACAAATACTACATTCTTCTGCCAATAGACTACAAATACTACATTCTTCTGCCAACAGACTACAAATACTACATTCTTCTGTCAATAGACTACAAATACTACATTCTTCTGCCAATAGACTACAAATACTACATTCTTCTGCCACTAGACTACAAATACTACATTCTTCTGCCACTAGACTACAAATACTACATTCTTCTGCCAACAGACTACAAATACTACATTCTTCTGCCAACAGACTACAAATACTACATTCTTCTGTCAATAGACTACAAATACTACATTCTTCTGCCAATAGACTACAAATACTACATTCTTCTGCCAATAGACTACAAATACTACATTCTTCTGCCACCTGACTACAAATACTACAATTTGAGAGACGCAGAGAAAGAAACCGGTCTGCTTTTTGACCATCAACTTCAAGCTCTCATAACTCGCCTCAAAACCAACATTTTTCAGATATCTAAAAATATCCCAAATCCTTCGGATTCCCTCTAACCAGTTGACAACAATCTAGTTTACCCCGATTGCTCTCCCCTCCATACAAACAAATAATGATCTATGAATTCCCGAATACTTTGGTCTCTTCTCTTATCTCAATACCACTCAATAATTCCCCCTTCTTCTTCACAATCGCAACATAAAAAGTGTAGTGTGATCATAAAAGAAACTTTGATACCTTTCTCAACTTTTTGATTCGTATTATGACTTCTTGGAATAATAGCAGCAGGTACTGATATCAACTTTTTCTGGAATATTGGCATCTGAAGGAATGTTGCAGTTGACATTCCTGCAAAACATAGAATTTCAAATAGTCACAAGTTCTATGCATAGAACTACGACGAGAAACCAAAAACCATCTCAATATCAACAAGAAGGAATGCCATAGATCATTATAATATTTCATAGAACATGAAAAATGGAAATTCATAGAATAGTTGGATGATAATAGTTGTGTATGTGTTTGGAGTGGGAAATATGTACGGGAGACGAATGAACAGTCACATGGAGATAAGAGAACAGAATATGAAGAAGAAGAGAAGAAGGAATGGAAGGAAGGAGGAGGAGGAGGACACGCCGTTTTTTGATGGATGACAATTGATGGAGAGAGGTACTGTACTTTGGTATTCTGGAAACCAAGGATCTATGCATAGAAAATGGTGGGAAGGTATGAGGAACTATGCATAGAATCACAAGACTCAGTTAGAAGGAAGGAGAAGATCTATGGGGCATAGAACTTGAGGATCTATGAATCATAGAACTCGAAAGTCTATGAAGCATAGAACTCGAGGATCTATGAATCTATGAATCTATGAATCTATGAATCTATGAATCTATGAATCTATGAATCTATGAATCTATGAATCTATGAATCTATGAATCTATGAATCTATGAATCTATGAATCTATGAATCTATGAATCTATGAATCTATGGATCTATGAATCTATGAATCTATGAATCTATGAATCTATGAATCTATGAATCTGTGAATCTATGAATCTATGAATCTATGAATCTGTGAATCTATGAATCTATGATTCTATGAATCTATGAATCTATGAATCTATGAATCTATGAATCTATGAATCTATGAATCTATGAATCTATGAATCTATGAATCTATGAATCTATGAATCTATGAATCTATGAATCTATGAATCTATGAATCTATGAATCTATGAATCTATGAATCTATGAATCTATGAATCTATGAATCTATGAATCTATGAATCTATGAATCTATGAATCTATGAATCTATGAATCTATGAATCTATGAATCTATGAATCTATGAATCTATGAATCTATGAATCTATGAATCTATGAATCTATGAATCTATGAATCTATGAATCTATGAATCTATGAATCTATGAATCTATGAATCTATGAATCTATGAATCTATGAATCTATGAATCTATGAATCTATGAATCTATGAATCTATGAATCTATGAATCTATGAATCTATGAATCTATGAATCTATGAATCTATGAATCTATGAATCTATGAATCTATGAATCTATGAATCTCAATTAGTGTGTAATCAAAGATCTATGAAACCTGATGCTTGTTGCGTAGATCATAGAACTTGTTCTATGATCTATCGCAACATAACGGTTTGTAATATCAATTGTGACGAGAAAATAACGGATTTTTTTTGCACCAAAGAGAAGTAGCAGAGCACAAAAAAGTGCCTCCACGTGAGTGAAGCAACCTCACAAACAAGAACTAGTTAGGGATGCAGAGTGGCATGAGAGACCGGTTAGAGAAGCAGAAAATCCCGAGAAAAAGTGCAGCGTAGGTTGGCGGTTTTTATGGCTGAAATTTTTGATGGAATTTGGATTTTTCCAATATACCAAATATATAGGGAAAGTATGCTCTCGAATATTTCAAAACTTTGGCCCTAGAAAGTTGTGCAAAAAATTTGTGTATTTCGCAGACCCGAAATTGGCGAAAAAGCAGACCCGTTTCTTTCTCTGCGTCTCTCGACGAGAGAGTAAGTGATGAGGGACGCAGAGAAAGAAACCGGTCTGCTTTTTGACCATTGCAAAGTTTTGCAAAAATTAATATTTTTTTTCAAAGTTAAAAATGCGTTTTTTTTGCCAAAAATTTTTCGTTTCGAGAAATTTTTGTATGAAAAAATTCGAATATTTTATAACTTCATGATAATTTTTTTTTGCCATAAACTGTTGAAAATGAGCCAAAAAATGCTCCAAAACTACTATTTTTCACCAAAATTTTTTTCGAACAAATTTCAACTAAACCTATATTTTGGCAATAAAATAGTTTTCTAAACAGCAACATGAATGAAAAAAAAAACATAAAATATTTTTCAAAAAAAAAAAAAACAAAAAAAAGCAATGCAAGATGTCTCATCATTTCTTTCGTCTTCTTTTGCATTCATTTTCTTTTGTCGGTCGTAGAATCATTCGTTTGGCATAGTGTCTTCTCTCTATGTCTGCGTCTCTTCACTCTCTCTTCTCAACTTGATATCACGTGGTGGTTCCCGCTCCCATCGACGAAATAGTGTGTGAATTGAGGAGGGTGGCGAGGGGATGGCGGGCCACGAGTGTTAAATGATCAGACCGAAATACGCGTGGTGGTGGTGTGGACAACATTTTGTGTGTATGTGTGTCGCTGATTGTGTTGTTGCAGAATATATATGTGTGTGTTTTTTGGGGGTAGGGAGGGGATTAGGCATGTAGGATGGAGTTAAACCTATATGATAGTTAGGCCTGTCAGCTGGTAGGTAGTACACTTTGAGTATTGCAGGATTTTAAGGGTGTTAGATAAGTTAGGTATATCTATGGCCTGTCAGCTGGTATATAGGCTGGTCAAGCTTGTCAGGTAGTTTAGGTTTGCCAGTTCGAATTTGAGATTTTTCTAGATAGGTTAGTTTGATAGGTTAGGCATTTCAGGCATGTCTCATTTTTGACTTATGAAATTTTTTTAGGTATGTCAGCTGGTATATAGGCAATTCAGGCTTGTCAGGTAGCTTAGGTATTTCAGGCATGTCAATTTTTATTTGAGATATTTCAAGAATTCCAGGCTTACTAGTTAAGTTAGGCACTTCAGGCTTGCCCTAAGTCTCTTCAGGTAGTTCAGGTGTTTCAGGCTTGTCAGTGCAGATTTGAGATGGTCCTAAATTTTCAGGCCTATCAGATAAGTTAGGCAATTCGGGCTTGTCATATCTATTCAGGTATTTAGGTATTTAGGCATTTCAGGCTATCAAAAAAGTGTGTATTGATAAGAATTTCAATTTTATTATACGATAAAAATTTATGATGGAAAAAAGTTAATGACAGATTTCAATAAGTTAGGCATTTCATGCATGCCTGATTCTTCTGTCGAATCTTCCGATATTTTTAGGCCTGTCAATTACTGGTTTAGGCAATTCAGGCATGTCAAATTGGAATCTATAGTGATCTAGGTTTTTCAGGCAATTCAGGCTCATTTCTGAAAGATATGTAAGTATGGATTCAGTATCAATTATTGGATAAAGTGTTTTAAGAAAACTAGTAAAAAATTTTCCAGACTTTGAACTTCAGGTCCTGTCAGTTAGTTTTTCAGATATTTTACCCATGTCAAAGTTCTTCAAAACCGGTCACTTGTTTCCTGCAGACACCTCTGGCCGCAATCGATTCAAGTCTGTCAATCTGCACTTCTCTGCTTTGATCCATTTGAACCACATACTTCCATCTTATCTTATCTCCGACAATCTCAATAGAGCGCACTTGCTGCAAACTGAAACCCCGTCGTTTTTTTTGTTCCCTGACATAGTTCAAACCACGTGTTGTTTACGGCGAATGAATGTGGCTGTTTTTTATGGGGATGAAAGTGCGTCGGGACTATCATTTACAGCATTGCAGACGGGGGTGAACAACAAAGGTCAAATATTGGGGAGGGGTGATAGACAGTAGTTGAGGAATATCCGGTCAACAAGTATTGAGTCAGGAAGAATGTGATCTGACACCAAAAAACTTGTTATTTGTGAATGAAAAAGAATTTTCCAAAACTACAAATACTACACTCTTCTGCCAACAGACTACAAATACTACATTCTTCTGCCAACAGACTACAAATACTACATTCTTCTGCCAATAGACTACAAATACTACATTCTTCTGCCAACAGACTACAAATACTACATTCTTCTGCCAATAGACTACAAATACTACACTCTTCTGCCAATAGACTACAAATACTACATTCTTCTGCCAATAGACTACAAATACTACATTCTTCTGCCATAGACTACAAATACTACAATTTGAGAGACGCAGAGAAAGAAACCGGTCTGCAAAATGACCATCAACTTCAAGCGTTCATAACTCGCAGCAAAATCATCATTTTTTAGATCTCTAAAAATATTCTGAATCCTTAGAATGTCCTCTAATCAGTTAACAACATTTTAGATCACCGTTTTGCTAGAAAAACGTTGATATATTGAAATTTTATTTTCCATCATAAACTATTTTCAAAACTCAACAAAATGCATCAGTTTCCCATATGAAAGATGAGTTTCTGATAACAACGTGACCAAAGATGGTATATTTAGGTTCCATAGAACCTAAATATACCATCCATAGATCTCCATAGAACCTCGAATTACCATCCATAGATACCCATAGAACCTAGAATTACCATCCATAGATACTCATAGAACCTCGAGTAAGCAACCATAGATACCCATAGAACCTCGAATAAGCATCCATAGATACTCATAGAACCAAGAATTACCATTCATTGATACTCATAGAACCTCGAATAAGCATCCATAGATAGAACCTAGAATTACCATCCATAGATCCCCCCATAGAACCTTCCTCCTCCTTCCCCCAAGTACAATTCCATCTCCATCCCTAATTGCTCCTTCCTCCTTTCTATTCATAACTGTATGAAGGTATCTTCCTTCCCTCCAACCTTATAATTGTCCGATCCTTGAAATAGGTCACACATTTCGCATTTCAAACCACTTTACCAACCACAAGAATATTTTCACTTTTTAGATACACAGTGAAGCTTAAAAGTGTTGATAGTGGTTACACTTTTTCATCAGAAAAATTTTCAAATCTACCTCCCAAAAAGTAGATCAAAACCTGTTTCCCTTATCTGCGCAATCACTTACTACAACCTATCAATGTATGTTGTAGTTGATTATTTCTCTCTTATCTCTTATCACTATCTCTACCTATCAAACATTTATCGATTCTCACAAAATAGTTCTCACATTTTTAATTGTCCCCTTCTCCCTTTCCACCCCATCATTTCATTTTTTTGCAGATATGATACCCCTACTACTCCTCTCCATTCTATCCACCCAAATCTATGCCGGATCCATCCTATTCCTTCCATCCACCCTATATCCATCCCACTCCTTTGTAATGTCACATTTGGCCAATGAGCTGGTCCAGCGGGGTCACCAGGTTCAGTGGGTCGAGATCGGACCCAAGCAGTCGGGTACAGTACTGGACAAGTCGGTTGGGCGGCAACATTGGCCGGTGCAATTTGCCGAGCAAGAGTTGACTGATATTTATGTGCATCGGAATCATAGTTCTTATCAGAAGGTTTGCAATTTTTTTCTATATATACATTTTTTTTCCTATATACGTATATATAGGTTTGGAACCCTGGATTCAACAATGAAAATGAGCAAACTACTGGTTGGCTGGCTTCGATGAATCTATGCGATTCTGCACTAACGCGGTACCGCACCAAGTTTGATGGGTTGATACAACAAAAGTGAGGATTCATAGATTCATAGATTCATAGATTCATAGATTCATAGATTCATAGATTCATAGATTCATAGATTCATAGATTCATAGATTCATAGATTCATAGATTCATAGATTCATAGATTCATAGATTCATAGATTCATAGATTCATAGATTCATAGATTCATAGATTCATAGATTCATAGATTCATAGATTCATAGATTCATAGATTCATAGATTCATAGATTCATAGATTCATAGATTCATAGATTCATAGATTCATAGATTCATAGATTCATAGATTCATAGATTCATAGATTCATAGATTCATAGATTCATAGATTCATAGATTCATAGATTCATAGATTCATAGATTCATAGATTCATAGATTCATAGATTCATAGATTCATAGATTCATAGATTCATAGATTCATAGATTCATAGAACTTTGTATCTATGCATAGATTCCAGATTCGACACCATTATCATCGATGATTTATACAATCCATGTGGTGTTCTACTAGCTGGATTGAAAAGTATGAGTTGTTATCAATTCCTTATCAACTATTTTCCTTATCATTCTAGAATCAGTATACATATATTGGTCGATGACATCTCTTCGTACCGAGTCGGCCTGGTCAAATCAATCGCCATCGCCGCCTAGTTATCTGCCAGTTGCTGGTACGGGATTGACAGATGATCTCACATTTGGGGAACGTATATATAATGTGGCAAGCTATTTCAAGCAACTATATATACATCAACATATTGTGCAACCGAGAATTGATGCTATTTATCAGGTATGTACTTTGTATTTAGGGAAGGATCTATGCAGGATCTATGGAATGTTTGTTGATCTTGTTGTTATCTATAATTCTTCATTTTTGAGTATACAGTTTTGGAAAACAGTCGAGTATATAACTACAGAATTTTTGATAAATGTACATTTTAGAGTAATAAATTGTTTAGAAAAAATCCTGAGGATTCAAAATATTTTTAGAGATCTAAAAAATGTTGATTCTGAGGCGAGATAAGGTCGTTTGAAGTTGATGGTCATTTAGCAGACCCGTTTCTTTCTCTGCGTCTCTCAAATTGTAGTATTTGTAGTCTAGTGGCAGAAGAATGTAGTATTTGTAGTCTAGTGGCAGAAGAATGTAGTATTTGTAGTCTATTGGCAGAAGAATGTAGTATTTGTAGTCTATTGGCAGAAGAATGTAGTATTTGTAGTCTGGCAGAAGAATGTAGTATTTGTAGTCCGGCAGAAGAATGTAGTATTTGTAGTCTGGCAGAAGAATGTAGTATTTGTAGTCCGGCAGAAGAATGTAGTATTTGTAGTCTATTGGCAGAAGAATGTAGTATTTGTAGTCTTCTGCCCTCCATTGGCAGAATAAAAACATGGTGCATTCTGACCATGATACCACCCTATCCCACCACACACCCCTCTCTCTTATCTATATTTGATCTACCCAATCGATACACATCCGTCCATCCATACCATACATATCCTTATCAATATGAAATGTGTCCACATGGCTCAGTAGGTTGTGTATGTGTACGTGAGTATCACCTAGGCTGGTTCGATCCCGTACGACATCCCCGACTGGCTTGCATGCGTCGACACACAATAGATTAATAGGCACAATGCATCCCATATACCGCACCCTTTTGTAGTATTTGTAGTCTTCTGCCCATCCATGGCAGCTACGAGATTGTAGTATTTGTAGTCTATTAGATTCCAAATTTCAGAAGCACTACCCGGGAGTTCCCTCAATGTTCGACATCGAGCGAAACGCCTCAATCAACTTCGTCAACACCCCACCAATCTTCGACTTTGCCCGCCCATACATGCCACGTGTCAATTTCGTCGGTGGTCTCCATTGCCATAAACCTAACACCCTACCAACCGACTACCAAAAAGCCACCACCTCCAAGTTCATTGTGCTCTCATCTGGCTTCACCAATTCCTGGTCAACTGCACCAATTCACCTGAAAACATGGATCATCGACACTTTCAAATCAATGCCTGATATTCAATTCATCTGGCAGTACAGTAACCCGAACGAACTTCAAACGCTACCGACCAATATCCTAGTCAAGGCATGGCTGCCACTTCAAGATTTACTGGGACATAAAAATTGTATCGCCCATATTTCGCACGGCGGTTTGAATAGCTTGATCGAGTCGGTTTGGCATGGTGTACCAGTGATTGGTGTGCCACTCACCATTGGTGGATATGATAATTTGTTGAGGATATCAGCGAGGGATGCTGGTGTTATTGTGGAGAAGGAGAATCGGAGTGGAGATGCTTTGAAGGATGCTATCAGGGAGGTGATAGGTGATAAGAAGTGAGTTTCTAAATTTTTTGACTAGGAAAAAATGTTGGTCAAAAATTACTAGAAAAATTGTATAAAAATATTTACAATCAGAATTTTTATATGAATATTTTTTTTCAAGCACTTATTAGGTTTAGCTACGGAGAACTCCTAGAATTTAGGTTTAGCTCCAGTTTTTTTGTCATTTGACAATTAATTTAGGTTCAAAGTTTTCTTGCCATTTTTCATGGTTTAGAACGATTTCAGAACTCTAGGTTTAGTTCCAATATTTGATTCAAAAAAATTTCTGCAAATAGGAGAAAAAATGAGTACTGTAAAAAATATCATCATATTCACTATCAATATCAAAATTTCAAGACTCATCTTTTTTAATTTATAAGGGCTTAGGTTTAGTTTAAGGGAAATCCTAGCACTTTAGGTTTAGCTCCAGGCGAGATCCTGCGACTTAGGTTTGGCTCCAGTAACCGATGTAGAAATATCTGAAAATAAAAATTTTGTAACCATAGTCAGTATCAGAATTTCAAGACTCGTATTTTTTATTCAAAAAAGGGTTTGCGTTTAGTTTTGAAGAAATCTTAGCGCTTTAGGTTTAGCTCCAGGCGGTTTCCTACAATTTAGGTTTAGCTCCAGTAATTGATGAAAAATGTGAAATCGAGTACTGTAAAAAAATTTCATAACCATGTTCAGGATCAGAATTTCAAGACTCGTTTTTTTAAATTTAAAAGGGCTTAGGTTTAGTCTTGGAGAAATCTTAGCCCTTTAGGTCATTCGAGATCCTACAATTTAGGTTTAGCTCCAGTAACTGATGGACAATTTGGACTTTCAACTTGAAAAAAATCTACTTTTCCAATATTCAAAACACGATATTATTTTTTTTTCAATTTTTCAAAGCAAAACTGTTCCGTAAATCGGATTCAACATGCAAAAATTCTTCGAAGCTTGAGCTCCACTTTTTCAGAATCACAATCATGGCACATTAGGTTTAGTTCCAGGCAAGCTCCTGCGATTTAGGCTTAGCTCCAGTAACTGATTTAAAATGTGGGTTTTCAACTTTTAAAAAATTACTTCTATACAAATTTTCAACAAAGTAAATTGGAATATATATGCAAAAGTACTTCAAAATTTTTGGTATCCCTGAAAAAAACCTCATTACAAAATCAAAAATAATCAACAAAAAAAATTGCAGATACAAAGAAGAGATGAAAATCTTCCAAGACATGGTGATCGACGTGCCATATAGCGAGCTATACCATGCCGCATTCTGGGTGGAATTCATCGATCGACATGGTGAAGTGCCACACGCCAGAAGTGGTGCCGACAAGTTGAATGTATTGCAATACTTCCTAGTCGATGTCATCCTATTCTTCTTCTTTGTCATCTATTGTTGCGTGGCTACCGTGTACCTGACAATTCGAACAGTATGGCGAATGGTGTGGAGGGTGTTGGTGATGGTTGGTGTGGCGAAAAAAGTGACAGTGGCGAAGAAGACTAACTAAATTGTTTAGATATTTTTTTGTGGAATATCACGGGTTGAGAATAGTTGAATAAAGATTTTGTAGTATTTGTAGTCTACAACAACACACAAGTAATATATTTATTGACGTGACTTCGACTTTTTGAGCTTGTTTTTACGCTTTTTTGTGCGTTGCTCTGGTGGCATATGTGGTGGAGCATGGTGGTGTACTGGCGGAGGTGGTGGCGGTGGCGGAGGTGGAGGTGGTGGTGGTGGAGCTGGTGGTGGTGCACCGCCGACTTGGTCCAGGCATAGATATTGATCACCCACTGAAACATCATTGGATTTTGGCTAGATAGAAGAAACTCACTGTTTGACTATATTTACTAGTGTATTGTAAATATTGAGCAATAGTTTATATACTGGCTCATAGTCATTTTGGATGGTACACGTTGACAACAATATAGGGACAGTTCACGTGATTTTTGACGTATTTTTGCAATTTTTTTTTGAAATAAATAAATCCGGCCAAATTTGATTTGATTTTATGATTAAAAAAGACGCGAAGATGCTAAAAACTTTTTAAAAATTTGAAAAATCTTGATTTTCAGCCAAATTACAGGCATTTGAAGTTGGTGCGCAATTCGCAGACCGGTTTGGCGAAAAAGCAGACCCGTTTTTTTCTCTGCGTCTCTTAATGGTCAAAAAGCAGACCCGTTTTTTTCTCTGCGTCTCTTAATGGTCAAAAAGCAGACCCGTTTTTATCTCTGCGTCTCTCAATGGTCAAAAAGCAGACCGGTTTTTGCGAGAGACGCAGAGATAAAAACGGGTCTGCTTTTTGACCATTAAGAGACGCAGAGAAAAAAACGGGTCTGCTTTTTGCGCATTTTCTTGCAGAAAGAATAATCAATATGAAAAAATAAGTTCCTCATCACAAACTATGCAAAAAAATGAAGCTCGTTAAAAATCCAACACTCATCTCCAAAATACGGGAAGTTTTAATCGGCAATATTAAACCATTTTATGGTTTTGTGATAGTTATAAAGTGTTGCCATCCGAACTTTGATATGATCATTTATTTCATGTATTCTGATCATGATCCAATTTTTTCAGGTAATGACCTCCGTGTCAATATGCAATTCTATACGGATGGTCGTTTTATTATCAATTGTGATTACTGTAATGGTACAGTCATTCGGAGTACCAATCAAGAAACGTACGTTGATAAATGAGGGAATGATATCAGTAATTATCATTCAGCTAGTAGTTATTATGGAGGATATGAGGGACCAGATTGTCCAACTACCAAGAAACCGACAAAGAAGCCAACAACAGTCAAGCCACCTGGACCAGGACCAACTACAACAAAACCACCAGGTCCACCAGGACCCACAACACCTTCTGGACCTCCGCCAGTTGGACCAACAACAACTAAACCGCCTGGACCAACTACAACCAAACCACCAGGTCCACCAGGACCCACAACACCTTCTGGACCTCCGCCAGTTGGACCAACAACAACTAAACCGCCTGGACCACCTGGACCAACTACAACCAAACCACCAGGTCCACCAGGCCCCACAACACCTTCTGGACCACCTGGACCAACTACAACCAAACCACCAGGTCCACCAGGACCCACAACACCTTCTGGACCTCCGCCAGTTGGACCAACAACAACTAAACCGCCTGGACCACCTGGACCAACTACAACCAAACCACCAGGTCCACCAGGCCCCACAACACCTTCTGGACCACCTGGACCAACTACAACCAAACCACCAGGTCCACCAGGACCCACAACACCTTCTGGACCTCCGCCAGTTGGACCAACGACAACTAAACCGCCTGGACCTCCTGGACCAACTACAACCAAACCACCAGGTCCACCAGGCCCCACAACACCTTCTGGACCACCTGGACCAACTACAACCAAACCACCAGGTCCACCAGGACCCACAACACCTTCTGGACCTCCGCCAGTTGGACCAACGACAACTAAACCGCCTGGACCTCCTGGACCAACTACAACCAAACCACCAGGTCCACCAGGCCCCACAACACCTTCTGGACCACCTGGACCAACTACAACCAAACCACCAGGTCCACCAGGACCCACAACACCTTCTGGACCTCCGCCAGTTGGACCAACAACAACTAAACCGCCTGGACCTCCTGGACCAACTACAACCAAACCACCAGGTCCACCAGGCCCCACAACACCTTCTGGACCACCTGGACCAACTACAACCAAACCACCAGGTCCACCAGGACCCACAACACCTTCTGGACCTCCGCCAGTTGGACCAACAACAACTAAACCGCCTGGACCACCTGGACCAACTACAACCAAACCACCAGGTCCACCAGGACCCACAACACCTTCTGGACCTCCGCCAGTTGGACCAACAACAACTAAACCGCCTGGACCTCCTGGACCAACTACAACCAAACCACCAGGTCCACCAGGACCCACAACACCTTCTGGACCTCCGCCAGTTGGACCAACAACAACTAAACCGCCTGGACCACCTGGACCAACTACAACCAAACCACCAGGTCCACCAGGCCCCACAACACCTTCTGGACCACCTGGACCAACTACAACCAAACCACCAGGTCCACCAGGACCCACAACACCTTCTGGACCTCCGCCAGTTGGACCAACAACAACTAAACCGCCTGGACCACCTGGACCAACTACAACCAAACCACCAGGTCCACCAGGCCCCACAACACCTTCTGGACCACCTGGACCAACTACAACCAAACCACCAGGTCCACCAGGACCCACAACACCTTCTGGACCTCCGCCAGTTGGACCAACGACAACTAAACCGCCTGGACCTCCTGGACCAACTACAACCAAACCACCAGGTCCACCAGGCCCCACAACACCTTCTGGACCACCTGGACCAACTACAACCAAACCACCAGGTCCACCAGGACCCACAACACCTTCTGGACCTCCGCCAGTTGGACCAACGACAACTAAACCGCCTGGACCTCCTGGACCAACTACAACCAAACCACCAGGTCCACCAGGCCCCACAACACCTTCTGGACCACCTGGACCAACTACAACCAAACCACCAGGTCCACCAGGACCCACAACACCTTCTGGACCTCCGCCAGTTGGACCAACAACAACTAAACCGCCTGGACCTCCTGGACCAACTACAACCAAACCACCAGGTCCACCAGGCCCCACAACACCTTCTGGACCACCTGGACCAACTACAACCAAACCACCAGGTCCACCAGGACCCACAACACCTTCTGGACCTCCGCCAGTTGGACCAACAACAACTAAACCGCCTGGACCACCTGGACCAACTACAACCAAACCACCAGGTCCACCAGGACCCACAACACCTTCTGGACCTCCGCCAGTTGGACCAACAACAACTAAACCGCCTGGACCTCCTGGACCAACTACAACCAAACCACCAGGTCCACCAGGACCCACAACACCTTCTGGACCTCCGCCAGTTGGACCAACAACAACTAAACCGCCTGGACCACCTGGACCAACTACAACCAAACCACCAGGTCCACCAGGCCCCACAACACCTTCTGGACCACCTGGACCAACTACAACCAAACCACCAGGTCCACCAGGACCCACAACACCTTCTGGACCTCCGCCAGTTGGACCAACAACAACTAAACCGCCTGGACCTCCTGGACCAACTACAACCAAACCACCAGGTCCACCAGGCCCCACAACACCTTCTGGACCACCTGGACCAACTACAACCAAACCACCAGGTCCACCAGGACCCACAACACCTTTTGGACCTCCGCCAGTTGGACCAACAACAACTAAACCGCCTGGACCACCTGGACCAACTACAACCAAACCACCAGGTCCACCAGGACCCACAACACCTTCTGGACCTCCGCCAGTTGGACCAACAACAACTAAACCGCCTGGACCTCCTGGACCAACTACAACCAAACCACCAGGTCCACCAGGACCCACAACACCTTCTGGACCTCCGCCAGTTGGACCAACAACAACTAAACCGCCTGGACCTCCTGGACCAACTACAACCAAACCACCAGGTCCACCAGGACCCACAACACCTTCTGGACCTCCGCCAGTTGGACCAACAACAACTAAACCGCCTGGACCTCCTGGACCAACTACAACCAAACCACCAGGTCCACCAGGACCCACAACACCTTCTGGTCCTCCGCCAGTTGGACCAACAACAACTAAACCGCCTGGACCACCTGGACCAACTACAACCAAACCACCAGGTCCACCAGGCCCCACAACACCTTCTGGACCACCTGGACCAACTACAACCAAACCACCAGGTCCACCAGGCCCCACAACACCTTCTGGACCACCTGGACCAACTACAACCAAACCACCAGGTCCACCAGGACCCACAACACCTTCTGGACCTCCGCCAGTTGGACCAACAACAACTAAACCGCCTGGACCTCCTGGACCAACTACAACCAAACCACCAGGTCCACCAGGCCCCACAACACCTTCTGGACCACCTGGACCAACTACAACCAAACCACCAGGTCCACCAGGACCCACAACACCTTCTGGTCCTCCGCCAGTTGGACCAACAACAACTAAACCGCCTGGACCACCTGGACCAACTACAACCAAACCACCAGGTCCACCAGGCCCCACAACACCTTCTGGACCACCTGGACCAACTACAACCAAACCACCAGGTCCACCAGGACCCACAACACCTACTGGACCACCTGGACCAACTACAACCAAACCACCAGGTCCACCAGGACCCACAACACCTTCTGGACCTCCGCCAGTTGGACCAACAACAACTAAACCACCTGGACCTCCTGGACCAACTACAACAAAACCACCAGGTCCACCAGGACCCACAACACCTTCTGGACCACCTGGACCAACTACAACCAAACCACCAGGTCCACCAGGCCCCACAACATCTTCTGGACCACCTGGACCAACTACAACCAAACCACCAGGTCCACCAGGACCCACAACACCTACTGGACCACCTGGACCAACTACAACCAAACCACCAGGTCCACCAGGACCCACAACACCTACTGGACCACCTGGACCAACTACAACCAAACCACCAGGTCCACCAGGACCCACAACACCTACTGGACCACCTGGACCAACTACAACCAAACCACCAGGTCCACCAGGACCCACAACACCTACTGGACCACCTGGACCAACTACAACCAAACCACCAGGTCCACCAGGACCCACAACACCTTCTGGTCCTCCGCCAGTTGGACCAACAACAACTAAACCACCTGGACCTCCTGGACCAACTACAACAAAACCACCAGGTCCACCAGGACCCACAACACCTTCTGGACCACCTGGACCAACTACAACCAAACCACCAGGTCCACCAGGACCCACAACACCTTCTGGACCTCCGCCAGTTGGACCAACAACAACTAAACCGCCTGGACCACCTGGACCAACTACAACCAAACCACCAGGTCCACCAGGCCCCACAACACCTTCTGGACCACCTGGACCAACTACAACCAAACCACCAGGTCCACCAGGTCCCACAACACCTTCTGGACCACCTGGACCCAGTACAACCAAACCACCAGGTCCACCAGGACCCACAACACCTTCTGGACCACCTGGACCCACTACAACAAAACCCCCAGGTCCGCCAGGACCAACAACACCTTCTGGACCTCCGCCAGTTGGACCAACAACAACTAAACCACCTGGACCTCCTGGACCAACTACAACAAAACCACCAGGTCCACCAGGACCCACAACACCTTCTGGACCACCTGGACCAACTACAACCAAACCACCAGGTCCACCAGGCCCCACAACATCTTCTGGACCACCTGGACCCACTACAACCAAACCCCCAGGACCGCCAGGGCCGACAACCCCAGGCGGACCTCCACCAGTTGGACCAACAACAACTAAACCGCCTGGGCCACCTGGACCAACTACAACCAAACCACCAGGTCCACCAGGACCCACAACACCTTCCGGACCACCACCAGGACCAACAACTCCTTCTGGACCACCAGGGCCAACAACGAAACGTCCAAAGACAACCAAGAAGCCAGGTAAAAGATATCTCATGACAAGTTCTTATAATCATTTCAGATGAGTGTGGACCGTCGTATCCTGCTCCACCACCCGGCTACATCAAACCACCACCAGGTTATGTCAATCCTGGACCACCCGGTGGTTACGGGGGACCCTACTTCGGTCAAGTCATTATTGTTGGTTCCGGAAGGAATAAGACAGCACAAGCATAATAAAACTATTTATTCTGTTTTCATGAATTTGTTGTATCATTATCATCCCTAATTGGATTAGTTGTTATCAAATATGGGCAAGCCAAGAATATCATGGCAGTGACTGCAACAATGAGTCCGGTGAAGAAAAATAGTGAGAATCGATCGATGACCATTGCCATGAATCGCCAGTTGAGGATTTGCTCTTCTTCTTCTTCATCGTCCGCCATTTTTTGCTGAAAAAAAAGTTATTTTGACTATGAGTCGAGTTATGAATGGCGAAAAAGCAGACCGGTTTATTTCTCTGCGTCTCTCGCAAAAACCGGTCTGCTTTTTGCACATTGAGAGACGCAGAGAAAGAAACCGGTCTGCTTTTTGACCATTGAGAGACGCAGAGAAAGAAACCGGTCTGCTTTTTGCACACCTTCTAAAACACTCATAACTTGCTTCAAAATTAACGTTTTTTCAATCCCTTAAAAGATTCAGAAACCGTGGCCGTTCGTCTACAAGATAACTATTCCATGGGTTAGATTTTCCTCCTCCATTGATCTTCATACCTTGAATTCCTCCAATATTTCAATTATTCTATCCAATCTCTGTTCATCAGCTTCCTTGAGAACCATCGAGTTCACCAAAAGACGCGGCCGTTTTGTAGGAGTATCTTCCATTGGTACTGCTACATACTCAACTTTAGGCTCCGCCCCTTTTTTGGTCGGTCGTTTGAAACTGTGCTCCGGACGGGACATCATTAAAAGCCATGGTAGCCATTCGAGGAAGATTAGCTTAGTCTGAAATGATAATGGATTACTGTATGATACGGTAGGTGGTACTGTACCTTGTCACCCATCACATGACTTCTCGGATGACGATAGAAAATGTTGATAATGATTAGGGTTGAGAAAATGGATAGGCCAAGAATTACGATAGAAAAAGAGAAAAAGGCGGCGATGACGGGGATTTCAGATGTTGGCGGAGCAACTTCGGACACCATGGCGAGGAACACCATGACGGAGAGGAGATTGGTGATTTCTAAAAAAGTTTTCAATTTTCATTTGATATTTGTTCAAATATCAAAAATATTCATCATGAAAACTTACGCAATGAAATTTTCACAATGAAAAGTTCCAGCGGTATCGATAAACCCAAAAAAATACTCAATGACATAAGTATTGCCGCCAATATCCAAATCATTTTGGAAAGGGTACTTGGTGGGAGAATGGCGGAATATATGAATTTTAATGACAAAAAATTCCTTTTGTTTGCTTGGGATTAACATTGCAATTAATAAGGCAAATAATATCACATTTTTTGCTCCTCCCACTCTCGTAGGATTATGGTAATCAAAATGAGCATGTAGAAAAACCGGCGAGGTTTCGAAATCATTTTAGCGATTGAAAAAATGTTGATTTTGAAGAAAGTTATGAGTGTTTTAGTAGGTGCGCAAAAAGCAGACCGGTTTTTGGCGAAAAAGCAGACCCGTTTTTTCTCTGCGTCTCTCACATGGTCAAAAAGCAGACCGGTTTTGTAAAGAGACGCAGAGAAAAAAACGGGTCTGCTTTTTCGCCATTGAGAGACGCAGACATTAAAACCGGTCTGCTTTTTCGCCATTCGGGTCTGCAAAATGCGCAAACTACCGTAACTCGACTCAAAATCAAAATTTTTCCAAAATTCAAAAAGATTTCGAATCCTCATACAAAAACTTACGCAATGTAATCTTTTCCCCACACTCTGGCGGCATCGAGAATCCCAAAATATTACTCAACGAGATGAGTATCGATGGTACAATCCAATTCATTCCATAATACAATGTTCGCCTCTTCAAATGCATATGAAAATAGATTTCCGAGTATGTCTCATCCAAAAATGTTGTTATTTTTCGCTTGGCTGGTGTCGCCAAAATATCAAATTCACCATTTGGTATGTAGTACTGTAGATCCATTTTGTGTAGTTCCGGTAGATCAGAATCATCGATTTGAAGGTCCAGTTTTTTGCCGTATGTCCAGGAGCCGAACTGGAAAGAAAATGGTCCTTTTGGCTGGATATTTGGGGAAATTACTTTCAAATAGCAAACTTGCTCATCATAAGGAAACCATGTCATTGATAATGAGCAGGAGATTTGCATGATACCTTTGAAAAATGTTGCATAAAGTAAAAGTAAGGGTATGGTCAAAAAGCAGACCGGTTTCTTTCTCTGCGTCTCTTCAGAAAGCCGGTCTGCTTTTTCGCCATCGAGAGACGCAGAGAAAAAAATGGGTCTGCTTTTTGACCATCGAGAGACGCAGAGAAAAAAACGGGTCTGCTCTTTGCACATTAAGAGACGCAGAGATAAAAACGGGTCTGCTTTTTGACCATTGAGAGACGCAGAGAAAGAAACGGGTCTGCTTTTTGCACAAATACCTGGAGGTGCAAACAAAACATCGCCATTCGAACTGACAACCATATGAACTGGAAAACTTGCGTCAAAATGCTCATTTGCGCTGGAAAAAGCTCCATTTTATGGGAAAATCAGATGTATATTGGGATAAACCTATTAAAAAGCAAAACATCAGGCTTCCAAAGTGTCCCATATGGAATTTGAAGCGTCGTAATATTGCCATACTCCTCCGGTGCCCACTTCATCTTGTAATCATTCCACGTGTATTGTGTCCACACAACAAGTGTCACCACTTGATTTTTCTCGTCAACATCCACCAATTGTTGTAGTAGCAGCCGGAGCCGGACAACAATCGGGTTGTGATGGTTCGAAACGGGTCGTTCCATTGGGTCATACCTAGTTTTTCATCAAAAATTCGAATTTTTCGACCTTTTTTAAACTATACCCTTGCTTCAAGTCCGACAATAATCGATATTCTTCATCACTTGAGTAGCAAAAGTTGACAAATATACAGGAAAATATGAGAAAACGATACATATATATGTAATAGCAAGTGTGAAGTGGGGGTAGGGATGGAGTATCGAAATCGGATAACTTTGACAAATACTGGGACGGTAGATGAGTATATGATTTTTAATGGAAAAAATGGTTGATGTTGTCTTTTTGTTTGCTTGGGATTAACATTGTAATCAATTAAGCAAATAACTTGTCTTGTTTTTCGGGTTGCTTCTTGTTTCAGGTTTTTTCAGACTTTTAAAGTACATTTTCAGATTTTTCATATAAATTTTCGAGTTCCTTGCTGTTTTTAACCCTAAAATGGTGTTTTTGAACATAAGAAACCATGATTCGAAAAAGCGCGTTTTGCAATGTGTGCACTTGCGCGTGGTGGTGTTTGCGTCCTATGTATTTTCGCAAGTCTCCATTTTTATTCGAAAATGCATTCTTTTTCGTTTTTCTCCGTTGTTTCACGCATTTATTCATAAATATTTATTTTGTGCAGATGGGAAAAGATAAAAAATCGAAACGCCGTCACGATCGTAGCCGTTCGCCGGACAGATACGACAAAAAACGCAGAAGAACACCGTCAAGCTCCAGTTCTGAGGATGAGGCTGAAAAACGACTTCAGGTATGTTTTATATTGTTTTTGGACTGTTTTTATTGGTTTTTTATAGGCAAAACTGCAAGAAGAGCGTCGAATGAAGAAGTATGAGCGACAAATCGATAAAGAACGAAAGAAAGAAATGGAAACGCCGGAGGAGAAGAGAGCAAGACGATTGGAGAAAAGGAAGAAGAAGGCGAGTATTTAGAAGTTAAATTTTAAAAAAAACCTGTTTGATATGTAAAATATTTAGCTAGAAAGCATTTTTGTTTTCAAAATGGATAAGTATTCAAGAAAAAAAAGCTACAATAGTCTCATTTTTGCCAAAAATTGTGCTAAATTCGGAGAAATACACTTTTCAATTATGAAAACTATATGCAAAATGCATATTTTCAATAAAAACTGTTTGTATTGAAAAAATATTGGCTAGATTGCATTTCTGTTTTCAAAATTGAAAAGAATTCATTTTAAAAAACCTCAAAAGTCCCAATTTTGTTCAAAAATGAACAAATTTCAAAAAAATGTCAAAAAATACAGGCAAAGTGCATTTTTAATCACTAATTTTCCCAAAAACTATAAGAATGTGCGAAAAATCGGTCTTATTTAGAGAAAAATAGGTAAAAACAAGCTTATGGTCAAAAAGCAGACCCGTTTTTTTCTCTGCGTCTCTTCAGAAAACCGGTCTGCATTTTTGCACATTAAGAGACGCAGAGAAAAAAACGGGTCTGCTTTTTCGCCATTTCATCTCAAAATCAAGATTTTACAAGCAAATTTAATGAAGAAACAATATTTTTTTATCAACAAAATAATTTGCAGGACGAGCGACGTCGAATCGAAGCACAAGAGGATTGTATAATCCCAGCCGAGTTGAACTACACCAATCTCAACAATCCATTCAATGACACAAAGCTTACCGAGGCATTTGTCTGGGGTAAAAAGCTTGAAAAAGAGGGGAAGTCGCATTTGTCAACTGAGCAGATTAATAAAGAGTAAGTTTTTACTATTTTAATGAATTTCTTATAATTTTTTTTGTAGAACTGGCAAGCGAGTCCGTAAAAATCTACACGAAGCATCAGAATTCAAGCGTATTCGTGATGCGCGTGCCGCCGCTCGTGAAGATGCTGATATGATAAAGAGAGATTTGGAATTGAAGGAACACACGTTCTCGGATGCAAAGGAGAGACAGTTTAACTTGGATTTGGTTAAGGTAAGCTATTTTACAAGTTTGAAATAATGGGAAATTAAAAAAAACTGGAAAACTTGCGTAAAATGTGTTTCACTGATTCGATATAAGAAAAAAAGAGAAAAATTGTTTCGATAATTTGTTCGTGGTACAAAAAGAAAAATCTTCAAAAACTGTTTAAAAAAACCAAGAGAAAATTGTGCACATCCCTCTTTCCATTCATACAATTATTTTGTCATCAAAAAAAAAGTACCCCAGTAGGAAAATTGATTGAAAAACCAGTTCAATAACCCGGTTTTCACATTTTGAGTCAAAAAGTATTACAAAGCGAATATTTTTTGAATGTCATAAAATAATTTTCAAACACAATATAATAGAAAAAAATGAAATTTTTTAATGGTTCGTTCACGAATCGTTTTGAACATTGAAAACCACAAAACACTATTTTTTTCAATGCCCGAAACTATCTGATTTCACTTATATTTGTTTCGGTAAAATATTTTTGATTGATTTCGAGTTGAAGAATCATATTTTCTTCAATTTTCTCCACAAAAATAATGATTCCAACACAAAAAAATTAATTCAAAAAAGGGCAAAACTTTGAAAAGTTACGTTTTATCAAATCCTCATAAAAAATACTGATTTTCGTCGAAGTTCTAACACCATTCTGCTCATTTTTCGATTCAACCAAAGTTTTCGACAAAAAGAAGTTGTATTTCAAAAATTTTCGATTGAAAAGCTGTTTTCAATATGTTTTTTGTTAAAATTCAGCTTTTTCATGTATACTGCCCACAAAAAAGTCATAAAATTGTGAAAAATTGTTTCGAAAACACATTTCATAGCTATAAATTCGTAGAAAACCATTTCCCAACTTCAAAAACTATATTTTTTTATCAATTTTTTCTTAAAAATGCTCCACACAATAATTTTACAGGAACGAACCCGTATCCGTATCGACCAAGGCCGCGCAAAAGCCATCGATCTTCTCACCCGCTACGCACGCTTCAACAATCAAGATCCGGACGATAAGAAGGATCAAGATTTCGAGTTGGAGGATCCAATCAAGTATATCAAGACATGTTGCAAGACACTCGATGATTACGAGGATTTGGAGGACGATATTCAAACATATCAACAATTGGAGGGTATCGAGAGGAACTACGAATTCTGGGATGATATCAAGACAATGATAAAGGACGAGATACAAAAGAAGAACGAGGATCGTGATGGTGTTCATTCAACTGTTCGTAGTCAGGTTTTGGATATTCTAAAGGTACGTTGTTACAAATTTATTTGGTGGGGTCCTCTAAATTTTATCTTCAAAAACAAATGCATATTATTCTTCTTCTTGGCTTCATTCGATCGGGGCTCATTCATCATCACGACAGAGCACCAAACGTGGCGTTTCTTCGGGTGTCGGCTCACGCTCGAAATCCATATTCTCCTCATGATCCGTTATTCCGCCGATCGTCTCGTAAACTTGTTTCGTCAGAATTGTCAACGTATCATATTCCTCTTCAGTGATTGGACCACTAGCTAGCGCAATTTCCGCCATTTTTTTGAATCTATAATGTGTCATACTTGATATGCACCATGTGTATCAACTCACTGCTCCGGTAGACCAACCACCAATCCACCATCCGCCATCAACTTCTTCTTCATCTCGCCCGACTCATCAAACGACAATGGTGTCCATGGTAATCCACCATTCACCATGAATACAAATTGATAGAACCATGATTCCAAGTCATGTCTCGCCCAGACTTTGCCACCATTATAATGGGTGATTGGTGCGAAATCGAGCGAGCCGAGATACGCGGCGACTGGCTCGTCGATTCGGAGCTCGGTTTTTGAGAGATCCTTGATGATTGACGAGATATCAGCCATGAAGAGGTGACGATTCGATGCGTCATAGTGGAAACAGTCCATATTGACGTTGCGAAGGATGTAGCCGTGCTTGTGGCCACAGCGGATGATCTGAAGGATATCATGTAGATATGTAGAAAAAGTGAACTTACATTCAAAACATCAGCAGCAAGACGTCCAGCAGTACCAAAACTAAATTTGCCACGCAACTCGAAGCATTGATCCAAGCGTGGTCCACCACGATAATACAATGTCATATGATAGGCGTCGTCGGTTTGAAAGATGCGATGAACTTGTGAGAAGTGACGCCAATCACTACCATCAGCCTCGACACGACAAAGGAACGCCGATTCGACGCGTACGGCGTTGGCGGATTCGTCGGATGGTGCGACACGAATGACGAGCTCCTTATCATCGGCCGCCATACCGAGATATGTTGCACCGATGCGATCGTCGAATCCGATGCGTTCGTAGACCTGGAATAGTGTATCTAATGAAGATTCTATGGATCTAGGTTTAGATAGGTTTGTTGGTATGCTCCTTCAATACAGTAACCAGCATACTGTATCAAAAGCGCACATCCTAAATAGCTGGGGATTTTGTAGGAAATCAAGGATATAGGTTTCGATATTTGTCATTTGCCGTATCTAATAGCCAGTATGCGCTTTTAATACAGTAGCGCAGTACAGTAACACTCTTTCAAAGGAGCATATCTAGGCTTGAGACTCTTTCTTGATATGGACTCACCAAGAACATGTTACCTCGTCTCAATGGTGGGTTCTTTCGGACTTTATCTCGAAATTGTTTCAACTTTTTCATATATGTTTGAGCAGCTTTACTAAATGCGACCATCTTCCTTGTTAGAATATTAGAATAGATGACTATTCCGCCTCCCCCCTTTTTCCCATCCTCATAAGAAAACGTGGCGTTTTGTTGTTGTTTCACGTTTGTATAAAGTCAACTTCTTACCTTAACAATGCCATCAATCACATGATCCGGCTGATAACACGGCACTTTATTGATAATATCATATGGCAATTGATTCGGTGCAACATTCTCCAATGAATCCTTTGTGGTTGGCGCCAATGGTGCAATGGTGTCGGCGAGCGATTCGTCGATGTCGATTTCTTCGTTGATCGTGTCCATGTTTTTTGTTTTGACAAGTGGAATGATTTGGAATTTTGAATTGACTTGAGCAGAAAGGGGGAAAAGTTCACGTTTTAATATACTTTTTTTGCAGGACAAGTCGATTGATGAATTGATCAAATTGGAGGATTCGGTAGAGGAGAAGCTGCGTACCAATAGTGGAAATACTGGATTTTGGCAGTGTATGAATGGTAAGTGACATTTGCAACATGGAAAATTGAAAAATTCGTAAAATTTTAGATCAAGTGAAGGTTTATATCGCGAAAAAACGACTCAAAGAGTATCATCATAAGATGCTGAAGCTGAAATTGGCAATCATTCGAGAGGAACAAATGAGAGAAGTGAAGGATGCTGAACAGAAAGAAGTGAAAAGGGAGAAGGAAGTGAAGAAGGAGGAGATTGATAGTGAGGATGATGAGGAAGAGGATAGTGAGAAGTTGAGTAAGAAGGTTAGAAGAAAGGTGGATGTGACGGCATTGGAGGATGCGGAATTGGATGATGAACAGAAGGAGCATAAGTGGAGGTGAGTATTTGAATTGGATAGTTGGAAAATTATCACCTAGAATGAAAAATTAATGAAAATATAGAAAAAGTTGTCTCAATAATCTTTAAAATCGGAAAAACCACTTTTTCATTGCAAGATCCGGGAATTTCCCTTCAAATGATGTTCCTACTTGCTAAATTGAGCATGTTGTGGAATTTGAAAGAAGAATTAAAGTTCGGTCATATTTTTGCTGAAATAAATGCAATAAAACAGAAAAAAATCATTTCCATAGAATTACTGAAGGTTTCAAGGAATTTAGGCCAAAAGTTCTGTCTGAAAATGCGTTTTTCACTTTTTCCCCTTTTTCAAAAGCCCGGGAATGGAAGAATTTGAAAAATCAAGATTTTATTTTTTTGAGGCATTAGAGTATTCTAAAAAAAACTAGGAATATCTGATAAATTAAGATTTTTTCGTTCTAGATTGATACTTGATCTGAAAGTACTCCAAAGCCCCGAAAAATGGTAATGTTTGATCAAATTCAGCATTTTTTTCATACAAATTACAACATAAATTGTGCTGGAAAAGACGATTTTCATATTTTTTCGCCAACTTGAAAATTAGTGGTGATCGGTGATATGATAGCAATTTTAAGTTTTGTCCGATTCATTTTTTTTAAGTTAATCGTTTTATTTGTTTGCTCGACGGCCTGAAACAGCTCCAAAATACACCATTCTAGTTTTAGATTGATTTAGAATTCTAGATAGACTACAATTATAGAAAAATATATTCTTAAAGTACTCCAAAAGCTCATGTTTTCTCATTGAAAAAGTAATAAATTTGGTTATTTCAGAGCCCTAACAGCAGATCAATTAGAAGAAGTAACATTGGAATTATACAACATTGGCGGATACTCACCACCATACAATGGTTTCAATGATACAATGCCTGGTATTGAAGTGATCGAAGCACAAGCTGATATGGAGAATCTATTGATGCGTCGACAAGATAAGAGAGTCAAGCCGGAGGGTGTTACTAATGTAAGTTTTGTTCTTTTTTGGCGGAAAATAACTGTAAAATTATAGGCTGGAGAAGCAAAAATGGTGGCAATAGCACGAAAAGGAATGGAAGGAGACGAGGCAATATTCGCGGTTGAACAAGAGTTGGAAACACAAAAACACTTGTGGTCGGACAAATATCGACCAAGAAAACCGACATATTTGAATCGAGTCCAGACTGGATTTGATTGGAACAAGTACAATCAAACACATTATGATATGGATAATCCGCCACCGAAAATAGTTCAAGGATACAAGTTTAATGTGAGTTTTTTTATTGAAAGAAAAATTCATGCAAATGCTCAAAAGTTAGGAAATTTGGAGCTTGCGAGAAAAATAGTTCAACTGAAACTTTTCAAATCTGAAAAAAGTGCGACAAGATCTTAATTTTGTTTGTTTTTATTGAAAATTAAGAAAAAAAGCATCTTTGACACAAAAAAAACTTTTAAAATGAAAAATGTTGACAACATCTCCTGCCGAAAAGAAATATTTTCTATATGGACCTCAAAAAATATCTGAAAGTTTAAATTTATGTGAATTATGTGCTCAGAAGTCTGAAAATTTTGATTGAGGCTACCATTTCGATAGAATAATTTTGAAAAAATGATTTGGTGTGGAAAATGAGAGAACTAACTTGAACAGTTAAAAAAAGTTCGTTTCAAAGAAAATAATATAGTTTTGACTGAAAAAGTTTGAAATACATTGATTTCTGGGCGAATTCTGAGTTCTTATTCATATTTTTCATGTGAAATTATATAAAGCCCAGAAGTTTTCCTATAAAAGTGTTCCATCTGAATTTTAGCTTGAAAAAGTAGTTGAAGTTGTGTAAAACCCTTGATTTTTGTTGACAAAAGATGGAAAATCAGGCAAATTTTGCATGTGAAACTCAAAAAATAACCGTGGATTCGAATCCTCGATGCTAAAATATACCGAAATCGAAAATTTTTTAAAGAAAACAAAAAATCAACGCATTCCAAATTACAGATCTTCTACCCGGACTTGCTCGACACCACCGGAACGCCATCATTCACCCTGACACCATGCGATGATCCAGATTTCGCCATTCTTCGCTTCAAATCTGGTCCACCATATGAGGATGTCGCATTCAAAGTGGTCCATCGTGACTGGGAAACATTGGGCAAAAATGGATACAAATGCCAATTCCAAAATGGTGTATTCCAGCTATGGTTCATGTTCAAAAAGTATAGATATCGTAGATAAACTCTTTTATTCTTTTGAAAATAATAAATTATTCTGTTCTATATATCTTTTTATACTTCAAACACAACTTTTGACTGGTCTTCCACCAATTTCTTGATATTTTTTCACCATTTTCCTCTCAAAAAAAACCAATAAAAAGCATATATAGATGGGTATAAAATCGCTGATCAACTCGGCGATCATACGAATATTTACGCCGAATCATGGTGGATTCATGGTGATTGCCACCATTTTACTTGCACTGGAGGTGCTTGTATCGTGGCTCATTATTGATAGAGTTAAATGTGAGTTTTCTTTTAGCTGGAAGAAGAATTACTGAAAAAACTGAAAAAAGAGGATATCGAAAAGTTTTATGACCAAAAAAAGAGAACAATTTTTGAAAAAGGAACATTTTATGTTCAAGAAAAAGTAGAAAACTGCATCGAAAAATCCTAGAAATTCGATAGCTTCAAAAAAAAAAGATAAAAATTACTGAAAAACTGTCCGGAATCTCCATTTCTCAATTAAAAAAAACGATTAATTGAACTTTAGTTTTCCCAATTTTTTTGAAAAGTACCGGCTTGAATACTAAAAATTTACGGTGGACCAAAATTAGATGAGGTAGCAAGTTTCTCAATGAATAAGCTATTCACTCATCTCATTTCTTCTATTGAAATTTGTTAGATTCTGAAAAAAACAATGTTCTTGATCTGAAAAATGCTCATTTATGCACTGAAAATGATTTGTTTGACTAACAATAAATTTTGATTTGAAGAACTTGAAAATTGACAGAAAATGTTTTATCATTGACCGCTGAAATTAATAACTGTTTCACGAAAAAGAGGAATGAAAGATAGTCATCTACTAACTCAATGAGTATGTTTCATTGATACACTTCCAGTGAATTTCAGTCGTCAGTTAGTAGTGAGTAAAACAAAACTTCTAATGTATAAAACAACCAGGTAAATAAGACAAAATGTTGAAAAAATGCCGGATAGTTGGATTGATGTCTGAAAAAAAACGTTCTCTAGTCGATACAGTTTTGATGCAGCATAGTTTTCAGTTTCAAAAAATTATGAAAAAAATAGATAATTATAATAACACAATTTGAATGATTACAGATACCGAAATCGACTGGAGTACATATATGCAACAAGTGGAATGTTATATGAAGAAAGGGATTACGAATTACTCGAAGATTGAGGGTGATACTGGACCTGTTGTGTGAGTTTTTGAAAAGGAATTTTTACATTGAAAATCAACTATTCCTCATCCATTTTTTTGTATTTTGCCTTAAAAACTTTGTAAAAAACCCCGTTTTCAACAATTCAAAGTATAAAACAATGACCAATTTTGAAACATAATAGGTTTTCGATTCAACCATATCTCTCTCAAAAACAATCTAAAACTGCTGGAGCTTAGTATAAAAGTTGAAAAAAAAACGGTTTCTCACGTATTTCTTTATTTTTCTGCATAAAAAATGTTTCAATCGAGAAATAGTCTTGACTATTCTTATACTGATTCGCCAGACCGAAATTTTGTCGTTCCAAAACTGCATCACAGAAATTTGGAGCATTTTTCAACTTCAAATCACTTAAACCAAGCAGTATCTTAAAAATGTCTTCTATTCCTCGAATAGTAATTAAAAGAAGTACTGTAGATTGTAGACTTCCCTCTGAAAAGACATAAATTCTCTTCATATTACATATTTTTTTTCATAAAAAATTTTCAATCGAGTAATAGTCTTGAAAAGTCGTCTACTGATTTGCCAGATAACTATGCTTCAAAATTTCTGTCGTTCCAAGGTTGATTCATGGAAATTAGAAGCATTTTTCAACTCCAAATCACTTAAACCAAACAGTATCTTGAAAAAGTCTTCTTTTCCTTGAATAACAATGATATAATACTAAAAATTGTAGATATCCCTCTAGAAGTATCTTTTTTTTCTTTAAAAAAATTAGTCTGGATCAACTGGAAGTGCCATTTTCTGTGAGAATCACTTTGAAAAGTACTGAAAATTGTATCTTTTTCGCTAAAAAACATCATAACCCTTCTATCTTTCCAGTTATCCCGGTGGTCACATATGGGTGTACAGTATCCTCTACAATCTCACAAATGCAGGCAAGAATATTCAACGAGCACAGTATATATTCCTGGTTTTGTATATTATTAACGTCTTTTTCGTGTTTAAAATACTCAAAAAAGTTGGAATGGTCAGTTTTTCTCATTTTTCTTGAAAATTAACAAGAAAATCGGTTTCAGCCACCATTTGTGCTCTTCCTTGTGACACTCACCGGCTACCGTATCCACTCAATTTTTGTACTACGGTTGTTTAATGATCCAGTTGCAATGTTGTTGTTTTATATCGCAATGGATCGGTTTTTATCGCAGAAGTGGATGGTTGGATGTGTGTTTTATAGGTAAGGTTTTATGCCATAGAATTCATAGATCTATAGAATTTGAGAATAGTGAAACATCATAGATCTAGGTTCTATGATCATAGAACTGCGAAACATACGTTTCTATGATCGCTCAAGTATCATAGAACTATGATTCTATGATTGTTTGAAATCATAGGGTCATATATCTATGCTGCTTTTGAGTCATAGATCCTAGATTTAGACTTACTATTTGGGATTCTATGCATAGATCCATTCTAGTCGAGATACGAATTTATGATTGTTTCGCTGATCTATGCTCTTTGAAAATTCTATGTTTCTAACTAGCATAGATCCATGAGAAACTACGATTGAGTATTGAAAATTCTATGCATAGAATTGAACCTATTTGACATAAAAACCATCATAGAAACATAGAATCAAGAAACTTACGAAGCAGAAAATCCACAAATTCTATAAACCTAACTAACATTGATTTACGATTTTAACAATCATAGATACCAGATTCTATGAGAGGACAACTGAAATTCTATGCATAGATTCATATATCTATCCTGGTTTATATACGTTTCTATGAAAACCTAATTATCATAGAATCTGGATTCTATGATAGTTTTGGACTTCGTTTAAAATTCTATGAATCGAAAAAAGAGATCTATGAATCTATGTCATAAATCTGTTTCCAATTAACAAATATCTATGCCAAAACTACCATGTAGTATTCGAAATTCTATGCATAGAACCATTTATCTATCTTGTTCTAAATATCATAGAATCTCAGATGTCATATTTCGTAGATCTATGCTCTCTTACTAACATAGATCCTTGATTCTATGACTGAAGTTCCATGCATAGATTCACTTATCTATCCTGGTTCATATACGGTTCTATGATACTTCTCCTATCATAGAATTTAGGTATGAATCTATGAATCTGTGAATCTGTGAATCTGTAAATCTATAAATCTATGAATCTATGAATCTATGAATCTATGAATCTATGAATCTATGAATCTATGAATCTATGAATCTATGAATCTATGAATCTATGAATCTATGAATCAATGAATCTCTAAATCTCTAAATATTTGAATCTATGAATCTATGAATCTATGAATCTATGAATCTATGAATCTATGAATCTATGAATCTCTAAATCTCTAAATCTCTAAATATTTGAATCCATATCCCACCATACTAAACCTATTCCAGTCTGGCCGTATCAATCAAAATGAATGTCCTCCTCTTCGCCCCCGCCCTCTTCGTCACCCTCCTCATCAATACTCAACTCCTAGCCACATTCGGATACATCCTTCTCTGTGGTCTCATCCAATTGTATATAGGCTTCCCATTCCTCTACCATGACTGGAAATCATACATGATCCGGTCATTCGACCTAGGTAGAGTGTTCATGTTCAAGTGGACTGTCAATTGGCGTTTCCTACCGGAGGAGGTTAGTTTGTGATCTACCGTATCTACCTACAGTACCCCTTCTTCAGATATTCCTCGACAAAAGATTCCACATTGCATTGCTCGTCGGACATCTATCATTCCTTGTTTTCTTCGCATTCCGGATGTGGTTCAGACGATTGAATGGTCTCAAATCGTCATTATTATTGTTATGGCAAATGGTACCATCGGAAACGGGACAATTCGAAACATTTTATGCATTTTGCACGGCCAACTTGATTGGTATCACTTTCTCGAGATCGTTGCATTATCAATTTTATAGTTGGTATTATCATCAGGTATGTTTTTTTTTTCATTTTTTGGGTGAAAAATAGGCTGAAAAGGGGTGTTTTGAGCCGCCAAATTTGCAAAATTGTCAGTTTTCGATCCCAAATCGTGTTTTTCACCTCACAATCCGAAAATTCCAACTATCGAGCTATGTTTTTATTGAAAAATTGATTGAAAATGGACATTTTGAGCCGAAACGTCTCAATTTTCTAACTCAAAAAAATGGAAATTTATTAAAAGGAATATTTCGAGCTGAAAATTGTGCAAAATTGTCAATTTTCGAAAAAGTTAGGATTCTGATTCCTTCAAAAACAAATTTTCTATAAAAAATCGGGTTTTTTTTTGTGCTCAGGGTCACCAGAAATTTGAAACTCCTTCATTTTCCATTCATAAATTGATATAAAAGGCTCTTTTAAGCTGAAAAGTGTGCAAAGTTGTCAATTTTCCGACTTTGAGCCGTTCAAAAACAAGTATTCTGCTTGAAATTGGGTTTATTTCGGGCCTATACTTACCAGCGAGTATGTTTTCATTAAAAATTGAAAGAAAATGAGGATTTTAAGACAATGAGCCGTCAAAAACATGTTTTTTCATTGAAAAATTGCCCTGGTTAGGAAGATGTTGAGCCCCATGTGCCTTTAAAAGCAACACTTTTCCCTTCTAAACCTATAATCTCTCATTTTGCAGCTTCCATTCCTACTCTTCACCAACTATCCAACCAATATCACCTGTTTTTCGGATGTTCCATGGATTTCGATTGTTGTCAAGTGAGTTTCTTTCAAATTTTTCTTTAAAAATCCAGAGATACTGAAATTTTGCCTTTGAAATTTCATTAGATTTCGAAAAAAACCTTTAAAGTATACTGTAACACATCATGTGCGCCTTTAAAGTCAAATTTAGGGATACTGTAGTACACCAGACTTGACGACTATTGTGCAATCACTTTTTACTTGGAATACTGTAGTTTCTCGTCCCTCTGATTGTACAATAGTCGTCATTTTTGTTGTGCTACAGTATTCCTAGTTTAAAGGCGCATGTACCAGAAATGCACAGTATTCTTTCACTTTAAAGGCGCATACTTTTGTGTTGTGTTACTGTAGTAGTATTATATGTGCCAAAACAACGTCTAGGAATAGAGCAAGTGCACTCCTGGGTCTCGATACGTTTTTGCAGTTCGGATACTGTATTTACGTTCAAAATAAATTTTCGAAATGCAAAAACGCATCGAGACCCAGGGGCGCACTTGCTTCATTCCTAGCCGTTGTTTTGACATTTATAATACGTTTGTCTGATTGTACAGTAGTTGTCAAGTTTGGTGTGTTACAGTATCCCTGTTTTAAAGGCGCATATACCAAAAATGCTCTCCAGTGCTACAGTACCCTTCCACTTTAAAGGCGCATACTCGAAATAAAGTCCTCATTTTTGCAGAACAACAGTGCTCCTTCTGACCGAACTCTGCTGGAATGTGTATCCATCCACCAATTGGTCATCCGCCTTGCTCCACCTCATTCACATTGGTATCTTGATTTTCCTTCTATCCACCAAATACGCCAGACCAATCGATGGTGTGAAAAAGGCGGTGGTGAAGAAACATGTGATTCGGAAACGAATAATGGAGAGGAATATGGAGAAACATGGTGATCCATTGGGTGATTTGGAGAAGAGAAAACCGAGACGATTGATTGAGAAGAGGGAGATTGGGAATGTGGTACATGCACAAAGGATGGATATTGATAATAAGGTGAGTAATATGGTGATAAGAGGAATGATATGATATGGAATTGTAGAAAGTGGAGGATAGCAAGGTGGTGATTAGTGATGAATTGAGGATGATGTATGAGGAAGCGAGGAAGGTGAGAGATATTTTATGATTGAAAATTGAAAAATATGTTGAAAACTGAAGAAAAAAAATATTCTGTCACCATTTTCCAAAAAATTATCCAAGTTTCGAGCAAAAAAAAACGATCCTGGTGCAATATGAAAAAATGGGGCATTACTAACAAAACACTATCGAAAAAAAACGTAACTAACAAAAAAGTGAAACAGAAAAACCATGTATTTTTCTCTGCAAACAACGATATGTTTCAGTTTTGTTTCAAATTTTCGAAACATTTGGAGTTTTGGCACCAGAAAATTTAGATATTTATACTAAAAAAGTTTCTAAACTGAAGAATTTGCTTTCATTTTTTTAAAAACTGACAGTTTTCCTGCAAGAAAAATCCTAATATTCACAAAAAGTAGAGTCAAATTTCCAAAAAAAAGAGCCACTTTCAACAAAAAGTAACGGGAAAGCTCAAGCAGCAAGACTTTATCAGACAATATTTTATCTAATGAAAAATTATGAAGTTTTCAAAACATTAAAAAAATGTCTCATCATTTTAAAAATAAATAAGGTTGTATAAATGATATACCAACCATAAAATTGAAAGAAAAACAATCATAGGAAAAGTCTGGTCTGTCTCACAGTCAAAAATTAATGGTATATATATATATACGATGGACAAAAATTGTGCATTTTGAAACAAAAAGTTCTACCTACTGATCAAATAGTGGCATCAGTTTAGATTTTTTGGTAAAGTGCTGAAACTGAAAATTTTGTTTCAAATAATATTTCATCTAAAAATGAGCTCAAAATTGAAAAATCTTTCCCATTTTTCGTTCGAAACCCATCAAAATCAATACATTTTTCAACTGTATCCCGAAAAACCAGTCGATATTTTGGCAATTTAATATTTTCGGTTTTTGAAAGTCTATATTAATATAGTTTTCCCCAAAAATCCACCAATAATCCCCATATTTCCAGTTGAAAGCAATGCTCGAAAAAGAGGACGACAAGATTCTAGCAAAACAATATGGAAAACAAGAGGAGGAGGAGCCGAAAATGGCAATTGCTGGCAAGAAAAAAGTGGCGAGGAAGATTTAATTTATTGATATTTTTATTGGTACTGTAATTATTTACTTGTTGTTAAAATTATGTGTCTTGTTTCAAAAATTCAGGGGTTCAAAATTCAAGTTATTTTCTTTTTATTGTGATGAATAAATGTAAGTATTTTATTCCTTTCTTTTTATTGGCTTTTGTCAAAAATAGGTGTACTTTACCGGTATTTATAGCGAATGTTTTGGAAAATAGAAAGTAAAAAAGAAATTTAGATGATGCAAAGGTTAAGTCGAATAGGATTACGAGGGATATCGAAGTGTCGAGTGGATGCATCGACGAGTCAAACGCAGACTGCACCCAAGGAGAGTTTGGTGAGTTTTTTTGTTGTTGAAAAATAGAGAATATCCAGAAAAAGTCTTTAAAACAGCTCTAACAAAGGAGGATTTTTTGGTAAACATTGTGGAATTTTCTTTTTAAAAAAATGTGTCTGACGTTCGTGTAGGTCTGAAATGTACCAAAACAAATTTTTAGTCATCATTGGGGGTTTGAAACGAGTTATCGCCTGAAATATGGTCCAAAATACGCTTCAAAACCAGGTGATTAGCAGAGGAAAGCATCCTGATCAACTGAATATTACCGTAGTAAAGGAATAAGGCTGATATGCCCAAAAATTATTATAACCGAGCCATTTTCAAAGAGCTCATACAGTTTTTCTCGATTGTCAGAAATTAATGGTTCATTTTCATATAGTTATAGTAAAATAACTATGATCAATTTGAAGAAAAAAGGAAAATCTGTTGATAAATGAAGAAAAATACTGAAAATTTTCATATCAAATTCTTTTTATGCAGCTTACGGAGCACCTATGAAATTATAAACATATTACTTTTCGCGTTGATGATTATTTTTTGAAACCGTAACAAAAATTATTGAAAGATTACGTTTCTCATAATTCAAAAAGTCTTTAAAAAATTTTTGTTTGTTTTTTTCCTAAAAACAGATAAAATAGGGGGCTATAATGTAGATACTGTCAATGATAAGTGTAACAAGAACAGCACGGTGCATTTTAATCAAGATAGCACCCTATCCCACCACACACCCCTCTCTCTTATCTATATTTGATCTACCCAATCGATACACATCCGTCCATTCATGCCATACACATCCTTATCAATATCAAATGTGTCCACATGGCTCAGTAGGTTGTGTATGTGTACGTGAGTATCACCTAGGCTGGTTCGATCCCGTACGACATCCCCGACTGGCTTGCATGCGTGGACACACAATAGAGATAATAGTTGAATGCACCCGATATACCGCACCCTTTTGTAGTATTTGTAGTCTTCTGCCCATACCTTGGCTTAAAATCAAGCTTTTTTAATGCTCCAAAAAGCTTATTATTTCACTTTGGGTGAAACAAAACCATAAACAAATCAAGACAGAGTTTTAGAAGAGTGTAGTATTTGTAGTCTATGATTCCAACCTTATTCTAATTTTTCTATTTGCAGATCTTCGACCGCGAAATGAAGCGTCGCCAACGTGACTGGGCAGTCCGCCAACCCGATTTCCAAGCCGCCCAATATCTAAAAGAAGAGATCGGATGGCGAGTGGCTGATAAAGTGTTCGACCTGACAAAATTCAATCCATTGGTGTTGGATATTGGGTGTGGTGTTGGCCATATTACACCACATTTGATCAAGGAGAATGTGGGCAAGATTATTCAAGTGAGTGCTTTTCCTATCAACGGATCAGTTTTGGCTGTTATCAGGTAGATATCAGTGGTGGAATGGTGCAATCAAGTAGTTCATGCGATGATGATGGTGTCGAGGTGGAGCGTCGTTGTGTTGATGAAGAGACATTGGATGGTTTCCATGCCAATCAATTTGATCTACTATTAACATCAATGTCGGCTCATTGGATCAATCGATTGCCACAATGGTTTCGGAAATGTCATGAGATTTTGAAGCCGGATTGCCCGTTTATTGGGAGTATGCTGGCGGAGGATACGTTGTTTGAATTGAGATGCTCGTTGCAATTGGCTGAGGTGAGGATTCACTAGATTCGCTAGATTCATAGATCTATGATATACGTATACTTCGAGCCATAGAATCAAGGTTCTATGATATTTGAGATTGAGTAATGTAAGGATCTATGCATAGAACTGTTGATCATAGAACTCGGATCTACAAAATCATAGATCTATGACATTTTGATTCATAGAATCAGCAAAGCATCTCGAGATTATCATAAAACCCAGATTCTATGATAGATGAAGTATCATAGAAACGTATATGGGGCGAGATAGATATATGAATCTATGCATAGAACTTCAATAGTCCTACCATAGAATCTGGGCTCGATAATGTTGAGAATCGTAAATCTATGAAAATTAGTAACATTGATTCTAAGATTCTATGATATATAATATAAGTAGGATATACGATTCTATGCATATAATTTACAGATCTAATCTTATATCTATACTAGTTGGTTCCATAGAATCTTTTTTGTAGAAAAATGATGACCTTAATTCTAAGATTCTATGAAAAATGGAAAAAGATAGATCTATGATTCTATGCATAGAATTCCAGATACTAGACAATTGTTGTGTCATAGATCTATGCTATTTAGAAACATAGAATCCCAAGAAGAATAGATATACAAAACAATTAGAAAGAATGAAATCTATGCATAGAATTTCAGATAGTAGATAGTAATCCAGGATCTATGAAGTACCATAGATCACTGACTTGATAAACAGTCATAGAATCATGGATCTATGATCCATAGATTGATAGATTCATAGATTGATAGATTCATAGATTCATAGATTCATAGATTCATAGATTCATAAATTCATAGATTCATAGATTCATAGATCCATAGATTCATAGATTCATAGATTCATAGATTCATAGATTCATAGATTCATAGATTCATAAATTCATAGATTCATAGATTCATAGATCCATAGATTCATATATCCCTCAAATTCCAGCTCGAACGACTCGGTGGTGTCGGCTCTCATATCTCTCCATTCGTCCGTGCACAAGACATTGGTGGCCTACTATCATCTGCTGGTTTCGATATGATCACACTAGACTCGGATGAAATACAAGTCGGTTATCCGGATATGTTTGCATTAATGTATGATCTACAATTGATGGGCGAATCACATTGTACACAACGACGAAGTTTGACGATTCGGAAGGATGTGTTGGTGGCGGCGGAGGCGATTTATAAGGTACTGTTTTGGGAATTTTATATTTTGAAAAATTATTGATGTTGATAGTGGATACTAAGAAAATATTGATACAACAATTTCATAGAACTCAGTTCTATGCCCATAGATCCCTATTCAAAAATCGTGTTTTATAGTTATGAAGTAGCATAGAATTCTAAAATTTCATAGGATCCATAGAACTTCATTTTCATAGAACTGACGGATACGTTTCTATAGTGATTCAGTATCATAGAATATACGAAAAAAGTTGATATCCGGTTGAAAAATCCGTCTCGATTTCGATCCACATTCCCATAGATTTTAAAATATATAGTTTGGTAGATTCTACGATTTCATAGAACCATATTTTTCGAGTTCTATGATTTTTCCTGTTTCGATATAAATATATTCTGAAAATGTCATATTTTTTGGTTCACAAAAACATGAATTCTTATGACCATTTCTGTGTGGTTCTATAACCTAATCACCCATAGAATCCATAGAATCGTCATTTGCTTGAGGTTCTATGACCGTAGAACCTGGAAGTTTTGAAAATCTATGGCTAGGAAGAGCATAGAATTGATATTTTTCCTAGAACCTCTGAAAGATACGCTTCTATGCTAGCTCAAAAGCATAGAACTTATAAATAAAGTTGATAACATTTCGCCTTGTTCAATTATATGCACTATCGTCATAGAACTTACGGATCTACGAATTTTTGCTGTTTTCGAAATTTCTTAACTTTGAAAGTTCTAGAAATGTGATAGTGGGAACCAGTTAAACACGGACTCTATAATTTCGAAAACTGAAAGGTTTACCACCATAGATCTGTGAACATACATGCATAGAAATCATAGAATTGAAAATATAGATTTGTTTTGTCAAAGATCCATATTTTGTTTATATGAAAGATTGATGCATAGAATCAAAAAAATTGTGGATCTGTGAATCAACAATCCAAAGAACTAATGATTTATAGAACTCATATCTATGAGATTCTATGGACATTGTCCATAGAACTTCAAAACTATACGTTTCTATGATAGTTCAATAGCATAGAAATTAGGAATGTAGTTGATAATTCCTCTTTTTGTCGTCTTCTGTGAAATGAGTCCATAGATCCTTAGAATTCTATGACTTCATAGATTCATAGATTCATAGATTCATAGATTCATAGATTCATAGATTCATAGATTCATAGATTCATAGATTCATAGATTCATAGATTCATAGATTCATAGATTCATAGATTCATAGATTCATAGATTCCTAAATTCATATACCGTATTTACTCGATTACAACGGCATGCCGCTCTAATTTTCAACCCTTGAAAATAGGACCATTTTTTATACAAATTCAACTGAAATAAGTGCCGCTCTATTCAAGGTGCCGTTCTACTCGAGGTGCCGTTGTAATCGAGTAAATACGGTATCCAATATTTGCAGACAATGTACGCGACAGACGACTCTAAACACCCGGCAACATTCAAAATCGTGTCATTCATCGGCTGGAAACCGGGTCCAAATATGCCAAAAGCAGCGAAACGTGGATCACAATCAGTATCATTGAAAGATATCGGAAAGATTGTTGAGGATCCGGAAATGATGAAGAAATTGAGTGAAAAGAATAATAAGTCAGATAATTGATTGTTGATTATTTTGTTGTTTTTAGAGAATAAATAGGTTTATTATAGAGATTTTTGAGACTTGATACAAAAAATATAGTATATTTGAATATATATACATTGAAATTTCCATCATCAAATCAAGGATCTATGGCAGTTGAATTATGTGAAAAGATATCTATGCATAGATTCATAGATCTTCAATCCATAGAATTTATTTTTACCAGAAGCTCCAACTTTATCATAGAACCCAGGTTCTATGATAGTTACGTTTCCATAGAAACGTATATAGATTAGGATAGATATGTGAATCTATGCATAGAATTTTTAATAGTCCTATCATAGATCAATGAAAGTTAGATTCATAGAACCTGTGAAGCATATATTCATAACATAGATTCTATGGATCTATGATTCTATGCATAGAACTTTACATAAGGAATCTATGCTAGCTAGATCCATAGAACCTCTGGAAAGCACATATCTATGGAACATAGAAACTACAAACCTAATATGTAATGGCAGTTCTATGACCATAGATCCTTCAATCTTAAGTTCTATGAGTTTCAATACCATAGATCCTGGCAACTAGAGTTCTATGATTATAGATTCTTTTAGCTCAAGTTCATGAAATTCTATGCTTTGAAAATCGAGATCTATGAAGTTCTATGGTCATAGATCTGTGTATCTGTAGTATCTATGGTGATAGATCCAGACAATTAAAAATCTATGTCGTAGGTCCTATCAAATATTGTTTCATAGATTCCTATATCTCAAGATCTATGATCATTTTCATCCATAGATCCTGAGAAATTGAATTCTATGCTCATAGATCCATGTCTTTGGACTTCTATGACTTCAGGTCAAAATCTATGATCATAGAACTAGAATGACAAAAATCTATGCTCATAGATCCTGTTCTCTAGAGTTTTCGTACCTAGATATATAGTATCTATGAAGTTCTATATATATATATAAATTTTTTTTTCCGATTTTTCTATCAACATATCTACCATATCTATTAAACAAATCATTTATTATCGCAATAAAAAAGTGTGTGTGGAACCCATGGGATTGGAAAATATCAACAAGAAAAAAAAAACGTTTTTTTCGAAATACTGTAGATTTTTGGCTTATGTTTTGTGGGACTTGAATTCAAAAAATGTTAAAGCTTTTGTAAAAAAGTGTGTGTTTTTTGGGGAAGAAGCTCGAAAAAACGACCGGAAATGGACTATTATGGGATTACTGTAGATTGACTAGGATTACGGTAAGTGAAAGTTGGGGAAGGAAAGGATACTGTAGGTGGTTGGGGTACTGTAGATGTCTATCGGATGAGTTGGGCGGCTGGTGTGTTGGCTTTGAAGCAGACCTGGAAAATCGGGAGGATTACTGTAGATCTATGGATTACTGTAGTTCTATGGAATACTGTAGATCTATGGATTACTGTAGATCTATGATCAGCTGGTAATCTGGGTTTGTTTTTGAGGGATTAATAAGTTTTATTACGAGAATGTTCGAGATCTATGGTCATATAATTTATAGATTAGAGATCTATGAAGTTCTATGGATCATAGATCTTGTTAATTGTAGTTCTATGGGCATAGAACCTTCAATCTCAAGTTCAATGAGTTTCAATACAATAGATCATGGAAACTAGAATTCTATGAACATAGATCGTTTCATATTGAGTTCTATGAAGTTCTATGCCCTCCGATTGGGATCTATGAAGTTCTATGGTCATAGACGCAGTGTATCAACAAATCTATGCCATAGATCCTACGAATAGCTCTATGATAGATTTCGTAATCTCAAATTCTATGACTTCCTACATTCATATATCCGGACAACTAGAATTCTATGCTCATAGATCCTATCATTGAAAATTTTATGCCTCCGTAGATACCAAGTTCTATGACCTCAAATTAAAATCTATGCTCATAGATCCTGCTCTCTAGAGTGTTCCTATCAAGATATATGGGTATAGATAACTGTATGTCGAGATCTATGAATATATTCGTCTATAGATCCAGTTCTAGGACCATAGATCCTTGCATTTGAACTTCTATGATTCACTTTGAAATCTATGACCTCAAATCAGATTCTATGTTCATAGATCCTGTTCTCTATAGCGTTCCTATCAAGATCTATGAACATAGAATTCTGTATCTCAAGATCTATGACCATCTACATCCATAGATCCAAAGTTCTATGCATACATACCTGCAACTGCCTACTCCCCAACGTCGATCCATTCAACGACACCATCGCATTATACGCCTCCGTATATCCACTCATCGACACAAAAGCGTACCCCTTGCATTTCTGCGTGCTAAAATCTCGGATGATCTGCAAAAACTCCTCACTATATATACCCATCACCTAGATATACCTTCACACTCAACACCCCACCAAATGGTGCAAACAATTGCCATAACAGTGTATCATCCGTATCCGCCGCCAAATTGTACACAAACAGGCAGTATCCAGCCGTATCAGCTGCTGGTAGCGTGGCGGCTACTGTAGCTGACAAGGCGGCTAGTTGAGCATGAGCAGCTGAAGCTGGCGGACTAGAGGTCTGCGCCACAGCTTGGGCGGCGGCTTGGTGTTGCGCCAACAAGCTCAGATCCGGCTGGGTGAACTGGGTGAGTCCCGCCAACGCATTGAGCTGCTGCATCTGCAGTAGAGCCGCTGTTGTGCTCAGATAATCCGGCTGAATGGCTTGTTGGGTGACGGCAGCCGCCATTGGTGAATAACGATACTTTGGTGTGATTGGTGTATGGTGGATGGGGCCGATGCCATTCGCCCGCAATGCGGGTGCACCTAGGATGGTGGATAGGGGGACGAGAGAGGCGGTGGCTTGTTGGAGGCCTTCCAGCTCTTGGAGCACGTTTTTGGTGGTGTTGCTTGCGGGATTGTTGGCGAACTTGACGGTGATTTGTTCGGTACACCCGGTTGGTGTGGTGTTGTTGAGGGTCTTGATGGCGATGTCGGCCTCGTCCTTTTTGTCGAAACGCACGAAACCGACGCCTTTTGAGAGACCTGGAATATTGAGGATCTATGGTAGTTGATTTATCAGATCTATGGATCTATGCATAGAACATAGAACCTCCTATAGTTTAGTTGTCATAGAATTATGATAGTTGGTTTTTCGGCTATTGCAGCATAGAACTAAAAATCTATTATAGTTGATTTATCAGATCTATGCATAGAATTGTGGATCTAGGGTAGTTAGCTCGTCGGATCTATGGATCTATGCATAGAACTGGAATTATTGTAGCATAGAATCTAGGATCTTTGGTATCAAGTTGAGATCTATGCATAGATTTCAACTCATAGAATATAGGATCAATAATTTTTAGATCATCAGGTCTATGGATGTATTTTGAATTTTGTTACCATAGAGTTCAGAATCTATGCATAGAATTGCAAAATATGTCAACATAGAATCTAGGATCTATGATAGCTAGTCAAGATCTATGCATAGATTTCAATTATGATGGCATAGAATCTAGGATCTATGATAGTTACTTGATTAGATCTATGCGTAGAATCTTGGCTCTATGATAATCTTTCATTCATCAGATCTATGCATAGAAAGTCGGATCTATGAAACATTGTCCTCATCCAGTTAAGGTTCTATGGTATCTGAACTATGCAAAGAAGGATCTACGCATAGAATCATAGATCTATGATATTCAATTCATAGAATTTATTTTTTGCTGCAGTTCCAACTTTATCATAGAACCAAGATTCTATGATAGTTACGTTTTCATAGAAACGTATATATATCAGGATAGATATGTGAATCTATGCATAGAATTGCCGATTATCGAAGAGAAACATAAATCTATGCCACTATTTCTATGAGTTCTATGAATCAACTAACTATGACACTAGATTCTATGATTCTATGACTATCGATAGTAATTCTATGGTAGTTCTATGGTACTCATTTTTGATTCTATGTTTTTATCATCAGATCTATGGCAGTTCTATGGACCTTTTTGATAGTTCTATGGTAACTATCATCGAGTTCTATGAACCAACTACCTATTCTATGCTACTATTAACAATTCTATGATAGTTCTATGCTATTAATCTCAAGTTCTATGAAATTCTATGCCCCCTCACCTGTCACATTATCCGACAATATCCTCGACGTAATAATCTGCCCAAACGGCCTGAATATACTCTCCAATTCATGTAATGTCATCGATTTCGGTATCCCTGATACATACAAGTTGGATCCCTTGATTTGATCATTTGATGGTCGAGCATATGATACCTATAATGATACTAGGATAGGGGATAGGAAGGAATGGAAGGAACTGGTATGGATATGGGATGGATATTGTGAGACTATATATAAATGCACACATATATATACAAAATGAAAATGAAAAAAAGGGTAGGACCTTGATCGTCTTGTTCTGAAGGCGGAGTCCGTTGAATGAGCTGACGGCTCGGAGAGCATCATCCTCTTTGACATAGTTAACAAAACCATAACCAAGGGATTGGCCTGCAAAATGAAAAAGAAAAGAAAAATCGAAATGATAAGAAAATGATAATCGAAAAAAAACACCAATTATATGTATGCGGTCAATCAGGCGGCTGGATAGGGGGAGATGGATGTATATAGGTGTGCATATTTAGAGGGAGTCATAGAACTTGGGGATCTATGCATAGAACTTGTAAACTATAGATATATATTTCCATAGAACTATGATTGATTGGTAGACCTAGGGGATAACCATGGAAAATCTATGCATAGAACTGGCGAAAGGGTCATAGATCGTCATAGAACTAGGCTAGAGGAGATGGATATGTAAGATCTATGCATAGAACTAGGAGAACTGGCATAGATCTGAGACTAATATCAGGATCTTTGATTATTAGGTGTCATTTTTGAAGATCTATGCATAGACCTTCATAGATTTTCATAGAACTATGATAGATGGTTCTATGGAATGATTGATATGAAGGATCTATGCATAGAACTACTGAAAATGCATAGATATGAGATGGAATTCAAGGATCTATGCTACCTAAGATTGCCACTCATAGATCGATGCATATAACTATTGTCATAGATCGTTATAGAACCATGTAAAATGGATATGTAGGATCTATGCATCATAGATCTTAGAGGTTTCCGATAAAGCTTGAGATCTATGCTACCTGAGAGATCTATGCATAGAACTAGTAAACTATATTCATAGAACTATGAGAACTGGCATAGATCTTAGTTAAAAGGATCTATGGAAATGGATAATTTTTTGATCTATGATATCCAGGGTGTAACTTTTCATAGATCTATCATTTCACCGGATCTATGGAAGGTTCTATGCATAGAAATGAAAACTATGAATCTATAAATCCATACTGTACAACTTTGAAAAGATCTATGCATAGAATTATGAAAATGAATGGATCTATGATGTTGAATATCATAGATCTATGTATGATTCTAAAGGATCTATGGAACTTAGATATCTATGCATAGAATTAGTTCCCCTGGGTTACAGGTTTTGATGATTCTATGCATAGAACTACAATCTATGGGAGCTAAATAATCTATGGCTACAAATTTGGGATCTATGGGAAAAGGAATGACAGGATCTATGGAAGGAGAATCATAGATCTATGCATAGAACCAAAAAAACAATCAGGACCATTCCTGCTGATATCTATGCATAGATCTTGACAACTCCACATGTGGCAGTTAGTTCTATGCTTCCAGCTACTTTATCTATGCATAGAACCATTCATAGATCTAACAAGCTACCAACTCAACTACAACAGACCATAGATCCTTGGATCTATGATCCATAGAACCTAGGTTCTATGGAATCAACCAGACCAAACATAGATATCACAAAAAGGACTGAAGCAAAAGGACAACTGGGTGAAAAAGGTGGGCGGGGTGTGAATTGGGAAAAAACAAACAAAAAACTGAGTCGAGAGAGTAGGTAGGAGGGAGACTTCACATATACAATTACTTTTTTTCAAAAATTTTTGTTGTTGTTAGATTTTTGCACAGACGAAAAACTCAAAAAAATCAAAATAAAAAAGTGAATATGCACACCCATAGAGAGAGAGGGAATTAGGCGGTTGATTTGATCTACACAGACATGCTGTTCGGTGGAGCGCGTTTGCATTGGTTTCGGACAAAGAGAGAGAGAGATAGAGGGAAATATGAGGATAGGATCGGAGGATGGAATGGATGGATATATGGGCATAGAACTTGATGATCTATGTTTGATGGAAATTGTGATAGATCTATGCTCATAGAACCTTGATACTGAAAATTGAAGTTCTATGGGACTGTCGAAAAAGGTAGATCTATGGTTCCTAAGATTTTTGGATCTATGGCATAGATACTGAGATTCGAAGTACTATGCTTGTTCTAGGATCTATGAATCATGGATTTACAGTTCTATGATGCTCAAAATGAGGGATCTATGGCCATAGAATCTAGCATAGATACCAGAAATGAACGTTCTATGGCAGTATTAAAAAATTTGAGGATCTATGATCATAGATCCTCAAAAGTAATGTATCTATGCCATAGAATCTGTAGATCTATGATTCTGAAAGTTGATGTTCTATGATTCGAAATTCGGAAAATCTACGACCATAGAATCTTCAAAGTTAAAGTTCTATGGTCATAGAATTCCAAATTTTCAGAAGATCTATGATCATAGAAGCTGAGATATCTATGCTCATAAAAACTCCAGATCTATGAACCATAGAACCTCTGAACTACAAGATCTACGGAGCAAAGAACACTGTAATCCATGATACTGGTATCATAGAATTTTCAAGTTCTATGCCCATAGAATCATAGTTCTATGACTTTTATAATTTTATTTCTCTCCATCCATATGTGATCATTTTTCAAAACGTGTAGTTATTTTCTATGAATTCTATGAAACGTACAGTTCTATGGTCATAGATCCTGAATTCTATGCCATCTCAGGAAAATCTATGGTCATAGATCCGCGATTCTATTAGCATAGATCCATCCCATGATCCTAGATCCTCAGTTTTTCATCGATTCTATGCCCATAGATCTGTGATTCTATGATCAGAGATCCTCAGTTCTATGCCTCCTTATGCATGTTCTATGGCCATAGATCCTTAGTTCTATACTTCCTTATGCAAGATCTATGCCTATAGATCCTCGGTTCTATGATCATAGAACCATAGATTTACAGTTTCTAGGGAAATACTTTTTAAAATGTGTTCTTATTTTCTATCGATTCTATGGCCATAGATCCTCGATTCTATGATCCCTTCCATCCATTCCATTCCATCCCCTCCATCCCTACAGTAATCCATATCAAAATATTTGACCTACCAGTAACTTTATCCCTAACCAATTTGCATGATTCAATCTCTCCAATCGATGTGAATAATGACCGTACTTCTTCTTGTGACATTCCTTGTGGTAGATAATTGATTATCAGATTGGTTTTTGATTCGCCTATATCCACATTTGGTGCCGTACAGTATCTTTGGGTACTCGTGTAGGTTGGCTGCAAATATTAGAGTTCTATGCATAGATATGGAAGAAGGAGGTTCTATGGAGTATTTAGTGGTTCTATGCGTAGATATAGTAGAACTTGGTATTGTTCTATAGGTTCTATGCATAGATATGGTCACTGGATGTTCTATGGCATTTCAGGTTGTTGTCAAGTTCTATGGAAGTATCTATGGTTCTATGAGTGGTTCTATGCATAGATACACTGCTAAGTTATAGGATCTATGAATTATTGTAGTGCCATGATTAGTTCTATGCATAGATCCATCAAGGTTCAGATTTGTTTTCAAGTTCTATGATCCAAAAATTCTATGGGTTCTATGCATAGATTTGACTAGTTTTCAGGTTCTATGATTTGTGAGGAACTGAAATTCAACAATTCTATGCATAGAACTACGATATACTGTTATGTGAAGTTCTATGCCTGGTTCTATGACTCTTTCCAGATTCTATGCATAGATCCAAATATCAAGGTAAAAATTGTGATATTTTTATTAATTCTATGCATAGAACTACAGTATCTGACTGTTCTATGCATAGATCTATTAGATACTATATAGTGAGGTTCTATGACTTTCACCAAGTTCTATGATTTTCAGTTCTATGAATATATCTATGACATCCTTCCAAGTTCTATGAATCCTTTGATCTACGATTTTCAGTTCTATGAATTCCAAATTCTATGGATCTATGCTATAACTATTCTCAAAATTCTATGCATAGATCTATGGTTCCATGTAAGGTTCTATGACTTTTACCATGACCTATGATTTTCAGTTCTATGCCCCATAGAATCTAAAAATTCTATGCATAGATCTATGACTTCCTTCCAAGTTCTATGATTATCTTCATCTATGATTTTCAGTTCTATGAATTCCAAGTTCTATGGATCTATGCTATAACTCTTCTCAAGTTCTACGCATAGATCTATGCTTCCATGTAAGGTTCTATGACTCTCACCATGATCTATGATTATCTTCGTCCACGATTTTCATTTCTATGCACCATAGAATCTAACAATTCTATGCATAGATCTATGACTCCCTTCATCTACGATTAACAGTTCTATGACCCCAAATTCTATGGATCTATGATTCCAGTTCCACTCCTATGCAATAGCTATTCTCAAATTCTATGCATAGATCTATGACTTCTTTCCAAGTTCTATGACTATCTTCATCTATGATTTTCAGTTCTATGATTCTATGGATCTATGATTCCCACTTCTATGCTCAATTGTTATGCTCAGTCGGGTGTGTGTGTGTGTAATCCAACACCAACTAGGCTGTCCATCACCACCATATTTGACATGGTCTCATATTTCATTTCCTCCCTCTATTCCTTCCCTATATTCCATCCTTTTTCATATGCAACAATATACAACTGGAGAGGAGGCGCGAATTCCTTGGAGAGTTATGGATGGATGGAGGAGAAGGAACAAAAAAGGAGGGAGGCACATTTTGAAAACAATACCCATGGGGAGGCAAGGAAATGGAGTGTTTTAGACACTTTTACGTCTATTCCCCTTCTTTATTTTTGCGCCCATCGAATTTCATATAGTAGGATGGAGGATGGATGGAGATGGAATGGATCATAGAACTATATATTGTTATGATTGATGGATTCATAGAATCAAAGATACTTGGAACTTTTTCATAGATCTTCAAAAAGTAGTTCCATAGAATCATAGATACTCGAATATTGTTTCATAGAAAGCTAAATAGAATCATAGAATCGAGATAGTGTGTTCCATAGAATCATAGAACCTCAAAACATCCCAGAAGAAAACCTATGCTTCCATAGAACCTACAGTAAGTCATTGGTCGATCATAGATCCTCAAAACTAGTTTCATAGAATCATAGATATACAATAGTCATAGAACCATAGAATTTCAGAAACTCCGAAAATCAGGTTTATGATTTCATAGAACCTATCATAGATCCATTGTAAAGTGAGCTATTTTTCATAGATTCACAAAATTTAGTTCCATAAAATCATAGAACCTCACTAGAGCGTTTCATAAAACCATAGATCCACAAAAGTTGTTCCATAGAATCATAGATCCTCGATAGTTGTTTCATAGATCCATAGAATCCTACTAGAACGCCTCATAGAATCATAGATCTTCAAAGGTGGTTTCATAGACCCATAGATCCTCAAAAGTTGTTACATAGAACCATAGATCTTCAGAAAATGGTTCATAGATCCATATATATTCAAAACTTGTTTCATAGATCCATAGAATCTCACCAGAGCACCTCATAGAATCATAGATCTTCAAAGGTGGTTTCATAGAACCATAGATCCTCAAAATTTAATCCATAGATACATATATCCTCACTACCAATTCTACGCCCCATAGATCCTCAAATATTGTTTCATAGATCCATAGAATTTCACTAGAGCGCTTCATAGAACCATAGATCTTCAACATCAATTCTATGCCTCCATAGAACCTACAGTAACCCCCCCCCCCCCGCTTGTTATTATTGAATAACAAGAGGAATTTGGGGGTGGTGTGCGGTCCCCCATGAAAGAGTTATTATACTAGAAAATGGATCCAATTTCATGTGTGTCTTTCGGTCCGACACAAAAAAGGAGGGATGACAAAAAAATTTTTTTTTGAGGCACACAAAAATAACACACTCATATATTTGGGACGGGAGGGAGAAATATGGAAATTGAAATGGCCGCGGGGCATTTGAAATGTGTAGGCATAGAACTGGGCATAGAACTTGGAGAGGATCTATGGATCTATGGGAAAGATCATAGAATCCAAAGTTGCCTAGTCATAGATCTATGGAACTATGACCTAGAGGCATAGAATTTCATAGAATCAAAAATCATCAAGGTAAAGTTCTATGGAAGTTCTATGCCTACCTATGAAAATTCATAGAACTCATAATTTCTACTATCCATAGATTCTAATATTCTATGAAAAATAGTTGAATCTATGATACAAATTGTCATAGAACCTTGGATCTATGATTGTCAAATATAGTTTCATAGAATCTGAAATCATAGATTCATAAAATCCAAAGTTCTATGGAACTATGATACCAATACCATAGAACTCAAAATAGTTGGTTGTCATAGAATCATAGATCTAATTGTTTTTACTAGTCATAGATCCTTCTATCTATGGAACCGGACAACTAGCATAGAACTAAAAATAGTGGATCCAAGTATTCCATAGAGCCTCCATAGATCTCATAGTTTCTACCAAACATATCTATGAAAATCCATAGAACAAAAAATAGTTACCTATATTAGTCCATAGAATTTTGGATATAGCCACTCGCATGGTTCCAACTATTCATAGATCTCAAAATCTAAGTATCTATGATACTACCTCAATTCATAGAACCTACAGTACACCATAGAATCTGGGATAAAGCTACCAGAGATCTCATAATTCCAGTTCATTTTTATCTCAACCTAAGTCCATAGAACCTAAGATACTAGTTGCAACTTTTCATAGATCTCAAAATCTATGCTACTATCTCAATCCATAGAATCTACAGTACACCATAGAACATGGGATAGAACCACTATCATAGTTTCAACTTATCATAGAACCTACGATCTTAATCCATAGAACCTACAGTACCCTACCGCACTCCCCAACTAACCTGTGGTAATCCAGCAGCCGCTGCGGCGGCGGCTGCAGCCGCCACCGACATATGATTATTATTTGGCGTCAACAGTTTCGCCTCCATCGTCATCATTGAGGGGTCCTTCCTTCCTTCTACTAGTGAGGGTAGAGAGACGACAACAAAAAGTGGGCGGAGTCTCACTCGGGAGGAGCCGGGCGGACGACTGAAAAAAGGTAGATCAAAAAGGGGGAAGTGAGTGTGTGTACTCGAAACAATGAACATGTATAGAATTGGAACAACAATGAGAATATAATTAAAAAGTATATGAAGAGGGAAAAGGGGCAGGTGAATATGACATGGACTGTGTAGTGGTAGAGATTGGAGGGTGGAGGGAGGAAGGAGAAGAAGGAGTTGTATAGTTTCATAGAATTTGGAAGGGAACTAGCATAGAATTGAAGTTAGGGGGTCATAGAACTATCATAGATACATTGAAAGTTTCATAGAATTTAAAACAGTGACATAGAACTATCATAGATATGTTGAAAGTTGCATAGAACTGGAGGATGTAGCATAGAATTGCAGTTAGGGGTCATAGAACTATCATAGAACTATTTGAAAGCTCCATAGAACTGGAGGATGTAGCATAGAACTATCATAGAACTGACTAGGATTGAACTTGAGTGTCATAGAATTTTCATAGAACTGCAGAATTGTGGGTCATAGAACTTTGAGTAGCTTCATAGAATAGTTTGAGAATTCATAGAACTGAATGATAGTGACCATAGAACTTCATAGAATTGACATCGACTATCCTAGAATTAAAAGAATTGGCATAGAACTATTACTAGTTGCATAGAATAGTTAGTTGATTCATAGAACTGGAGGATAGTCACCATAGAATTTCATAGAATTGATTTCAACTGTCATAGAACTGTGCAATGGTGTCATAGAACTCAAAATAGTAGCATAGAATTAATAGATAGGAACGAAGATTCTATGAAACTATCATAGAATTGACAGAAGTGGCATAGAATTAAATGATAGTTACCATAGAACTTCGTAGAATCGATATCAAATGTCATAGAACTATCAGAGGCTCCATAGAATTGATACTAGCTCTATGATAGTTCTATGATACATATCATAGATCTGGTGGATATTCCATAGAATTGAAAAACAGTAGCATAGAACTATCATAGAATAACTATTGATATTCATAGATCATAAAATAGTTGAGAAAGTGAGCATAGAATTTCATAGAACCAACTCCATGTGTCATAGAACTATCATAGAATTGCTAGATATTTCATAGAACTGTTAATAGTTTCATAGAACTGTATATAGTTTCATGATGGTGTTCATAGAATTTCATAGAACCAATTCCAAGTGTCATAGAACTATCATAGAATTGCTAGATATCCCATAGAACTGTCAATAGTTTCCATAGAAATAAATGATAGTGGTCATGAACTTTCATAGAACCTCTATAATTTTGTTAAAAGTTCTATGACAACAAACAAAGTTCTATGCATAGAATCTACAGTATGACAAATGAAATATCGGATATATACCAGTTATAATGAACTGGATGTATATGGGACAAGGGTGGATATGGAGGAGGGGCAGGTGAAAAAACATGATGATGATGATGGAAAGTGAAGCATTTAGGGGGGCTGCTTGTACAAATATATAAACAACTGGATGGAGGATGGATGGACAAGAAGGAATGGAAGGAGTGGGGGGATGGATATGACCTGGATAGAAGCGACACGGTTCGACCGAGTGGTTTTTGAAAGATGTTTTGATAATTGATTATCAACTTTGGTTTGATGGTCATTGAAGGTTCTATGCATAGAATTAGGACTATAGGCATAGAACTATGGATAGTGGGGCATAGAATTGTGAAAGTGTGAAGCATAGAATTATGATTGGTAAGGTAGAAGTATTTGGAAATCTATGGGCATAGAATCATAGATACCTTCTGGAGGTCTATGCATAGAATTGTGAAATAAAAGGTTCATAGAATTGTAGATCTATGCATAGAACTATGGTTGCATAGAATTATTATTGGAAAGGATTAGGTGTCTGGAAATCTATGAGCGTAGAATCATAGATCCCTCTGGAGTTCTATGCATAGATACATTTGGTTTACAGTAGCAAAGCATAGATCTATGATAGAAACTATGGTTGCAGGTATTTTGAAATCTATGCATAGAATTGCGAAACTATGCACCATAAAATTATGAAATATTTTTGGTCATAGAACTGTGGATCTAGTTAAGGTTCTATGCATAGATATTCTCGATTTGTAGGGATCTATGATATTTTCTATGCATAGAACTTCACAACTATAAGAATCTATGGAGCATAGAATTTTCAAATTCAGGTTCTATGGTACAACAGTATCTATGCTAAGAACCATGCATAGATTTTCATAAAATTCATCATCTATGATAGTATCTATGCATAGAACCTCAACTGAAGAACCAAGGATCTATGAAAGGAACTATGCATAGAATTCCAGATTCATTCTGGTTCTACGCATAGAACCACCGATCTATGGTTTGTTTCAAAACGTATCTATGCATAGAACCTACCAGCTTTCAACATTCTATGGCAAAAGCAAAGTATCTACGACCATAGAAACCAAGTTCTATGACCAACAACAAAAAAGGATATATGTCTGTCGGAACCAGAATTCTATGCATAGAATTCAATAAACAAAGCCAGTGGTGGGACAGGTGAATAATGGAATAGGTGTGTATATACCCTCCCTCTCTATATACTCAATTATGAGTATGGCCTTCGAATTGTGACGGCCACAACGAACTGTATAATTGCTCGCCGATCGGATGGAAAGAGGGGGAGGAGGAGGGGGGACTAATTGAGTGAATACAAATATAGAGTAGAGAGGGGTGACAATATATATGTATATTGGAAAGGGAGAATGGTATTATGATAATCAGGGTAGGTATGGGGTAGGGAATCATAGAATCATAGAACTTCAATATTTGTGGGGTCGTAGAACCATAGAAGTTAGATAGTTATAGGTGCATAGAACCATAGAACTTCGACATGTGTGGTGTTCATAGAACCATAGAATTCAGATATTTGATGGTGCATAGATCCATAAAACTTTTTAACCATAGAACTTCAAAGGAACTGGGAATCATAGAATCATAGAACCTGGATAGTTAGACTACCATAGAACTGTGATACTATCCATAGAATTTTGAGAAATCATAGAACTTTGAAATATTGGGCACTACGAAAAGCATAGAATCATAGAATTCAGAGAGTTGTGGATCCATAGAACTATGTGATGATATTTATGGAATCATAGAACTATCATTACATAGATATCATAGATTATTGATAATTTACCATAGAACTTTTGAAATCATAGAACTATGAAAAGCATAGAATCATAGAATCTGAATTTTGGAATTTTGGAATTTTCATAGATCATAGAATTGGTTTCATAGAACTTCATAGAGTTTAGATATCAGAAAAAAGTTTGATCTATGCATAGAATTCAGATACTGGAAAGTATGATGTATTTCAGAGATCATAGATTCTGAAGGTATTTGATTCATAGAATCATAGAACTATCATTCCATGTATACCATAGAATCTGGATATCATAGAATCATAGAACTTCAAATTCATAGAACCGTAGAAAATAGATACCATAGAATAGGGATATTTAGGTTATCATAGAATCATAGAATTTCGGAATCATAGAATCTTAATATCATAGAACTTCAAGCCCATAGAATCATAGAAACTAGATTCATAGATCTTCAAAAGTTGGTGGTATCCATAGAACCATAGAATCCTTACTAAGTATCTATGATCCAATTATCAAGTTCTATGAAAATTCTATGCCACTTCAAAACCACAAATCGACAGTCAGTCTCATATAACATAATAATAATGATTATATCCGAATTGAAACGTAAAAGGTGGAGGTGAAGAAGAGAGGGCGAGATAGTGTATGAAATGGAGAGAGTCGGTTAGAGATAGTGAAAATTGTGAAAACTGGTCTCTCAGTCTCTCGCCCCAGCCAAGTCAAAACGATTTCGGAATTGAAAATGGCCAGTTATTATAATTCTCTCTCTCTCACTTTTTATGACCCAACCAAGTTTTATCGGTTTTTCGACGGGTACTGTAGGTTCTATGGCCATAGAACTTCATAGATACTTTGACTAGTATCTATGGATCTATGAGGTTATGTGGCATAGAATCTTCAATTATATGGTGTCATGGAATTTCCGATATATAAGGTAGTTTAGATTCTATGGCCATAGAACTTCATAGAACCTTCCCTTAGTATTTATGGATCTATGAAGTTGTATGGTATAGAACGCATAGAATTTTCAATTGTATGGTGCCATAGAACATGATATCTATGTATATAATTGTAAATCTATGAGGCACTCTAGGTTCTATGGTCATAGAACTTGATATCTAGGAAGTTCTATGAAGCATAGAATCTAGTATCATAGAACTTGGTATAAATAGTATAGATGTGCCATAGAACTGTAGATCTATGATTTCTATGACCATAGAACTTGATATCTATGAAGTTCTATGGTACCTTACTCCGTAGAATCTTGAATATGTATCATATCATTTTCATGGTATCTATGAAACATAGAATTTTCTTTCCATAGAACTTGATTGTAGATCTATGGATTCTATGGCTATAGAACTTCATAGAATCTTCCGCTAGTATCTATGGATCTATGTGAAGTATGTATTTGTGCTATAGAATTGTAGATCTATGGATTCTATGCCCATAGAATTTGGTGTCTATGAAGCTTGCTCCATAGAATCGAATTGGAATAGTACCATAGAACTTTTTACGGTGCATAGAATCATAGAATTTCGTGTCTATGAAGTTCTATGAAAAAGTGTCATAGAATCTGATATCTATGGATACTTCGCTATCAAATTCTATGCTTTCTAGGATCTATGATTTATAAAGTTCTATGCATAGAATTCTATGGCTCCAACTAAAACAAAAAGTGAGGAAGTTAAGGAAAAAACAAAAGGAGGCATAGAATTTGCCTTCTCTTTTCCGTCTCCCTCCCTAAATTTCACTATGGAAACGTTCAAACGAAAAACGGGAGAGGGAGGAGGGCTAGTATATATTTTGGGACATAGATACGTATATAGTTGGATTCTATGGATATATATGATCAAGATCTATGGTAGTTGATTTAAGGTTCTATGATACTATTTTAAAGGATCTATGATAGTTGTCACGGGAGGCATAGATACGTATATAGTTGGATTCTATGGATATATATGGCCAAGATCTATGGATCTATGGTAGTTGATTTGAGGTTCTATGGTATTTTTGATAGTTTTTTTAAAGGATCTATTAGATTCTATGTCAGTTTTTTCAGGTTCTATGATACTTACGGTTCTAGTTAGACGGATCTATGATAGTTGTCATGAGGATCATAGATACGTATATAGTTGGATTCTATGGTCAAGATCTATGGATCTATGATAGTTGGTTTGAGGTTCTATGATACCATTCCAAAGGATCTATGGTAGTTGTCATGGGAGGCATATATACGTGTATAGTCAAATTCTATGGAGATCTATGGACAAGTTCTATGGATCTACGGTAGTTGATTTGAGGTTCTATGATATTAGTAAGAAGGATCTATGATATTTATGATAGTTGTTTCTCAGGATCTATGGTATCTATGATACATGTCTAGAGAGTCTATGGAACACTTATGATGAATCTATGATAGTTGACTTGACGTTCTATGGTATCTATGGACAAGATGATTGGATCTATGGAAGTTGTGATGACTATATCGAAGTTCTATGATACTATTTTTGAATATCTATGAATTCTATGATAGTTGTTCATGGTATCTATGGGCAAGTTCTATGGTAATTATGATGACTGTCTTGAAGTTCTATGGTTCATGTTTCGTAGTATCTATGGAATCTATGCCAACATATTTTACGAACTATGGTATCTATGCCAACTAAAAAACGCGATTCTATGAAATTCTATGCAAAAAATATACATATTTTTTTTCCAAAAAGCCAAAAAAACTGGGTGAGCAATCAAGGGACGAAAAAAGAGAGAGAGAGAAGAATAAGTGACATGGACAACACAACACCCAAAAAAACATAGATGAATGAATAGACATGCTATTCATAGAATGGGCGAATTCGGCGATGAAGACATCAATTAGGATGGAATGGAAGGAGGATGGATGGAATGGATGGATGGAGAAGGAATGATACATTGGGAACATCGGTATGTATGATAGTGGTATACTCAGATCTATGAAGTTCTATGGATGACATTTTTGGATCTATGATGTTCTATGATAGTGGTATATTTGGATCTATGAAGTTGTATGGATGATATTTTTGGATCTATGAAGTTCTACGGATGATATTTTTGGATCTATGATGTTCTATGATAGTGGTATACCCAGATCTATGAAATTCTATGGATGATATTTTCGGATCTATGATGTTCTATGATAGTGGTATACTCAGATCTATGAAATTCTTTGGATGATATTTTTGGATCTATGATGTTCTATGATAGTGGTATACTTGGATCTATGAAGTTCTATGGATAATACTTTTGGATCTATGAGATTCTATGATAGTGGTATACTCGGTTCTATGAAGCTCTATGGATGAAGTTTTTGGATATATGGTGTTCTATGATATTGGTATATTTGGATCTATGAAGTTCTATGGATGACATTTTTGGAGCTACGTAGTTCTATGATAGTGGTATACTCAGATCTATGAAATTCTATGGATGATATTTTTTGGATCTGTGAAGTTCTATGGATGATATATTTGGTTCTATGATGTTCTATGATAGTGGTATATTTGAATCTATGAAGTTCTATGGACGATATTTTTGGATCTATGGAAGATTCACACAGGGGTTTGTGAATTCTATGAATATGATATACTGTTGTATGGGATCTATGGGTTCTATGATCCTGAAATACACAGAAGATTGAGATCTATGAAATTCTATAGATGATATTTTTGGATCTATGAAGTTCTATGATCGTTAATTCATAGATTCATGGAGTTAAAGTCCGATGATTTAACAGATCTGAAATTCTCTGGTAGATCATAGAAGCTAAAAACTTTCGATGGAATAACATATACATATCGAAGATAGACATCTATGGAGTGAAAGTAATAGAAAGTCAGGTTCTATGCAACATTCTAGCACTAATAGTTCAAGTTCTATGGATCTATAGAAAACTATCACAATTCTATGGTATCATAGATCTATGCCACCGAACTACTATCAATATCAAGCTCTATGCTAAGTCATACAGTTCTACGCATCTATGTCAATCAAGATTCTATGGAAGATGGAACTATGAATAGTTCTATGGCTATACAATCATATCTATGCATCGTTGCTACTATCAATACTAAGTTCTATGCTATGCCATGAAGTTCTATGGATCTATGTTATCCAGGTTCTATGAAGATCTATGCCAGGCAAGATTCTATGACAACAAAGTTATACAAAAATACTAATATCTATGACACCTCAATATTAAGTTCTATGAATCAAGAAGTTCTATGGTTCTATGGATCTATGCTTCTCAAGATTCTATGGAAGATGGAACTATAGTTTTATGGTTCTATGACAACAAAGCTATGCAACTATACTAATATCTATGCCTCCTAACTACTATCATCTATCAGTTCTATGAAATCATGAAGTTCTATGGTTCTATGATTCTATGCTTCACTGTTTCGCTAATATCTATGCAATCTAACTACTATTAATACTAAGTTCTATGCTAAGTCCTTCAGTTCTATGGTTCTATGGTTCGAAGGTAATAAAGAGATCTATGGTATCCTGTGGTCTATGCCAGTTAAGATTCTATGGAAGGTGAAGATATAAATAGTTCTATGAATCTATGACAACAAAACTATGCAGCTCACTAATATCTATGTATCTTAACAACTATCATCAATCAGATCTATGCCAAGTTCTATGGTTCTATGGATTTTATGGATTCTATGGGTCATCCAGAAGGGAAAAAGTGAATATTCTGTTTGTAAGAATGTGCTCCTTCTCTCTCTCCCTCTTATCCATTATTCAACTCCTCTTCATTCTCTCCATGTTCTTTTTTGTTTCTCTTGCCCGCTCTCTCATATCCGCACACTATTTCTCCTCATTTCGTCTTCTTTTGTTTCCGCTTCAACTAATCAACTTATTTTTGCGTCCTCTTCTTCTTGTTTTTCAGCCACCACTCCCCAAAAATACACACATATTTTTGGGAATTGGAGAGAGAGTGTCGAAGATTGAGAGAGTGCAGAGAAATGGATTACGGTAGATTATTGAAGATCAAGTTGAGGATCTATGATAGAGTATTGTTAGATAAGTTAGGAATCTATGGTTCTATGTTCATAGAATTCAGTATCTATGATAGAATTTTGTAGATCTATGATTCTATGAAAGGTAATTTGTAGTTCTATGACTTGGATCCTGAATCTATGCTCCAAAATTCTATGCTCTTAGAATTTAGTATCTATGCCACAACTTCTTGGATCTATGATTCTATGGAAGATCATTTGTAGTTCTATGACTTTTGTAGAATTCTGAATCTATGCAACTAAGTTCTATGCTCATAGAACTTTGATTCTATGGTTGCTAGTTCTATGCTTATGAAATTCAGTATCTATGGCATAGATGATTGGATCTATGGGAGATCATAGTTCCCAAACTAGCATAGATTGCTAGATCTATGATTCTATGCTCATAGAATTCACGATCTCGAACCTGACGGAAAAATGGATTCTATGATCATAGAACTCAGTATCTATGACTTTCAGTCTGATCCATCTATGCCAAGTTCTATGACTAAAACTCACAATTCTATGCTCATAGAATTTCACAACTCTGTCATAGATCTCATCAACTTCCATAGATCCACAAATCTATGACTATCTTCCTGCTCCATCAAAGCCTAGTTCTATGACTACGACTTATTCTGTGCTCATAGAACTGATCTAACTAGAATCTCGGCTCCAATTCTATGACACCATCATAGAACCAAAGACCATAGAACCTGAAAAGTCAGGTTTCTACGATCATAAAACTCAGTATCTATGACTATCAATGAATATATTCTATGCCAAATAGAAAGACTATCAATAGTTCTATGCTCATAGAATTTATCAAACTAGGACCTCGGCTCCAATTCTATGACACCATCATAGAACCAAGGACCATAGAACCTGAAAAGGCAAAAACCAAACAATTTGCTCTCAGGGACTAAAGGGAGGAGGATGGAAAAAAGTGAAAACCAAGGGAGAAGGGAATGAAGTATGTGAGTGTGCAATTGTGCGTGTGAAATTCGACCTTTTCCTCCTCCCTCCATCCTATTCCATCCTTCGTTTTCCTTTCCTTTACATACTTATATAACAATACATTTCTATGTACATACATTCCCCCCCCCCCCCCCCCCTCCATTCCCATTTTCAAATCACTTATTATAATGGTCCATTCTTCCCATGTTTTCTCTACCTCTATATACCCTCTCTCTCTCTAGATACTAATGTGTAATGCAAAAATGAAGGGAGGGGGAAAGAAGTTCGGGGCGAAAAAAAATTGGATATGATTTCGGCGATCAGACATCGATTAGTTTCGGGTTTTTGAGAGGTAGATCATATGGCGGTAGATCAAAAAAGTGTTATGGTAGTTCACAAAAAGTATGGTACAGTAGTCAGAGGTAGATCAAAAACGTTCGATTATACTTGATCATCACAATAGTGCAGTTGAATTCAAAAAGTGAGGTACAGTAGTATTACGGTAGATCAAAACATTATGACCGCGGATCTCAAAAACTTTAGTACAGTATCCAGAGGTAGATCACAGAAAATCTACAGTAGTAAGAGTGGTAGATCACAAAACTACGGTACAGTAGTAATAGAGAAATGAAATAAAATTTGATGATATTTTTTTGGTAGATCATAAATATATGGTACGGTAGTAAGGGGTAGATCAAAAAAGTTTGATGAAACTTTTTTTTTGGTAGATCATAAAAGTGCGCTACAGTAGTAACAGGTAGATCAAAAAGTTAGACAAAATATTTCAAAGTAGATCAAAAATTAAGATACAGTAGTCACAGGTAGATCAAAAAAATTTTAATGATATTTTTACTGTAGATCACGAAACAAAACTACGATACTTCTGGTAGAAGTAGATCAAAAAAATGTTTGTTGAAAATTTTTTGGATTACGGTAGTAGATCATAATCAGGTTGAGTAGATTAAAAATTTTGACATATTTTGGCAAAGTAGATCAAAAAATGATGGTAGATCACAAAAAGTTATAGTCAACTTATGTTAGTAGATCGAAAGTTTTGAGTTAGAAAAATTCGACAGTTAAAAAAAAATATTTTTTTGAAAAGTATGTTAGGTTTAGGTTTAGGATTCTGAAATTCATCGAATGAAAAAAAAAATGTTTTTTTCAATATATGAGAAAAATACTTTTGTATGAAAAAGACATTTTTTCCAGCGACAAAAGTGACGAAAAAAAAGTGGGGGAGGGCCGATGAAACACAATAGAGTTGTTTGTCATGGCACATTTTCAATTAAACACGTGTAGATCACACAATAAAAATCGATATTTTCCGGAGAAGACAAAAAAAAGGGAAGGAGCAGCTCTAGGGGATAATTATTGCACCATCGAAGCGGAAAAGCTGTTGTAGGGAGGAGGAGGGAGTGAAAAGCAGTATGTGTCGAGTAATTAGTAACAACAACCGAGGGGCCAGCTGTCTATATGTGCATGAATAGATGGAGAAGAGGAAGGCGGCAATGCGAGCAAAGGCAGCAACAGATTCCGTCCTTTTTCGGGAAAATACACACAAACATGAATATACACACAATTGGAGAGGGTGTGAACAAAAAATTTCCCTCTTTCTTCGATTGTTATTTGTACAAACAAGTTGCCTATTGATCACAGTTTTTTTCTATACAAATCAATTTTCGACCAGTTTCGAAATTTGGTGCAATCGATAGAGATCGAATCAAGGATTTCAAATCGTTTTTGGGATTTGAAAAATATTGATTTTCAGCAAAGTTACAGGCTTTCAAAGTTGGTGTGCAAAAAGCAGACCGGTTTTTTTCTCTGCGTCTCTCGTATGGTCAAAAAGCAGACCGGTTTTCTGGAGAGACGCAGAGAAAAAAACGGGTCTGCTTTTTCGCCATTAAGAGACGCAGAGATAAAAACGGGTCTGCCTTTTCGCCATTGAGAGTCGCAGAGATAAAAACGGGTCTGCTTTTTCGCCAAGTGTCCCACACAACCGGGCCGACAAAAGTGGAGGAACACAATTTCTAGCCCCACAAAAAAGGAGTGGTTTCAAGTGGTTTTTTCCACTTCTTCCTTCCACCTTCAAGGTCAAGGAATTGTCATTTTTTTGGGAGAAAGAATAAAGAGTCAATCTATTGTCATTCTATTTATGGGGACAATACATCATTGCAGGAAAAAAAACCAAAAGTTATGCCCCCGGAAAACTAGTTAAATTTAAAGTAGATAAGAATCATACAGTAAGTTCGGGAGAATCATAAGATGCAAACCAGTTGGAGAAAACGAGGCCAATGATAAGTGACCTAGAAACTTTTTGGTGGGTTGACAAAAATAGTTTCGACCACGGCAGGACTCGAACCTGCAATCCCCAGATTCGAAGTCTGGTGCCTTATCCATTAGGCCACGCGGCCACATTTGCCGAGTGATACTCTTGTTGGTGTGGTTACCGATGGCCGAGTGTACTTGGTAACATGTACAGAATATCGAATAGTTTATGCGCATTTTGCAGACCGCTTTTTTGTGCAAAAAGCAGACCCGTTTTTTTCTCTGCGACTCTCAATGGCGAAAAAGCAGACCCGTTTTTTCTCTGCGTCTCTCAATGGCGAAAAAGCAGACCCGTTTTTTTCTCTGCGTCTCTCAATGGCGAAAAAGCAGACCCGTTTTTTTCTCTGCGTCTCTCAATGGCGAAAAAGCAGACCGGTTTTCTGAAGAGACGCAGAGAAAAAAACGGGTCTGCAAAATGCGCAAAAACTTTGAATTGGCATATTGCCTCAATTTGTTTATTCCGCGGGAATAAATTGGGTTCATTGGCATCTGTTGGGGGCCGTTGTTATTTATGAATAGTATATACACTGGATGTGTGATGTATATACACTAATTAGTTGGAATTTGAGTTGAGGGATGTTGATGACTAAGGTTCACGTGATATTACAAGTATAGTAAAAAGGGGTGAAAAATTTTGAGGGGAGAAATGAAGAATAAACTATATTTGCTTGAAATACCGGAGAGGCAGCAGCCGAAATGGTAGATCAGTTACACAAACAATAGGTATATTGATACATCAAATACAAGGGCGAAACGAGAAGGTGGCGATGTATAAACAAGGGCGATTCTATGCATAGAATCTATGAGGTTTCTATTCAATCTATGAATCTATGAATTTGATGATCTATGAAACATAAAATACGAGGATCTATGAATCTATGAATCTATGAATCTATGAATCTATGAATCTATGAATCTATGAATCTATGAATCTACGAATCTATGAATCTATGAATCTATGAATCTATGAATCTATGAATCTACGAATCTATGAATCTACAAATCTATGAATCTATGAATCTATGAATCTATGAATCTATGAATCTATGAATCTATGAATCTATGAATCTATGAATCTATGAATCTATGAATCTATGAATCTATGAATCTATGAATCTATGAATCTATGAATCTATGAATCTACGAATCTATGAATCTATGAATCTATGAATCTATGAATCTATGAATCTACGAATCTATGAATCTACAAATCTATGAATCTATGAATCTATGAATCTATGAATCTATGAATCTATGAATCTATGAATCTATGAATCTATGAATCTATGAATCTATGAATCTATGAATCTATGAATCTATGAATCTATGAATCTATGAATCTATGAATCTATGAATCTATGAATCTATGAATCTATGAATCTATGAATCTATGAATCTATGAATCTACGAATCTATGAATCTACGAATCTATGAATCTATGAATCTATGAATCTATGAATCTATGAATCTATGAATCTATGAATCTATGAATCTATGAATCTACGAATCTATGAATCTATGAATCTATGAATCTATGAATCTACGAATCTATGAATCTATGAATCTATGAATCTATGAATCTATGAATCTACGAATCTATGAATCTATGAATCTATGAATCTATGAATCTATGAATCTATCATATATAAATAAACAAAATTGAGGAGAAAGCAATTTATAATATAATGGAGAGTGGGCCTCCAGCTTCTCCGAGAGCACAAAAAATGTGTGAAGAAGAGGAACTGAAGGACAGCTGTTCTTTGACAGGAGATGCAGAAAAATGTATGAGCATAGAACAACAAGGGATCATAGATTCATAGATTCATAGATTCATAGATTCATAGATTCATAGATTCATAGATTCATAGATTCATAGATTCATAGATTCATAGATTCATAGATTCATAGATTCATAGATTTCAAAATACACCCATTACAATTCCAATTAAAAAACCGTAGAATAGTGGAATGCGACCTTCAACCGTCAAAACCTTAGTAGTTCGTTTAATGTGTTAAATACAATTAAACACAACTATATAATTGGTAGATAGGTCTCCCCACCTATTTCGGTGTTGGGAATGCCTGAAGGAAAGCCTAAAAACAACAAAAATGTCGGTTTTTCGAGACGCACACGGAAAACGAAATCATCAGTAGTATGGGGCATGACAACCGGTTCTACATCATACTGCGTCTTGTGTTCCCTAACACCGATGGTTAAATTGAGGTGAATCATGTGATACAATTGCATGAATCCATGCATACAGGGGATCTTGATGGCAACAAAAAAGGTTTCGACCACGGCAGGACTCGAACCTGCAATCCCCAGATTCGAACACAGGGGTCCGGCAACAGACCTGTTACAGGTCTGGTACAGATGGATCCGGGACACGATCAGGCACAAGCCTGTAACAGGTCTGTTACAGACCTGCAGACCTGTAATGGACCTGTTATACATCTTTTACAGGCATATAACAGGTCTATTACAGCTCTGCCGGCCTGTAACAGACCTGTTACAGGCATGTGCCTGTCGTGTCCCGAATCCATCTGTTCCAGACCTGTAACAGGTCTGTTGCCGGACCCCTGTGAAGTCTGGTGCCTTATCCATTAGGCCACGCGGCCACATTTGCCGAGTGATACTCTTGTTGGTGTGATTGACGATGTCCGAGTGTACTTGGTAACATGTACAGAATATTGAAAAGTTAATGCGCATTTTGCAGACCGGTTTTGTGTGCAAAAAGCAGACCCGTTTTTTTCTCTGCGTCTCTCACCAAAACCGGTCTGCTTTTTCGCCATTGAGAGACGCAGAGAAAAAAACGGGTCTGCTTTTCGCACAAACCGGTCTGCAAAATGCTCAAAATCTTTGCAAGCATGTAACTTGCTTAAAAATCAAGATTTTTGCATTCCCTAAAATGATTCTGAATCCTTAGTTTATTTTCTATCCATCTATCATATTTTCAAAATGTTAAAAATCACCCAAAAACATTTTTGACCTTTGAAAATCATCATGACATTCAAGAGAAAGAAAACTAACTATTTTTCGTCAGATTTTTGACGTGAACGAAATTCGTGGATATATTAATGTGAAAGTAATCAGTTCGAAAAATATTACTCGCTCTACTCGTCGAATAATTTCTACATCTACTAGTTCTGCATTAACACAAGGAATAGAATCAATGAGTACGGTAGCTACAGTAACCAACTTGAAAGGAAATGACCCACGATCGGATTGGTGGTACGGTATAGTTGAAATTGTGTTCATTGTTCTATTATTCCTATCGGCTGTGCTGGTTCGAAATTCATCATTATTAAGGGTACGGTAGTTGAAAGGGGTACTGTACTTAATTCATTCGGTGTTTACAGACAACTGATGATGCAGTAACACATCATCATATCAACCATATGGAAAGAAATCGGAGACAACTGGAGAAATTGCTCGAAGATCAGAAGAAAAGTGAGAATTGGTTGATTGCTAGCCCGAAATAAAGTATTTTTATTGATTGAAATGTTGTTTGAATAACTTATCTTACATATATACATTTGGTTCAGCTGACAAGGTTTTGTAGATTGAAAAAATGGCACTGTTCTAGAATCGAGGACCGAACAAAAATAATCGAGGACCGAAAAAAAATCGAGGACCGAAAAATAAAATCGAGGACCGAAAGGCTTTTTTGTGTGGTATTTTATCAATTCGGTCCTCGATTTTATTTTTTGGTCCTCGATTCTTTTTTGGGTCCTCGATTTTTTCTTTCGGTCCTCGATTGTAGAAGAGTGCCGAAAAAATGTTGATTTTGAGATGAATCAAGTTGTTTTGAAGAAAATGTGCAAAAAGCAGACCGGTTTCTTTCTCTGCGTCTCTCCAGAAAACCGGTCTGCTTTTTGACCATATGAGAGACGCAGAGAAAAAAACCGGTCTGCTTTTTCACCAAACGGGTCTGCAAAATGCGCACCAACTTTGAAAGCCTGTAACTTCCCTCAAAATCAACATTTTTTAAAATCCCAAAAATGATTTGGAATCGTTGTCTGATTATCTATGAATTGCACCAAGTTTCAAAAATGATAGAAAATTGGTTTGTGTAGAAAAACTCTGATGAAAGAAAGAAACATCAAATGTACTTTTGCGTTTATTTAATACATTTCCAGACAAAAATATTTATTGAAAATCCCTAAATATCATGAATAGTATACTCCAATTTGTTGATAATATCATCCGGCGTCAATCCCAAACAAGCAATCTCCATTCGAATGCATGGATTCAGGAAACTTTCAGCTTTCGGCCGCCTGAATATGTCCATTTGTCCCGGTGTATCCTGACAATCTGTGTGACATTTCAGATACATAAAACAGTTGTGACGCCAGTGACGACAATCGTTCGTGATGTGCTCGATGATGTTACGGTCGTCGAGCTCTTCGTATCGCACCATTTCGACTCGTCCTGAAATAATTTGTGTTTGAATGAGTCATTTTATGATAAAAATGATTGTATGAACTTATTAGCGACGCAAAAATAGTTTGGTACTGATAAAAATTCGAACTTTGGTTTACTTAAGAGTGTTAGCCACTAGGCTATGATGGTAGGCTACAAAAACTACAATCTGATTTGAGCAACCAACATGGTGCTTTCTAATCAAGATACCACCCTACCACACTACACACCCCTATCTATGTTTGATCTACCCAATCGATACACACCCGTCCATTCATACCATACACATCCTTATCAATATCAAATGTGTCCACATGGCTCAGTAGGTTGTGTATGTGTACGTGAGTATCACCTAGGCTGGTTCGATCCCGTACGACATCCCCGACTGGCTTGCATGCGTGGACACACAATAGATTAATAGGCAGAATGCATCCCATATACCGCACCCTTTTGTAGTATTTGTAGTCTTCTGCCCATCCATTGGCAGCTACGAGATTGTAGTTTTTGTAGTCTTGCTCATAACTTGACTCAAAATGAAGCCTTTTCGATGCTCCAAAAAACAAAATGAGCCAAATTATCCACTCTATCAAAAAATTCAAATTTCTGAAAAACTCACCATCCAATTTCTTCTCAAAAACACCAAAGTTTCCAATAATTTGTATAGAAATTATGAGAATTGTTAGACAACGCATTTCGAATTGAATAATAACTTTTTGAAAAATAAATAAATTGATAAACGTGACGTGTTGATACAATCAATCCACGTCATATATAGTCAACCTAATTGTATCCATCCAAATATCAATCATTCCCTATCCTCGATAGTCTACTAACCAAACCAACAATGAACAACACTAACAACAATGCGATGTGCAAACGATTCAATGATCACGGCCGATCCCGTCGTCCACGTGATCTCTGTCTCCCGGCGCCAATCAACGAAGAAGAAGTGAGTGGACCAATGCAGAACCCATTGATGGTCGCCGCGAGAGAACTCAAATTCGCATGCCAACTTGCACACGGATCACCAGTCGCCATCATTGATAGATGGTCCGATATGTCCGAGTTGTACGAGTCCATTGCTGCATGCTTCAATATCAACAAGACTGATATCATGTTCTTGACTGTCAATGACTTCAAGGTAAGGATTGGAAGGAGGTAAACCTAAATCCAAAGTGTTTGTAGCTTGATATGAGAAACTTGTTCACCGGCACACTCAACTTCAAAGACATGCTATATGCACATGTTCGTGGTCAGCCAGTCGAACTTACTGTCATCAAGGATCAACCGTAAGTTGATCTACAGTATACCAATATATATTGGTGGATATATTCCAGAAGCTTTGGTGTGACAATCACTGATAATGGATTGGGTAATGCCTTTATCAAGGTTATCAACCCTGGATCAGTATTCGGTAAAGCGGCACCAGTCACCCATGTTGGTCAACTTATTGAGAGGGTGAATGGTGAAAGTGTGCTCGGCAGACGGCATTATCAAGTGGCGCGGATATTGAAGAGCATCAAGATGGGCGAAAGTTGCACCATTCGATTGATATCACCATTGGTGGCGGAGACTGGTGGCATGAAATCGACGAAAAAGACGAGCGACATGGCAAAAGGCACGATCCGTTTCAAGGCGGATGGTGGATATGCGGTGGAGAGTATCCAGGATCAAATTGTGCAAGTCGAGATGTGCGCCAAACTGAATGAGCTGTTTGATACGTACCTTGGTGTACAGGATGATCAATTGGCGATGAGAATATGGGAGACGGCGTCGACATGCGAGACACTTTACCAATTGTCCGATGCGATTCGCAATTCCGAACTCGAGATGTTTGATTTTCCGGATGGACTCGTGTTTGATATGTGGGGCATTATTGGTGACATGAAACGGGAGAAGAAGGCACCTGGACCGGTGATGAAGACGTCCGGAGTCAGACAATCTGCTATGTCGCTTTTTAACTAATAAAGTTTTTGTATTTTGCACTCTTTGTTGATTTTCAAATATAGAAACGTAGATTTGCATTCGAAAAGCCTGAGAAAATGATCAATGGTCAAAAAGCAGACCGGTTTTTATCTCTGCATCTCTCCAGAAAACCGGTCTGCTTTTTCGCCATTGAGAGACGCAGAGAAAGAAACGGGTCTGCTTTTTCGCCAAATACCGGTCTGCTTTTTGCACACCCACTAAAACACGCATAACTTCATTCAAAATCAACATTTTTGCTATCCTTAAAATGATTCTGAATCCTTGATGTCTTCTTGACAAGCTCTAATTATTGATGGTAATTGATAGTGATAAGGGAATGCCCGTTTTTTTCACATTTTGATCATTATTGCACTTCGAACATCAAGCCATTTTATGTGGAGCAGCGTTGCAACATTTGTTTCAAAAAAAAGCGAGCGGCATTCGTTGTCTGTGTCCTCATAACTCGCATACTATCTCGATTTGATGTTACACTTCAATCACCAAGAAAAAAACCGTCACTTGGCCACATGTACAAAACATTTGCAGTACATGCTTTGTTTAGTGTCATATATTCTTTTTCTTATACTTTTCTATGATTCTATTACTTATTTCTAATATCTATGATTCCAGAGTAATATTGAATCTTAGGATTTGGCCATATATCATCTAATGATGATATAGTTATGAAAAAACTATAAAAAGTGATGAAATAGAAGAAAATGGAGCAATTTTTAAGGTGAGTACTGTATCAATAGGAATATATGTATGATCGGCACTCTGTTTTCTGGAAATCTAAGAAATTCCAAAAAAATACTGGATAGCGGAAATAAAAAACAACCAAGAGAAAAAAATAAGTAAATATTAAGTTTCAGACTTCGTGGACTTGTTTGCCGTATATGGCTCAATGCGTATAGAATATGGCTCTGCTGCTCGAGATGAATCCCCGTAAGTTTCAATTTAACAAGTGGTCGATAGTACACGATTGAATTTGTAGAACATCTTGCTATCTTATTTATGGATTTTTGAGACTGGCATTGATTCAACATAATGAGTAAGTCATCATTTTTTGAACAAAAAAAACTAAACATGGTTTCAGATTGGTATGCGCTGGAATGATATTGATATCAACACCTGAAAAGGACCTTCAAGAAAAAAACGAATAACGTCGGAAGGAAATCGAGAAAACAAAACTTCCGATGTGTGGAGACCGCAACCCTTGTAAGATTGGATGATAGAAAAAACGAATCAATAACATGCAAATACCCTGGACAGTCAAGCTGGATATATCCAGGCACGATGGATCCAGACAAAAGTTTGGGATTTTTATGTGCCACTGATGTTGATATTCCGATTTTTCAGGCCCGCGATGGATTCTTTCGACTTGCCGGATCTTGTGTTCTTCCCTTGAACTCATGATCTAAAAGGTGATATATTTTATCGGAACGAAAGGACTCCGTCTGTTTGCACCACACAAATTCGCTGAGCTCGTAAGTTTTTTTTTCAAAAAAAAAAACCATATGTCATTATACCCCTTTCTTGCCAAAAAAAATTTGGTCTGGAAAAAAACACATCCGACATTTTTTGTTGAAATCCAGCTTGGATTTTGGGGGTGGTAAGAAGAAACATTTTTTGAAGATTTGAACTTATGTATCTCTGAATATCAGTATAAAAATTTTCGTTCACCAGTGACTAAAATTACTCATATTTAGGCTCTCCGAAAATTTGAAATTTTGACGCTATATATACCCTATTCCGGAACATTACCATGTTAGGACAAAATACATGGCAATTCTAGTGTTTCAGAAATATAAATACATATTTACAGGAAATGGAAACAATAAATGGACCCATGTGTTTTGTTCAGTCGAAGAAGCCTCTCGGAACTCAAGCCAAACTTGTCAGCTGTGACGAATTTAATAATTTTTTCTGGTTATATACATGATTTTCAAAAAATAATAAACACTTGCATATCATTATATCCCATTGCAAAATTAGATTTTTTTTGTGGTAAAATCACAGATTTCGAAAAAAAACAGAAACTGATAGATGTATTTTGGGAATGCTCCAATCAAAAGGTTATTGTCATCGAAATGATCATAGAATTCTGAACTAAATGAATCTGAGCGCACATATTATTGTAGTGATATCAATCAACTCTGAACTCGAGAGACCCATGAGATTTTGAAGGAGGTGTGCAAGAAGCAGACCGGTTTTTTCTATGCGTCTCTCATTGCTGTGGCGGCGAGTGAAGAGACGCAGAGATAAAAACCGGTCTGCTTTTTGACCATGTGAGAGACGCAGAGAAAAAACGGGTCTGCTTTTTCGCCAAAAACCGGTCTGCTTTTTGCACACCTATTAAAACACTCATAACTTGCTTCAAAATCAACATTTTTTTAACCTCTAAAATGATTCTGAGTCCTTGAATTCATTTTTACAAGCTCCCACTGTCAATGATAATCGAGAGTAATAAGGAAATTTCCGCTTTTTTCATGTTGTTTTTTCATATCATTCCCATTTCTCCGATAACGTGGAAGAACCGCAACATTTGTTTCAAAAAAACAGCGAGCGGCATTCGTTGTCTGCGTCCTCCTAACTAGCACACTATCTCGATTTAGTGTTACACTTCAATCAGCCAAGGAAAAAACCGTCACTTGGCCACATGTACGAAACATTTGCAGTCCATGTTTCGCTTGGTGTCATGTTTTTTTCATTTCTTATACTTTTCTGCTCTTCTATCAATTATTTATAATATCTATAATTCCAGGGTAATATTGAATCTTAGGATTTGGCCATATATCATCGAATGATGATATAGTTATGAAAAAAACGATAAAAAATGATAAAGTAGAAGAAAAATGGAATAACTTCTGAGGTGAGTATCTAGTATATATGCCAAAACAAAGGACTAGGAATAGAACAAATGCTCCCTGGGGTCTCGAAACGTTTTGCATATCTAAACTGCAAAAACGTATTTATTTCTAGCCGTTGCTTTGGCATTTATAATATGAGTATATGAATTGAATTGACACTTGTCTATATCAACAACTTATATCCATAAAAGATGTAACGGCTAGCTGTCGATTCACTTTTCCTTGCCTTTATTGATACTTTCAATACACTTTCAGTATCCTCGACTGCTAAATGATTCTAACTGTGATTTTTCAGCTCGGTTCCTGGATTCGGTTCTTCAAACCCTAGTTCTGGATCCATTGTGCTGGATTCAACAATACTGCTATACGCAAGGTATTTTTATGATTTCATACAAAACTTTCAGTACTATTCTAAACCCCAAAATATTGCCAAATGCGCATAAAATGTGTAAAGTTTAGCTATTTCTACACAAGACTCACTTCCCCTAAAAATCTACCACTTGGCGCAAGCTACTGGATTTGAATAAAACAAATAATCTTTATTCAAAAAATACGAAGGAACATCAAATTACAGGTCATCAGGTTTTTTGGTCATTCTGTTGTGGCTATGTGTTTGTGTCTGGTCACAAATTCGTGTTCCACCGTAAGTTCCACTTCAACAAGGAACCTAAATTATACGATTGAATTTGTAGATCAAAACCGCCCATTATATTGAAATCGGTGGATATCGGCCGCGGATTACGAGAAGGAATGAAGTAAGAAAAAAGTCTAACTAACAATATACATTTTTTTTTCAGCATAAAATGTTCTGACAAAATGGACTTGTTGGAAATGTCGATCATTACCAGTGTAGAGTGCGAGAAATCCGGGTCATTATGTTGGTCAAGCTTGAGAATGAAAGAAAGTGTTCATACCAATCGTGGAGTGCCAAGAATGTGACAATCTATGGGTACTTATGAACAACCCTTTCTCGATCTTAAGGGAAAATAACAAATTTCAGGATTTTGCTTGATGAAATGGAATGTTGAATTTCATAATTCTTGGGTTTTTTGTTAACTGGAGCTGCCGAAATTGCTTAAATCAGAATGTAAGTTACAATTTCATCAGTTTTCCATCTTATACAATTTGTAGCAATAACCCCGGACCAGTTATACAAAAGATCCATTGAATTGGGACCTCACACAGAAAACACACAGAAAGTAAGAAATAAGTTTTTCAACAACACCTAACGAACCACATTATTTCAGACAAACAAGCGCAAAAATGCAAGACATAGCAAACAACTGCAAGGGATGCACTGCAGGGTTCAGAATGTGCAGAGTACAAAAACCGGTGTCGGTCCAAAATTATGAGAAAAGGTAATTTTTCATTCCATTGTCATTCTAACTTTTCATAGAATTATCTATTTCTTCAGTGTGACCTCGATTGGTAAAATAATGTGTCACCCAACGAAACGCCAATAGTGCATGCGAGAGTCGAGGCCTCACCACACTACATCGAAGATTTCGTAAGTACCGTATTTTCTCGAATAGAGCTCTACCGAAAAACGATCATATCTCGATATCTAGTAGAGTTATCAAAAAGTTGTCAGCAGCAAACTTACAGAGGAAGTTATGATCTACAAATTTGTAGTTGACTATCTTTTTCTAGCTCTTCTAGATTCCGAGATATTGTCTTTCTTCAGCAGTGTTTATATATTTTTTCGAAAAAAATTTTTTTTCTGAAGAAAAACGCATTCAAAAGTTTTAAAAGTGCTTTGATCTAGTTTTGAATTTCTTGGTGGTCAGATCTTTGAACAAATTTGTGATGTGAAAAATGTATAAATCCTCGCTTAAACTAAGCATTTTGAGTCAAACTGTGCTCGAAAAACTTCAAGTATCTTAACTTTAAAAAAAACTGTTAAAAATATCAATGAGCACATATTCATCGTTAATTGACCCACTTTTTTCAGCAAAAGATGCGTTCTATATACCCATCGCCGAGTATCGGCTTGAAACTTATCGATGGATATTGAAAAATGATGTATGCACCAGAGGATGTAAAAAATATGTTCGTGACTTATTATTCTTTTTTTTCCATAATATGATTTTCAGCTTTGCCAAATAAGATAATAAGAAGACTCATGTATATACATATCACCGAAAGATGAAAAATTGGAGCAGAGCTTTATTCGCTACAGTCAGAAACTGATTTCGTAAGTTTAGTAAAAGTTTAGAACAAAAAACACGAAAGTTTTGGTAATTTGGAAATATAAATACATATTTACAGCAAATAAAAACAATAAGTGAAATGGGATATACCCACGGCATGTGCTTCGTTCAGTCGAAGAAGTCACTCGAAAAACGCAGAAACATCTTTGATCGATTGTGAAGAGATCCACAATTTCATATGTCAGACCAAATAAATTTTTAAACTAATAAACATTCGCATAGATAGTTTCCAACAAAAATTGAAAAAACAACAAAATAATTTTATAATTCTTTTTGAAAAGTTAAATACATATTTAAAAAAAGGACATCTGAAACATTGATGAACCTCATCTTCGTTTTGTTGTGTTTCAATTTGACGATTGCTCTCAATGTGCAAAAAGCAGACCCGTTTCTTTCTCTGCGTCTCTCATTGCGGCGGCGGCGCGTTAAGAGACGCAGAGATAAAAACCGGTCTGCTTTTTCGCCAAAAACCGGTCTGCTTTTTGCACACCTACTAAAGCACTCATAACTCGCTTCGAAATCAACATTTTTTCAATCTCTAAAATGATTCTGAGTCCTTGAATTCATTTTCACAAGTCCCAATTGCTATTGATAATTGATAATGATAAGGGAATGTCCTTTCTTCTACATTTTGATCAGATGTGAACTTCGAACATCACCCCATTTTATGCGGAGCAGCGTAGCAACATTTGTTTCAAAAAAAAGCGAGCAGCATTCGTTGTCTGTGTCCTCCTAACTAATACACTATCTCAATTTAGTGTTACACTTCAATCATCAAGAAAAACCGTCACTTGGCCACATGTACGAAACATTTGCAGTCTGTTTCGTTCAGTGTCATGTTTTTTATTTATACAATTCTAAACTTCTATCAGTTATTTATAATATCTGTAATTCCAGGGTAATATTGGATCTTTGGATTTGACCAATTATCATCGAATGATGATATAGTTATGAAAAAAAACGATAAAAAGTGATGAAGTAGACGAAAAAATGGAATAACATTTGAGGTAAGTATTTAGTATGTATGCCACAACAAAAGGCCTAGGAATAGAACAAATGCTCCCTTGATTCTCTAAAAGTAAATGTTTTGCAGTTCGAAAATTCGTTTTAAACGTTAATACTGTATACTGTATAATACTGTACTTGTCTATATCAACAACTTATATCCATAAAAGGTGTAACGGCTCACTGTCGATTCACTTTTCCTTGCCTTCATTGATACTTTCTATTCACTTTCAGTATCCTCAACTGCTAAATGACTCTAACTGTGATTTTTCAGCTGGGTAGTAGTATTGTCTGCTGGTTCAAACCCTAGTTCTGGATTCATTGTGCTGCATTCAAAAATGCTGCTATACGCCAGGTATTTTCATGATTTTATACAAAATATTCAGCACTACTTGGAATATAAAATATTGCCAAATGTACTAAAATAGCAAAAAAAAAGTCTGAAATTTGATCATGTCTGCCTATGAAAAAAAACTTCTGAAAATGTGACTGATTTGTGATTTTTCAGCTGGGTACTAGTATTGTCTGCTGGTTCAAACTCTGGTTGTGGATTCATTCGGTATCAACGATGTGGATATTCAAAAGGTACTTTTTAGGATATCATACAAAGTTTTTAGCACAATTCTAAATACAATATCTTGCCAAATGCGCATACAGCGCAGGAAAGTGTGAACGTTCACCATTTTCGCCCAGGTCTCGAACTCCAGAAATATTCGAACCCCTGAAAACCTACCACTTGACGCATTTGGAAAGCTAATGGATCTACAAAAAAAAACTAATATCGAGAAAAAATACGAGTGAACATAAAATTACAGGTCATCAGGTTCGGTGGTCATTCTGTGTTGGCTATGTGTTTGTGTCTGGTCACAAGATCGTGTTCCACGGTAAGTTTCAATTGGACAAGGAGCCTAAATTATATGATTGAATTTGTAGATCAAAACCGCCCTTCATACTCAAAACAATTGATATCGGCCGTGGAATGAGAGAGGCGAAGGAGTAAAAAAACATTTTTTGAAACCTAAAAATTTACATTGTTTCAGGATAACATGCTCACGGAATGTCGCTGATGACAAGAGCCGAAGTGGGAGCAGTACGAAAGCCGTTGTTGGGACAGCTTGAGAAAGAAAGAAGGGGCACTATTCATGCCGATCGTGAAATGCCAAGAATTTGCAAATTTCTGGGTACTTATTAACAAATCTATCACGATCTCAAGGGAAAATAACAAATTTCAGGATTTTGCTTGATGAAAGGAAATGTTGAATTTCATAATTCTTCGGTTTTGTGTCAATCGGAGCTGTCAAAACTTCAAAAAAAAGATTCATTGATTTGGAGACTTCGCAGGAGACACAAAAAGTAAGGAATCATTTTTCAACAAATCCTTCTGCACCACATAATTTCAGACTAACATGCGCAAAAATGCAAGACATAGCCAACAACTGCAAGAGATGTATTGAAGTTCAGAATTTGCAGAATACAAAAACCGGTGTCGGTCCGAAATTATTTTTTTAAAAAGTAGGTAATTATTTATTTCACTGCCATTTCAACATCCTAAAGCTCAACTTCAAATTCATAAACACATAAACAATTTCGTTCATTTCATTGATGAACTTTACTAACCAGGGACCGATCTGACCTTAATAGATAGAAATCACTAGTTGAACACACCATTAGATAGCTTTATTCATGTAGAATCCAAACTCAAATTTCGTTTTTGCCAAAGGAGCCTCTTTCTTGACGAAGTAGGCGAAAAAAGCTCAAATTCCGAGAGCTATTGAATGGTGTGTTCAACTAGTGATTTCCATATATTTAGTTCAGATCGATCCCTGGTGAGCAATCCGAACTGAGCCCAAAACCGATAGAAATATCAACTTTCAGTTTTTCGTCTTCATCAACATTCTTGAATTACCATTGTGAAATTTTGAAGGAAAATATGGAGCTCTTTCATTGCAGTCATTGGAAGCACCAGATATGGCACAACTAACATCAACCAGTGTGACATATAGGAAGGAATCTGCAGGAACGCGTTAAGAAGAAAAGAAGGAGTACTGATCATTCGAATAATATGTGAATACGATGGTGATCAAGACAAGTTGAAGTGAAAAAAAATTGAAAGGTGAAATATTTTCCGTCGATAAAATTTGAAAAATGATTTGCAGTTGAACCCTACTATAGTTTGTGACGCAATATAATGGTGATTATCCCGTTACTTTCAGTGCGATGATATGTTGGTTCCCTCTTGTGCTTGAGTAGGGATCAAAAATTATTTTCACCTACTCTTGGAATTCGTAAGTGTGTGGATAAGTTTCTGTGATATCGAAACTACTTTTTTTCAGGAAAGCTTTCTATCCAAAATACCGGTAGAAAGTTGTATCACTTCGATGAGATGGCTGAATCCCTACCTGGTCTTTCTTCAATCGAATTGTACGACCCCCGATCCGAAAGAGATTTTGTAAGTTCTTTATTAATATCAGGAATCAAATATTTCTGCTGCTTTGCATCAATGGTATTTTTTGTTTTGATAAGAGATGTTTTGCTGCCAAAAAAAACAAAAAAAATTAATTTTATGGTTCTCCTGATGTTTAGAGGTCCTTGGCGGAAAAGTAACATTCCGATTTCGCAAGAAAAAACTTCTTCAATTTTGCTTTAAAAACTGAACATCGGGCTCAAATTTTTTAACGAAAAATTTGAATATGATTATGAAATTTCTCCTTCACCAGTCGATAACCAAAAAATTTCCGAAAATCAGTACCATTCCGCGTTTTTTTCAGCAAAATTTTACATCAAATTTTCAGGAAAAAATATCACCTATGATAAAGTTCAAGAAAGCTAAGATATTCTTCGCTGGACTATTATCCTTCTAGAACAAAGTAAAGACCAATTTTGGTAGTTTTGAAATATAAATACATATTTACAGCAAATGGAAACAATGAGTGAATTGGGACAAAAACGACCAATGTGCCTTGTTCAGTCGAAGAAGCCTCTCGGAAGCGACGTTTGTAAACTGTGCCGACTTCCATAGGTTTATTTGTCAAACCTTATAACCTGCCAATCAATATTTGCATAGATAGTTTCCAACAATTAATTGAAAAAAAACAGAGAAATGATTTCTAGTTCTTCATGAAAAGATAAATACACATTAAATAAAAGAACATCAAAGTGTTAAACATTGATAAACCTCTTCTTCGTTTTGTTCGGTTTCAATTCGACGATTGCCATTTTCACAAAAAAGTATGAAAAACTGTCTGTGACCTATTATGTTACCTAAATGTATGATAGATGAATTTGAATTACATAACTGTCATTTTCCCTTGTTCTTAACCCAACCACCTTTCTGCTAGCCGTTCTATTGTAAGTAACCTCCTGCCATGAGGTCCGTCATCGTGACCCCTAATTAATGAAAAAAGGAAGAGTCGAAGAAGACACTTCAAAATGATCCACCATCCTGGCTTTCCAAAAAACCGGTCTGCTTTTTGACTATTGAGAGACGCAGAGAAAGAAACGGGTCTGCTTTTTGCACACCTACTAAAACACTCATAACTTGCTTCAAAATCAACATTTTTCGATTCCCTAAAATGCTTCTGAATCCTTGACGTATTCTTTACAAGCTCCTGCTTATATTTGCTTGAAATCAGATAACTCTTCTACAAAAAAGCCGTTTGAACATCAGCAGGAGTGATTTTAGTGAGCAGTTTAGAAGTGAACTTCATGGCGTGATACAAAATTTGTAAATATTTATCCAGTATCAAACAATACATAAGTGGCACAAATTTATTTAAAAAATTATTCTTCAGTAAGTATACACGCGCCTTTCGCCGGTCCACCAGTCTGTTGTGGAACACAAAACACCTCCTTTATTTTGTAATTTCGTTCTTGTTCTTCGCTATCCCATTGCACCAAAAATTGACATGCCTTGTAGAATGCTTCACAATATGTCTTATTGTATGCGATGTATATAGCCTGGTATGCCGCGTATTTTGTCTCGTCAATGTCCGTCTCTGCCACCGGTGTTGTCCGAATCGTCAACCAGTCAAATGGAACAACTGGATGATTGAAGGCATTTTGTTCTTTCTCAGTGCATTTGAAAAATTCACAAGTCCCACTTCCTTTCTGTTCATCATCTGGATTTGCCTCACATCTTTTTCCATCGCTCCGACATACATTTCCATTTCCTCTTTCCAACTGCTCGAACGAGTTCAAACAGCAGAGCTCAAACCGTCCACAGTAGTTGGTTCCATTGATTTTGTTACTTGCAGCGTTATCACATGAGTCCGTACGATCCACATATCCTTCCATTTGACTCTTCGGACCTTCTAGTTCTTGTACCTTTCCTGTGTACTCACGGCAATCGTGTAGAACACACTTATCCTCTCCGTAACCACAATTCAACTCCAGTCTTGCGCAAACTTTTTTTGATTGGAAGATGATTGAACAGGTATCGTTGAAAGTTGAGCAGTATTCTGTTTTATGTATGTTTATGTTGCCGAATGTAGAGCATACATCAGTGAAGTCGAGATTCCTGGTGTTTGTCGGCTTGCAGAGATTGGTTGGCAATAGGCTGATGAACAACACTGGCCATAGATACATTAGTTTGAGCATTGAACCTGAAAACTCAAATGAATGGTCTTAAAGAGAACTAGTGATGAAATTGTTATGATAAAATAGAAGATATGCTTGATATGAACGAGATAATTGAAAGTTCAGATATCATAATATTTCCTCGAATAGAGAGGGCACTGCAAACGATGTCGGAGAATGACAATATCTCGGAATCTAGAAGAGCTATCAAAAAGTCAACTACAAATTTGTAGATCATAACTTTTTCTACAACTTTACAGTTGACAACTTTTTGATAACTGTACTAGATTCCGAGATATGATCATTCTCCGGCCGCGTTCGCAGTGTCGCTCTATGAGAGGAAATACGGAAATCTATGTATGAATATGTACTAGGGCCTTTTTTCCCGATGGTGGTCGGCAAGACAGTGGTGAAGGGTGTGAAATGAATGAGTTACTTGGCATTTGGTTGTGAGAGATTTGAGACGCAGGATGCTAGAAAATGAGATGGTTTTTTTGAAGAGGTGGAGCCGTCATTGTTCGAAGTGTCCTCTTCGACTCTTCCTTCTGTCATTAATTAGGGGTCATGCTGACGGACGTCATGCCAGGAGAACGCATTACAATCAAACGGCTGGCAGAAAGGTGGTTGGGTAAAGAAGAAGGGATGTATCGACAAATGTGAAAAAAGGATAGCGTTCGAGGATTCAGAATCATTTTAGAGATTCAAAAAATATCGATTTTGAAGAGAGTTATGAGTGTTCTAGTGTGTGTGCAAAAAGCAGACCGGTTTTTGGCGAAAAAGCAGACCCGTTTCTTTCTCTGCGTCTCTTGTGGTCAAAAAGCAGACCGGTTTTTTGGAGAGACGCAGAGAAAGAAACGGGTCTGCTTTTTCGCCAAAAACCGGTCTGCTTTTTGCACACCTACTAAAACACTCATAAGTCGCTTCAAAATCAACATTTTTACAATCCCTAAAATGATTCTGAATACTTGACGTCTTTTCTACAATATCAACACAGTTTTAGCAAGATTCTCACTCTGAAAATTTCTTCAAAAAAATATTTATCGAATCGAAAAATTGTCAAACAACCCGTGAAAGCAACAAAAAAAAATTGGAAAAAAACAATGGAATACAAAACCCGCAACACACAAAAATGATAATTCTACATGACTACAAATTCTATATAATTTCTATGGCCGATAATCATCGATCAAATTCTTATGTGATCCGTATAGATAATTATTGGCGTTTTGATTGGATATCGGATCGAAATATGTTCGCTCGAAGACAACTTCATGGACACATTGAACGAAGCCAAAGTCAAAGTGGGGATCGGCACGGATGAAGAGGCGGGAGGTGTTTCTGGAAAATCTATGGGTTTTGTGAATCTATGATTCATAGAACTTCAATAGAAAAGTCTGAGACTCCAAAATCTATGAACGTGAAAATATTCGAATCTATGGGTATACATATATCTATGGATATACAAGTTCTATGGATCTATGAAATAATATCGTAGAACATCCACTATGGATCTACGAAAGTTGTCATAAAAATTCAACTAGAAATATCTGAGATTCCACAGATCTATGCAGCATACCTGTGAATCTATGAACATAGATCCATGAGATCTATGACTTCCTTAGATCTATGATACAAAACTACAAGAGTTTGAGGTTACATAAATAAATCGAAACTATGAGTTCTATGGATCTATGAAAAATATCATAGACCTTCAATAAAAAATGTCTGGGAATCCATAGATCTACTCATACCTGTGAAATCTGGCATAGATCAATAAGATCTATGACTTCCTAAGATCTAAGAGACAGAGCATAGAACTTTAACTGAAATAAATTTGAGATTCCATAGATCTATAGAATTCTATGGATCTATGAAATTTGTCATAGAATTCCAACTTGTTCTTTGAATTTGAACCACTGAAAAAAAAATGTCGAAGTTCGCATAGATCATTGGACATGAAAATATGGTCTATGGGCATAGATCTGTGGAATATACGACTTCTATGGATCTATAAAAGTTGTCATAGATCCTCAAATAGTTCTATGAATCTATGTACCAACCTAATCGACGGAAAATCCTCCATTCCATACAAACAACTTCCATCCACATCATACTTCAATGTGTCACAATTTGATTCAACCACTTGTGTCTCTCTATTCACATCGTTCGGCTGAAAATATCAAATGTTCAATGGAGTGCATTTGCATCATACCAAGTTAAAATCCGGTGTGGCTAGTAAATAGTCGTATAATGCTCTATGTTGAGAGTGACTGATAGTGGCAACCGATGCCAAGTGTTGTATCCAGTTGCGTGTCACTTGGTATACTGTAATGATCTACCGTAATCCAACTATCTTGTTCCAACTTACACTGTGTAGATGTATCATTTGGATTCGCATTTTCCAGCGTCTCCTGCTTGAAAGTGACCCTGAAACCTTTTGGGTTACTGTAGTCATATAAATTTGATCTACCCATTGATCTCCACCATATCCCGTAATCTGCGCGATCGACGGGAGAAGAACTTGGTGGAGTGTAGTGGGATGTCATGCTCGGCTGTAATTACAGCATGTCGCCACTCGAACTCATCAATCTCCTTCAGACAACGACGATGGGCGAGTAACATGCCATGACTGGTGGAGGTGTTGAAGAGCTCGCGGGGGACGATGGTGTTCACCATGCAGTCGCCGAGGAGGAACATCTGGAAGGAGGAGGTTATATGGCATGGAATCGTATATCTATGGACATAGAGTTTGAAGATGTGAATCATAGACTTTAGGAACAAGGCATAGAAATTGCACATAACACAAAAAAGTATACCAATAGTATCATAGAACTTGAAAAATATAAACCATAGATTTTAGGAACTATGCACAGAACTATCATAGAACGAAAGAATATACCAAAGAAATCATAGATCTACGGATCATAGAACTTGCAGATCTGATTCATAGAACTTTGGATCTATGCATAGAACTGACATAGAATGCATAGAAAAGTATACCAATAGAATCATAGACTTATGAATCATAGAATTTGCAGATGTCAAACATAGAATTTAGGATATATGAATAGAACTACCATAGAACATATAAAAGAGTATACCAATAGAATCATAGATTTATGGATCATAGAACTTGTAGATGTCGTTCATAGAACTTAGGATCTATGAATAGAACTGCCATAGAACAGATATATGGATCTATGATTCAAATCTACACTGAATCACTTACCCTTTTCTTGAACTCCTCCGTCGCTCCACTATCCAGCACAAAACAGAAGAAGTGAATCGGCGAGTGCATCATTGTCAGCACCTCTTCCACAAAATCATAGTCCTACAGTACTCCATATCTACAGTACTCCTCCAACTTACAGTAACCCACCTTGGTGACCACCCGGATGAAATACATGTTGTGGTATCCAGCCATAGATTTCGGCATGTCAGCTGGCAAGTATCTCCGTCGTCGGATCGGCCAACAACTAGAAATACATGACTATAGTATCTACAGTAATCTACAGTATACCTATGATCTACTGGTGTTGACTCCACTACAGTACGATTTGAAATGTATTCCAAAAAATCTTCGGAAGTTGTGTTGAACATCTGCGCGCAGTCAATATCATTGATCGGTGCGATTGGCACAAATATATGAAAACTACAAAAGGGTTACTGTAGGTACAGTATTCAAGGTTACTGTACCTGTAAGTCGCATATGCAGTCAGCGCGATAAAAAACACCATTAATATCGCCAACGGAAATGATAGCGCCCACATTGTTTTGGTGCATATCGGATGTGACATGGTCGGGCTACTGTAGGTATACTGTAGCTATCTCGTTTGTTGGTGTGACCCCGCCGAGATGACTGAAAAAGAAGTATTGTTTTCAAAAAAAAGTCGAACTGGTTAGGCGAGTGGTGAAGTGAAATAGTGTGAAGAAGTGAGAGAGTGGCGAGAGAAACCGATGACGTAAATTGGTGATTGATTGATGGGAATGTAGGATAAGAATAGAAATTTCGACGTATCGGGCAAAATAGTATTTTTTTTTCAACATGTACTTTCAATTTTTAAGAGAGATGCAATCGCGCTCCATCGAACAGATAACTCTACTGTGATAAATCAAATAAATCACATTATTTTGTGTGTTGTGTCCATCTATCGCTATCCGTTCATGTGACGGAGATGTATATGGAAAAGGTCATGTCAAATATCATAGTTTGTGGGTATTTTCAGCAATATGATGATTATAGAGTACTTCGAAAGTATGCTAGATAAATAGAAAATGATCTACGGATTCAGAATCTCTTTAGGGAATCGAAAAATGTTGATTTTCAGGCAAGTTACGTGTTTTTAAACTTTATTCGCATTTTGCAGACCGGTTTGTGCAAAAAGCAGACCCGTTTTTATCTCTGCGTCTCTTAATGGCGAAAAAGCAGACCCGTTTTTTTCTCTGCGTCTCTCAATGGCGAAAAAGCAGACCCGTTTTTTTCTCTGCGTCTCTCAATGGCGAAAAAGCAGACCCGTTTTTTTCTCTGCGTCTCTCAATGGCGAAAAAGCAGACCCGTTTTTTTCTCTGCGTCTCTCATTGGCGAAAAAGCAGACCCGTTTTTTTCTCTGCGTCTCTCCTCAAAAACGGGTCTGCTTTTTGACCATTGAGAGACGCAGAGAAAAAAACGGGTCTGCTTTTTGCACACTTTCTAAAATACTTGTAACTTTCTTGAAAATCAATATTTTTCGATATTTTTAAGTGATTTTGCATCCTTGAAAAATTTTCTATCAACTAAAAAATTGAAAATAAATGGGAAACACAAAAGTTGCTGAAAATAATTCGATTTTTGGTCGATTTTCAGCGTGCTAAAGGAACGAACTAATACATATGAATGTAATTGGACGAACAAAAGAAGGAAATGACCCGATGCATTCCACACAAAAAACAAAAAATAGATAGACAAACAAACTAACTGATGAAAAATCGATGGAAGGGCAAAATAGAATGTGGAGACGTCGCAGACGGTACGACAGTCATTTCTCAACTGACCATGACGAGAAAAGAACAAAAAATGGAGAGGAGAAAGGCGGAATCTTTGAACTGTATACAAAAGAGAGAGATGAACTGGATTGAGATGATAGATTTCGAGTGGCGTCTATCATGATGTCACTTCATTAACTAATTATCGCCGCGCAGTGGTTTTGCAGAGATCAAGTACTGTTTTGGTGGTTCGTGAAGTTTTTTTTTGGGAGGAGGAGGACAACAATAATATTTTTCTTGAGAGGTATTTGCATACGAATGTGATGATTCAAATACCAACTTTCGCCTGGTCAATAAAAATCATCGTATTTTCTAGGCGAGATATGGAGAAAAGTAGTTATTAAAACGAGTTTTACTTTTCTAAAGGTTTTCAAATTTTATTGGTAGATAGAAAATCCTTCAAGGATCAAAAATCACTTCAAAATATTGAAAAATATTGATTCTTAAGAAAGTTACGAGTGTTTTAGTGGGTGTGCAAAAAGCAGACCGGTTTTTGGCGAAAAAGCAGACCCGTTTTTTTCTCTGCGTCTCTCAATGGCGAAAAAGCAGACCGGTTTTCGTAGAGAGACGCAGAGAAAGAAACCGGTCTGCTTTTTGCACACCAACTTTGAAAGCATGTAACTTTCTTGAAAACAAACATTTTTCAATTCCCTAAAAAGATTTCGAATCCTCGATTCTTGCTCTATCCATCTACCACGCTTGCGAAATATTTCAAAATCAACATTTTGATGAAAAATCGTATTTCCTAGGCGAGATAAGGCGAAAAGTGGTTATTGAAACGATTTTACTTTTCTAAAGATTTCAACAAAAAAATTTTGGGCGATAGAAAATTCTTCAAAGATGCAAAAGCACTTCAAAATACCGAAAAATATTGATTCTGAAGAAAGTTACGAGTATTTCAGTGAGTGTGCAAAAAGCAGACCCGTTTTTTTCTCTGCGTCTCTTATCAAAAGCGGTCTGCTTTTTCGCCATTGAGAGACGCAGAGATAAAAACCGGTCTGCTTTTTGCACAAAAACTTTGAAAGACCGTAACTTTTTTCAAATTCCACATTTTTCGATTTCCTAAAAAGATTCTGAATCCTTGATTCCTTCTCTATCCATCTGTTATATTTTCAAAATATTTTAAAATCATCATTTTGCTGAAAAATCGCGTTTTCTAGGGGAGATAAGAAGAAAAGTAGTTATTAAAACGAGTTTTACTCTTCTAAAGACTTTCAAATTTTATTGGTCGATAGAAAATTCTTCAAGGATGCAAAATCACTTCAAAATATCGAAAAATATTGATTCTAAAGAAAGTTATGAGTGCAGACCGGTTTTTGGCGAAAAAGCAGACCCGTTTTTTTCTCTGCGTCTCTCAATGGTCAAAAAGCAGACCGGTTTTTTTGGGAGAAGCAGAGATAAAAACCGGTCTGCTTTTTGCACAAAAACTTTGAAAGCCCGTAACTTGTTTGAAATTTCTTATTTTTCGATTCGCAAAAATGATTTCGAATCCTTGTTTCATTCTCTATCCATCTATTGTACTCTAGAAATATTCTACAATAATCATCTTACTGAAAAATCGTATTTCCTTTGCGAGATGAGGAAAAATATTTTTTGACAGTAGTATCAAATACTTTTTAAAGATTTGAAGGAACCAATTTCAAAACATAACTATTTATTGTTCATTGACTAACATCAGTTGTAAGTGGCATAGTTTTAAGTTGAGCAACGCGATGCGTCTCATCATAATGTTGTCGATTCTGTCGAGCCATTGGTTGAATGATATTGTTGCTGCTGATCAGATAAATCTCCTTGAGTGATAACAAACTGTTATCATATGACACTTTCAACAAGTGATACGCAGTTTTGATCAAATCCTTCGACACCGCTGGCTTACGGTAGGTGAAGTATCCGACGTGGAACAAGTTGACGACTGATTCGACATAGAGCTGAAAAAAAGTTGGGATCCTACCCTAACTTGGAAGAAAGCTTACATTGATGGCAGCAAGGACGAACATTGCTCCAACACGCAATTGAGCAAATACCATGGTGCTCGGAGCAACATGAGTGCTCGACATGGATGAAAATTCTGAAGGTGCTCTACCAGTCGATACTTGACCACCAGTGGATCTCGCCGATCTGATGCGTTGACGAATCTCGGCCTCATCGGTTGATGCGCCTATCATGGCGGTATTCAGCTCAGTGTGAGCTTGGTCTTCGAGTTGGACTGCCATTTCGAGTGCTGAAAATGTTGTACTTATTTTGATTTTCGAATTTTGGTGGTTACCGTTTTTTTGGCTAGAGTTGATTGCAGCGAGTTGTCGATGATATGGTACTGATTTGATTGATTTGGTATTGAACTAGATTTCTGTTTTTTGGGGTCACGTTTTATCAAATATGACAACTTTTGTTAATTTCACGTCAATTCGAAATCAAGGTAAATCTGTTGTGCAAATCGCAGACCGGTTTCTTTCTCTGCGTCTCTCAATGGTCAAAAAGCAGACCGCTTTTGTGGAGAGACGCAGAGATAAAAACCGGTCTGCTTTTTGCACAACTACAAAAATACACATAACTTGCTTCAAAATCAACATTTTTCCAATCTTTAAAATAATTCAGATTCCGAGCTTTTCCCGCTATCCGCCATTATCGTTTGTTTTCTGTGAAATTGCAAACTTGGGACGGTGTGCACCAACTTTAGCAGCTCAATTCTTACTCGAAATCCATTTTTTTCTGTTTTTTCCAGCAGTTTCAAACATCAGGATAACAAAAACATTCATTGATCATAAATTAGCAATTCAAGGAATATATGAATTGAATATCAAAATTTCAATCTTGATCCTTGACCATATCCCAGTGGAACCCAGTAATCGGGGAAGCCGAATCTCGGGTTATATACTTGACATGGCGGAATTATTCCATGGAGGGTTGCATTGTAAGGAGTACAAGTGACGGATTTCAGAGTCTCTTCATAGGTTTTCATAGCCTGATATAATTCGTCAAACGAGTTATCGGTCTTCGGAGTAGCAAACTCTGCTGCCACTTCTGTTGAATTTGTCGGAGCAGCATCTGAAATTTGGAGTATATATTTTATCAGAAAAAAAAGTCTTACCGGTAATCTTCCCAAGGAGGACTACCAACAATAAGGCGAAGAATATCGAACGAATTGCGGTAAACATTCTTTCGACTGCCAACTGACGCAGTGTTGGGAGTCTATCTATGTGCTTCCTGACTAGGCGGTCCTAATATTGTATTTGTCATCACTTGTACAGTGTGAACCCTTTTGTTCTAGACAATAATGATGTTGCATCCTTTTTTTGGAAGAATGAAAATTGTACGACTATTGTTCAGTATACAATTGTTTTCAGGCCAAATACGGAACTAGTTATACAGTTGTGAAACAGAAAAACATAAAAATGTTGAATTTGGATCAAGTTATGAGTGTTTTAGAATTTGTGCAAAAAGCAGACCCGTTTCTTTCTCTGCGTCTCTCTGCGAAAACGGGTCTGCTTTTTGACCAGTGAGAGACGCAGAGAAAGAAACGGGTCTGCTTTTTCGCCAAAAACCGGTTTGCTTTTTGCACATGCACTAAAACACTCATAACTTGCCTCAAAATCAACATTTTTACAATCCCTGAAACGATTCTGAATCCTTGACTCTTCCTCTATCCGCCATTTTTTTTTTTGAAAAATTGCAAACTTCAGTCGGTGTGCACCAACTTTAGCAGCACAACTCTTACTCGAAATCCATTTTTTCTGTTTTGTCAGCAGTTTCAAACATCAGGATAACAAAAATATTTATTGATAATAAATTAAAAATTCAAGAAATATATGAAACGAATATCATAATTCAAATTAAAATTTTCATTCCACGGTAGTAAGGGTAACATGGCCATGATGGTTGATACCCTTGTTGATTGCAGTTTCCACCAATCGGCTGATATACACGATATATTGGTACGTAGGTATATGGATTATACGGCGTGTATGAAGTCTGTTTCAAAGCCTTCACCTCTTTCATAAAGTCGTCAACAATCTTATCGATCTTTTTAGTAAATTTATCAGTCTTTGGAGCCTTCAACTCTTTCATCCAGATGTCAACAATCTTGTTGATCTCTTCACGAAATGTATCAGTCTTCGGAGACTTGAGTGCTTTTGACAAGGTGTCGATATACTTATCGAGATCCTTGAGAAATATATCAGTCTTTGGAGTAGCAGTTTCTGCTGCCACTTCGGTTGAGTTTTTCGGAACATCATCTGAAACTTGAGAATATATTTTATCAGCGAATATGCTTTCTACCCTTCATCCCGGTGTTCATAAGTTTGTTAACTTCCTCAACAAATTTATCGTACTCGGAAGTAGCAGCTATTTTTGGCGTTTTTGTGGAATTTTTCCCAACTTCATCTGGAATTTGAGAAGATATTTCATCAGAAAACACCACTTTTGTTACCGGTAATCTTGCCAAGGACCACCACCAGAAATGATGCAAAGAATACCAGACGAGTTGTTGCCAACATTCTTCCGACTGCTGACGAGTATCATTTTTTGCACATTTTTATAGTGCTACATGCCTGGGCGGAGCCGGTATAGTATGTATCATCAATTGTATATTGCGGTACATTTTGGTATCAACAGTGGTGTTGCATCCTATTTTGAAGAATGGACATTGTACAACTATTGTTTAGTATACAAATATTTTCAGGTCAAATACGGAACTTGATTCATTCATACTTCTATGCAACAGGATGTGCCTGCGTGTTAACTTTCAGATTTATTTCATCCACAAATTAAGTTTCGATTCAAAACGAAAATGATCTTGTAAGCCATTCTGATAGTTTGAAATAGTGTGGAATTCGCCTCAAAAGTTTTGTTGCAAAAAGCAGACCGGTTTCTTTCTCTGCGTCTCTCATCAAAACTGGTCTGCTTTTTTCAAAGACCGGTCTGCTTTTTGACCATGGAGAGACGCCGAGAAAGAAACGGGTCTGCGTTTTCGCAAAAAAAACCGGTCTGCTTTTTGCACACCTACTAAAACACTCATAACTTGCTTCAAAATCAACATTTTTCCAATGTTTAAAAAAATGTTGAATTATTGCATCTTGTTCTATCCATTTCAAACAATCAAAAATTTTGATAGGAGTATATAAATTATATATACTAACACTTCAGAAGATTTCTCGCTTCAAATTCAAATTTTTTTGATTTAATTCAATACAAACATCAGGTCTATAAAATATATTTATTCATATAGAAAAATTATACCAATAATATAAATCACAATTTAATGAAGGTATACGGTCCCCGAAAAATGAATTTTCTCATTTTTCGGGAGTGCTCCGCCTCGGTAGAGCGGTGTGCTCCACTGCGAGATTTCGAGGAAACCAAAAGCGAATGCTGGATGGTGGAGGCCAATAACCTTAATTCTTGACGATGAGTCTTTGACGATGTCCCTCGCTATCGATTCCGACAAATCCTTCAAAAATTCATCGGTTTCATTTGACTCGTTTGGCTTCAGTGGCTCTTTTGCGGTATCACCTGAAAACAAAATTTTGGAATAATAACACATTTTTTGCAACTTACTTTCGGTGGTGCTCCCAAGAACAACCAGAAGGAGTCCGGCGAAGAAGATGAAACGAGTTGTTGCCAACATTCTGACGACTGCTGACTTGTATCATTTTTGCACCAATTTATAGTGCTCCATGCCTGGGCGGAGCCGGTATAGTAAGTATCATCAGTTTTATATTGCGGTACCTTTTGGTATCACCAGTGTGTTGCATCCTATTTTGGAAGAATGGAAATGATACAACTATTGTTTAGTATACAAAAGTTTTCAGGCCAAATACGGAACTTGACATATAGGATGTTTTTGTTGTCGATTGTTTTCAGCTCAAAATAGATATGATTATATATGAAATGCATCTTGAGATCGATTCTGAAAATCTGAAACAGTTGAGAGATTCGCCTCGAAAGTTGCTGTGCATTTCGCAAACCCATGTGGTCAAAAAGCAGACCCGTTTCTTTCTCTGCGTCTCTCGCCAAAAAACCGGTCTGCATTTTGACCATTGAGAGACGCAGAGAAAGAAACGGGTCTGCTTTTTGCATACCAACTTCAAAAGCTTATAGCTTGCTTCAAAACCGGCATGTTTTCAATCCTCAAAAAAGATTTGGAATTCCTAGTTCCCCAGAATTCCAGAATTGTATAGTCTTGAATATACCTACCTCTCCTTGTCATTATTAAATACAGATCAGTAATGATTCTCTATCAAACTATCAAGCTACCCTCCTGCAAGTCAATCGCTCTATGCTCCTGATGAATCGACAACTACATTCGTCCCATTCAATCGATATTAGTGTGTCGTCCTACAAGCTGAACACATCCAGACCACTTTTTATACATAAATGTGTGATACTTCTTTGATGTTTGGAACACCACCGACATATGCGAGATGCACTAAACACCTCACATTGTGCATAAGCAGAACACATTATTTGAGGTGGTCTTATATATTTATTGAAAAAGATATAGAGTTATGACATGATAGATATGAAAATATGAGTCGATTATACATGAAGATATATTGGTAAATATGATGATAGTGATTACAATGGAAATAATATCTAGTGGTAGTTGTTGGTATAGAAGTTGGCTGGATAATGGTAATCCGGGTGGGGGTATTGTGGTGCATCATAGTGTTGTTGTTGTTGTTGTTGTTGAGGTTGTTGAAGGACTGGTGGTGATTGCATGTATTGTTGTTGTTGTGGTGGTTGATTCTCAGGTTGTTGTTGTTGTTGGAGCAGCTGGACCTCTGGTTGTTGTTGTTGAAGGTAGACATGATGTTGTTGCATATATTGTTGTTGATCCATCTGATGTTGCTGCCCTAGTGGATATTGAGGTGGTTGCTGATCGAGTTGTTCTAGTTGCACATATGGTTGATGTTGTTGATCCATCTGCCCCATATCATATTGTTGTTGGTAGAATTGTTGTGGATCCATATATTGTTGTTGTTGTTGTTGCATGTTGTCCCGCCAATTCCACTGATGTTGCTGCCCCATATCACCCATATTGAACTGACCATTCACTTCCTTCATCGCTTGTTGTTGTTGATAGTTCAACTTTACCTGTTCCTTCTTTCCTTCCTTCTCAGCACTAATACCTAAACTCCTATTCAACTTACTCCTCTTACCTCTCTTCCCAACACTCTCCTCCCCCTCAATCCTCTTCCTCTTCTCTCCCCATGCTTCTCTCTTATCCACCTTATCAGCTCTAAAAGATTTAGCATAATCATTATTCAGCTTCTTCATCTCGATAATTTTCTTCGATTGATATGCAGTGACAGTGACAAACTCAGTCTCCTCAAACCTATATTCTCCAACTAATCGATCCGGGAACCCTTCGTATACTTGCCAGAGGGATACGACAGGAATATACTTCATCTGTGATTCGAGATGGATCTAAAGATGATAAATGATAACAACTGATAAGAATCCTGATAAGAGTACTAACCCATTCATGTTTTGCGTCTTCTGGTCTTGCACAGTTACCCAATTTCAACTTGGAATAGTTTATGCCTTCTACCATCAATTTATCACCTGAATATTGATAATGATAAGAAATGATAGACTGATAACAAACCTTTGATAGCAGCACTGATATGATAATTAATAGCATTATCATTCATCTTATCCCATTGTCCAATAGACACATGTTTTCCATCGACATACTTCAGCTTATCACCCGTTACAAGGATGAAGCTGATCTGGCACTTGTACCAGCCTTCTGGGTCCAAGTCTTCGAACTCATATACCAATCTAGGAAAGAGTGGTCTGTAATCAGTTATCAATTATCAATATACAGTATATACCTTATCACTTACCTTCCAACCTTGGCAATTATCATCTCATTACCAACTACATTGAACTCGGACCATTGAGAAGAATTGATAAGGATGACGGACATTACTAGAACGAATAATTTAGACGACCGTTCGCGAGGGATATTCGATATACGAATAAGGTTAATATTCGGATTTGGTCTCCTTTTATACCATATCAAGAGGGGCGTGGCTTATCAGTGGTGGGTGGAGTTTCTGGTTTCCCAGGTAATAAAATTATCAGCCTTATCAGTCGACTTAATCAGCGAAAAGTGCCTAAGGGGATTTGAGCAGGTGCATGGAGGGGGAAAAGGGGGACCAATAGGAATATGGACTGGAACAAAAACTTGAAATATTTTTTTGGGATTTGAAAAAAGTCAATCGACTGTAACAATGTATTTATAAACCAGTTGATAAGCCAGCTGATAAGCTTATATGATAATTGATAACAGTTGAATACGATGCTGATAATGGAAATTTGGGGGATGGTAGTACTGTATCTGATTAGATTGATTAGCTGATCTAACTATAATTGATTGTATTTATCGATTTATCAGGATGATAATCATGATGATAACAGTAGTAAGGACACATATAGCTAAGTTTTCTGGATATTTTCAAAACCTGAAAATTTTCGTTTCTTTCGCTGAATTCCTAAAGTGATACGCTGAGTTATGAGCATTTTAAGTTGGTGTGCAAAAAGCAGACAGGTTTCTTTCTCTGCGTCTCTCACGAAAAACCGGTCTGCTTTTTGACCATTGAGAGACGCAGAGAAAGAAACGGGTAGCTCTTGGGAGCATAAAAACTAGTAAGTCACAAACTTTTTTTATTTTTCAATCCAAATTTTTTTTTCAGATGTTGAACCGAAACCAGCAAAACCAGGAGCACCTTCCTTCCGACATTTACCAAAACAACCGAAATTAGAGGACTTATTTCAGAACGATCAATTTGTCACACTTTCTGGAGAGAGAATAAAAGAAGCGTTTGTCGAGCTCACTTCTATCGGAAGCACCCGAGAAGAAGTTGGACACAAGTATCCGATTATGTTTCAAGGAGCGATGTACTTAAAATAAATTATGGTCTTTTTTTATATATATATAAATAATTTTACTAGTATAGTTCTTGATTCAATCGGAAATAAAAGAACTTGAAGCGTGAATAAATATGGTGCATGAGCTTGTAGAAAAAATGTCAAGGATTCAGAATTATTTTAGGGATTGCAAAAATGTTGATTTTGAAGGAAGTTATGAGTGTTTTAGTAGGTGTGCAAAAAGCAGACCGGTTTTTGGCGAAAAAGCAGACCCGTTTCTTTCTCTGCGTCTCTTCACGCGCCGCCGCCGCAATGAGAACCGCAGAGAAAGAAGCGGGTCTGCTTTTTGACCATTGAGAGACGCAGAGAAAAAAACCGGTCTGCTTTTTCGCCAAAAACTGGTCTGCAAAATACACACCAACTTTGAGCGATCATAACTCATTTCAAAATCAAGATTATTTCGATTATGAATACAAATTGGAATCCTCATAACTTCCTCTATCATATGGATGTTAAAATATCAACGAAAAAACCGATTTCCGACATTAGATAAGCTAGGTTTAGCCATTCTGTCCGTTAAGGTGAAAGATGGAGGGCATAAAACTCTTTATTCATCCTAGATATTTTACAGCCACATATACCAATATAAGCAGGGCAACAATGGCGTTGACAATCCAAACTCCTATGCAAATCTAAAATTGTGATTCAAATCAAAATACAGTAACCCAAAATCAACCAACAATTTTCGGTGTTTTCGACTGCGATCCACCTCCATCCATATCAATCTTCGTATGCTTCTTCTTCTTTTTCTTCTTCTTCTCAGGCTTCTCGGATTCTGGTGGTCCTCCTTCCGTGGCTACTGCCGTCGTTCCAGCCGTCGGTGCGCCAGTCAGTGTTCCACCGCCTGCTATTGGTGCAGCTACACCCGGATCGGCTGCTGGTGGTGGTGCTTCGCCATTGTTGAGTTGTTGAAAGTTCATGTATTGATCACCCACTGGATACAAATATTCAAGAATTTTTAGATTTGAATAGTGTGACTCACTTGTATATTATTTCTAGAGCACACTTTTGTGAACAATGTTGAGATGATAAATAACAATAATAAGTTTTCTTGTTTTATTAATTTTTTCACGTTTTTATGGGTGTCACGGCTTGACCAGATATGAAAATTTGGAATATAGAGCAAATAATTTTTTTTCGAATGGATAAAACTTCGATTTTGGAGCAAAATATATGTTTTGAAGTAACAAGGATTCAGAATCACTTTAGAGATCGCAAAAATGTTTATTTTGAAGCGAATTATGAGTGTTTTAGTAGCTGCGCAAAAAGCAGACCGGTTTTTGGCGAAAAAGCAGACCGGTTTTTATCTCTGCGTCTCTCATGTGGTCAAAAAGCAGACCGGTTTTTGTGAGAGACGCAGAGAAAAAAACCGGTCTGCTTTTTCGCCAAAAACCGGTCTGCAAAATGCACACCAACTTCGAGAGACCATGACTCAGTTCAAAATCAAGACAATTCTTATTATATATACAAATTGGAATCCTCACATTCTCTTCTCTTATATGAATATAAAAATATCGATGAAAAAAGGGTTTTTGACATTAGAAAAGCTCGATTTTTTGCCATTGTCAGTTCAAAGAAGGTAAAACAGCGAAAGGTGAAGAAAATAATAAGATCAGAAGGATCTCAAAGTTTTAGTAGATGCGTAAAAAGCAGACCGGTTTTTGGCGAAAAAGCAGACCGGTTTTTATCTCTGCGTCTCTCCCGAAAACCGGTCTGCTTTTTGACCATTGAGAGACGCAGAGAAAGAAACGGGTCTGCTTTTTCGCCAAAAACCGGTCTGCGAATTGCGCATGCAGATGAACTGGTATATTAGCTCAAAATCATTCTTTAGAATACCCACTTTCTCAATTTTTTCATCAAAACTATATTGTACTCAACATTGTCTCTGAAAAAGTTCACTTCTTGTCAATATTCCATTTTCAAAACTTTAATGTTGAGTTCCTGTCAAGCGGACCCCCTTCCCATCCACCATCACCTGCTGATTGTAAATCACTCCTTATCATCCTGATCAATCTGGTGATAATGGCGTATTCTTCGTTGCGACACCTCCAGAACGATTTTTTACATGTATGTGTGATGTTTTGCATGGGAAACCACTGCTCGAGTGGGTAACGCCTCGTGTGAGGATGGCCTCTGTAGGGGGGAAATATACCTACACGAATTTTAGGAGGCTTACGAAAATAGGAAAAGAGACAGACGAAAAAATGAAATATGAAATATGAAAAAACTCAAAAGTCTGTTGATCAGGGTGATAAGAAATGGGATACTGAGCATATAAAATAGTTGATCAGTTGTCTGATAAGCTTATATGATAGTTGATATCAGTTGAATATGATGCTGATAATGGCAATTTGGTGGATGGTAGTACTGTATCTCATTAGATTGATCAGCTGATCTAGCTATAACTGATTGTATTTATCGATTTATCAAACTGATAATCATGTTAATAACAGTGATAAGAGCACTTGATTATCTGAACAGGCTTTCAAATATGTTACTTTTTTCTGGTTTCTGGAAGATTTGAAGTGTGCATTTCGCAGACCGGTTTTTGGCGAAATAGCAGACCGGTTTCTTTCTCTGCGTCTCTCAATGGCGAAAAAGCAGACCGGTCTGCAAATTGTGCATCAAACTCAGATGCTCGAAAGATTTACAGAAAAAAATATCTGGAAAACGTGAAGAGCTCTTATCTCTTAACCTATCAATGAACACGTGACCTTCAAAAGAATCAAACCTACTTGCATAGATACGAATACAATCAGTTCCAATTGTTAGAATCAACAGTTCATAACACTGACAATTGGTATTAAAAAGTGAGTTGTACCCGGAATCCATTCCAAAGATTCATCATCATTTTGCAGTTGATAATCAATAAAAATTGATGACATACGATCAAGGAAAGTATTCCATCTCAAATCAAAATGAAAAACTGGAATGATATGCCCAACCGAGGAACCGCCTAATAAACTATTGTCTTTATATTGTACTCGTGAATAAAACTTACATTCTCCCTTGTTTTCTAATGCTCTGAAGAAGTCGCAGGGTGTAATGGTCAAAAAGCAGACCGGTTTTTTTCTCTGCGTCTCTCACATGGTCAAAAAGCAGACCGGCTTTCTGAAGAGACGCAGAGATAATACCGGTCTGCTTTTTGACCATTGAGAGACGCAAAGAAAAAAACGGGTCTGCTTTTTCGCCAAAAACCGGTCTGCTTTTTACACCCATACTAAAACACTCATAACTCGCTGCAAAATCGACATTTTTCCTATCTCTAAAATGATTCTGAACCCTTGAAGTGTTTTCTACAAGAATATTTATATCTCAAGATACACTGGCTTGAGTATATACTGTTTATAATGGAAAATCTAAACTATTTCCCTCTGAAAAAACCACATTTTTGAGACTCTGATGTGTAGGAAACCATAAAATTATGTAGATCTTTAGTACATACGTGGATAATCTGACGTAGGTCAAATCCCAGAAAAATAATTCATTTTCTCAAAATTATTTAATAGCAACAATTTAACAGGAATAGATCAGAAGTAAGCTTCCGTCTTCCCTAGTAACTACAGTAATCCTATCAACTTATCAGTGAGTGAAAAGTATTCTGGTGTGGGTAACCCATATGGTGCGCCACCACCACCACCAGCACCACATCCAACGGCGCCATTACCTGGCACAACGGGTAAGACACGATTCTATCTGGGTGATGAGGAGGCATACCGCCGAGCAGTAGGACCACAATTTGACGTAATAATTGAATATAAGGTGAGACACTTTTTCGTTTTTTCGAGTAATTTTTTTTTGTCAGATAAGATGTTGCGATGTGCTCGCTTTCATGTCTATGATTTTGTTTGGCCTTTTCTGGATATGGTTTGGTATTTCGGGATTTCATAATATTGATGCGATTGATTGGCCATTGTTGAGACCGTATCTATGGTCATAGACTCACTTTATTCGACATTTCTATCTTAAATAAAGATCTATATACTTCCATTATTCTTCCTACATTTCAAGAATACGATTAGGCTTTTAGAAGGGCGAATTTCCGGGTTTCGTTTTTCAATTCGCAGTTTTATTGTAAGATAAACATGTAGAGAAGACGTCAAGGATTCTGAAACATTTTAGGGATTGGAAAAAAGTTGAATTTGAAGGGAGTTATGAGTGTTTTAGTTAGTGGTCAAAAAGCAGACCGGTTTTTGGCGAAAAAGCAGACCCGTTTCTTTCTCTGCGTCTCTCAATGGTCAAAAAGCAGACCGGTTTTCGCGAGAGACGCAGAGAAAGAAACCGGTCTGCTTTTTGCACATCAACTTGAAAAGTCATAATTTCAGCGATAAAAATGGAAACTTTCAGGTTTTCAAAATATCCAGAATACTTAGCTGTGTGTGTTCTTATCACTGTTATCATCATGATTATCATCCTAATAAATCGATAAATACAATCAATTATAGCTTGATCAACTAATCAATCTAATCAGATACAGTACTACCATCCCCCAAATTGCCATTATCAGCATCATATTTAACTGTTATCAACTATCATATAAGCTTATCAGACAAATTATCAACTTGTTTATAGCTAATCTGTTAAATTCGAGATTCAACTGATTTTCAGAATGTTGATCATATTTTGATAATTGTTAATTTTTAATCACTTATCAAACTTATCATAGAATTTCAGTTGTTCACCTTTGCTGGAACTGATGAACCCTTATAACTTTATTTAATATCAGCATTTGTCCATCCCCAAAAAATATTTCCAGTTTTTTTTCCAGTCCATATTCCTATTGGTCCCCCTTTTTTGCTTCATGCACCTGCTCAAATCCCCTTAGGCACTTTTTGCCGATAGAGTCGACTGATAAGGCTGATAATTTTATTACCTGGGAAACCGGATGCTCCGCCCACTACTGATAAGCCCCGCCCCTTTTGAAATGGTATATAAGGAGACGACATCCGGTTATAATCCTCATTCGTATATCGAATACCCCACACGTGCTCAACATGTTCGTTACATTGGTCGAGTCCCACAGCTGGTCAGAATTCCATGTTCACAACAACGAGATGAGGATTGCCAAGTTAGGAAGGTAAGTGATAAGGTATACTGTATTATATACTGATAACATTGATTACAGAAGTATGTTCCCTCGTCTTGCATACGAGTTCCAGGGATTGGATCCCAACGGAAGATATGTATGCGTCATCAACTTTCAGTTGATCTCTACCGATAAGTTGAAGTTGAAGGATGGACAATGGGTGCCAGATGGAAGGAAGAAGGAGGATGCAATCAACAATATTAGCTGTCATACCAGTAAGGTATTATCAGGTATGTTATCAGTTTATCACTTCTTATCAGACGTTGTCTTTTACAGGTGTCAAACTTATGACAGAGGGTATCAACTACTCCAAGTTGAAGCTGACCAATTGCCCGGCAAGATGTATAGAGAAGGAGATACCTGACTGGGTGAGTTGTTATCAGTATTCTTATCAATTGTTATCATCATATCTTGCAGGTCCATCTCGAGTCTCAGATGAGATACATTCCGGTATTGAGCCTGTACCAACAATTCGAAGGGTACCCGGATCAATTGGTTGGGCAGTTTAAATTCGAGGAGACTGCATTTGTAACAGTCACTGCCTACCAGTCGAAAACTATTCTTGAGATGAAGAAACTGAACAATGACTATGCAAAGTCTTTCAGAGCAGGTAATGTGGAATTGAGAGGAACGGGAGCAGCGAAGAAGAGGAAGATGGAGGAGAGAGAGAATAGGGTGAGTAAGAGGGGGAAGTTGGATAGTAGTTTAGGTGAGGATAGTGAGAAGGATGGAGAGGAGGAGGTAGGTCAACAGGTACAGTATCCCTCTCCACAAGTGCCACATGACAACGATCAACAATTGGTGGACCAACCATATCGAGCGGATCAGATGAGGGATCAACTATCATGGACTTGGCAAGGGCAGCAGGATTATGGGCAACCACAAGGATATCAGCCACAGTATGATGGAGCATACCAAGGCTACCAAGGATACCAGGACCAAGGCTATTATGATGGAGGGTATATATTCAACCCATATAATTACTAAGTAATCTTCTTGTGCAACTAACTCGTGTATTTTCGTGTATCTTCAAGCTCTATCATGTCATAACTCTTTAGCTTTTCAATAAAATTTATAAACCCTACCAATGTGGTATGTTCTGGTTATGCACAATGTATAAGGTGTTTAGTCTACCTCACACGTATCGGAGATTTGGATGGTGCAAGTCCTAGAGGCAATACACCAATATTTATCGATTAGATATGTGATGCACATGCACCAACTGCGATACAATATCCGTATGGTGACAAGCGTGCAACCACCGACAACTATTGGAATGAAGGAGATGTTAGATATTAGTTTATTTATGAGCAGAATATACTACTTTTTCGATGAAAATCACTCGAAGGATAATTTAGAGACGGTTTCAAATTCCTAGATATTCACAATCTTTTAGGTTTATAGATTCGCTAACTTTTTAGAGACTAAAAAAATATTGATTTTGAAGCGAGTTACAACTCTCTGAAGTTACTGTGCAAAAAGCAGACCGGTTTCTTTCTCTGCGTCTCTCAATGGTCAAAAAGCAGACCCGTTTCTTTCTCTGCGTCTCTTCAGAAAACCGGTCTGCTTTTTGACCATTACACCATGCGACTTCTTCAGAGCATTAGAAAACAAGGGAAAATGTAAGTTTTATTCACGAGTACAATATAAAGGCAATAGTTTATTAGGCGGTTCCTCGGTTGGGCATATCATTCCAGTTTTTCATTTTGTTTCGAATTGGACTAGTATGCTTGATCGTACGTCATCAATTTTTATTCATTATCCACTGCAAAATAAAGATGAATCTTTGGAATGGCTTCCGGGTACAACTCACTTTTTAATATCAATTGTCAGTGTTGTGAACTGTTGATTCTAACAATTGGAACTAATTTGTATTTGAATATTCACTAGTCGGTTTGATATTTTTGTAGGTCACGTGTTCATTGATAGGTTGAGAGATACGGATTTATCACGTTTTCCAGATCTATTTTGAGGAATAACTCGAAAAGTACTTGAAGGATATGGCTGAAACTCAACTGAGTACTTGATAATGTAATTACAAACAATAATTACTTATGATTTTGAGATATTTAGTCTGGAAGTGGGGATACGGTAGATACAGTACCTATATCAGCATATTTAGTGGAATAACTTGAAAAGTACTCGATGGATTTGGCTGAAACTCAACTGAGTACTTGATAATATAGTGGCAAACAAAAATTACTTATGATTTTCAGCTATTATGTCTGGAAGGAGAGATACGGTAGCTACAGTACATTCCGGTCTGATTTTTGAACACTTCGAGGCGACTTTTAGCATAAACATCACTATTGTATCTATATTTTGACAAAAAATTTATTACGATTCAAATCTAACAATACAAAATTCCCATGCTCACAACAATTCATTATTCTCCTCTGATACAACATTTCCTTCCTTTCGTTTTTTCGAATAGCACGATTGATAAATTTGATCAAAAGCGACAAAGAGACTTTCACAAAGGAGACAAATGGCCGGGAAGAATATCATTCCATTGAACATCCATTGATTGTAGTTGTCAGTATCTGATACCTTCTCCGGGTATCCACCACGTTGAAGGAATAGCTGGATGATTAGTATTGAGGCGAGTTGCTCAGCCGGCTTGCAAAATACTGCTTTGAGGGTGAAGATCATTGTCGAGAGTGGGTGACTGGAATTATTTTCAGACATAAAAAATTCAGATATTTTCAGTAGCCAAACCTTCTTTTGTTGTTCCTCATATCAGTATCAATGACTTCTCCAGTGAATACAAAGTAGAATCCTTGGAATCCGCATCTTACAAATGTACTGCAAAAAGTGCACATTCTTTAGATCTTTCAAAATTTTGAATCGCTCACTTTTCGAACAAAATGAAAAGAGCAACTGCCAACTGATTGCTCATTCCGAAATAGTAGACAACTCCAATATTGATAAGTGATAAGAAGTTGAGAAATTGGATGATAACTTGACCACCGAAACGGTTGGTTGGTTGCCAGAGTAGTAGGAAAAGGATCTGGAAACTAAGATTTTCTAGTGACTTTTGAACGTAGTTTTGTCTTTATTTTTGGAAAATTTTATAGACATTGAAAAGAGGATTCGAAATCATTTTAGAGATTGGAAAAATATCGATTTTGAAGCGAGTTATGAGTGTTTTAGTAGGTGCGCAAAAAGCAGACCGGTTTTTGGCGAAAAAGCAGACCCGTTTCTTTCTCTGCGTCTCTTCAAAAAACCGGTCTGCTTTTTCGCCATTGAGAGACGCAGAGAAAGAAACGGGTCTGCTTTTTCACACCTGTTCAAGGGGGGAAATGGAGAGAGCTACTGTAGACCAAAAAGTGTTTGCGGAACTCGTCACTTACGCCATATTACACAAAAATAGCTACGGTAGAAAAAACATGTTTGAGACTGAAATTATGTAAATGCTTTAACACTGATATTTCAGCGACTTCCTTATTGTTTTTTGTTCATTGGGCATATTAACACCATTTAGAACTAGATAATCAAATTTGAAATGCGTTATAACGCGAAAAACGCACTTTTTTATTCAAAAAAAGTACTGTAGTTTAAAGGCGCATATTCAAATTTTTATAATTGGTCTCGCGAAAATGCAATTTGAGAGTTTCAGACTCCGGACCTAGCCATCCTAATAGAGAAAAATACGGGGATTTCAGTGGTAACATTATTTTTTCGTAAAACCTTCTAGTTTTTTCCCTAGCGCGTGCACCGTTTTTAACACACCCATTTCCCCTCAATGTACTGCAGTGAACAGGTGTGTTTTGACCACCACCTTTCAACGCATGTAACTTGCTTCAAAATCAATATTTTTTGATTCCCTAAAAAGATTCTGAATGCTTGACTCATTTTCTATCTACCCATCTGATTCTAAAATTATCAACTCACATTCCCCAACGACCTTGCCAGTATATAAAACAAGCCCAATGTCGACGAGTTCTTCTCAAAAAATCCAAAGTTGACGAGCAAGTTTTCAGTAAAGACGATCAGGAAGTTCTCGTTTGCCATGAATCTGGAATTCTTTTGGGATATATGCACCCAGATTCTGACTAACCGTAGAAATCTGAAAAAGAAGCTTGCCACAAGAAAAATGAATCTCGGTTGGATCATGATTTTGATAGATATCATGAAGAAGTTTTTGATGACTTTCCAGATGTTTTTTTCGGTTGGTGTTGCAGGTCTCGACGGCTTCTAAACCTTTTTTATCGATTTTATATTTTTGATCTACCAACCTTCTCCAAATTCGCCGTGCCCACCAACATCAGCAACGCTGCCAAAACAGAAAGAACAAACGCCATAATTTGAAAAGTCCCAAAATTTTCCCCCGAATGTGGGAACATCTCAAAAAAGTATACTGTAGAGCCAGCCAGTATTGTTCCAATTTCACTGTAGACAACAACACGAAGACGATCGGATGGAGATGGGGAGGACTCGATGAATAGACCGGATTGGGCGGAACAGATGAGGGTGAGGAAGGTGTCGAAGATGAAGGAGGCGGTGAGGAGGTGGAAGAAGGTGATGGTGGAGTTGGAGCTGCGAATTATGACATTGAATCTTTTTTTAGTGAGTGCGCATTTTGCAGACCAGTTTTTATCTCTGCGTCTCTTCGCTGCAAATAGAGACGCAGAGAAAAAACGGGTCTGCTTTTTGCACATCGAGAGACGCAGAGAAAAAAACGGGTCTGCTTTTTGACCATTGAGAGACGCAGAGAAAGAAACGGGTCTGCTTTTTGACCATTGAGAGACGCAGAGAAAGAAACGGGTCTGCTTTTTGACCATTGAGAGTTTGCGAACCTTATTTGCCAAAAAAGTATGAAAACTCACGTTGACCATGGTACCCAAAATGCGATAAATGACAAGACAAACAATGGACCCATGTACTTGACCACCTTCCTCCGATCCATCATCCATGTCATCCCACAAAACCCAAAATCCTGTATATACCCAATCAGCGGATCATTAAGCGCATTCCATATCAGATATATCGTTTGAATTGATATCAAATCGTTTTTTGTTATGTGATATTCACCGAAGAATATCTGAGAGTTGGGGTGATCAGGGTGATCAGAGGATGATTACCTTGATATAGTACAAGGAGCATATTGACATCAACAATTTTGGCCCGAGTGATGTTAATGCAAGGAAAAATGATTGACGATGGAAGAGGGGCATGATAGGAAGAAAAGTGAATATTGGAAAATATGAAATGATTTATATATGGTTTTTTTCTATTCTTTGTCGTGGGAATTTTTATGCTTTTTGGGTAGATATGGAGAGACGCAGGAATATTGGAATGGTTTTCGATCGACAAACTGCTTGGTTTTAGTAATATACAACTGATTTGAGTAGACAACTAACTACCTAACTAGTCTATATAGCAAAAAACTATGAGATTCATGGTTTATGAAGAGAAAGAGAATAAGCTGATGACTCAAAATCATTTTCGGGACTCGAAAAATATTGATTTTGAGGCGAGTTACATGAGGTTGAAATTGGTGTGCAAAAAGCAGACCGGTTTTTATCTCTGCGTCTCTCGATGGCGAAAAAGCAGACCGGTTTTCATGAGAGACGCAGAGATAAAAACCGGTCTGCTTTTTGACCATGTGAGAGACGCAGAGAAAGAAACGGGTCTGCTTTTTCGCCAAAAACCGGTCTGCTTTTCCCACACATACTTGAACACACATAACTCGGGTCAGAGTCAACTTTTTTTCATTTCGTTTTGGAATAACAATATGAATTTGAAACAAAGTTTTATACATCCATCATTTATTACGACGATAAAGTTCTTGCTTACGTTTATACATCTTATATTCTTCCCATGAAGCCCATCCTACAGTAACCAGGGCAATAATGATCATAGCCGCCATAAGCCAAAGACCATACGCCTGAAAATTTCGTTTTGCCAAAAGTATGATGCCATAATCTACCGCCACGAACTTCTCGAGTTTAGACTCGCGTCGTTTTACTCGTTTTGGTGGTGGTGGTGGAGATGGTCGCACATATACAAATACTTCCTTGTTACTATCCGGAATTCTGATCGACACTGAGTGGGGTTTTGTTGGATCTCGGTCATTCACTAAAAATGTTGTTGATTGTTGTTGATTTTGGATATATAGACACTTACTATTCGACTACTCTTGGAATAAATTACACTTTACTTTTTGGCAATTTAGAAATGAATGAATTAATAACTGTTGACGTTTTTAGTTTGATACAAAATTCCGAGTCACCAACTTTTTCGATGAACCCAAACTTTCAGAATCGGAAATATGGTTGAAATATGGTTTTCAGAGAGAAATAGTTTCGGTTTTCTATTCCAAGTTGTAAATTTTTTGTCTCGAAATGAGTATAAGCTTGTAGAAAACATATCTAGGATTCAGAATCATTTTGGGGGTTCAAAAAATGTCGATTTTGAAGCGAGTTATGAGTGTTTTAGTGGTTGCGCAAAAAGCAGACCGGTTTTTGGCGAAAAAGCAGACCCGTTTTTATCTCTGCGTCTCGCATGGTCAAAAAGCAGACCGGTTTTTGTAGAGAGACGCAGAGAAAGAAACCGGTCTGCTTTTTGCACACCACCTTCCAACGCATGTAACTCGCTTCAAAATCAATATTTTTCAATTCCCTAAAAAAATTTCGAATCCTTGGCTCTGTTTCTATCGATTATCGCTATTTTCAGTCAATTCACTTGCATTACCCAGCGATCTCGCCAATATATAAAACAATCACAATGTCGAGGAGGTGGTGTGAAATACGGTCAAGAAGTTTGCGTAAAAAAACTAGAAGGTTTTATGAAAAAAGAATGCTAACACTAAAATTGTCGTATTTTTCTCTAGAAGGCTGCAACTCTGACTTAGCTTCTTCGCGAGACCAGTTACAAAAATTTGACTATGCGCCTTTAAACTACAGTACTTTTTTCAAACTGAAAACTGTTTTTATTAGTTTTTTCAATATTTTGATGCGTTTGAATCATTTTTTAAATAATAAAATGTAATCTCGTAAATCGTGCCAGAGTGTGCAATATTGCGTGACGCAAACACTTTTCATGTACAGTAACCCAATTCATTTCCCCGTATCAACAGGTGTCCATAACTCAGAATTGTATCATTTGGAATAGCATTTTACAGTTGTGATACAAAAAAAATTTTCAATCATAGTTTATTTGGACAAAAGTGAATTACCCATTCTATTAATTTCTTTACGTTTCAATATCATAATGACGCAGAAAAAAATAATGGTTAAAACAAATACAATCGGCCCCACCCACAGAAGAATAATCTGAAAAATATGATTTTGCTAAAAGTGGGATGCTATTATCCTACTATGAATATATCGATTTTAGTTTTGGGACGTGGTGCTCGTTTTGGTGGTGGTGGTGATGGTTGCACATATACAAATACTTCCTTGTTACTATCCGGAAGTCTGATCGACACTGAGTGGGGTTTTGTTGGATCTCGGTCATTCACTGCAAAAGATTGTTGATTCTTGTTGATTTTGAGTATATAGATACTTACTATTCGACTACTCTTGGAATAAATTACACTTTAATTTTTGTGAATTTAGAAATGAATATTTGAGTTAATCGCTCTTTGACGTTTTTTATTTTGTAGAAAATTCCGAGTCACTAACTTTTTCGATGCACAAAAATCACTGTTCTTCTATTGTTCTTCCTAAATTTCAGAATCTGAAAAATGATGGCTCTCAGAGAGAAATAGTTTCAGTTTTCTATTTCAATTTGTATATATTTTTTGTCTCGAAATAAGTATAAGCTTGTAGAAAACACATCTAGGATTCAGAATCATTTTAGGGATTCAAAAAATGTCGATTTTGAAGCGAGTTATGACTGTTTTTGTGGGTGCGCAAAAAGCAGACCCGTTTCTTTCTCTGCGTCTCTTCCAAAACCGGTCTGCTTTTTGACCGTGTGAGAGACGCAGAGAAAAAACGGGTCTGCTTTTTGCACACCACCTTCCTACGACTGTAACTTGCTTCAAAATCAATATTTTTCAATTTGCTCAAAAGATTTTGAATCCTTGACTTTGTTTCTATCGATTATCGCCACTTTTAATTTATTCACTTATATTTCCCAGCGTCCTCGCCAATATATGAAACAAGCCCAATATCGACGAGGTGGTGTGAAATACGGTCAAGGAGTTTGCGGAAAAACTAGACGGTTTGATGAAAAAAATTCTAACACTAAAATTCTCGTATGTAGGAGTCTGAAACTCTGAAAAAACTCTTCGCGAGACTAGTTATAAACATTTGACTATGTGCCTTTAAACTACAGTACTTTTTTCAAACTGAAAACTGTTTTTATTAGTTTTTCAATATTTTGATGCGTTTCAATCATTTTTTAAATAATAAAATGTAATCTCGTAAATCGTGCCAGAGTGTGCAATATTGCGTGACGCAAACACTTTTCATGTACAGTAACCCAACTCATTTCCCCGTGTCAACAGGTGTTCATAACTCAGAATTTTATCGTTTGGAATAGCATTTTACAGTTGTGATCAAAAAAAAAAAAAATTAAAATCATAGTTTATTTGGATAAAAGTGAATTACCGATTCTATTAATTTCTTTACGTTTCAATATCATAATGACGCAGAAAAAAATAATGGTTAAAACAAATACAATCGGCCCCACCCACAGAAGAATAATCTGAAAAATATGTTTTTGCTAAAAAGAGAATTCTATTATCGTACTGCGAGTATATCGGTTTTAGTTTTGGGACGTGGTGCTCGTTTTGGTGGTGGTGGTGATGGTTGCACATATACAAATATTTCCTTGTTACTATCCGGAATTCTGATCGACACTGAGTGGGGTTTTGTTGGATCTCGGTCATTCACTGCAAAATATTGTTGATGGTTGTTGATTTTGGGTATATTGATACTTACTATTCGACTACTCTTGGAATAAATAACACCTTAGTTTTTGGAAATTTAGAAATGAAAACTTGGATTTCTTTGTTGATTCAGACATTTGACGTTTTGTTTTTTATATCAAAATTTCATGTTCTGAGAAATCGAAATGCTGCACATATCCCAGACCGATTTTGGCGAAAAAGCAGACCGGTTTTTATCTCTGCGTCTCTTCGAAAAACCGGTCTGCTTTTTGACCATGTGAGAGACGCAGAGATAAAAACGGGTCTGCTTTTTCGCCAAAACCCGGTCTGCTTTTTGCACACCTACTGAAACATTTATAACTTGCTTCAAATTCAACATCTTTTGATCTTATGAAAAGATTCGGAATGTATTTTTTGAGGGCTTTAAAATTTTACCATGAAACTCTCTGAAAGGAAAAATGAGATCAGAAAGTGCGCATTTGTTTGTCAATAATTTCAACAATTTTATAGAATGCTTTGTAGAAATTATTTATGTAAGTGTGGAAAAATGTTATACATCAATCATTTATTAGGCAAATATCAATACTTAGGTTTTTTAGGTTTCAAAAGTTGCCATGAGCAATAGCTTACAAGAACGACGCAACCAATTAACGCAACCAGCCACAGCAGCAGCAAACATATCTGAAAAATTTTACTTTTTAAAATCATATGAACGTATCTTACCGTCCATGGTTCGCAGCATAATATTTTAGTTGGGGGTGGTGGAGGAGGAGGTTTAGGTTTAGGTGGTGGTGGTGGCGAGTGCCCAACAATTTGCTTGTTACTATCCGGAATTCTAATCGACACTGAGTGGGGTTTTGTTGGATCTCGGACATTCACTGCAAAATATTGTTGATTTTCGTTGATTTTGGGTATATTGATACTTACTATTCGACTACTCTTGGAATAAATTGCACTTTACTTTTTGGAAATTTAGAAATAACAATATTGACAAAGTTATTCGGAGTTTGACGGGGATTTTTTGCGGGTCACGAGTTTCCTACTTGTAGACGACCGATTTTTATTGGTAATTTTGTGGTACGCACATAGGTCATAAGAAAACCTTGTAGATTTTCGGCTCTTCTAAAGTATATAGGCCCTCTGGAAACTTGTGGGTTCGTCGGCCGAACTATAGTTGAATTTATAGTTATACATAATTTATAGTTATAGCTTTGCACACATTTCGGTCGTCGGACCCATAAGTTTGAAATGACTTTTATACATTTGGAGAGCCGCCGTTTTTGAATATTGTTGTTAAATCCAAAAATCGCGATTTTGAGGCGAGTTATAAGCGTTTGAAGTTTGTGTGCAAAAAGCAGACCGGTTTCTTTCTCTGCGTCTCTCGCGAAAACCGGTCTGCTTTTTGACCATGTGAGAGACGCAGAGAAAAAAACCGGTCTGCTTTTTCGCCAAAAACCGGTCTGCTTTTTGCACACCTACTAAAACACTCATAACTCGCTTCAAAATCGATATTTTTTGAATCCCTAAAATGATTTCGAGTCCTTGCTCCAAGAGCTACACCAATTTTATTATTTCATAACCAAAGTGCTATACAAGTTTTCTATAAAATCCTCGTTATCAGATACCAGGGCATATTTTCCAACTTCCTATGATTTTCCATGATTTTCTACGAATCCCTCTGCGTTTTTTGTTTCACTTAATGTTCCCAGAAAGTGCCGAAGACAAGAAAATAAACCTTGATACAAACTAATAAAAATCAACTAGAGAACAAAATATATCGAAAATTGGAAAAAAAAGTGAAAGAAAAGATGTCACCGAACGTGATGATAACAATCTCAATACGTGAATATAATCATTCCCCAAATTTATAAATTACAAACATTCGAACAAGATGTCATTGTGCGCCGATCCACCAATCCTCAATGCTTCGGCCTCAGGAGGTCATTACATCCACAAATTGATCACTGGTGGACCCCAGAGAATCATGTTCAAGGTATGTAGAAGTTTGGGCCAAAACAAGACTTGTTGTTCAGCTCAAATGTTCGAACAACGCCGACTACCGTATCAATCCGGTGTGGGGATTTATCGACGGATACGGATCCACGGATATTGCGATCGATCGCAGTGCCGGACCACCAAGAGAGGACAAGATAATCATAATGTATGCTTTTGCTCCGGCTGATGCAACTAATGCTCATGATGCATTTGTGGGTCTTAAGGAACATGGAAGAATCACGATGCCAATATCAGCAATCTAAACAACTGGCGAGCCTATCAATAATTAAAATCGAAGTATTCCCATTGACTTAATAAATGATTGATGTATAATATTTTTTTACAATTACATAACAAATTACAATGCCTTCAATAAAATTTTTGAAAATATTGACAAACAAATTCACACTTCTGATTTCAGTTCTTTCCTGATTTGTCAGGGTGATGGATTTGTGATGGAAATTCAGAATGCGATTCTTTTTAGGGAATCAAAAAATGTTGAATTTGAAGCAAGTTATGAGTGTTTCTGTAGGTGTGCAAAAAGCAGACCGGTTTCTTTCTCTGCGTCTCTCGATGGTAAAAAAGCAGACCGGTTTTTGGAAGAGACGCAGAGATAAAAACCGGTCTGCTTTCTCGCCAAAACTTGTATGGAACATATTCAGCATTTCGATTTCTCAGAACATGACATTTGAATTTGAAATTTAAAAAAAATCAAAACGTCGAAAAAGCAGAGAACAACACTCCGAACCCATAATATCGTCCGTTTTGTTTTTTCGATAAAAATAACAATTATCATATTTTTGTGTCTCCTGACTATACTTCAACCTATCTTGTGTAGGTTCAGTATATATATATATATATATATATATATATATATATATATATATATACCACCATATGAGTGCTGGATACTGTAAAATGTTGCGCCAATACCAATGGTGTAAATCAACGACTGCACCAATTCGTCCATCACCAGCCACAATACCAAATAGTATACCACCTTGAATAGGTTACTGTAGGTGTACTGTAGGTATACTGTAACTCACTTGAAAGCGACTGCAACCATAGTAAGACTCCAGCAAGGTACGGTAGGTGTACTGTACCTGTAAACATGCACAACAAAACAGAACGCTTTTCGAATAAATTTTATTCATTTACAATAAAACGATGTATAGACTGGATGATTATTGCCGATTCGTGTCGATTCTACCATAATTCGTTCTCCGGGCGATCGAATTGTTTGGTGGGCACTGAAGAAAATGATGTTTTCCATTCAAGTGGTGCTAAAATAGCATCCGACATGTCAGGAATCGAGTGGGGGTTTTGGAATTTTGAAAAATCTTATTTTTGAGCAAAATTGTAAAGTGCCGAAGTCGTGCGCATTTCGCAGACCGGTTTTTGGCGAAAAAGCAGACCGGTTTTTTTCTCTGCGTCTCTCAATGGCGAAAAAGCAGACCGGTTTCTTTCTCTGCGTCTCTCAATGGCGAAAAAGCAGACCGGTTTTCGCCGAGAGACGCAGAGATAAAAACCGGTCTGCTTTTTGCGCAAACCCTCATAATACGAAAAAATGCGCATTTTTCCAAACTTAAAAAACACAAACGTTTCGGTCTCGGTCTCCGAATATGCTCGGCATCATCGGCATGCGATTCCAAATCCGTCTGCGGCGCCTTCTCCTCCTTCTTCGCCTCCAACTTCTTCACCAGCTCCTCGTTCGCCTTCTCCTCGTCCTTCTCCGACGCCGGCGACTCTTTCGGTTTTGTGCGACTGCTCGCCTCCCGTGCGGTTTGTATACCCTAAAATTAAATTGGTTTTTGATTGGAACTTCAGGTTCGACATACACTTACATTGCGAACACTATCCTTCTTCGCCTCTGGCTGAGTTTTCTCCTTCGAATTTTTCTTCGCCTTCCCAACTTTCAACGTCTTCTGTTTGGTGTCTTCCTTCGATGGTGGTTGTGGTGCAATATTGAGCACTGGTGGCTTTGGTGCATTTGGTGGTGTCACCGGCTTCTTCAGCGCCTTTTTCACCCGTTGACGACCACTTATACCTTGTGGTTTCGACTCAGTTTTTGTCACTAATCCTGGCTTCTCACTAACCGACTGAAAAAGATCTACTGTATGTGTCTTACTGTACCTACAGTAACCCAACTCACCTTGTTGTCCTTACCACCTTGCCGCTGTGAGCATTGTAGAATTGGGAGGATTAGGAGAAATGTTGAATAACAGATATAATTTGATAATGTTGCAATCGTGAGATTGTTTAAAATGATGATAATCCACTCGACCATTTTCATTTGCTATGAATTATTCGTTTCGTTGATGTTTCTTTCGTCGTTTTTGGTGAAATGAAATGTTTTATATAATTTTGAGATATCACGTTTTTATAAAATTCACTTTATCAAGATTTGTAGAAGTATTTTTATGCGATTAGAAGCTCACGGGAAAAAGTGGTCAAAAAGCAGACCCGTTTTTATCTATGCGTCTCTCAATGGTCAAAAAGCAGACCGGTTTCTTTCTCTGCGTCTCTTATCAAAAACCGGTCTGCTTTTTTACCATGTGTGAGACGCAGAGAAAGAAACCGGTCTGCGAATTGCGCACCAACTTTCGAAGCTCATAACTCGTCTTAAAATGAACATTTTTTCGATCTCGAAAAATATCTGGAGTCCTCAAAATGTGATCTACAAGAATTCATGTATCTTTTATCTCGATTCATGTCTCTTGTTATAGCCCCTTTATTTAGCTATCCTACAAGTATTTTCTAGATATTGTCTCTATATATTTTTCTGTTTTCTGATACAAACCCATATCGGATGATCCTCACCCGAGGCGTTTTCTGGAGATAATTGACTGAGAGGTTTACAATAATAGAATATTAAAATATCAATTTCTCAGAGACAATTATAGGTATGGTGAAACTTTGATGAATAGTTTTGGCCAACGAGGATCTTGAAAATATTTTCCTAGCTTGATTTTGGACAGTGATACCACATGCGAAAAAGCAGACCGGCTTCTTTCTCTGCGGCTCTTCACAGAGACACCCCCGGCCACAATCGACCATCTGTTCCAGTTTTCTCTAAACCTCCACTTGTCCACCGCTCTCATCTATGCATCCTTTATTGGTGTCACACCATGTCCATGCCTTGCCGCTTTTCTCGCCTTCCAATCGATGAAAACAATAAAATATACATCAACCCATATAAATATGATGATAAACCTATATATTTTTCCTATAAACGCCCAGTTGTCTACAGCTATATCAGCCAAATGATGTTGTTCGTTTTTTTTGATTTGTATCATCCAAAAAAAAATATTCATTTTACAGCAAAATAGAATTGCAACCTGAAGACAATTCAATTTATCTCATCGAGAGATTCGAGGACTCGCGACGAGTGAAAAAAGTTTTGATTGAAACGAAATTTTACGATAAAAACCGGGAATTAATAGTTCATGATGAATACAGGAGAATAACACTAGTAAGTTTTACACAATTCATAACATTTGCTGGAATTTGTACCATAGATTTATACCATCTTGGAGGGTATATAGAGGAATTTATATGCGCCACACCTCAGTTTCAGCCTAGATAAAATTCTCTGATATTTTCAGCCAAACGAAAAATATGATTTGGTGTCAGAAGCTCGTTTTTTTTTGTTTGGCTGAAAATATCAGAGAAATTTATCTCGGCGGAAACTTAAATTTTTTTATATACCCTCCAAAATGGTATGGTACAAATTCCAGCAAATGTTAAATTCCCGTTTCCGCGGTCGATCCTGATAAAAAAAATAAGTTATTATTTATTCAGCCTATCAACATACACATTGCTGGGAATGAGGGACTGGGATCAACAAATCGTATAACTTTATCGGTCGATGAGCCGCAGTTTCGATATGCAACAATAGAAGTGAATGTGGTTTCGAGAGATGGAATGAAGGAGAATCAAGAAGTGTTGAAGAAGGAACTATCGAAGCTGAAAAGATTCGCAGATGTTGAAATGATAGGTGGAACAGTTAGATGTCACAAGAAGGTAGATACTGATATGATATGATATAATGATACTAATGATTACAGACACTATCTGATAATTGTCGATACTTTCGAAAATTGTTTAGTGTTAGTGCTAGCCAAAAAAGATATCATATCAACTGTCAATTGCTAGATTTCATAGAGCTTTTGCATATTCTTCCTCCATTTTCTCGTCGGATCACTTGTAAGTACCATCATATCTATCCCTGACCTATCTATTTTACAGCAAGCTTCACCTACGGTGCCTTGTTCCGTTTGTCTGAAATATTCAAGTCCTATGAAATTGGGGATTTATGTGTTAGGTATATACAACCACTTATGAAATATGCACCACTTACGGCATCATTCTTGGCTTTGGAAGGAAAGGTGTTCGAAGAATCGGTTGGTTGGATTAACTGTGACTAGAGTGATGCTTTATATTGTTGTAGAAGTTGTATGTTGATACAAAAGAGAAGTATGGAGAATATGGAACATTGAGATTGTTGGCAAGCGAAGCGTATCTTCATGCACAATGGTTTCGACAGTGGCATATGTATGAGAATGATCATATTATATTGAGTGTTGATATGGATGAATATCACAACAAGGAAGCAGTTTTGTGAATTTCGGCATCATTTGCTTGAATAAATATGTAAATCATATTGTGTTGATTTTGTCACATTTTGTTGATTTTTGTCACAAAAGGAACAATGTGGAGGTACACACTGCTAGAAAAAAGGAAGTGAAAGTTTGTCGGTTTTGTGAGTGTTTTTCGCAGGTGTGCAAAAAGCAGACCGGTTTTTTTCTCTGCGTCTCCTATCAAAAACCGGTCTGCTTTTTCGCCATTGAGAGACGCAGAGAAAGAAACCGGTCTGCGAATTGCGCATCAACTAGTGAAAAGCATAATTTCAAGAATTTGAATACAACTTTTCATTTTTTTCAAGTTTTATTAATTTACAAAAAATATTTATGTATCACACCAACACCTCTCAACAAATAACCAGAATCTCGAGCAATGTCCCGATCTATATCCTCTCTTCTGACAATTTCCATTACATGTTGGATAGTGACAACAACACCCTGAATATTCAAAATTTATTTGATCTACAGTATCTACAGTATACCTTGAGATATCATCACATCTCGTTTGCCACGAATCGGCACATCTCTTGAATATTGCATAGAATTGATGGATACAATAAGGAAGCATAGAATCAATGGAAGAAGGAGCTTCATTATTTTTGAATTCTATGGACTCACTTTTTGATTATATAGTATCGGAATATGATCTAATTAGTTTGGTTCGGCTAATTTGGGTGATTCATTCTGTGACGTTATTAGTGATAAGGAGAAAAGAGTGTAGTTTGAACTGATGCGATGAGTAAGGGATATTTGGGAGAACACATTTTGCAGAAATGGTCTTGAAGTTCTTCTCCGACTTGTGAATATAGTGCGCAATTCGCAGACCCGTTTTGGTCAAAAAGCAGACCGGTTTTTTCTCTGCGTCTCTCGATACCGAAAAAGCAGACCGGTTTCTTTCTCTGCGTCTCTCCGCAAAAACCGGTCTGCTTTTTGACCATTGAGAGACGCAGAGAGAAAAACGGGTCTGCTTTTTCGCCATATGGGTCTGCGAAATGCGCATCAACTTTGACAGTCGATAACTCGGCTCAAAATAAACATTTTTCCGAATTTCAAAAACTGTTTGCATCTTCATGTTATTTCCGATCAGAATATAAGCTCAAAAATTGTCAAGCCACAGTTATTTTGTCTAAAACGATAACAAAAGTAACGCGATTCCCCTTTATTCTTGTCAATGTGTACTATCATTTTGAAAAACCAAGTAGTCCCTAGATAGGAACTAGTGGTGAATATAGTCAAACAGAGAGTTCTTATTTTCTAACGAATTTATAAATCATGATTCAGTGGATCATGAACCCGGAACAAGACAGCGGGCGACCATCTATTTTTAATGAATCAAAATTCAAACCGGGTAATCTGTTATACCTTTTCTTGATCATTAAATGTGCATTTAAAGCTCAATATGGCATTTTCAGTAAAACTTTTCATAAAGACCTCAATATCCATAGGGGATCCAACTATTATTGTTAGATTTTGGCAAACCTAAGAAATTGTCTGATGCCTTTTTTCGTGAAAACCTATTGAAAGTCTGACAATTCAATCCGTTTAAACAATTCAAAATCAATCAAAACAACGTGACAATCCTCAAGTCTCATCATTTTTCCACAATTTTCATTTATCAACTTTTTAAAAAATATACATATATTTCTGATTTATAGTGCAAATGGGAGTGAGTTGATCTAAAAAAATATGATCCAAAAATAAATAATCTAGGTGCTTTGTTGTTGTTGCTTCCAATTATGTTGTTGTATGTTGATGACAATATCAATGGCATTAGCAATATTGATCGGTCTCACCAGTCTACATCATCATGGAACGATCAATCTCGATAGATACAGTTATTGGTTGTTCCCTTATTATTTTGATATCGATTGAATTATTTCTTAATAATAATAAACCTTTTATACATGTAAAAATAATAAACAATATCCATTTGCATATCGAAAAATCTAACAAGAAAATACAAAAAATAAGATATTAGACTATATAGGTTCCTTGGAAAATGTGCATATATCGATAGAGAATATCATGAGGATTCTGAATATTTTGAAGGTATACAAAAATCTTAATTCTGAAGCGAGTTGTGAGGTGTAGAAGTTGTGCGCATTTTGCAGACCGGTTTTTGGCGAAAAAGCAGACCCGTTTCTTTCTCTGCGTCTCTCAATGGTCAAAAAGCAGACCGGTTTTTATCTCTGCGTCTCTCATTGCGGTGGTGAAAAACCGGTCTGCTTTTTGACCATGTGGAAGACGCAGAGAAAGAAACCGGTCTGCTTTTTGCGCACCTATTAAAACACCCATAACTTGCTTCAAAATCAATATTTTTTCAATCTCTAAAAGAAATAATGTGAATATCATCGTATCAAAAAGACTGGTATTCTTTTAGTCATTGTTACCGAATGATAAGTGTGGACTTTTCCTCCGGACACAGTATCTACCAGTATCTACCAATGTCTCAACATAACCAGTTGTGTGTGTTGATGATAGATATGCGATATATCCAATCGATACTGGTCGTCTCTAGGGCTAACATTAGCTGAACACTTTTTTACAGGTATGTGCCATCTTCCTTTGTAGTTTGGGACACCACCGACATGTGGAAGGTGGACTAAACACCCCTTATTGTATAGATACATAACATAACACATTGATAGGGTTTTTGAGTTTTATTGAAACGATAAAAAGTTTTGACATGATAGAGTTGAAAATACACGAGTTAGTCGTTAAAGAAAATATTGAAAATAATTAGACATTATATGGGTTGTACATGTATCCATAATTATAGTCACCCTGGTTTGGGTATGCTCCATCATACTGTGGTTGATATCCTTGTGGTGGTTCATAATCCTGCTGCCGTTGCCAAGTCCATGAAAGCTGATCAACCATCTGATCCGCTTGATATGGTGGTTGTTGCACTTGTTGTTGCAGAGGTTGTCGGTATTGTTGTGCTCCAGATTGTTCTTCCTTCTCATTATTCCAATATTCTTGATCTACCATCTGATCCGCATGATATGGTTGTTGCATCAACTGCTGATCGTTGTCATGTGGCACTTGTGGAGAGGGATACTGTACCTGTTCCCCTACCTCCTCCTCTCCATCCTTCTCACTATCCTCACCTAAACTATTATCCAACTTCCCCCTCTTACTCACCTTATTCTCCTTCTCCTCCATCTTCCTCTTCTTCGCTGCTCCCGTTCCTCTTAATTCCACATTACCAGCTCTAAAAGACTTTGCATAGTCATTATTCAACTTTTTCATTTCAAGAATAGTTTTCGACTGGTAGGCAGTGACTGTCACAAATTCAGTCTCCGCAAATCGAAACTGTCCAACCAATTGATCCGGGTACCCGTCGAATTGTTGGTATAGGCTCAATACAGGGATGTACCTCATTTGAGATTCGAGATGAACCTGAAAGTGATAAATGATAACAATTGATAAAAATATGATAACAACTAACCCACTCTGGTACATTCTTCTCGATCATTTTTGCCGGGCAATTGGTCAGCTTCAACTTGGAGTAGTTGATACCCTCTGTCATAAGTTTGACACCTGTAAAATATAGCATCAGATAAGTAGTGATAAACTGATAACATACCTGATAAAACCTTACTGGTATGATAACTAATATTATTGATCGCTTCCACCTTCTTGCTTGTATCTGCGACCCATTGTCCATCCTTCAACTTCAGCTTGTCCATCGACATCAACTGGAACTCGATGATGCATACATATCTTCCTTCAGGATCCAATCCTTCAAACTCATACACAAGGCGTGGGAACATACTTCTGTAATCAATGTTATCCGTATATAATACAGTATACCTTATCACTTACCTTCCCTTCTTCGCAACAATCATCTCATTGTTGTGAGCACGGAACAAAGACCAGCGGTCGGAATCAGCCAATGTAACGAACATGTTGAGCACGTATGGTGTATTCGATATACGAATGAGGATAATGACCGGATGTGGTCTCCTTATATACCATTTCAAAAGGGGCGGGGCTTATCAGTAGTGGGTGGAGCATCCTGTTTCCCAGGTAATAAAATAATCATCCTTATCTGTTGACTTAATCGCCGAAAAGTGCCTAAGGGGATTTGAGCAGGTGCATGAAGGGGAAAAAGGGACTTTCCTTCAAATTAGGATTGAAATTATGGATTGTGAAAGGATATAGCTGATGTTATGGCTCTGAAAGTAATCTGAAAATGATAGCCGTCAGAACAAGGGTTCCGTATCATTTTAGGGATTCAAAAAATATCGATTTTGAAGAGAGTTATGGGTGTTTTAGTAGGTGCACAAAAAGCAGACCGGTTTTTGGCGAAAAAGCAGACCCGTTTCTTTCTCTGCGTCTCTCTGCGAAAACGGGTCTGCTTTTTGACCATTGAGAGACGCAGAGAAAGAAACGGGTCTGCTTTTTCGCCATTGAGAGACGCAGAGAAGAAAACGGGTCTGCTTTTTGCACACTACCTTTGACAACTAGATTTAAGCATTTTTGAAAAGAAAAAATAGTAAAAAAATATGAGAGCGTCAAAAAATACGTGACATGAGACCTAAAAAGGAGTATAAATGTCGACTATGACTCATTCAGTTGAATGATTATCATATTTATCAATTCGATACGAAGTCAGTGTTAAAAAGTGAGTTGCACCCAACAAATACACCAATTCACCCATCTCAGAAAATCAACATAATTCGATGAAGAAGGACAAGGAGCAGAAGGCGACCGAGTCGAAGTTGAATGATTCAACGGTTGGCACCAATGTTGCACCAAAGTTACGGGCGGCAAAAATATTACCGGTTGATATCACCATCTATTGTTCTGCAATTTTCGTCGGAATGTTCCTATCTATTGGAACATTTATTCTATTTTATCTTTGGGGCAATCAACAAGCAGAACTGCACGAAGACGAAAAGTTTCGGCCAGAAGAATAGCAATCTATCGTTTCATTGAATTTTTAATATGGTCATGAGAAATTTGAATAAAGCAGCTTTGATTTCATGTGATTTTTTTTCAAAATGTTCCAGAAAGGCAACTTCCTCACAAACTTTCTTTAAAATATTGGAGTCAATTTATTTCATTTTTTAAGCATTTACAGCCGTCGCAATGAGACAAAAGCCAATCGTGTATTTTCATGTATTTTTACCTCTATCATGTAATAATTCTATAGCTTTCCAATACAAACCAAAAACCCACCCAATGTGTTATGGTATGTATCTATGCAATAAGGGTGTTTAGACCACCTTCCATGTGTCGGAGGGGACCCAAACAACAAAGAAATATCGCACATGTATGTAAAAAAGTGTTCGGTTGGTGTTGTTAACCCTAGAGGCAAATATCGATTGGTTGTGTATCAACAACACACACAACTGATTATGGTAACATTTTGGTATACTGGATTTGTCACGAGGCATGTAAATATACAAAAAAAAACCAAAACTTATGAAAATTTCTCTCACAAAACATTTCTTGGTAAGTAAAGGTTCAGATGTTGGTATTGGTGTATCTGGTGGTGGTGGTGGAGATGGCCACACAATCACATATATGTGTAGATCACTATATGAGGAATCCAAATCTTTTTAGAGTTTCGAAAAACCTTCTTTTTGAGCAAAGTTGTGAGGGTTGAAAGATAGTGTGCAAAAAGCAGACCGGTTTTCGCCGAGAGACGCAGAGAAAGAAACGGGTCTGCTTTTTGACCATTGAGAGACGCAGAGAAAGAAACGGGTCTGCTTTTTCGCCATTGAGAGACGCAGAGAAAGAAACAGGTCTGCTTTTTCGCCATTGAGAGACGCAGAAAAAGAAACGGGTCTGCTTTTTCGCCAAAAACCGGTCTGCTTTTTGCACACCTACTAAAACACTCATAACTCGCTTCAAAATCAATATTTTTTGAATCCCTGAAATGATTCCGAGCCCTTGGTCTGACGACTATCAAATTAATCATTTTCATATTATTTTCAGAACCATAGCATCAGCTTTATCCTTTCAAAATCCATAATTTCTATCTTAATTTGAAGGAAAGTCTCTTTTCTGCTTCATGCACCTGCTCAAATCCCCTCAGGCACTTTTTGCCGATTAAGTCAACAGATAAGGATGATAATTTTATTACCTGGGAAACCGGATGCTCCGCCCACTGATATCCCTCCCGGATAGGGTCATTTGCTGTATCATTCATCCTGTTTAAAGTGTTTGGTGCTCCACGAAATGGCACCACAAATCGATGACGATCGCGCATTGGCGTTGGCCGTCAAACGTCAGTTCAAAGAGGAAGAGCGGAGCGAGAGGACGGCTTGGTTGAGGGCCGAGGAAGATCGGCTCACTGGCAGGAATGAGCTATTCCAGCCGGTGAACAAGATCAAAAGATGTGGAGCAGCGGCTGCTCGAAGGAATCCAAATGAGAGCACGAAGGAGCTCCACCAGAAGGTAAGAAGATTTTCATAGATTCATAGATTCATAGATTCATAGATTCATAGATTCATAGATTCATAGATTCATAGATTCATAGATTCATAGATTCATAGATTCATAGATTCATAGATTCATAGATTCATAGATTCATAGATTCATAGATTCATAGATTCATAGATTCATAGATTCATAGATTCATAGATTCATAGATTCATAGATTCATAGATTCATAGATTCATAGATTCATAGATTCATAGATTCATAGATTCATAGATTCATAGATTCATAGATTCATAGATTCATAGATTCATAGATTCATAGATTCATAGATTCATAGATTCATAGATTCATAGATTCATAGATTCATAGATTCATAGATTCATAGATTCATAGATTCATAGATTCATAGATTCATAGATTCATAGATTCATAGATTCATAGATTCATAGATTCATAGATTCATAGATTCATAGATTCATAGATTCATAGATTCATAGATTCATAGATTCATAGATTCATAGATTCATTGATTCATTTTTCAGTTGAGATCCAGCAAAGGATCCGATAAGGCAATGATCTGGCGACAGATCAACAAGAAGGTTGTGGAGGGTCATACAGATTTGTATAATCTGGACCTCCATGACATGTCGCCAGATGCGGCGCTCATTTTTGCCAAGGAAGCCATAAGGAAGAATAAGAAGGCGAGAGATACAAGAAGAGGTTAGTCATTTTATGAGATCACTATATACAAATATTTATCTTTCAGTTATGTCGATCATCACAGGTAGAGGCAGCCACTCAACGAATAATGAGCCTAAGATAAGGCCGTTGGTGGTTGCACACCTCGAAAAAGAAAGACACAAATGGTGGTGCGAGAAAGAGAATACTGGACAGATATTCATTAAACTTCAAAAATGATGGCAATTCCCCATGGGTTAGTTGTTATCACTATTCTTATCAATTGTTATCATTCATCACTTTCAGGCCCACTTGGAATCGCAGATGAAGTACAGACCAGTGTTGTACCTCTACAGAAGATGGATGGATGCCGGGATCAATTGATTGGGCAGGTCAGATTCACTCGGTACAGTCACTGCATATCAGTCAAAGAAGATTCGAGAGATGAAGAAGTTGAACAATGAATATGCGAAGTCTTTTATAGCTGGTGATGTGGAATTGAGAGGAACGGGAGCAGCGAAGAAGAGGAAGATGGAGGAGAAGGAGAATAGGGTGAGTAAGAGGGGGAAGTTGGATAATAGTTTAGGTGAGGATAGTGAGAAGGATGGAGAGGAGGAGGAGGTAGGTGATCAGGTACAGTATCCCTCTCCACAAGTGTCACAACACAACGATCAGCAGTTAGTGCAACAAACATATCGAGCGGATCAGATGGTGGATCAGCTGTCATGGAGTTGGCAAGGGCAGCAGGATTATGGACCAACAAAAGGATATCAACCATTCCAACAGCAGCAACAATACCGGCAAACTCGACGAGAATATAATGGACAACAACACCCATATAGACAACTACTATCCACCAAATCAATATGACACCAACTATTATAACAATTACTATAATCTTCCCTTTCTGCTATCATTACCAGTTTTCATGTATAACCAGCTCTTTTTCCTATATTTATCATGTCATAACTCTATCGCTTTTCAATAAACCAAAAAACCCTAAAATGTGTTGTTCTGATATAGTATTCTCTGTGTATTCATGCAGATGACTCGTGTCCCTCGAGTGCCTTTTTTACACCTACGTGTTTCGGGTGGTGTGATAGAGATAAGAATATGGTTATCGATTGATTGTGAGGTGATGGACGTGCTCATTCATCGACAATCAGCAACAACGTATGTATAAAAAAGGATCCCGTCAATCTGATAGAAAATTATAATCATGATTACAAAATAAACAATTTGTATGTTGTAGAGACAAATTTGAAATAATTGATAATAGGGAAAACATCGAATTCTTTTGAGAAAATCAGAAAATGTCGATTTTGAAGCAAGAAGAATGTGTGCAAAAAGCAGAACGGTTTCTTTCTCTGCGTCTCTCCAGAAAACCGGTCTGCTTTTTGACCATTGAGAGACGCAGAGAAAGAAACGGGTCTGCTTTTTGCACACCAACTTTCAACACATGTAACTTGCTTCAAAATCAATATTTTTTAGGATTTCAAAAAGTTCTGAAATCATTGTAAATCTGACAATAAATCACTATAGATTCAGAATCCTTTCAAAATAGTTCTCAATTTGAAACCGGCTCCGGAAAAATATCAAACCATTCCCTTACGAATACATTTAGTTCCGATAGTATTACACAATAGTTGTACAACTTCCATTCTCCCCAAAAAAGGATGCAACATCATTATTGCCTAGAACAAAAGGGTCCACACTATACAAGTGATGACGAATACTACACTAGGTCCGCCCAGTCATGGTGCACATAAATTGAAGGAGGAACATAGGATATGTTAGCAGTCAAAAGAATGTTGGCAATAATTCGTCTCATATTCTTCGCATCTCTACTGTTGGTAGTCTCTAGCTTTATTCTCACAGGTAACAGTCTTGAACTTTCTCCCATTTTAATTTTTTTATTCCAGACTCACACTCAGAAACTCATATTATAAACAACTCAATTTCGATGAGCGTAGTTCGAAATGCATCTGGAACCTTCTATCAAATATCATCGCCAAAAGACATGAAAGCACAAGATTTGGCCAAGATACTGTCGGATGTTGAGAAGTCAACAAACGACTGGAAAAAATTCGAAAAGGAGATGATCAACATGGGAGATTTGATGAGGAATATGTGGAAATAGACCTGTAGTATATTTATATTAATTTTTGATATATTGATAAAATAAATTATATTTATTACACAAGTTGTCTTTTTTTGTAAAGTTGTGAATTTTACTTTAATAAAAGTTTAAAAAATCGTAATCATCTTCTGTGAAATTGTCCAGAAGAAATACACTTGTTTGACAACAAGAAGTTGGAAATCATTGGTATATTGCAAGTCGGTATAGAAAAAGAATCAAGGATCCCAATCCTTTTTAGAGATTCGAAAAATATTGATTTTGAAAAAAGTTATGGGTATTTCTAGATGATGCGCAATTCGCAGACCGGTTTTGGCGAAAAAGCAGACCGGTTTTTGCCGAGAGACGCAGAGAAAGAAACCGGTCTGCAAAATGCACACAATCTTCAAATGCTCATAACTCGCTCCAAAACCAATATTTTTCAGGATTTCAAAATGTCTTGGAATCCTTGAAGCTTGCTCTATACCTTGCAACATACTTCACACCGAATAGATATTGTTCCCGCGCTGAAAATTACTCTGAAAGAAAAATGATTAGGACCATACATATTGTGATAATGACATTTAGTTCCGATAGTATTACACAATAGTTGTACAACTTCCATTCTTCCCAAAAAAATGTAACATCATCATTGTCTAGAACAAAAGGGTCCACACTATACAAGTGATGACGAATACTATACTAGGTCCGCCCAATCATGGTGCACTTATATTGAAGGAACAACACACTTCAGCTAGCAGTCATCAGAATGTTGACAACTATTCGTCTCATATTCTTCACCTCCCTTCTGTTGTTAGCCTTTGGCCAAGTTAGCATAGGTAAAACTTAAGAATCATCATTTTTTTCATAATAGGTTTTTTCCCAGAATTCGAAACTCACACATTTTCGGGAAGTATGACAAAAAATGCATCGGGAACATTCATTGAAATAACCCAACCCGGAAATAAGGATTCGAAAGAGGTGGCCAAGATAATAAGGAAGTACAGTAATCCCTGTTACGGTATGAGACGTGGAAGCAAGAGTATTGACTTGAATACTTTTATTGAGCAATTTTTTAATTCTTGAGTATCTATTGATTTCTGATATTTCGAAAAATAAATTATTTATTGACTCAAGATTTATAAAATTATCAAGTAATGGATGTTTGCTTCGATCTTTGGAATCTTATTGCTGGAGGAATACAACTTTTTCAGACAAACAGTGTTTGAATTTTTCGGAAACTTCAGAATAAATAGAGAGAAAAAGCAATCAAGGACTCTAATACTTTTTAGAGATCTGAAAAATATTGCGTTTGAACAGTGTTATGGGCGTTTCTAGTTGATGTGCAATTCGCAGACCGGTTTTGGCGAAAAAGCAGACCGCTTTTTTTCTCTGCGTCTCTTGCCAAAACCAGTCTGCTTTTTGCACATTGAGAGACGCAGAGAAAGAAACCGGTCTGCTTTTTGACCATTACACTCGGCAACATTTCAAATGCTTAGAAAACAAAGGAAAATGATTGTTTTATTCACGAGTACAATATAAAGGCAATAGTTTACTGGCTCCTCGGTTGGGCATATCATTCCAATTTTCCATTTCGATTATTCGATGAACTACTATTGTTGGTCATATGTCATTAATTTAAATCTGCAACATGATGATAAATAATTGGTATGGGTTTTGGGTGTAACTCACTTTTTAATATCGATCGCTAGTAGAAGTATAAACGATGGTAATTGGAACTGATTCATATTTGGATCTATTTTGGTCTGTGTCATTTTTGTAGGTCACGTGTTCATTGATAGGTTAAGAGATAAGGGTTTTTGACGTGTTTCAAATCTAAACTTTTTTGAACGTTTGAAGAAACGTTATAATCTTAAGAATATCTTGATCACTTTAAAAAATATATTCATCATGTAGATCACATTAAGAGGATTCGAAATCTTTTTCAAGTTTCGAAAAATATTCATTTTGAGCCAAGTTGTGAGTTTTTGAAAGTGGTGCGCGTTTTGCAGACCGGTTTTTGGCGAAAAAGCAAACCCGTTTTTATCTCTGCGTCTCTCAATGGTCAAAAAGCAGACCCGTTTTCGTCGAGAGACGCAGAGAAAGAAATCGGTCTGCTTTTTCGCCAAAAACCGATCTGCGATTTCCACACTACTTTTAAAAGCCTGTAACTCTGCTGAAAATGTAGATTTCTTCAAAATCAAGACAGTTTTGAAAACCTCGCACATTTTTCTATACTTTTTATCATAGCATGATGTAAAAATAACATTCATAATCATAATTTATTGCCGAATCACAATGAAAACAACATAAAATCAATCGCCGAAAGATCCGCACTTTTCCTTGAATGCAAAATCGATAGAATAACGAGAACAATGAGGACAATCACACTCAACACAAATAGGGCAATCAGTCCTTTTATGATATAGTCATACTGTAAATATTTTTTATTTTTTTCAGATAATTTGACCTACCACTTTCGTATTCCTCTTCTTCTCCCGTTTCTCACCCCTCTTCTTCTTCTTTTTCTTCTTTTCTTGCTCACTTTTCTTCGACTCGGATGATCGCTTCGGATCCGACCGTTTCACCTCATCCGATCTCATCACATCCGGCTCACCAACTGGTGTTGGCCCAACTTCCGACGCCACCGCTGGTGACTTTGGCAATACCACTCTTGAGTCGGCTTGTGGTGCTGGCGACTCGGCTGGCACCTTCTGATCGGTTGACGCGGCTGGCAACTGACCGATATCCTTATGCACTTGTTCCAAACAAATATATTGACCATCATCCACTGATAAGCCATTGATTGGGGTGATAAGGAAAAGGTGGACTTACTTGTTAGTTTTCTTTGCCGCTAGATCGGTGTTATTTCATAATATTCAAAGGAAATGATATTAATCTATACATGTATGATACGAATAGGTTCACGTTGAAATATTTAATTTTTAAAACAATTTTTCCAGATGAACCCTCTAGATTGAAAAAAACTGTAGATCACATCATGAGGATTCCAAATCTTTTTCGAGATCGGGAAAATATTCATTTTCAGTCGAGATATGAGCAGAAGAATTTGATGTGCAAAAAGCAGACCGGTTTCTTTCTCTGCGTCTCTCACATGGTCAAAAAGCAGACCGGTTTTTTTGAGAGCCGCAGAGATAGAAACGGGTCTGCTTTTTCGCCAAAAACCTGTCTGCAAAATGCGCAAATAGTTTGGCTCCAAAGTTTCAAAAAAAAAATCTAGAAAACGTCAAATATCCTTATCTCTTATCCTATCAATGATCACGTGACCCAAAAAATTGACACAGTTTCGAACAGATTCAAATATGAATCAGTTCCAATTACCATCGTTGTACTTCTACTAGCGATCGATATTAAAAAGTGAGTTGCACCCAAAACCCATACCGAGTATTTATGATCATGTTTCAGATTTAAATTAATGACATATGACCAACAGCAACAGTTCATCAAATAATCGAAATGAAAAATTGGAATGATATGCCCAACCGAGAAGCCGTCTAGTAAACCATCGATTTTATATTGTTCTCGTGAATAAAATCATCATTTTCCCTTGTTCTCTAATGCTCTGAAGAAGTCGCTGCGCGTAATGGTCAAAAAGCAGACCGGTTTTTATCTCTGCGTCTCTTAATGTGCAATAAGCAGACCCGTTTTTTCTCTGCGTCTCTCAATTGTCTAAAAGCAGACCCGTTTTTTCTCCTATTGAAACATGATATGTTACTTTTCTAACTATTGTTTATTTATAACAAAGTGCAGAATCAAAGCTCATAAATAAAAAATCACATTTTTTTCAACAAGTTCAACAAATATGAGATCCCTAAAATCACCGAAAACGTCTTAATTATATTCAATTTGTCCCTCAACTTCTTGCTCATTTCTTCCAATTTGCGATCGAGCCAAGTCAGTTTTATGGACGAAAAATGTGAAAAACAGCGAAGTGACCATGAATCCACCCGCCAAAATGAACAAGTATTCGAAGCCGATTTTTGGTAGAAGATGAGTTGATAGAAGGCCAGCGATGAGACCGGCGAAACTCTGAAATATTTTTGTACAAAAAATATTAGTTGATCTACCGTACCACAGCACACTGCAAAAAGCCATAAATGACGCTGAAATTCGACTTGCTAAAACATTTGTGAGTGATGTATGGAAAGATGGAGAATGTTCCGCCGATACAGGAGAAGATGAGGCAGACGGTTGATAGGAAGAGAATGTCATTGGATAGTGTTTTGATGAGTGGCAGGGAGAAGGCGAGAGTAGCACCCATGGTGCATACGATGGACATTGAGAATTGGTAGGAGGTCTGTAATTATCCTATTTTTTCAGTGTATTTAAACTATATCTTGAAGTTTTTTATTCAAATGATTTGTTTTGAATGAATTTGGCAACAACAAAAAATGCCAATTTTCAGGTAGGCAAAACTCAAACTATGTTCATCATGTAGATCACATCGTAAGGAACTCAAATCTTTTTGAAAATACGAAAAAGGTCAGTTTTGAGCCGAGTTACAAGCTTTTGAAGGTAGTGTGCAAAAAGCAGACCGGTTTTTTCTCTGCGTCTCTCAATGGTCAAAAAGCAGACCGGTTTTTGGGAGAGACGCAGAGAAAGAAATGGGTCTGCTTTTTGACCATTGAGAGACGCAGAGAAAAAAACCGGTCTGCTTTTTCGCCAAAAACCGGTCTGCGATTTGCGCACTAACTTTGAAGGCTTGTAACTTGGCTCATAAACAAGATTTTTCCAAATTTCAAAAAGCAATAGAATTGTGTGATATTTCAGAACTACTTGTTCACAAATTTTCTGAGAAATACTTTCTCTTTGTTTCAAAAAGTAGATTTATACATTTTTCACAATATCAATTGTTTTGGTCTTCACTATTTTTCGATACAAAAATCTTTATGAGAACTCACATGATCCGCCACCGCACCCCAAAACACTCGACTACCCGCATTGAAAATTGATGATAATGAGCCGATAAGTGATAAGAAAAGATCAGAGTCGATGAATTGTTGACCGTAAGCTTTGTACAATCCACTGGTCAGTTGTACCCATACTGCGTTACATGTGAGTGATAAGAATAGAAGTATGAATGTTGATGTGCATAGTTGAGGTAAGATACGGGATTTTTCAATGTCCACATCGGACTGGTTGCCGAGGAGGGACTCGTTTTCGATGGGCATTTCCTGGAATATTTTGTGATAAAAAAAAAATATATATATAACTACCGTACCTCACTAGGTTGACCAATAAATATCAGTCCAATCGACTGAAAAACTGTGAAGAAAATAGCCATAACTATAAATACATATGGTACACGTTCCAGGAGATCCTCCTGGGTGAAGAAGCCATCATCATTGACACGATAGTCGAGTGGATTGATGAAGGTGGTTTGGAGGGGGGCGAGGATGAATGCACCACATCCATAGCCACCAATAATGACACCACCAGCTAGGCCGATGTTGTCGGGTAGCCACTGGAAGGGATTCATAGATTTATAGATTCATAGATTCATAGATTCATAGATTCACTAGATTCATGAATTCATAAATTCACTAGATTCACTAGATTCACTAGATTCACTAGATTCACTAGATTCACTAGATTCACTAGATTCACTAGATTCACTAGATTCACTAGATTCACTAGATTCACTAGATTCACTAGATTCACTAGATTCACTAGATTCACTAGATTCACTAGATTCATAGATTCATAGATTCATAGATTCATAGATCTATGAACTCACCCTTTGTGCAGTTGGCAGTATCGAACTATATGATATACTTCCACCAACACTTGCAATTGCACCCATGGTGAATAAAGTTGCACCATATGAGTGCTGGATACTGTAGAATGTTGCACCAATACCAATGGTGTAAATCAACGACCCAATCATTGCACCAATCCGTCCACCAAAGCGTCGTTCAACTAGTCCACCAGCCACCATACCAAATGGTAATCCACCTGGAATAGAGTACTGTAGGTCGTGTACTGTAGGAATACTGTAACTCACTTAGAAGCGTCTGCAACCATAGCAAGTCGCCAGCTCGCATTGTGGGATTTTGTTTCCATCGGAAGTAGGAGACAAGGTACGGTAGTAGGTTACCTGGAAATGGGTACTGTAGGAGTACGGTAGATCATAGATTAAAAAATTTTGAAATTTTGAAAAAATTCTCTTTCAAAAAGAGGGGTACTGTAGGAATACGGTAATTATGATATATCAAAAAAATCTAAAGTTTTGGAAAATTAAGATTGTTTTTTTCCAAAAAAAAATTCACTGTTTTCAAAAAATGGGGTACTGTAGGAGTACGGTAGGTGGTAGATCAAAACATGTTTTTTTGAAAATTTCGGAAAAAAACTCTCTGACTCATAAAAGGGAGTACTGTAGGAGTACGGTATCTATGGTAGATCAAATATTCACTGATAGATTTGGAAAAATGCGTAAAAACGTTTTGGTATAGTAGGTGGAAGATCAAAAGTTGTTTACTGAAATTTTAGAAAAAACGCTTGTTTTTGTCACGAAAAAAATGCTCCGTCTCAAACAAAGGTACTGTAGGTGGTAGATCAAAGCATTTTTTTCTGAAATTCTGGGAAAAACTTGTTTTTTTTTCCAAAAAAGAGATCTGGCTCGAAAAAGGTGTACTGTTGGAGTACTTACTGTAGGAGTACTGTAATTGTGGTAGATCAAAGATTTTTCTGCTATATTTGGAAAAAAATACTGAAAAAAACCGATTTTCCCAGAAAAAAATGTTCCGGCTCAACAAAAAATCGATACTCACCACATGTATAAACAATGCCATACGTAATCATACACATAACACCACCAATCAGCACCGCCCATGGTCGAACACTTGGCGGCAGCCGACGCAACACGAGATCATCCGTTTCCATTGGTAAACGACCGAAGAAGCGGCCACAAAACATAATATATACAGATATATAGGTTTAGGTTTAGACAAAATATACAAGTTGAATAGAACTATATTCTACTACGAAATCGTCATTAGATTTCGGCGAATGAGTGTGCGAGAGAGCGCAGATGGTGTGAGATGGTCGATTGTTTATGGAGAGAGAGTGAGAGACGCAGATGGAGGGACACTGGTGGTTTGATCGGAGAAGATGGAGGAGATGGAGGAGGAAGTGATGGTATCTGGGGCAGATGACTGGAGGGAATGTAATACTGGATATGGTGACTAGAATTATAGTATGAGACATGAAGTGAGACATGACATAATATGTCATAACTTTTTTGAGATATTATAAAGTGAGAGTCATAAAAGAATATAATATATAATAGTGAAATATAGTCTGCTAAAATTATAGATTGTTATAGACATTATATGTGCCATAAAAGTATTATAGCTAGAGTCATAGAATAGTGTAGCTATAATTTTATAGCAATATATCCTTTGACAAAAGAAATCCTATAACTAGATCTAGTTTACTATAATTATAAATTATTATAGTTATGCTCATAGACATTATAGTTATTATTATAGCTATAACTATAACATAAAAGTTTTCACATAAAAATACAGCTGTTATAACTACAATAGTTTATCATTTTTATGTTTACAATGGTATTTTCATGGAAAAATGTGATAAAAGCTCAAGTTGGGCAAGACATAACTAAATGAATGACAATATCATAAAATGTTATGACAATGTTCATAATATTATGTCTATAAATTTGTGATAGTTATGGTCAATTTTCGAGCTATTGAATTTCATATGAAAACTTTTTTTTGAGTAGTTTACATAAAAATCAAATAATTATAAAAAGTAGCCCAAAAACCTGATCACTGAACCCCAAAAAAAGTCACTAATTTTTCAAATTAGGACAAAAAAATCGGGGGTTTTCAAACAATGACAAAAGAAACACGATAATCATCAGAAAAAAGTTTATCAGTAATTCTTATCAGTCACAAAAAGTGTGCATTCTCATGGATTCTCTCGTCTCTCGCCATTTGGCCCATTGTTGGTGTTTGGTGGTGGTGGAGCTGGTGGCGGGTTCAATGCTGGGTCTGGAAAATGATGAAAATTTGAGTGAAATTAGGGTTTGGTCAAAAATCAGACCCGTTTTTTTCTCTGCGTCTCTCAATGGTCAAAAAGCAGACCCGTTTTTTTCTATGCGTCTCTCAATGGTCAAAAAGCAGACCGGTTTCTTTCTCTGCGTCTCTAAATGGTCAAAAAGCAGACCCGTTTTTTTCTCTGCGTCTCTCATCAAAACCGGTCTGCTTTTTGACCATATGAGAGACGCAGAGAAAAAAACCGGTCTGCTTTTTGCACACCAACTTTGAAAGGTCGTAACTCGGCTCAAAATTAACATTTTTTCAATTTTCAAAAAGATTTGGAATCCTCAGAATGTGAACTACATGATATAAATAGTCTAACGTACCATTCTGCACAACCTGATCCACAATTCTCGTCATCATCTCCAATATCATTTGTGCTCCCTCATCCGTCGGCTCAACTCTCGCACCATTCGCCACCGTTGTGTTGTTTGTCGCCGCCGCCACCGGCGGATTATTCGCCACCGTACTCGTATTCGGCGACACCACCGATCGATCAGTCGCCACAAATGCTCGATTCAATGTCCCATTTGTACTTATTGTCGTCGCTTGTATGGGTGATGGTGGCAGGGTCCGAACACTCGCAGCTCTTCTCAATCGAGCTCCTGCTCTCGCCGATCCTCGTCCTCCACGGATCCCTCCCCGACGTGCCACCCGGTTTCCACCTCTACCAAGACGAGGGACCGGATTGTTGTTCGGTCTTTGGGCGCGAATCATCTGCTCGGTCGGGAATGGCTCATCAGTCGCCGGTGGAAGTACAATACCCTCATAGGTCATATCCTCATCCGATTGAGCATTAAGACGACGACGGAGGGATCGACCTTCCTCATGACCGGCTACAGTATTCACCTGCCAATCAGTCAAATTGAAGCGGAAGTTGAAGATATCCAATGGAATATTCAGCTGCTCATTTGGACCACCACGTCGATATTCTGGCATGGAGTACGGTGGACCGCGGATAAGATGGGATATCAGCTTGATTTGTGTCAAATTAGCCTGTGGAACTGACACAATCGACTCATTTGGTCCGAATAGAATCTACAACATCCATATATATCCATAAATTAGGATTAGGTCCTTACCAATATCTTCTTCACATCCTTCAATTTCTTCCATTTCGCCACACCAATATAATTGCCAAATAACACCAACACCTTCAATTTGGTGTTGAATAATGTGGTGAGTTGATTGGTGAAGTTGGTTTCATCGAATATATCCATGTAGAGGGACAACTTCTCGACTGACAGATTCTTTAGGTTTAGGTGGATGGATTTGTCGGGTTTGGTGAAGGAGAACATGGATGGTGGCAGGGAGAGCTCCTCGAGTTTGGTGCATTTTTCTGGAAATATGGATTATATGGAGAAGTGTATCATAGATCTAGGTTTATCTAGGTTCTATGCCACTTTTTTTTCCAAGATCTATGTCATAGAATCAAACATACTACCATAGATCTATGCATAGATCTATTACATCACAGACCTATGCTGTCAGAAATTCTATGCCTTTTTCCATAGAATCTACCAAGTTTGAATTTCAAAGATCTATGCTTTAGATATGGTATGACTACTCCCAATTCTATGCCATAGAATCTGGTAATCTGAAGTAGATCTATGTTTTCAGAGGTTCTATGACACTTTATTCATAGATCCTACCAGTTTCCATGTCATAGAATCCAGCGATCTACAATAGATATATTTCTAGTTCTATTTCACTTTCCGAAGTGTCTATGATTCTATGAAATAGAATCAGATGATCTAGCATAGATCTATACTATAGATTCTATGTCTTATGTCCCATAGATCCTTTCAAGTTCTATGTCATAGAGTTGTTCAATGTTCCATAGATCTATGCATAGTGATACTCCATTTTGCAGAGTTTCTACGATCCTAAGGAATTCTATGGCATAGAACCAGGAAAGAGATGGATGGCTTGTGCAGGTTCTATGGCATATAACCTTTAGACACTTCCAAATTCTATGTCATAGAATCATTCAATTTTTCATAGATATATGCGTAGTTGCTTTTCAGTTTTCAAAGTTTCTTTGAAAATATAGAATTCTATGCCTAGATGTATGCTTCTATAGATTCTATGACTAGATCTATGACCATAGAATCCTACCTAAATATCCAACATATTTCTCTCCAACCATCGTATCCACAATACATCCAATCAAATCCAGATACATCAGATTCTCCATCTCTGTCAATTTCACCATCAGATTTTTCGTCAAGTATACATCCGTCAGGCATATTCGTCTCAAACTTCCACTGAATATTTTCTAAAAATTCTACAGTATGACTGACTACAGTACTCAAGTGATCTACCGTAAGAACATGCGTACCAATACAATTCATCACTTTGAGCTTCTTCGTCGAGTTGAAGACAATGTGAAGACTGCGAAGTCTCTTGAAAGATGGTAGTTCCGGGATACTGTAGATAGTCATACTGTAGGTGTATTGGGTTACTGTACCTACTTCAGATTCTCCGTGCTGATATACAGCTTCGTGATTTTCAAGTCCATCGAATTCAGAAGAGCAACATCTGATGGGCGGAGCCTAGTTTGAATGATAAGTCGTTTCAATGATGGACACATTTCATACGCTAGACGCATTGATTGAACACGTTGGTCGATGAGCTGAGGATACTGTAGGTATACTGTAGGCCACGCCCACTTACCTCATCACTCTTATCACTATAGTGATTGTATGAATGTTGGAAATTGGCAGCGGCTAATGTAACATCAACATCATCGAATATGACGGTTTTGACATCACGCCAACTGAAAGTACAGTAATGGGATACGGTAGGTAGATCACACTCACTATGCACAAACACCGAACGACTTTTGATCTACACCAGCTAGATTCAATCGAGAAGCTGGGGAGAGATATGTGGAGACCAATTGTAAAGCATCTTGAGTTATGCTCTGGAATATAGAGGGGGTACTGTAGCATACTGTAGATGAGGTTACCATTTTCTATACTCTCAATATTTCAAAATGATTATAAAAAACAAAAAAGTGAAACACGTTTATTTCCAAGATTCATTCAACTGATTAAAGTACACGTCAATTTCCTTCTTCTCATCACTCTTTTTCGCCGACACTCTTGTATGTTTTCGTGCATTTCGAGCCTTTTGAATCCTCGCCAAAAATGGTGTTTGTTTGATGAAACGATCCCGCCAGAATGGAACGGTTATCAGGCCGACTGGGATGATTAGCAGGGGATTTCTGCAAAAAGTATGAAATTTATCAGTTGGAAAATGCATTGATAGTGTAGATCAGGTTGTGAGGATTCCAAATCTTTTTCAAATTTGGAAAAATATTGGTTTTGAGGCGAGTTATAGCTTGTTAAAGTTGATGCGCATTTCGCAGACCGGTTTTGGCGAAAAAGCAGACCCGTTTTTTTCTCTGCGTCTCCCAATGGTCAAAAAGCAGACCGGTTTTTATCTCTGCGTCTCTCGGCGAAAACCGGTCTGCTTTTTCGCCATTGAGAGACGCAGAGATAAAAACCGGTCTGCTTTTTGCACACCAACTTTCAACTCTCATAACTTTGCCCAAAATATAGATTTTTCAAAGCTCTAAAAAGATTTGGAATCCTCATAACTTGATCTACGCAATTTTCAAAAAACTCACAAATTAAAAACTGCTTCCGCAATAATAACAATCAACGTAATATGATTATCAATCAAATGAAACGCGGCGACTGCCAATAGTGAAATACCACACAGTAGTGCTATGGCAGCAAATATGACCACATTTTTCGCCATTTTTAGTGTCCTGGCATTCTCTTTTGCTTGATATCTGATATTTAGGGAATAGTAGTTGAGATTATCATGTTGCTCGAGTTTATGTTGGACTTTCATGTTAAATTGTAGAATTATAAAGTATATCTGGAAAAATGGTAGATCAAAACTTTTTTATCTGGATAGAAAAAACTTACACATAATGCTAAAACTATGACAATTCCTGAAACTATGATTCCAGTCAGGAAATTTATCAGCTCAAAAGTGGCGATGAGTGATAAAAACATGGTGATAACATGGGTGGAAATGAGGAGCGACGTACTGATATAGGTTCGAGGCTTCTTCTCGTAGTCACTGAAAATGAAAGTATTTAGAATTCTATGATCTATGAATCAAGTTCTATGGAAGATTCTATGTTACTAATCATAGATCTATGCTTCATCCCTGCATATATTCCTTTGACCATACTAGGGCAAGATCTATGAATACTTCTATGAACGGTTCTATGATCTATGGCAAAATACCTGAGAGGTTCTATGGTACTAGTCATAGATCTATGCTCTATTTTATTGTATTTTTTCAAAGTTCTATGATCATATTGGTACAAGATCTATGAATAATTCTATGGCTGATCTATGACTGTTGCATAGTTCTATGATCCATAATACAAATTCTATGAGCGGTTCAATGATCTATGATATAAGCCAACGAAACTATTATAAGATCTACGTTTTCAGGATTCTATGATCTATGATACTTTCAGAATGTTTATGCTACTAGTTTCTATGATCTATGCTCTACCCTACAATGTATCATTCTATGATAATTCTATGATCTACGATCCATAGATCTATGAAACTTCAACACCCCATATCTCAGCTCAAAGTACACCGAATTCTATGTTCTATGGCTCAAATTGAAGCATAGATCTGAAATTTTCAGAAAAAGAGCAACAAACCTAATAAAATAAGTAGCACATGCTCTTTCGCATGTCAATGTAAAAACACTAAAAACGACTGTAAATGCATAATGAAGGAACATAACTCCAGATATGAATAGTGGTAGAATATCAGTTTTATTGTTGATATGTGGCATTTCGTTCGGATCGTCGGTTATCCAGATTTTGTACTGTTTTTCTGAAAATTAACATAAAATGAAGTTATCATCCTGAAATGGTTGAGGGCCTAGAAAACCAATTATAGAAAGTTTCTAGGCCATCAACCTTTTTTGATTGAACATTTTTGAATTTTCCCATAAATTCAATCTGAACCATTTGTAGGCCTAGAAAACCAATAATATGACTTTTCTAGGCCACCAACTTTTTTGATCAAAGTTTCTTAAAGTTCGCCATAATATCAACCTAAATCACTTGACTTGATGGAACCAAGCGTGACGTCTAGGCCACTAAATTTTTCGAATTATCTCATAAAATCAACCTAAACTTCTTGGTGGCCTGGGAAACCAATTATAGAATTTCTCGGTGGCCTAGAAAACCAACTACAGGAATTTTCTAGGCCACCAACTTTCTTGATCGAAAATCAACCTAAACCCCTTGATGACCCAGAAAACCAATTATATGAGTTTTCTAGTCCACCAACATTTTTGATCGAAAATCAAGCTGAAATACTGATGGCCTAGAAAATCGACTATCAGAGTATTTTAGGCCACCAACTTTTCTGATAAAATTTTTTCGAATTTTCGCATAAAATCAACTTAAACCACCTGGTGGCCTAGAAAACCAACCATGGAACTTTTGGTGGCATAGAAAACCGAATATAGGAGTTTCCTAGGCCACCAAAACTTCCGAATGAAAATTTTGAATTTTTCCATAAAATCAGCCTGAAAAACTTGCTGGCCTAGAAAACCAAATGTAGCAGTTTTCTAGGTCACCATCTTTTCCGATCTAAGTTTTCGAATTTTTTCAAAAAATCCACCTGAACCACTTGGTGGCCTAGAAAACCAACTACAAGAATTTTCTAGGCCACCAACTTTCTTGGTATACATTTTTCGAATTTTCCCATAAAATCCAACCAACCTCTATCACCAACCGTCAAAAAACCAATCTGATACGGAAAACACAACGCCTTAGCGATCAATATTTCGAACCATTGTGAAATAATCGAAACAATAATAGTTGTCATATTACTATGAAAAACATGAACATTCTTGACAATGATACAGCATTGTATCGTCAAACCAGCTGATATAAGTGATAAAAATAGATGAACAAATGCTAGTACTATCGCATATCCATCGAGATAAAATGGTGTGTTGAGCAGAAAAACTGGCAAAAAATATTTGGATGAGTTGCCGATTAGAATGTTCATTGCTGCCTGGCTATCTGAAAAATTTCAAAAATTTAGGTTTAGCTCCAGGTCGTGACAGGTGCAAAAGTGGTATGTTTTTTGCGTCGAGAGGTGTTTGACCGAGGTAATCTGATTTTTGAGGGTGCATAGAATAGTGGTGATGTCAGGTTGGCATTTTTTCGATTTACAGCTGTTCGTATCGAAAATGAACATGTTACACTCTTTTCAGATAGGCAAATTTAGCGATTTTTCAGCAGACAAATGAGATTTTTGGATAGATTTCAGTATAAGGATCAAAACGCATTTTGAAATTCCGAAAAATCTTCATTTTCAGCGAAGTTGTGAGGTTTCAAAGTTGGTGTGCAAAAAGCAGACCGGTTTTTTTCTCTGCGTCTCTCAATGGTCAAAAAGCAGACCGGTTTCTTTCTCTGCGTCTCTCCCGAAAACTGGTCTGCTTTTTGACCACGAGAGTCACAGAGAAAAAAACCGGTCTGCTTTTTCGCCAAAAACCGGTCTGCGAAATGCACATCACCTTCAAATGCTTGTAACTTGGCTCAAAATAAAGATTTTCTGAAACTTGAAAAAGATTTGGAATCCTCAAAACGCGATCTACATGATGAATACATTTTCAAAAATCCGGAAAAAATGAGAGATAGATGGGAATCAGAAAAATATGTTAGAAAAAAAATATTTCGAAAAAAAAGTTGTCAGCTAGAACTTCAGATCAAAACAAAGTTCTGAAAATGTTTTCCAACATATCCTCATATTAGTCAGAAGGAAATGAAGGTTCCAATAATATTTACCTCTATTTTTTTGATATTATGTTGGAAACTTTACTTCTTCAAGTTTTGTCAACTCGACTATAATTAAGTTTTTTTATTTCCTTCTGAAAAGTAAACATTATTATTTCAGCATACTACGCAATTTTTTAGTGATTTTTTGATCCTTAACCTAATTTTAAACATATTTTTCGATAAAGGAGGTCGAAAAATCATGATTTTTAGTGGAAAAAACACTTATTTTGAGGTGGAAATTAGGTTAAAATTGGACTCTAGAAAAGTTACGTATGCATGTGATATTAAACCTAAATACACATAATTGAATAAGGAAAGTTTGGGAGATTGGGAGATTGAAATATAATTGTAGGTAGTTTGATAATGGTTAATGGGGTTATGAAATTGGGTCTTCGAGATACTGTGACATAGCTGAAACTGTGCTACAGTACTACAAAAAGGCGGAACGAACACACTGAAAATAGTATATATGAACGATTCTATGATCTATGATACATTTGGATCATCATCCAGGAATTCTATGATCTTTGATACGATGATTCTGGAAGAGATTTTATGATCTATGCACTATCCTACAATCTATCCTTTTTCGTTCTATGCTCTATGGTACTAGAAACATATCTATGAATAGTTCTATGATCTAAGGCTCATAGATCTATGAAACTTCAGAATCCTATATCTTAGCTCAATGTATATAGAATTCTACGCTATATGGCGCAAATCGATGCATAGATACTCCACTTGAATACCATAAAATGTTGAAAATTGAATATCACAGAAGTCAGCGGATGAAATCAGAATTCTAACTTTCGTGAAAGTATTGAAACTTTGAATCAAAAAAGTTGTTTTTCTACCATATAATTATAGTGGTAATAACCATATCCTTTTTGATAATTTCTTGAACTTGTTGAAAAGTGTGAGTTCAAAATTTTTGACATAACTTTTTGAAAATCAAAAATGTCGATCTCCACTAATGCTATCAATCTCTATATCTAGAGCGTAGGAGTTTCACAAAACGAAAATCAGTTCTTGATATGCGCCTTTAATACAGTATACCAATGTCTATATTATTTTGGATTACTGTATTAAAGGAACATCGTCTGGAACAGCTCAATACTCATGAAACTGCGAAAAAAACCTCTAAAAACTTTTTCAACGTTTTTCAAAAAATAGTAAATTGACAAAATGTTGGTTTTCCGGAAATATTTTGGGAAGAAGAGAACAAAACAATTTTTTGAAATTTATGAAAACTGTAAAATCTATGAAAAATACTGAAACAATGAAGAAACCTTCATTTTTCTTTATCATGTAATTATAGTTGAATAATCATAGACTATACTTTACATGTTTTCGAACTTTTTGAAAAAAAAATGTTTCCGCCTTTCCGCCTGGGCTGGTTGATTTGTTTTTTGTTAGTTGAAAGCATCACTCATGTGATATGTTGATATGCACTTTTTCATTCAAAACTCATTTAGTGACACCAAATCAAATTTGAAGTTTTGTTTTTTTTTGATCAAAATGAAATGAGATTTCCGCAAACTTAAAGTAAGTGAGATGGAAAATATATGATTGGGGAGCATGCACCTTTAATACAGTATACCAAAGTCATTGAACCAGTATACTGTATCAAAGGCACATATCAAAAAATGGTTTGTTGAAAAATGAAAAAAAAGGGTTTTCAAGACAGACGAACAAAAAAGGTGGATGTAAAAAGTTTCAAAACTTTCAAACCACTTCGAAACTCAAAAAAGTGATCTTTGCACCAAAAACCAGCATAATTACCGGTTGATATATATCTAGTGAACACATACATCATTTTATGATTCAACTGACAATTCTGATTCTATATATTTCACACAAGTGCTCAGTTTCAAACTATGATAACATGAAATTATGGTGAATTTATAACATGGGTAGAAATATTTATAAGCTACAGAATATGGAATATTATGCACAATATATAATAAATAAATGGGGAAAGTTTTGTTTTTTTTTCCTTCATCGATCAAAATGTGACTTCCGATTTAGTGAAGGTGAACAACTTTTCAGAGCAAGACATTTTTCACTTATTTTCACAAGTTCTAGAGTCGAAAATCGGAATCCTCGTACGAAACCATTCCAAATGTGAAGAAAAAGTGACGATTTTGAGCCACATTGCAAGCTTTTGGAGATGGTGTGCAAAAACCGGTCTGCTTTTTGCACATTGAGAGACGCAGAGATAAAAACGGGTCTGCTTTTCGACCATCGAGAGACGCAGAGATTAAAACTGGTCTGCTTTTTCGCCATTGAGAGACGCAGAGAAAGAAACCGGTCTGCTTTTTGACCATTGAGAGACGCAGAGAAAAAAACGGGTCTGCTTTTTGCACACTCGTCTTGAAGCGATATTACAAACAATCAGATATATCAGCAGAAGAAATAGCAAACATGCCGACACCAGAAGCAGGTGGACATCTATAATAAGCTTATCGACCTCCCCTTGTCATTCACATATATTTCAGTGACCACTCTGATTCAATTATCAACTATACTTTTTCTAGTTTGATTAAATTCCCAAACCCACTTCTATTTTTGTTGTGTTATATGAAGTGGGCGATCAAAATTTGATAGACATGAAATTAATCACTCAAACAAAATATGGAGAATTGATTACGTCAATGACTTCCGGCTTGTCTATAGCACTAACTGATTGGGATATTGTAGGTACCGTATCTACCTTCAAAACAAATATATCGAAAATCCATCGCTAACTATTGTAGATAATCATATAATGAACACTTTTGTGAAGTTTGAAGGAAATCTGTTGACCGGTTCTCGAGTTATTAATGACGGCGCATGTGGCTATAACTGAATGGGATACTGTGTGTACCGTATCTACCTTCAAAACAAATATATCGAAAATCCATCGCTAACTATTGTAGATAATCATATAATGAACACTTTTGTGAAGTTTGAAGGAAATCTGTTGACCGGTTCTCGAGTTATTAATGACGGCGCATGTGGCTATAACTGAATGGGATACTGTGTGTACCGTATCTACCTTCAAAACAAATATATCAAAAATCCATCGCTAATTATTGTAGATAATCATATAATGAACAATTTTGTAAAGTTTGAAGGAAATCTGTTCATTGGTTCCAGAGTTATTAATGACGACGCATTTGGCTATAACTGAATGGGATACTGTAAGTACCGTATCTCACTTCAAAACAAATATATCAAAAATCCATCGCTAACTATTGTAGATAATCTTATTATGAACACTTTTGTAAAGTTTGAAGGTAATCTGTTCATTGGTTCAAAAGTTATTAATGACGGCGTATTTGGCTATAACTGAGTGGGGTACTGTAGATACCGTATCTACCTTCAAAACAAATATATCGAAAATCCATCGCTAACTATTGTAGATAATCATATAATGAACAATTTTGTGAAGTTTGAAGGAAACCTGTTCATTGGTTCCAGAGTTATTAATGACGGCGTATTTCGCTATAACAGATTGAATTTATTGTACAGTAGTGCGAATCAGTGTTTTTTACATAATCTTTATTTTCAATAACAGATTGAATACATAAAGGAAACGTAATGATTCAACAATTTTAGGTTGTTTCTAAATCTGCACATTACAGACCCAATTTGTGTCTACAACAAATGTAACAAATCGTGCATCTTGTCTCCGGATCCAACTCGTTCAGTTGCTTTGTATTTGTCACTATATTGAACACATCTTTCTGATTGATTTTGCTCGCGATGGTCAAATTAGATGTCATACATTTTGGCTCAAATCCTGGAAATACAAATATTGTTGAGATGAAAAGGTTTTCAAAATTTACCCAAGGTGAGTCCGCCAAGCGATACCAATAGAAGGAGGGCGAAAAATATCAATCGAATAATTGACAACATTCTGCAAAGGACTGACTGACCAGAATGACCAGTATGAAACTTGTCGATAAATTTTTGAAGCACCATAACTAGGCGGACCCACTATTGTATTCGTCATCAATTGTATATTGTGGGCCCGTTGTTTTAGACAATAATGATGTTGCATCCTTTTTTAGAAAGAATGAAAGGTGTACAACTATTGTGTAGTCGGCAAATACTGTCGGACCCGTTGTAAATGTCATTATCACAAAAAAATCAATGCTTGTTTCAGAATAGCTTGCAGATCACAAAGGAAGAAGGAAAAAGGAGCTCCGACAGTGTAAACGGTCTAGCCAGAATGGAACGGTTATCAAGCCGATTGAAATGATGTGTAGTGGATTTCTGCCAAAATAACATAGTTTTTGATAAGAAAAATGAATTTATTCTGTAGATCAGGTTGCGAGGATTCCAAAACTTTTTCAAATTTGGAAAAATATTGATTTTGAGGCGAGTTATAGCTTGTCAAAGTTGGTGCGCAATTCGCAGACCGGTTTTTGGCGAAAAAGCAGACCGGTTTTTTTCTCTGCGTCTCTCATGGCTGTGGCAAAAAACCGGTCTGCTTTTTGACCATGGAAGAGACGCAGAGAAAGAAACGGGTCTGCTTTTTGCACACATTCACAAATTTCTCGTTTTTCAGCTGTCTTTTCCGAACTTTTCGGAAAATGATGGATATAAAATTGATCAGCGCGACTCAACAATTGTGACAAAAACGACAAATGGTCGATTTCATCGAAAAGTGCATGAAAAACACATGAAATCAAAGCTGCTTTATTCAAATTTCTTATGACCATATTAAAAATTCAATGAAACGATAGGTTGCTATTCTTCTGGCCGAAACTTTTCGTCTTTGTACAGTCTTGCTTGTTGATTGGCCCATATCCAAAAGAGTACTAATGTTACTGTGGGTATGAAAAACCCGAACCAAATTCCGGTGAAATACATTGCGTATTCCTTAACTGACAGTTTGGCCGCCCGTAACTTTGGTGCAACATTGGTGCCAACCGTTGAATCATTCAACTTCGACTCGGTCGCCTTCTGCTCCTTGTCCTTCTTCATCGAATTATGTTGATTTTCTGGTGATGGGTGAATTGGTGTATTTGTTGGGTGCAACTCACTTTTTAACACTGACTTCGTATCGAATTGATAAATATGATAATCATTCAATTGAATGAGTTTTAGTCGACTTTTATATACATTTTGTAGGTCTCACGTCACGTATCTTTTGACGTTATCATATTTTTTTTCTGAATTTTGTAAATTATGCGAATCTCGTGCGAAACGCAGACCTGCAAAAAGCAGACTCCAGAAAACCGGTCTGCTTTTTGACCATGAAGGACGCAGAGAAAGAAACGGGTCTGCTTTTTCGCCAAAAAGCGGTCTGCGAATTGCGCATAATTTTCAAAAGCTCCTAACTTGGATGTAAATGATGATTTTTTGAAATTTTAACAAGATTTGGAATCCTTCAAGCGGAATCTACTTGATGGAAATTGTTTTTGATTACACCAGACAAATTTATCATTTAAAAGTTTATCGTAGCAATTCATATCTAGTCCTATAATCATCCTTATCAATTTTCAAAAGTGGATAATCAATGCCCATCACATGATACTGTTGATACCATTGTGCTCTTATATAGTCTTCCCCCGCCAACAACTCACTTGATCCTTCTTCACCATATTTCTCTTTTGTTTCAACATACAACTGCTGTAATAATATTAATTATCATTCTGATCATACTTCATCAAACTAACCGACTCCTCATAAACTTTTCCTTCCAGAGCAAAAAACGACGCGGTAAGGGGTGTATATTTCAGTAGTGGTTGTATATACCTAGCACATAGATCACCAATTTCATATGATTTGAATATCTCAGATAAACGGAACATGGCTCCGTAGGTGAAATTGGCTGAAAAGAAGTATGGTCAAACATTGATATAATGATACTTACACTTGATCCGACGAGAAAAGGGAGGAAGAATATGTAAAAGCTCTATGAAATCTAGCAATTGACAATTGACTTGATATCGTTTATGGTTAACACTGAACAATTGTTGAAAGAATCGGCAATTGTCAGAGAGTGTCTATAATCATTATTATCATCATATCATATCATATCAGTACCTACCTTCTTGTGACATCTCACAACTCCACCTATCATCTCAATATCGGTGAATCCTTTCAGCTTCAATATTTTCCCTTTCAACTCTTCTTTGTTGATTCTCCTTCCATCTATCTCTACCACTCTAACTTCTATTGTTGCATATCTAAACCTAGGCTCATCAACTGACCATTCCAAGCAGGAACTTCCGTATATTTCGTCATCCGTCAATACCACGGTAGTAAAAGGCTCAATAAACTAGATTTGATTTATCATGGGGGTATATATCTTACCATCGTACGTACTCCATAAGCATCATAATCAATGAGCTGTTTATTTTCATTGAAAAACTCAATATCGACGAACACTTTTTTCTTATTTCGAGAATCGGCGAACCGCTCAATAAGGCTAATAGTAACTTCATTATCGTTTTTTTCTAGCATCACTTTGCTTCAAAATATTATTATTGAAGAAACTTCAATATAACTCACAAGAAACATTGGTTGATATATCTGTAGACTTTTGGTCGTTGATAGGAAAAGTATATCAAATTATCATCTAGCTTGTATGGATTGATGTATAGTTTAGTGTTATTGTCAATTGGGAGACGATGGAATTGGCAAGACATGGACATGGTGTGGCACCAATGAAGGGTGCAGAAATGAGAGAGGTGGAAAAGTAGAGGTTTAGAGAAAAACAGCACGCGTGCTCAAGCGGCATGAGGCGGAATATGGGTTACTGCACTTTTTGACGCAGAGAGACGCAGGAAACACGCTAGTCTGCTTTCTGCACATTGAGAGACTCAGAGAAAGAAACCGGTCTGCTTTTTCGCCAGAAACCGGTCCGCAAAATGCGCATCAACTTTGAAAGATCATAACTCGGCTGAAACTGAACGTTTTTCAAAAACTCAAAAAGAGTTGGAATTCTCACAACTTGATCTACACAGCAAATGGATTATCTTATCGAAAAATACGAAATGATATAGCGTGCAACTTCATGGCAGAAAAACAGATCTCAATATTTTCTTGAACACCTATTTTCTATATCGTTGAATAAAATGCATCACTTTTCAAAAACGTTCCACTTTTTCACTGGACGGTTACAATTAACAGCCATCTGCTCTTTCTCCTCGATACACCATGTCGAGCTTTCTCCATATTTCCTCTCTCAGCCTATTTTTCTCTAACCCCTCTTATGTCCTTCATCTCTTCTTCATTTGCACCCTCATATATGCACCATGCCTTGCCAATTCATCCGTCTTCCTTTTGATAATCGCAACAAAATATTTATAAATCCGTATAAATGCGATGACAAAGTCATTTATTTTTCACCCAAACGACCAATTGTCTATAAATATATTAATCAGTTTTTGTTGTAAGTGTTGCACCGGTTTTGTCAGTAACTTCCAACTTTCAGGAAACTTAAAATCGTTGACGATGCATTTTTCATTGCTTCACGCGCCGGCGATGCACAAAGAGAACTAAAAATGGAGTTGAATATTGGTTTTTATGATAGAAAACGACGATGTCTACGTATCGATGAGTATCCCGAAACGACAGTGGTTAGTCAATCTCGCAACAAAAAAAACGTTTTTTTACCTACCGTATCCTTAGCAGAAATCGCGCTTTCCGATTGTTGTCTTGCGGCTACGGTAAGTAAAAAAAAACTTTTTTTTTCTCAATTCAGCGCGATACATTAGTGTCATCCTGCTATTTTTAATGGGGTAAGCAAGCATGGTGCATAAGCTTATAATCTGTCACGCCCTACAAAATTTGGACGACGTGATTTCCTTTAGAACTAGGATAAATTGTAAATATACATCATCCGCTACGGTAGTTAGCATTAGAGCACGTTTGCAGTGTTACTCAACATTTGAGCAGGCTAGCCTTGAAATGTCGAAAATTCAACTTGTTTTCCAGTTTGGACTCCAAGAAACGACTCGCCGTGAATATGAAGGCGGATCTTTCCATATAACTGATGAATTCGAATCACCTCTACATAGATATGCAACAATGGAAGTGAAGGTGAAAACGGTAGATGGTAGAACACAAAATAAGGAACACCTGGAACGGGAACTTCGGAAGCTGAGAAAGTTTACAGATATTTCTTGCAATGGTGGAGTTGTTCGGGTTCATAGAAAAGTGAGGGAATATATGGTTTGATATGAGAAAAAAAATTTTACAGACCATGTCTGATAACTGTCCATTTTTCAAACAATTGTTTAGGGATAAACAAAGTAAATACCAGGTGAATTGTCACCTGTTGGATCTCCTTGAAATGGTTTTCTGCTTACCACCATTTTCTCGTCGCGTTACATGTAAGCTCGACTTATCTAACAATATCATGAAGTTTCACAACAGCTGGAATAACATATGGTGCTCTTTACCGTTTATCCGAGATTTTCAAATGCTATAGAATTGGAGATCTATGTGTCAAGTACATGGATTCATTGAAGAAGTATACACCATTATCAGCTGGATTTATTGCTTCGGAGGGATTCGTTGAGCAAGAAGCGGTTAGTTAATATCACGTTGATTCATTACATATTGTCGTTCAGAAGTTGTATTTGGAAACAATAGATGATTATGGAGAAGAAAATATTGATGAGAAGTTGAGAGAAGAAGAAGAGCTGAGAGTTGAATGGTATGAGCAATACCATCGATTAGCGATTGATAATCCCTTATTGGATGTTATGAGCTTGCCTGGCAGCATTGAAAGGATTCTATGAATAAATAATTTTTGAGTCATATGATGTATATAAAAAAATATAACGATGTAAATAAATAAACCAGAACCTAATGCGATTACAAAAATATACGGTCATCCAGTCCAGAATGCAAAGACAATTTTTATGACTACACTATTTGACGGTATCATACCTAAAACTATTCGATAATGTTTGCTCAATCCGGTTCTACCTGAATCCTTCGTTTTATCCAATTGCGTATTTGTTTTTGAAATATTTTCGATTTCAAATTTTTCGTCTAGATTTTCCTCGATCTGCCGATTATCTCTTATCTAAGTAAATGTATTCATCAGGTAGGTCCCGCTTGGAGGATTCCAAAACTTTTTCAAGTTTCAAAAAATCATCATTTTGAGGCAAGTTATGCGATTTTAAAGATGATGTGCATTTCGCAGACCGGTTTTTGGCGAAAAAGCAGACCCGTTTTTTTCTCTGCGTCTCGCATGGTCAAAAAGCAGACCGGTTTTTGTGAGAGACGCAGAGATAAAAACCGGTCTGATTTTTCGCCATCGAGAGACGCAGAGAAAGAAACGGGTCTGCTTTTTGGCCAAAAACGGGTCTGCGAATTGCGAATCAACTTTGTATGGTCATAACTCGGCCTAAAAGGAAGATTTTTCAAAAATTCAAAACGATGTAGTCGCTTCAATATTTTTGTTGACGATTTTGAGGAAAAAAATAGAGCAAACGATATAGAACGTGAAACTGGACTGCTTGAAAATGACGTGAACTAGTTTGAAACTGTGTCGAAAATTTTTGGTTCATTATTTCGGACGAAAGAGTCTAAAAGCTATTAAAACCCATTTCCTGATCTGAACAAGGAGTGTTGTCAAAGTCAGGTACGTATCGACACTGACGCATTTCGAGTGCAAATATGTAGGATTCAGATTGCATATCGATTTGAAATGGATGCACGACATATGATTGACTTATTGATGAATTTGGCTGGTCCTGCCACACTTGCCGCTTATACCTTGTCACAATGCGGAGGGGTACTGTAGTTATCATCATGGATGGACCTAAACCTATATTGTTTGCAGAAAAAGAAGGACGATGGTGGTGCATCGGAAGCATCGAAAAAAGAAGGTGGTGATGATGGAACATCAGGAGTGTCGAGTAAAGCGGGTGGACCGGAAGGAGAGCCATCGGCTGCGGGACCAGGAGGAGCCCCAACTGCAGGTGGTGCAGCACCAGCCGATCCGAATGCACCAAAAGCGCCAGCCAACCAGGGAGCAGTCGCCGGAACTCATGATCCGAATTATCAAACATTGGCGGGTATTGAGAACAACTTTGGAGCCGATAAGGCGGGTGGTGCGAAACCAGCTGGTGGAGCCGCACCAGCACCAGCAGGTGGTAAACCGGCAATGGCTGGTACTCATGATCCCAACTATCAGACACTGGCGGGACTTGGTAATGATGTGTTTGCGAAGAAGGATGGTGGAGCAGCACCAGCTGCCGGTGGAGGTGGAGCACCGGCTCCAGCAGCAGGAGGAGGGAAAGGAATGGCAGCGACACACGATCCGAATTATCAGACATTGGCTGGACTTGGAAATGATGTATTCAACAAGGGTGGTGGTGGTGGAGCGGCACCAGCTGCTGGTGGAGGTGGTCCGACACCAGGCAAGGATGTGAATGCAAAGGCGGCGACACACGACCCGAATTATCAGACGCTGGCTGGATTGAATAATGATGTGTTTAAGAAGGAGGGTGGTGGAGGTGGTGGAGCACCACCGGCGGCGGGTGGAAAGGGACCGGTTGCACCGGCTGATAAGGTGATAATTGATAACTGATAAGGTTTGACAAAGTGTTTTTAGAACCAAAAAGCTGCCACCCAAGATCCAAACTATCAAACACTTGCTGGAATCGGTGGTGACGTCTTTGGTGCGGATAAGAAGGTTGCTGGTGGTGGAGGTGGTGGTGGACCGGGTAAACCACAAGCGCCAGCCAACAAGAATGTCAAGGCTGCCACCCAAGATCCAAACTATCAAACATTGGCGGGAATTGGTGGAGATGTATTTGGTGCGGATAAGAAGGTTGGTGGTGGTGGTGCACCAGCTGGGAAGAAGCCGCAAGCACCGGCGAATAAGAATGTGAAAGCGGCGACACAGGATCCGAATTATCAGACATTGGCGGGTATTGGTGGTGATGTGTTTGGTGCGGATAAGAAGAAGAAATAGGTTTTTGTATAATGTTTGTATTTTTTGATAAACATTTATAACATACTATGTTCTTGATTCTGTTCAAAAAATATGACCCTTGAATAAACAAATCCTGTTCATTTGATGTTGCAGAGAATAGATTTTGATATGAAGATTCTAAATCATGTTTAACTTTTGAAAAATGTTCATTTTCAGCCGAGTTATGCTCTTTCGAAGTTTGTGCGCATTTCGCAGACCCGTTTTGGCGAAAAAGCAGACCGGTTTTTATCTCTGCGTCTCTTAATGGTCAAAAAGCAGACCGGTTTTTGGGAGAGACGCAGACTGCTTTTTGCACATTGAGAGACGCAGAGATAAAAAAACCGGTCTGCTTTTTCGCCATCGAGAGACGCAGAGAAAAAACCGGTCTGCTTTTTCGCCAAAAACCGATCTGCTTTTTGCACATTGAGAGACGCAGAGATAAAAAACCGGTCTGCTTTTTCGCCAAAAACCGATCTGCTTTTTGCACATTGAGAGACGCAGAGATAAAAAACCGGTCTGCTTTTTGCACATTGAGAGACGCAGAGAAAAAACGGGTCTGCTTTTTCGCCAAAGAACGGGTCTGCGAAATGCACCTCAACTTTGACACCTATCAGAAATTTATAGCTGCTTTTTTGTTATCAATTTTTCGTTATTTTTTCAAGAACTCGTCTCATTTGACACATTATCAAGTTCGAGGGCACGCACAAAACGGTATCAACAACTCCTAGTATCTACTGAAACGAATAGTGGTGGAGGCAATCTGTTTCTTAACGGTTAGCAGTATATAGACACAAATAATATGAAAATAGTTTATTTGGAAAAGTAGATACCTATTTGATATTATTCATATTTATCAATTTGTTTGTCATTCGAATCCCATGACATCAACGTTGTTTTGTTGCTTTTTCTTCTTTCGACTTTTCATCCAATATGTTCATTATATCACTCTTCCAATTATCAGAAATCGATTGGAACTCTGCTGTTCCCACATATCTCCTCAATTCATCCAATTTCCAGTATCGATTTGTCTAAATCCTCCTTATATTTTCATCATATATATTTCCTCTCACCATTAGGCTCGGCATATTATACTTCTTCGCAGTGCTCACTTGCCATGAAATATCCGTCCTAACTGTTTCATTCACATATTGCACACACATCTTTTTAACAACATCGAGACCATATTTATGTGCAAATCCCAATAGTCTTGATATACTCGTTGTCACACCATTCTCATCCGGATTACAGTACCATGAATTGGGGAGTAATTGAGTCGGGTAGATCATGTTGAGGATACGACGGAAATCACGAGGTGATATGTCACCCAATTTGATATCAGATGAGGATTGGAATAGTTGATGGAATATTGGGGAACAATATGATAGCAACTGTAATTATCATAATTGTTATCAGTGATCAAATGATAACATACTTCTCTACAAACATAGAATACTTGATCCCTAATAGTTATCTTTCCAGTACTGATAACAGGGTGATAAACTCCATAATTCAAGTATCGTCTTCTCTCAAATTTCTCATCTATTTCATCTATTTTGATACTGACTGTCAACCGGGCATCCTTCTCATTCCTTGTTGTTTTCAATATCTTCCCAATATACAATTCCTCTGATGGGAATGGAGTATCGAATCTTCGATACATTGTTTGTTGATCACATTGGACTGTGACTTTTCCTTTAACCATCAATGGTTTCGAAAACGATGGACAGAACATGGTGATGAACATATATTCCTCAGCCAGTTTGTTCTTCTCTGTTTTGAACTCATCTAAACAACAATCAATTGAAATTGTTCGTTAAAGGGGGTGATCAGGGAGTTGGGATAAAAATTAGGGTAAAAGTAAGGTTGATTCTAGGTTTTTAGAAAAAATTTGGACGAATTTTGATGAAAAACAAAAAAAAATTTGGGTGTCCTCGGGTTACTGTAGATCTTAAAGGCGCATAGGGTTTTTTTCAATTAAAAATTAAGCGTCGATTTTCTTCAGAAAATATCGATTTGCGTGCGAAATTTCTGAAAATTTAAGAGTTCGTTGCGAGACCCTGCGACACATACCCGTATGCGCCTTTAAGATCTACAGTAAACCGAGGACACCCAAATTTTTCTGTTTTTCATCAAAATTCGTCCAAATTTTTTCTATAAACCTAAAATCAACTCTAGTTTCACCCGAAATTTTATCCCAACTCCCTGATCACCCCCTTTAAACCTATCCTACCTTCAGAATATCCTTCTCCCTTCCTTATCAAATCACTATTCTTGTCGGTTAACTTGTTTAGCTCGATATCCCTATATTATGGATATTGTAATCACTTATCATTTTTGTCAACACATACCAACTCTCATTCAAAAAATGTATCGTAATCTTATCACCCTCCAATTCCTCCCATTCATCTCTTCTATCATCCTTGATATCTCCCATTTTGAATATTCTCATAACCGAATCGTCTACACAAATTGGAAATCCAATATTCTTCACAGAATCATATGCATTGCCCTTCTGACTCTAAAATAATAAATCAATTATAATCATTCTGTTATAGTCTTACTTTGATCAAATATAGGCTATCAGGGTACGACAGTATAGTTGGTGATCGAACTTCTTTATCATAATCATACATCCTTATATCCTGTCTAAACTTGCTATGTGTCATCTGCTCAACCACTGATAGTTTCAATTGTCTGGCTGTTTCTCTTATCTGATATTTGCTCGTCTCTAGATACATAAACATATAATCCTAGATACATATATTCTACTAACTTCCAAACTTATGATTATCCTCCTTCTCATCAATCTTATCAATTTCTTCATCGATATACTTGTCGATATAATACATTCTATCGAGCCATTTTGTATCAACTCTTCTCTCCTTCGATTGATAATATGATCGTAGTTTGCCACTATTCACATGTCCATTCTTTCGAAACTTATCAGGATCTCCGACATCCCCATTTTCTTCGATGGGCTTGGTATAATCTAAATATTCCTTATCACTTTATCATTCTTATCATTTCCACCAACATTTCTGCCATTCAAACCCATGTTCCACCCATCCTTTTGGCAATACAAATGGTGCATGTATCATATCAAGTATCGATTTGACTGTTACTCCATCCAGATTCGATATATCAATTGTTGATGACTTTTGAAATTGATCATAGAAGAATGATGAGTGAAGTGATAAGATCTGAAATCAGAAGATTCTTACAATCAAAAACTGAAATATCAAATATTCGTTATGTTCAAAATTTAAGAAAATGTATCCATGAGGTAGATCCTGTTTGGAGGATTCCAAATCTTTTTCAAGTTTCAAAAAATCATCATTTTGAGGCAAGTTATGAGCTTTTGAAAATGATGCGCATTTCGCAGACCGGTTTTTGGCGAAAAAGCAGACCGGTTTTTATCTCTGCGTCTCTCAATGTGCAAAAAGCAGACCACGTCTGTTTATGCCCGGCAATATTGCTTACGATCATCGCGCGCAAATGTATGTTTGCGGACTGCACACTATTTCGCAATCCAGGAAATAATGAATTTTAAAACGACGAATTAAGCATAAAAACGCTATTTTTAAAATTTTTCACCCGAAAAAAGGGATTTCTGAAGCGACTAGCAATTTTTTAAGATATGAACAAGCAGAAATAATGCAAAAATGACTGAGAAACACCCGAAAAACACCACCAAACCCTCTTTTTACAGATTAATCGAGTTTTTATGGAAACTATGGACTTTTGAGTAGTTTTTGATGCTTAATTATGCTTATATTAACATTGCAATATTTAAAAAAGCAGAAGAAATCAATTTAAAACTGTTTCGTCTTTTTTCCGTCGTTGAAAAAAAGTGAAAATTACTTGATTTCTTAATATTCCGTAATTTTTATCACCAAAGCTTCTTTCCAATCAGAAAAATCCAAGGAATTCAAATCTCAAATTAGTTTTTGATAATATTCAGCCGTTTTCTTGATTTTGGGTGCATAAATTTGCAAAGTGCGCGTGGCCTAACTTGCCGCCGCGGCCACTGTTGTAAACAGACGTGAGACCCGTTTTTGTGGAGAGACGCAGAGAAAAAAACGGGTCTGCTTTTTCGCCAAAAACCGGTCTACGAAATGCGCATCATTTTCTTGATACACTTACAGCTTTTGATACATGATATATATTTGTATTTGTGATAATGATTCCATCAGTCAATCCCTTCTCATTCTTATCGAATTCTCTCGTCTTCCTCATATCAATACCATAATGCTTATCAATCCATATCAGTATTTCGAGTCTTGTATCATTATTCACTTTATGTATCAAGTCTCTCCATCCACATATCTTCTCGAACTTCATCTCTTTCTTATTCTTGATATCGAATCGTTTCGTCTGTATCACTCCTCCATAATCAATTTGCATGATTCCAGTCATTTTGGTATTGAATGACCATTGATCATCAATATGTAATTGTATATCCAAATATTCCATATCATCAATCACTACTTTTTTGCCACTCCAAGACCTTAATTCAATAAATTATCAAAATACAGTAACCCAAAGTGATCTACCATATGACCCCGAATTTGAAGAATTGCATCATTGGAAACTGGTCGAAGTAGAAATTATTGAGTTTTGGTGTGAATTTCCAATATCCATATTTTTCAACTTTGAGCATGTCTTTTGTTGTGCTCATTTTATCACAAAATGATAATTGATATGGAATCAAACGATCATCAACAGGGTCACGTATATCCGAATATAAAATAAATAAACAGGGGATAAAATGTTTGTGTTGGAGAAAAATATATATTCAGTTGAAAAATCGCAAAATATAAAAGTTCTGGCTATGTCCTTATGGGATCAAAACTGGTTGCATATATCCGTATATACGTGTCTAACTTTTTCTATGCCATGCGGTGATAAATGATGGGGTGATGTGAAAAATGAGAATCCAGTCCCATCATCCCTGTCAGCAATGAGAAAAGCATAGACAATTATATCATACCTTAAACTATTTGATGATGTTTGTTCAACATGGTTCTAGCTGAAAACTATCTTTTTGAAATATTCCCGCTTTCAAAATTTTCTTCTGGTTTCCCATCGATCTGCTGATTTTTTCTTACTTAAGAAAATCTATCCATCAAATAGATCCCGCTTGGAGGATTTCAAAACTTTTTCAAGTTTCAAAAAATCATCATTTTGAGGCAAGTTATGAGCATTTGAAAATGATGTGCATTTCGCAGACCGGTATTTGGCGAAAAAGCAGACCGGTTTTTATCTCTGCGTCTCTCAATGGTCAAAAAGCAGACCCGTTCTTGTGAGAGACGCAGAGATAAAAACCGGTCTGTTTTTTCGCCAATAACCGGTCTGCAAAACGTACATCTCTTTCAAATTCTCCTAACTTCACCCGTATAAAAATATCGATTTTGAGGCAAATTGTATCACTTTTCTTGAAATCACAGCATTTTATCAGTTAATTTGACCTATTTTGTGTGTTTTTCGATTTTTCCGACGATTATTTCTTCCTGATTCACCTTTTTTCCGCATGAAACTACGAAAAACCGTCGATTTCCATATTGTCTGAAAAAATGCATTCTCCTCGTGAAATACACATCAGCACTGCAGGACCAATTTCGCAATGGGGAGCTTGCGCCTTTAATGTTTACTGTAGAAGTCAACCGCACAAAAATAAATTTCGCGCGAAATGCATTGCAACGCCTGTTTTGTCATCATTTTCTTCAATTTTCTTTTATGTTCCGCCCAAATCAAGACAATTTGATCAAATTTCAATAATTTGTCACTCAAATTCTGTCAAAAACTAATTTTGCAACCTATTTTCTTCGTTTTTTCGCGTGACCTATTTATTGGTTGGAATAAGAGCACGTTTTTCATTCCTGGTAATTCGTCATTTGGCAGTCCGTCGAGTCAGCGACAATTGGAATCGGGAAAATTGACTTGAAAGCTAAGTTTTAGTCTTTTTTTCATAGAAAAACTAGAAAAATAGTAGGAAAATCGCTCAACTGAGAGATTATAAGAAAAATTGAAACATTTTTGAACCAACAAAAACTATCAAATGTTGTCGAATATAATAGATATTCAACATAATTTTGATAGTTTTAGTTGAAGCCAACATTAGCTGAAAAGTGCCCAACCGGAGTCCTCGGCAGGTTAAGAACTATGTTCTTTTCCTATAGATACAGCAACAAAGCGTGTCCTGAACGATGTCTATTCGGTTAGACTGAAGTTTTGCGAGCGTGAGCCAGACGCGGCCCGTGAGCTTCGGCTCACTTTTATGGTCTTGAAACGCGTTCAATGATGGATTGTTCACCGGAGTAGGCTTTTGTTGGACGAAATTATATGTTTCAAATAGAAAACTAGGTGTTTACTTTAATTTTTAGTCATTTTGACTAGTATAAGCTCATTTTCCTATCATTTATTTGATTTCGTTGCAGAGAAATACACAATCAGTGAACTAGGACAAATGGAATGGAACATCAACACGGACGGCCTCGAAAAATGAGGGATTTTCGAGCAAAACATTGAATAGTAGCTGCTTATAACATAAAACAACAATAATTACATATTTTTAGATAAAAACAACAATTATTCGAGTTGAAGAAAGATGGAACAATGAATTGAAGAGCGAAAAACAGCTGAAATTGATGAAAATCAAGTTTTGTGCGCTTATTTCAACACGGAAATGCTCAGAAAACTAGATTTTTGAGTAGAAAAATTGGAATAGTAGTTTTTCACAGCGTAAACAAATAAATATTGTGTGTTTTCAGATGAATATGGATGTGATTTGAATGGAATTGCATAATAAAATCAATATTTATCCGAGAAATCGACGATTCACAACCATACCAGCTGAAAATGGATAAATATCTATATTAGCAGAAACGACGATCAAGGTTTGTATTATTTGTACTGTGGAGCAGAATCTTGGGATATTCGAACATAAAAGCTTCGAATTTTCTTTTTTCTGCTCTCTTCTTGTTGTTGCAAACCACAAGGAAAGATAGGCGCAATATAAACAAGTTCTTTGACAGCTCGTCCAAAACTGAAGCTTTTTTAAAATAAAAATATAGTTTCTTATATTAAATTGATAATGTATCTGATTCCGTTGCAGAAATACGATCAAGATTGGTGATGTTTCGTCGAAAAGATGCTGATAAGGTTGGATTTCAAGAGATTCGTCCAGTTTGATGTGATAGATCAGGATTTCAAAGTGGAAAATCGAATAGTAGTCGTTACATCGCAAAATATATAATTTGTTCCTGAATTTCAGATGAATATGGATGTGATTTGAATGATACTCGTCGATTTCAACTTTTCCTCTACATCAATCTGCCTTCAAACCGCCTAGAAATCGCAGATTTGAAGGAATCTATGCTCAAGGTGAGTATTTTGTATTCAATATTCAAACGTAAAAGCTCTGGAAAGATCTCTTCTCGTAAGATTGATTGATCTTGTTGAGCTGTAACCATCGCTGATTGACTTTAATTTTGTTGCAGAAAGTCGAATATTGCATGAATATCGGTGAGAATGGCATGATTCGAGGAATCGCCAATCTTCAAGCTTCAAAAAGATGCATGTTTCCTTTCTCAACAAATAGCATCATTCGAGGTTTGTATTTTTATGTTTTTGAGCAGATTTGTTAGATATTCGGACATAAAAGCTTCGGATATTCATATTTTCTGCTCTTTTTGTTGTTATTACATTTCATTGTGTATTTGGACAGCATTTTGGAGTATTCAGACGTAAAAGCTTTGAATATTTCCTCTTTTCTGCTCTTTTGTTGTTTTTTATGTGAAAATTATTGCATTTGGAAGTTTGCTTATCGTGAAAAGAGCAGTTTAGAATATTAAAAACGTTAAAAATGCAGGAAGGTATAAAAGCATATATACTGAAGATAACCTCGTTAGATCATTCTTTTCGCGATTAGAGATGTTGTTTGTATATAAGAAAAGAAGATTAGTACCCACACTTTTGTTTCTAAAAATCTGAAAAAAAGATATTTGGCGAAACAAGTTCCAATTTTTGCTTGAAAACGTATTTTTTACCATAAACAAAAATTCCATATACGCTCAAAGATGTCTAAATTTTGCAATTTTACAGAATCGATCCTCGATTTGGGCAAGTTCAAGATGAAATAGAGAAGAACGGATACAATATAATCGATAATTTTCACATTTTTGCATGTTTTTATTTTCTTCGAATTTTCAGAGGTAAGGGCACCCCAAATTGAATAATAAATGATTATATCGGGGTGCCCGATGCCAACAATATATAAACCGAATTAGATGGAGCAAGAAGGATTGAGTAGGTAGGAAAAACGGGAATTGGTTGGGGGTTAAGGTTGATTGTTAGAAGGGTCATGCCCGATTTTTTCTTAAAAATAATTCAATTTTGTCGTATTTTCGATAGGAAAGGCCCCTCTAGCTCTGCACGTGCCATATCCGCATTGTTATCAAGTTGATGGTGATCTGATAAGCCAGTACTTTACCAGTGATAAGTAGATTATCAAGGTCTGATAAGTAGGCTATCAGTTGATTGAATGATTATTGGAATACTAATATGATAGCTCATAGTGACTATTCTTGTTCAATATTTTGGCATATCCAAAGTGGGATACAGGCATATTCCGCACGAAAAAGTATAGATACCAAAAACCGTCATTTTCCGAAGGTCCTCACGTGAGAATAAAAAAAATGCTCTTTTCGATTTATACACGAGAACGTTTTGCGTTATATCTCATTTATTCTATAATGAAAAAACTACATTATAATTCAACAGTTTCTTCGTATTTTCCGTCACATGTTTCGCAGTCAAGTGACTCGAGACAATTTCTCATCCCCTTTTTCATCAATCTCATTAATATCAAGCTCAATCAAATTGAACTCCCATTTCGATTTTCTCCGCTTTTTCTGAAATCGTTACGATCATCAACATTCATTTTGTTCAAAAAAAACCTTTGCTGGAATGGACCCTTCATAACTTCTTATAGGGTCGCTCTTTTTTTTCTTCCCACTTGCAACCTCCATTCTTGTTACAAAACCTGTTTCTCCACGGCTACATGACAGCAACTCCTTCATGGTTTTTTGAGCATGTGTTAGACTTTCGAGCGACTGCTCGTCATTCATCAAGACCCATTTACGCATTTGTCCGTACAATGCGTCCATGTCCTGAGTATTTCTTCCGTTTACTCCGATCATGGATTACTCACATTTTTGACGTCGTTTATGATTTTTCGCCTGTTTGTTGTATCCGACAATTCATCCTCTAGTTCGATCGAGCCGTTATTTTCCTGCATTTCTACACTTTCGCCGGCATTTATTTCAAGTTCTACATCATGTGGATAATGTGCATCTTTCTCATTTTCATCCTCTTCTTCCTCGTTTAATCCCATATCTCAACGTACTTACTTGAAATAGTGTGCTGGTTTGTTTTGTTACCATATTTCATACAGACCAGATGCACGTGAGGACATACTATACCCGGTTTCCGGTCATCACACGAACAAATAAATCGATATGGGCAAGCATCGCATGACCAACAATGGTTGTTCATCTATGCGATGAAGACAACTCTTATCAAGCTAACTTTGTCAAATACTTACATCAACTTTACAATCACACCAACGTTTAAAGCACACTTTAATTGTCTTTTTTCCGTTAATAATGTCGAAAACGTCTTCGTTTTCTCTTTTTTCAACGATAAATGTATCAAATACTCGTGTCGCTTCCAGATGGTTCCTGTTTGTTACACCTTTTCGATTGGATGCATTCGCATAACCTCGTTTATCATAAAGGGTTTTTTCAACAGATTCCTTTCAACTACCGTTACTTTTACGATTCTATTAATACTAATGTCACTAACGGCCGACTTCAGGTAATACACTAGTGCATCAAGTCTCCCGTTTTGCTTGTTTCGCAAATATTTCCGCTGCAAACCTGCGTTCTTGTCTTGCTGTTTTTGTTCTCTAATACCTTTAATAACGAGTGCCAAGATTCTGAGAGCATACTCGTATTCACCCTTCCATACGATCGTTCAAAACTCGCCCAAAACTCCGGATTTTCTGAAGTTCGTTAGACCTGATGCAATTTTCAGCCTTACTTGTATAGTACGAATCAACGTATGTTCTGAATTCATCCCCGCCCGTACCTAGCCGACCGCATTCGGTGTATATTGTTGCCATTATTCGTTGGAATTCACCTTTGTCAGTAGCACGAAGTGCTTGTCTGAGTGTGAAGAAAATTTTTGCACCATTCATCATCTGCAACAACCCCAACCAATCACTTTTCCCATGTGCAACCAACCCCCAGATACTTTTTCGCCGCCAATTTCCAACATTTCAGCACATGCCAATGACAGAGTAGTCGCCTTGTTTTCGTGGCTGGTTCCGGGAATACCTGGGAACAGGAATAGTTTTCTCTTGTAAAACCCTTACTTTTGCGTAGGCATTCCAGAAAACATGTGCCTCATCCGATACAAACACTGAAGGTGAGAATTTGGGACATAACTTCCTGATACTTTCAAACATGACAACAACATCATGAGTGTTCAGTGTTTCGGATAGAAAGAAACCTGTAATCTATGGTTCTTAAAGTTTCCCCTAAATTCCAATAACAGCATGGAACTCCTCGATCTAACTCATCCATCAATAAAACCGTTGTCAGTCTCAAACCGTATCTTGTGACGTTATATGTATCGTCAACACACGCAACACCAGTGCCGTACTTCTGTAATCATTCCAGCTGCTGTTTTCTGATAATCACTTTACAAAGTTTGATAAATAATCTCGATCGGATTTTTTCTAACCTAATCGAAACTGATTTGTTGACTCTCCCTTTGGTTCAAAAAACACGAAACCATCTTCATCGTCATTCCTTTCCACTCTCTTCATGATCGATATGAAATCATCTTTGTCCATCCGCCCCGGAAACAGATTCATCGCTTCGCGAAGATTCCTGAACATTTTCATTTTATTGAATATTTGCTTGTAGCACCTCAAGTCTTCTTTCGTGATGTAAAACAATCTTGAGCTATTATCGTTTTCCGTTCTCATTTTCTCAATCACATAATCATCTTCCAATCCACTACTTAACAGCCTTAATCAGAAGACCGTGTTATATTACATTATGCTTCTCTTAGTCACCGTTTCAACTCTTCTCGTTGCCTTTGAGACAACTTCTGCAGTTCAACTAGTTTGTCATGGCTGTTGTGTTTCAAACAGTAGCTGACCAGGACACTCCCATCGGGTTGCTCGATGGTCTACAAAATACCATATGGACAAAACACGAGCTTTTTCGCATACGTCTATAAATGCGGAGCAGTACGGGACAGTTTTTTTGGACTGGTGTCCAATTCTCAGATCAGTTACAGGATCATGGCTTCCTTGGCGACAGCAAGTGCGATATGTGTAAATTTTATCGTTGCTTTTTGTGCTCCTTCGTATGTAAAACGACGACGTGCTTTCTTCACATTTCTCATCCAACCACTCCTGTAATTCAGTAGTCAAATGACGAGGTTCCGGTTATTGCTACTTTGAATTCTTGTGTTGAACGCATAACTACGTTTTCGGCAGCATGGTAATCGGAAATATGGATATTCCATTCCTCTAAAGTGTTAAATGACTCTTCACAAATTGAGCATGGCAGCATATTACTCTATAATGATTCATTTCATTTTCCCTGTAAGAAACAAGGGGTTTCCGTTTCCGCCTCACATTCGATTCTTCTGATCCTTCCATTTTAACATACGACGCCGTTATATCATGGTTATTATCCAGATGTGTCTTTATTCCATTCAGAGATGTAAAAGAGCCGTTACAATGCGTGCATTTATAATAACTTCTCCCCCCTTACAATTTTCAGATTTTGAAAAATTTATTGGGGTTAATCCACCTGTTCTTATCTTCATTTCCCGGTGAGACTTTCGAAATTCTTTCACTGTCTCTTTTGCACAATTGTGTTTATTTTTCATATGAGCAGTAACATTATCCATTTTCCCCATGAAAGAACATTGTGGACACGCAATCAGCTCCGTTGTATGATTCTCGGCCATTTCCTTGACAACTAGAATCCAAAATGAAACATCCGTTACCAGAAAAAACAACGTGAAAAAAATGCGTGGACAGAAAAATGTGATAAATTGTAAAATACTTCAGCGCCGCCTTGTTTTATTCTCACGTGACGACCTTCGGAAAATGACAGTTTTTGGTATATTTACTGTACATAATATTCCGCACATATGTGACAATATGCCGGCTGGTAGGAGTATGTCTCGGTCTCACCATATCACATCACGATGATAAATATTGTATTATCAACTACAAACTGTTGATATGGTATAAAAGTTATGAATATATAGTCGTAAAAAATGCATATAATGAGAGCATTTGGAAACTACAAAATATTCTGCTACAGTACATTAATGGCTTATCAGAATTGATATCTGATCATAATCAGCTTTATAACCTTGACTGAACTGAAGGAATTTAAATTCCTTCATTTCAGCGAATTTGGAACAGTTCTTTTTTGTCGCTGTTCAAAAACTGAAATATCAAATATTTGATATGTTCAAAACTCAAGAAAATGTATCCATCAGGTAGATCCGGTTTGGAGGATTCCAAATCTTTTTCAATTTGCAAAAAATCATCATTTTGAGGCAAGTTATGCGCTTTTAAAGATGATGTGCATTTCGCAGACCGGTTTTTGGCGAAAAAGCAGACCGGTTTTCATCTCTGCGTCTCTCAATGGTCAAAAAGCAGACCGGTTTTTGTGAGAGACGCAGAGATAAAAACCGGTCTGCTTTTTCGCCAAAACGGGTCTGCGAATTGCGCATCAACTTTGAAGGATCATAACTCGGCTGAAAATGTATATATTTCAAAAAATCGAAAAGGAGCCCTCAAATGATAACGTTTCCGATGGACACAATCGCAGTGTGAAATCCGGCACTTGGATGGCACTTTTTTTGGGATCGAAAAAATATTGATTTTGAGACAAGTTACATGCGTAGAAAGTGAGTGGTCATTTTGCAGACCGGTTTTTGGCGAAAAAGCAGACCGGTTTTTTCTCTGCGTCTCTCAGTGTGCAAAAAGCAGACCCGCTTTTGAGAGTTTGAAGGTTTGGAGTCCTCAAATGATAACCTATCCGATGGCCACAAATAATTATAATTATGCACATAAATTATACAGGAAAAAGGAAAAATGAGGAAAGGAAAAAAGAAAGAAAAAATAAGGAAAAATATAGAGCAAATATATAATAAAGTGATGTAAAATGGGGAAGAAAAACATGATAATATAGAAATTTAGACAAGTATCAAGATGGAGTGATGATATTAGACGTCCAGTTGATCGGATCTCTGTAAATATAAGATATTATAAAGAATCTTTTGTATTTTTGAGAGGTTTTCACATCCTTATATCTGGTTTTTGAGTAATAATCAAAATCCACTCACCAAGGCATTATCAGGTCGGCAATCCAGCAGTAGCAAAGGGATCATTGAATATATTGTCCATCGCTTGATCCGGCTTATCAGTTGATCGTATATAGAACACATTCTCAAATTTCAATGATTTGAATGATTCAGATGATTGTCGTCGTCTCCACGCCACAAATCCAAAAACGACCAATCCAGCAATGCACAATAACAAGAAGATGGATAAGAATGGGAAACTAGATTCCGCATCCATATCGGCAGTTGTTCCTTCCCAAACACATGATACTGGATGATAGGGCAACTTTGATTCGCTATCCTCCGTTTTCTGTCGGTAGACAGCGGTTGGGAGGCAGAAATGCTCACATTCCGATTTCGAGCATTTGTCTTCCATATCTGGCTGAGCTTGTTTATGGTAGATCTTGACTGTCATTGGTGTCACCACCTTTTCCATCACATGTCGTATTTCTTTACCGGTAAACTGTAATATTTGAAATGTAAGAAAAAAGGGCTCTACTAAAGTTAATGGGTCCTTTGACAAAAAGTCGGTTTGAAGACTGATCCTTTCCATATTTGTGGGTCCCAAGTCCTATAATTAGGTCCTTTCAAATTTGTATGTCCTTTGGATAAAGTAGGTCCGTAGACTCACGTGCGAGAAAAAATATGTAAATGAAGAAGACAGCAAGCATCGCAAGATATTTAGTATGCCCTGATCTACGGACCTACTTTTAATTCCAAAAGACCTACTTTATTCGAAAAACCTACTTATTGGTCTTCGGACCTGAAAATTTAAAAGGAGCTACTTATATGACTTTGGACCCACAAATATCGAAAGGACCCATTAACACTAGTAGAGCCGAAACATGTTAAAATCTCACCTTATTCATCGTAATAACACCATGATGTGCCCGATCAGTGAAATAGACACGATCCTCAAAAACAGCGAGTGAGAATGGATGTACCAGATAACTATGCGAATGGAGGACAGTCTGAAAATGGATAATTTATCATAATATCACAAAAAAGCGAAGGTATATATACCTTAATCTTGGATCCCCAATAATCACAACTCGAGATGCTCTTCAACTTTGCGTCTGCCCAATAAACCCGCTTCTCAACATAATCCAATGCGATACCAGTTGGCAATTTCAATCGATCACCGTGCACAATTACTTGTCTATCTTGTCCATCCATTCCAGCTCTTTCGATTCTTCCCCGATCCGTCCAGAATATCAATCCAAGTTCCGGATCAACAGCAATTGCTCGTGGCTCTTCCATATTGTCAGTAAAGAGCGCCCGCCGCTTGCCAGATTCGATGTGCATCACGTGGATCTTGCTGTCCGTCCAGAATAACAAATTGTGGATCCAATCGATTGCGAGACCATTCGGACTCTGTACAGTCTCATTCAGAACAGTTGTGATACTGTGGTCACATCCGTATGGTGTCAACATTGTAGGACTGTTGTCGTCGATTTTGCACATCAAAATCTTTTTGGATTTGAGGTCCGACCAGATAAGTGTCTACAAATTGATGATTAAGGTATATATGCTATGTGGGCCCATGATGAAGTAGAGCTTCGAAAGTTTTTGTGGTTGCTGCTGATACAATATTATTTGCGCTCACGTCTATTTAGATCAGAATTTCATGCAATTTTCAGTACCATTAGCCGTTTGTCGATTTTCGCAAATCCGCGTTGTTTTTCTATTCGAGGAAATCTATCCATCAGGTAGGTCCCGCTTAGAGGATTCCAAAACTTTTTCAAGTTTCAAAAAATCATCATTTTGAGGCAAGTTATGAGCTTTAGAAAATGATGTGCATTTCGCAGACCGGTTTTTGGCGAGTGACACAGGATAAAAAAAAGAGTGATACTTACTTCATTTTTGAGATGGTAATCCATGACGACAGCTTGACCAGACTTGCTAGACACTGGGTAGTGAGTGTTGGTGACCACATCGTATTGTCGGATGTTCAACCTGCAATTCAGCATATTTTAGAATAAACCAAGCTTCAAAAGGTTACTTTGTACTCAATAAAACAATTGGATCACCTCCCAATGCTCTACACTTGTTCGGTACACCAAAATTGATATTTCTTCCGTTCTTGATATCCGCAAAGCTGAGCTTGTATCCGGCATGACATGAGCAATTGTATGATCCGGGAGTATTCGAGCACGATTGATCGCATGCTCCTTTGAGTTCACATTCGTTTATGTCTGAACACAAAATTTTTTGAATCTCTGAATCTATGAATCTATGAATCTATGAATCTATGAATCTATGAATCTATGAATCTATGAATCTATGAATCTATGAATCTATGAATCTATGAATCTATGAATCTATGCAAACTTACCAACACACTGCCCATTCTCGAGTTTATATCCATCTTTGCAATGACAAATGATATTATTCCTAATGTACGTTGATCGACACATACATCCTTCACTTCCCTTTTGGCACATTTCTGAAGGATACAATATAAAGCACAAGCTTCCCAGCGTTGCATGGGCCATTCAAATCTGCAGGGCGGCAGACGGGCTTGCAATTGCGCAAATTGATAAAAAAAAATGTTTTTAAAATTATTATCGTGTTCAAACGGATAGACAGTCACGCCAAAAGCATCAGTAAAGGTTTTAAGTGGTCCCGGCACGAATTAAAAAATTTTCAGTAGAAGTGGGCGTGTCTTGTGCTAAGACGCACTCTTGGCGCTTTTGGCGTGACTGCCTATCCGTTTGAACACGATAATACCGTAGCCGGTAAAAAAGCAGTCGAATATACGATTTTAAGAGAATTAAGGATACGGTAAGTAAAAAACGTTTTTTGGCGATTGGTCGACCTGCGAAAATGTAAGCGCCGGGATGTCGTGCAAAAGAATATCATGAGAAAAGGGCATACGAGTGATTTTTTGGTTGTCACAAATCGATGCCGAACCATATCCACAATCGTGTTTCGAGTCGGTGCACAACTCAGTGTATTTGATGCACATAGTCGGACTTCCAGAGCAAGTGTATTCCTTGTTCGAGTCACATTCAGCAATTGCTGCAAAGATATGGTTTTAGAAATTAATTTGGCCGAAAATATGCAGAGGAACCAAAGGCCAAAATTGAATAGAAAAAACTTACTGTAATTGCAATTCTTCTCATCAACACCATCGATACAATCTTCGACCTTAGGTATATACTTTCTATCAGCGCAATTCTCTTCATCAGAACCATCTGGGCAATCAGCGTCACCATCGCATACATAACTCTTATCTACACATTGTTCCGATGTTTTGCATGCAAATTCCTGGAATCGAGACATTATTTCACAACATATTCGAATTTTTTACTTGGAATTTGCAAGTGTGCTCGATTTTCTCACAACCATGCTCGTCCGATCGATCGGTACAATCGCCTTCCATATCACATTTCCATCGTTTTGGAATACATTCTCCAGAATGACACTGCAATTTTTTTTCATTATCATTTTAGTATATGTGGTACTCGAATCCGAGCATAGAACGACCAAATATAGGTTTAAAAAACACTGAAAAACACAAACAGGATATCATTTTTGACCGATACTGTACGCTTTCGCAGGAAGAGTGAGGGACTTGGGAAAAGTGAAGGTCGGATCACATCCCAAATACATATATTTTTACAGATCTAGTAATACCCATACCTTCCACATATCACTGCCTTTGCATTCTGCAACAGTTGTGTTACACCACGCTGTCGATTCATCCGAGCCATCGCCACAATCATCATGACCATCGCAACGCCATTGTTTGAAGATGCAATTGCCGTTCTGACATCTGAAAAACTTTTTTTTCAGAATTTTTGTGCTTTCTACAGTTCCTTCTGGTTTTCTATTATCTGCCAATGTTTTCTTATTTGAGAAAATGTATCCATCCGGAAGGTCTCGCTTGGAGGATTCCAAATCTTTTTCAAGTTTCAAAAAATCATCATTTTAAGGCAAGTTATGAGCTTTTGAAAATGATGTGCATTTCGCAGACCGGTTTTTGGCGAAAAAGCAGACCGGTTTTTTTCTCTGCGTCTCTCGATGGTCAAAAAGCAGACCGGTTTTTGTGAGAGACGCAGAGAAAGAAACCGGTCTGCTTTTTTCACACCACTAAAACACTCATAACTCGCTTCAAAATCAATATTTTTTAATCACGAAAACGATTCTTAATACTTGATCTAATACCTTCATGAAGGTATTAGTCTTATATTCACTACTCCAAGAATATAAAATACGAAACTTACGTAAATTCATCGTCTTTACACGTATTATCCTTGCAATACTTCTCATCATCACCATTCGCGCAATCTCGTTGACCATCACAAACCCATGTAATCGGAATACACGAACTGTATTCTCCGTCAATACCCTGACACTTGAATTGATCCTGGTGACATGACACTCCTACAAATTCATTCTGCTGATAATTTAAAGAAGGATAGATGTTTCAGGGGTTCTAAGTCGAGTCTAGTCGAATAAAATTTAAAAATCGTCAAATTGTTCAAAACGGACAAAATCCCAAAAAATCAGTGGCCGTTAGTGCTAAACCTATTAGAGTTTCTAGACCACCTCGGCCACGGCCACGAGCCGAAAATAAAGTAAATTCGCATCGCAAACTAGTTTTTGATACATTTGAAGGGTTTGGATGAGTTCAATAAAAGTTTGAAGCACATAAAATCGTTTTTTTTTACACAATTTTTTCCAGCAGTTTCTGCTGCTTTTCGGCAAATTTTTGGCTGGCGGCCGTGGCCGAGCTGGCCTAGAAACCCGAACAGGTTTAGCACTAACGGCCACTGATTTTCGCGGGTTTGTCGCTTTTTAAACAATTTGACGATCGATTTTTTAATTCTATTTGACTAGATTCGACTTAGAATGAACCCTAAATAGCAAAAAAAAACCCTGGAAAGTCTATCCTTCTTTAATAGAGAAACACTTACTGCGACAAAACTTTTCATCCGAAATGTCGTCACAATCAATTATTCCGTCGCATAGCCATGATCTTGGAATACACTGCATCAGGCCTTTTGGTGAGTGGCGCAATCCACGTCGAGTCGATGAAACGTTGTGACAACGATGCTCATCTGGTCGACAGTCGTCTGTAAATGAATAAATTACCATATTTCCTCGAATAGAGCGGCACTGCAAACGCTGCCGGAAAATGAGTATATCTCGGAATCTAGGGCAGTTATCAAAAAGTTGTCAACAGCAATTTTGTAGATCATAACTTTCTCTACAAGTTTGCTGTTGACAACTTTTTGATAACTTTACTAGATTCCGAGATATAATCATTCGAGGAAATGCGGTATCTTAATTTTTTTAATGACCCACCTAGGCAGTCTTTCTCGTCCTCACCCTCCTTGCAATCAATTTCTCCATCACATCGCCAATTGAATGGAATACATTTTGAACTAGCCGCACACAAGTATTCGCGATAGTAATCACATGATACTGAAATTATTTTTATAGTCATGTTCTCATTCATCAACTTAAAGACAGCGTCTAACCGTTTTTGGGCGATTTAAGTTTATTAAATATTCATATCCGTTATATTATTTAATTTTCTTGCCAATATTTCATTTTTAGTGCTGAAAAAGTAACATTTAGTAAACTCAAATCGCCTAAAAATAGTTACAGAAACTTATCTAACTCGTTCATGAAAAATTTAATAAAAACTTACACGTTTTGGGAATCGTTGAATTCATAATCGCTTCCTGTGCATTACACAACACAAATAATGTCGAAAAAATGACAAACATAGGGCCCACGAAGGCAAGATGAATTCGCATTTTTTTCTACAACGGCCGTCCACCGTGTGTCGGGCCACTTCGTTGGTCTGAAAATTCGTTGATTCATAGATTCATAGATTAATAGATATAATATCTATTTTTATTTTGAAAAACAGGATTGAGAAAAGCAAAAGTGTAGCGATATGAATACGTATACAATTTTAACGCAGTACCCGACTTATGGCACGTTTGACCGTTATTGATTTTTCAACTAACTGATGTAAATGCGCTCTATTTCAAATATCGATTCGTAATTAATCAGTAAATAATCTCATCAGAAACTGTTCCGTAATCATTTTATAGAAACTTTCATCACAGATTTAGAGAGATAATTGAGCTGGCATATCGTGATTCTCAGTACATTTCAGTGTTAATTTCGGATGTTTGGCTTACTGTATCTACTGTAATAGGTGCGTATCATGGAACACTATAACGTAGCATAACCATATATAACCATGTAGTTAGGTCGTTTTTATCAGTTGTATTTCTTGTATTTGGGAGAGAGGAGCGCTGCTCCTCTCTACCCTTAATAAATATTCTACTAATAACCAATGTTATTATAAAGTGAAACAATACCAGATGCTAATGCAACGTATGCTGACCATCCAGCCTGCAAGAAAAATAATTAATTAATTTTGATGGGATCAGATTATACATAGATGACTGAATAACCGAAATTTGTAGAATGCAGCAATGGCAAAGAATATCAATGAGCAGCCGATGAACATATGCTTTGCGGTGCTATATCCGTATTTATTGGCTCTCATGCTGAAATTAGGTTTTATTAAAGATGGTAACAACTGGAATATTCAGTATCAGTATCATCATAAATTTGATACTTGCCGGTTACTGAAAGTATACTGTAGCATACTGTAAGTATGTAGATCCACACCTGTTCAAGCGGGGAAATGGAGAGAGCTACTGTAGACCAAAAAGTGTTTGCGGAACTCGTCACTTACGCCATTTTACACAAAAATAGCTACGGTAGAAAAAACATGTTTGAGACTGAAATTATGTAAATGCTTTAAAACTGATATTTCAGCAACTTCGTTATTGTTTTTTTGGTTCATTGGGCATATTAACCCCATTTAGAAGTCGATAATCAAATTTGAAATGCGTTATAACGCGAAGAACGCTCTTTTTTATTCAAAAAAAGTACGGTAGTTTAAAGGCGCATAGCCAAATTTTCAGAAATGGTCTCGCTGGAAAAAAATATCAGAGTTTCAGACTCCGGAATAACCAGTCTAATAGAAAAAAATACGGTGCTTTCAGTACTATAATTATTTTTCCATAAAACCTTCTAGTTTTTGCGTAAACCGCTTGACCGTTTTTAACACACCCATTTCCCCTCGCTCTACTGCAGTGAACAGGTGTGGATCACGACTAAAATACACACTTGCCATTCTCTTGTTTTTCAACTTGCTTGTAGATCTCTGGTATAGGTAGCTCAAAAACGTCACGTGACCCGAACAAATCTGGAAGATTATCACGTGGTCTGAATATTCGATATCTCATTTTTTCAAAAATGACACAAATAGAAAACTCTGGATACTGGACGTGTGTGCCAAAAGTCCGAAACTACAGCGACTACCGCAAAGAATTTTCACTATTAAAATTCTTCAAATTCGGAGTCATTTGGTAGGGAGCTAAACCTATTTTCGAGGTAGTTAGATAAGTTTTCAGGAATTGGAAAGGCAAGAAGGTGTCAATCGATGGTGTGGATTATTTCGATATGGTGGTGCATCTTGACCATGAATGGAGTATGGTGACTGAATTCGGTGGTGTGATGCAATTGGGGTATGGTGGATTGGCGCAGTCGGAGACGTTCGATATATCGAAGAAGGATCCGAAATTTGAGAAAGTTTGCCGATGGGATGAGTTGGTGGCACTGATGGAGAATGACACCAAGTTGGAATTGGTGATTGCTGTTGATAAACATTATGGTGTTGATATGAGACGGACGTGGAGATTTAAGGAGTATCAGAAAGGACTTAGTGATGGGGTGATTGTTTGTGATAAGGAGGTGTTTCACGTTTCTAAGGCCGTAAGTGATAGGATTATCAGTTTATCATGAATATCAAGTTTCAGTTAATGTCATTACACTCTCCATTCTTTTTCGAAAAATTTCAAAAATCGGCGATCGTCAACTTATCTAATGTGAATGCAGCTACGATCAAGGCAATACTTGACATGGTGCATCCACCATACACGTTGCCAAGAGGTTGGGTGGAGGAAGCGTTTGAGTGGCAGAAGTGTGAGTTTTATAAATCTAGGAATCTATGAATCTATGAATCTATGAATCTATGAATCTATGAATCTATGAATCTATGAATCTATGAATCTATGAATCTATGAATCTAGTGAATCTAGTGAATCTAGTGAATCTATGAATCTATGAATCTATGAATCTATGAATCTATGAATCTTTGAATCTTTGAATCTATGAATCTATGAATCTATGAATCTATGAATCTATGAATCTATGAATCTATGAATCTATGAATCTATGAATCTATGAATCTATGAATCTATGAATCTATGAATCTATGAATCTATGAATCTATAAATCTATGAATCTATGAATCTATGCATTCCAGATTACACCCGCGAATACATGGATAGGAATGAGGATGAGGAGGATGACTATATATTCGGAACAGGATTCAAAGCCAATGGTAGATTGAACGCGGATAGGATCTGCTTTTACTATCAAGTCAAAAACCGTACACTATTCGAAGAGCCGGGTTACGGTAGATTCTACTATATCGACAAATATCTCGATGAGCAACATGACAAGGAAGATGAACAGCAGGAGAATGACAAGTTTGGATGTAAGTTGTGATCTACCCACAGTATGCCTACCGTATCCCTTCAGTTACCAGCAAATATCACATCCTGAACGCTGCCAAGGAACTGAAATTAGCCGCTATCGAGCAAACGTGCCGCAAGAAATTCACGGAAGATATGATGATGTATGATAATGAGGATGATAGGGAAATCAGTGAACCATGTGTACAAAGTATGAATGGTGATATTGATGGAATACGGTTCCGTGCTCGATCCAATGCATTGATTGATCCCAATCTACCAGTGATAACTGATAACACAATCAGTCAAGTGTTCCATATCAGTGATATCAAGGAGAAGAGATTTGGACTATGGTTTATCAATGCATCATGGACATTTGAAATCAAGGATATTTATGGTGTTGATGAGCACCTTTTCAAGAAGGGGGAAGGAATTAAACCTAGTGAGGTTTAGGTTGATATAGGATTGATATAAGATAGGTTTAGGTCAATGGAGGAAAGATGGGAAGGAATTGAGTGATAAGTATATATACATCAAACTTCGGAGCCCATGGATGTATATTCCATATCAAGTGATTGGGAATATCAATTTAAAGTTCCATGGATCGAAGGTTGTTGAGATGGATACTGGATTTGATAGTCCTTGTACCAAGGAAGGAATCTATATGGGAAAACTCGACAAAAAAATGATAACGGAGGCAGATGCTACTATCACAGTTACTATCACTATTGATAAGATTGATAAGAGACATGAACAAAGAAAATATATCAATTATCATATCAATCATCCAGTGATAAGTACTGGTAAGGTGATTGTTGGTGATCAGATATTCTATATCTGCAAGGAGGTGAGTTGTGTATATACTGATACTGATATGATGGATGATATTCCAGTTGTTATCATATCACTCGCCAATATTCCGTCAATTGTTCTTATCATCACCGGATATTGAACTAAGTGATATATCAGCCGCCGATTTCCGTCGAATCCTGAATTTGATCTACCCAACAATGTTGTTGCCTAGATATTGGCATAGGGCGGATCAGAAGGATAGATTGAATAATATGGCAATATTATTGAACTTTGCACATAAATATGATATGGATATTGTGAAGGAGAGGATTGCGAAGGAAGTGAATGATTCGAGTATGAAGAATGTTATGGGATGGCAAATTTGTATGGCTGATCAGTATGATATGCCTGATATGCTGGTGAGAGAGGGATATCAGGAAAAAGGTCTGAAAATCGGAAACTTGCAGATCTATCTTAAATTCTGGAAATTGGAAGAAGTTGAGGCATTTATGGCAACTGATGAATATTTGACACTTTCGGAAAGAATGAAAAATGTATTGATTGGTATGGCGGATGGGAGAAAGAAGTTTATGGAATATCGAGATGGATATAGGAAGGAATTGGAGGATAGTGGAAGAAGTGAGAAGGATATCGAATCTGGAATGGTCGTATTTGATATTATGAATTCTTGCTGATAAAGTTTTTTTTTTGAAAATATTTCAACTTATCTGACTGTATCTACAGTACACTCTCATGAAAAAGCCGTATTTGAAGATTTAACTTGGTTTACTGTAGTTCAGAATGTCAAAATGCACCAAGGGATTACTGTATCCAACTAGGATACTGTAGCTACAATGAACCAAGTTGAAAAGCGTGTTTGAAGACTATTGGCTTACTGTAACTAGTTGAGGTACTGTAGCTCAAAATGTCTATTCTATAGGTTGATGTAGCTAACAGGGATACTGTAACTACAGTAAACCAAGTCAAAAAGCGTCCTTCTAAACTTTCGACTTACTGTAGATTTCATGACTGTAACTGAAGTTCGCTAGATTTACAAGCGTATTCAAAGACGATTGATTTATTGTCAAATGATGGACACTGTAGCTTGCTGTAGCTCAAGATCAACTTTCAAGAGAGATCTCAACTTCAAAAAGGCAATACTGGCTGAAAATGTCAATTATGAAGCTCAACTTCAAAAAGGCAATACTGGCTGAAAATGTCAATTATGAAGCTCAACTTCATAATGGCAATACTGGCTGAAAATGTCAATTATGAAGCTCAACTTCAAAAAGGCAATACTGGCTGAAAATGTCAATTATGAAGCTTAACTTCATAATGGCAATACTGGCTGAAAATGTCAATTATGAAGCTCAACTTCAAAAAGGCAATACTGGCTGAAAATGTCAATTATGAAGCTTAACTTCATAATGGCAATACTGGCTGAAAATGTCAATTATGAAGCTCAACTTCAAAAAGGCAATACTGGCTGAAAATGTCAATTATGAAGCTCAACTTCATAATGGCAATACTGGCTGAAAATGTCAATTATGAAGCTCAACTTCATAATGGCAATACTGGCTGAAAATGTCAATTATGAAGCTCAACTTCATAATGGCAATACTGGCTGAAAATGTCAATTATGAAGCTCAACTTCATAATGGCAATACTGGCTGAAAATGTCAATTATGAAGCTTAACTTCATAATGGCAATACTGGCTGAAAATGTCAATTATGAAGCTCAACTTCATAATGGCAATACTGGCTGAAAATGTCAATTATGAAGCTCAACTTCATAATGGCAATACTGGCTGAAAATGTCAATTATGAAGCTCAACTTCATAATGGCAATACTGGCTGAAAATGTCAATTATGAAGCTCAACTTCATAATGGCAATACTGGCTGAAAATGTCAATTATGAAGCTCAACTTCATAATGGCAATACTGGCTGAAAATGTCAATTATGAAGCTCAACTTCAAAAAGGCAATACTGGCTGAAAATGTCAATTATGAAGCTTAACTTCATAATGGCAATACTGGCTGAAAATGTCAATTATGAAGCTCAACTTCAAAAAGGCAATACTGGCTGAAAATGTCAATTATGAAGCTTAACTTCATAATGGCAATACTGGCTGAAAATGTCAATTATGAAGCTCAACTTCAAAAAGGCAATACTGGCTGAAAATGTCAATTATGAAGCTCAACTTCATAATGGCAATACTGGCTGAAAATGTCAATTATGAAGCTTAACTTCATAATGGCAATACTGGCTGAAAATGTCAATTATGAAGCTCAACTTCAAAAAGGCAATACTGGCTGAAAATGTCAATTATGAAGCTCAACTTCATAATGGCAATACTGGCTGAAAATGTCAATTATGAAGCTCAACTTCATAATGGCAATACTGGCTGAAAATGTCAATTATGAAGCTCAACTTCATAATGGCAATACTGGCTGAAAATGTCAATTATGAAGCTTAACTTCATAATGGCAATACTGGCTGAAAATGTCAATTATGAAGCTCAACTTCATAATGGCAATACTGGCTGAAAATGTCAATTATGAAGCTCAACTTCAAAAAGGCAATACTGGCTGAAAATGTCAATTATGAAGCTTAACTTCATAATGGCAATACTGGCTGAAAATGTCAATTATGAAGCTCAACTTCAAAAAGGCAATACTGGCTGAAAATGTCAATTATGAAGCTCAACTTCAAAAAGGCAATACTGGCTGAAAATGTCAATTATGAAGCTCAACTTCAAAAAGGCAATACTGGCTGAAAATGTCAATTATGAAGCTTAACTTCATAATGGCAATACTGGCTGAAAATGTCAATTATGAAGCTCAACTTCAAAAAGGCAATACTGGCTGAAAATGTCAATTATGAAGCTTAACTTCATAATGGCAATACTGGCTGAAAATGTCAATTATGAAGCTCAACTTCAAAAAGGCAATACTGGCTGAAAATGTCAATTATGAAGCTCAACTTCATAATGGCAATACTGGCTGAAAATGTCAATTATGAAGCTCAACTTCATAATGGCAATACTGGCTGAAAATGTCAATTATGAAGCTCAACTTCATAATGGCAATACTGGCTGAAAATGTCAATTATGAAGCTCAACTTCATAATGGCAATACTGGCTGAAAATGTCAATTATGAAGCTTAACTTCATAATGGCAATACTGGCTGAAAATGTCAATTATGAAGCTCAACTTCATAATGGCAATACTGGCTGAAAATGTCAATTATGAAGCTCAACTTCATAATGGCAATACTGGCTGAAAATGTCAATTATGAAGCTCAACTTCATAATGGCAATACTGGCTGAAAATGTCAATTATGAAGCTCAACTTCAAAAAGGCAATACTGGCTGAAAATGTCAATTATGAAGCTCAACTTCATAATGGCAATACTGGCTGAAAATGTCAATTATGAAGCTCAACTTCAAAAAGGCAATACTGGCTGAAAATGTCAATTATGAAGCTCAACTTCATAATGGCAATACTGGCTGAAAATGTCAATTATGAAGCTCAACTTCATAATGGCAATACTGGCTGAAAATGTCAATTATGAAGCTCAACTTCATAATGGCAATACTGGCTGAAAATGTCAATTATGAAGCTCAACTTCATAATGGCAATACTGGCTGAAAATGTCAATTATGAAGCTCAACTTCATAATGGCAATACTGGCTGAAAATGTCAATTATGAAGCTCAACTTCATAATGGCAATACTGGCTGAAAATGTCAATTATGAAGCTCAACTTCATAATGGCAATACTGGCTGAAAATGTCAATTATGAAGCTCAACTTCATAATGGCAATACTGGCTGAAAATGTCAATTATGAAGCTCAACTTCATAATGGCAATACTGGCTGAAAATGTCAATTATGAAGCTCAACTTCATAATGGCAATACTGGCTGAAAATGTCAATTATGAAGCTCAACTTCATAATGGCAATACTGGCTGAAAATGTCAATTATGAAGCTCAACTTCATAATGGCAATACTGGCTGAAAATGTCAATTATGAAGCTCAACTTCATAATGGCAATACTGGCTGAAAATGTCAATTATGAAGCTCAACTTCATAATGGCAATACTGGCTGAAAATGTCAATTATGAAGCTCAACTTCATAATGGCAATACTGGCTGAAAATGTCAATTATGAAGCTCAACTTCATAATGGCAATACTGGCTGAAAATGTCAATTATGAAGCTCAACTTCATAATGGCAATACTGGCTGAAAATGTCAATTATGAAGCTCAACTTCATAATGGCAATACTGGCTGAAAATGTCAATTATGAAGCTCAACTTCATAATGGCAATACTGGCTGAAAATGTCAATTATGAAGCTCAACTTCATAATGGCAATACTGGCTGAAAATGTCAATTATGAAGCTCAACTTCATAATGGCAATACTGGCTGAAAATGTCAATTATGAAGCTCAACTTCAAAAAGGCAATACTGGCTGAAAATGTCAATTATGAAGCTCAACTTCATAATGGCAATACTGGCTGAAAATGTCAATTATGAAGCTCAACTTCATAATGGCAATACTGGCTGAAAATGTCAATTATGAAGCTCAACTTCATAATGGCAATACTGGCTGAAAATGTCAATTATGAAGCTCAACTTCATAATGGCAATACTGGCTGAAAATGTCAATTATGAAGCTCAACTTCATAATGGCAATACTGGCTGAAAATGTCAATTATGAAGCTCAACTTCATAATGGCAATACTGGCTGAAAATGTCAATTATGAAGCTCAACTTCAAAAAGGCAATACTGGCTGAAAATGTCAATTATGAAGCTCAACTTCATAATGGCAATACTGGCTGAAAATGTCAATTATGAAGCTCAACTTCATAATGGCAATACTGGCTGAAAATGTCAATTATGAAGCTCAACTTCATAATGGCAATACTGGCTGAAAATGTCAATTATGAAGCTCAACTTCATAATGGCAATACTGGCTGAAAATGTCAATTATGAAGCTCAACTTCAAAAAGGCAATACTGGCTGAAAATGTCAATTATGAAGCTCAACTTCATAATGGCAATACTGGCTGAAAATGTCAATTATGAAGCTCAACTTCATAATGGCAATACTGGCTGAAAATGTCAATTATGAAGCTCAACTTCATAATGGCAATACTGGCTGAAAATGTCAATTATGAAGCTCAACTTCATAATGGCAATACTGGCTGAAAATGTCAATTATGAAGCTCAACTTCATAATGGCAATACTGGCTGAAAATGTCAATTATGAAGCTCAACTTCATAATGGCAATACTGGCTGAAAATGTCAATTATGAAGCTCAACTTCATAATGGCAATACTGGCTGAAAATGTCAATTATGAAGCTCAACTTCATAATGGCAATACTGGCTGAAAATGTCAATTATGAAGCTCAACTTCATAATGGCAATACTGGCTGAAAATGTCAATTATGAAGCTCAACTTCATAATGGCAATACTGGCTGAAAATGTCAATTATGAAGCTCAACTTCATAATGGCAATACTGGCTGAAAATGTCAATTATGAAGCTCAACTTCATAATGGCAATACTGGCTGAAAATGTCAATTATGAAGCTCAACTTCATAATGGCAATACTGGCTGAAAATGTCAATTATGAAGCTCAACTTCATAATGGCAATACTGGCTGAAAATGTCAATTATGAAGCTCAACTTCATAATGGCAATACTGGCTGAAAATGTCAATTATGAAGCTCAACTTCATAATGGCAATACTGGCTGAAAATGTCAATTATGAAGCTCAACTTCATAATGGCAATACTGGCTGAAAATGTCAATTATGAAGCTCAACTTCATAATGGCAATACTGGCTGAAAATGTCAATTATGAAGCTCAACTTCATAATGGCAATACTGGCTGAAAATGTCAATTATGAAGCTCAACTTCATAATGGCAATACTGGCTGAAAATGTCAATTATGAAGCTCAACTTCATAATGGCAATACTGGCTGAAAATGTCAATTATGAAGCTCAACTTCAAAAAGGCATTACTGGCTGAAAATGTCAATTATGAAGCTCAACTTCATAATGGCAATACTGGCTGAAAATGTCAATTATGAAGCTCAACTTCATAATGGCAATACTGGCTGAAAATGTCAATTATGAAGCTCAACTTCAAAAAGGCAATACTGGCTGAAAATGTCAATTATGAAGCTTAACTTCATAATGGCAATACTGGCTGAAAATGTCAATTATGAAGCTTAACTTCATAATGGCAATACTGGCTGAAAATGTCAATTATGAAGCTCAACTTCATAATGGCAATACTGGCTGAAAATGTCAATTATGAAGCTCAACTTCATAATGGCAATACTGGCTGAAAATGTCAATTATGAAGCTCAACTTCATAATGGCAATACTGGCTGAAAATGTCAATTATGAAGCTCAACTTCATAATGGCAATACTGGCTGAAAATGTCAATTATGAAGCTCAACTTCATAATGGCAATACTGGCTGAAAATGTCAATTATGAAGCTCAACTTCATAATGGCAATACTGGCTGAAAATGTCAATTATGAAGCTCAACTTCATAATGGCAATACTGGCTGAAAATGTCAATTATGAAGCTTAACTTCATAATGGCAATACTGGCTGAAAATGTCAATTATGAAGCTCAACTTCATAATGGCAATACTGGCTGAAAATGTCAATTATGAAGCTCAACTTCATAATGGCAATACTGGCTGAAAATGTCAATTATGAAGCTTAACTTCATAATGGCAATACTGGCTGAAAATGTCAATTATGAAGCTCAACTTCATAATGGCAATACTGGCTGAAAATGTCAATTATGAAGCTTAACTTCATAATGGCAATACTGGCTGAAAATGTCAATTATGAAGCTCAACTTCATAATGGCAATACTGGCTGAAAATGTCAATTATGAAGCTTAACTTCATAATGGCAATACTGGCTGAAAATGTCAATTATGAAGCTCAACTTCATAATGGCAATACTGGCTGAAAATGTCAATTATGAAGCTCAACTTCATAATGGCAATACTGGCTGAAAATGTCAATTATGAAGCTCAACTTCATAATGGCAATACTGGCTGAAAATGTCAATTATGAAGCTTAACTTCATAATGGCAATACTGGCTGAAAATGTCAATTATGAAGCTTAACTTCATAATGGCAATACTGGCTGAAAATGTCAATTATGAAGCTTAACTTCATAATGGCAATACTGGCTGAAAATGTCAATTATGAAGCTCAACTTCATAATGGCAATACTGGCTGAAAATGTCAATTATGAAGCTTAACTTCATAATGGCAATACTGGCTGAAAATGTCAATTATGAAGCTCAACTTCATAATGGCAATACTGGCTGAAAATGTCAATTATGAAGCTCAACTTCATAATGGCAATACTGGCTGAAAATGTCAATTATGAAGCTCAACTTCATAATGGCAATACTGGCTGAAAATGTCAATTATGAAGCTCAACTTCATAATGGCAATACTGGCTGAAAATGTCAATTATGAAGCTCAACTTCAAAAAGGCAATACTGGCTGAAAATGTCAATTATGAAGCTCAACTTCATAATGGCAATACTGGCTGAAAATGTCAATTATGAAGCTCAACTTCAAAAAGGCATTACTGGCTGAAAATGTCAATTATGAAGCTCAACTTCAAAAAGGCAATACTGGCTGAAAATGTCAATTATGAAGCTCAACTTCATAATGGCAATACTGGCTGAAAATGTCAATTATGAAGCTTAACTTCATAATGGCAATACTGGCTGAAAATGTCAATTATGAAGCTCAACTTCAAAAAGGCAATACTGGCTGAAAATGTCAATTATGAAGCTCAACTTCATAATGGCAATACTGGCTGAAAATGTCAATTATGAAGCTTAACTTCATAATGGCAATACTGGCTGAAAATGTCAATTATGAAGCTCAACTTCATAATGGCAATACTGGCTGAAAATGTCAATTATGAAGCTCAACTTCATAATGGCAATACTGGCTGAAAATGTCAATTATGAAGCTCAACTTCATAATGGCAATACTGGCTGAAAATGTCAATTATGAAGCTCAACTTCATAATGGCAATACTGGCTGAAAATGTCAATTATGAAGCTCAACTTCAAAAAGGCAATACTGGCTGAAAATGTCAATTATGAAGCTCAACTTCATAATGGCAATACTGGCTGAAAATGTCAATTATGAAGCTCAACTTCATAATGGCAATACTGGCTGAAAATGTCAATTATGAAGCTCAACTTCATAATGGCAATACTGGCTGAAAATGTCAATTATGAAGCTCAACTTCATAATGGCAATACTGGCTGAAAATGTCAATTATGAAGCTCAACTTCATAATGGCAATACTGGCTGAAAATGTCAATTATGAAGCTCAACTTCATAATGGCAATACTGGCTGAAAATGTCAATTATGAAGCTCAACTTCATAATGGCAATACTGGCTGAAAATGTCAATTATGAAGCTCAACTTCATAATGGCAATACTGGCTGAAAATGTCAATTATGAAGCTCAACTTCATAATGGCAATACTGGCTGAAAATGTCAATTATGAAGCTCAACTTCATAATGGCAATACTGGCTGAAAATGTCAATTATGAAGCTCAACTTCATAATGGCAATACTGGCTGAAAATGTCAATTATGAAGCTCAACTTCATAATGGCAATACTGGCTGAAAATGTCAATTATGAAGCTCAACTTCATAATGGCAATACTGGCTGAAAATGTCAATTATGAAGCTCAACTTCATAATGGCAATACTGGCTGAAAATGTCAATTATGAAGCTCAACTTCATAATGGCAATACTGGCTGAAAATGTCAATTATGAAGCTCAACTTCATAATGGCAATACTGGCTGAAAATGTCAATTATGAAGCTCAACTTCAAAAAGGCAATACTGGCTGAAAATGTCAATTATGAAGCTCAACTTCATAATGGCAATACTGGCTGAAAATGTCAATTATGAAGCTCAACTTCATAATGGCAATACTGGCTGAAAATGTCAATTATGAAGCTCAACTTCATAATGGCAATACTGGCTGAAAATGTCAATTATGAAGCTCAACTTCATAATGGCAATACTGGCTGAAAATGTCAATTATGAAGCTCAACTTCATAATGGCAATACTGGCTGAAAATGTCAATTATGAAGCTCAACTTCATAATGGCAATACTGGCTGAAAATGTCAATTATGAAGCTCAACTTCAAAAAGGCAATAGAGGCTGAAAATGTCAATTATGAAGCTCAACTTCAAAAAGGCAATACTGGCTGAAAATGTCAATTATGAAGCTCAACTTCAAAAAGGCAATACTGGCTGAAAATGTCAATTATGAAGCTCAACTTCATAATGGCAATACTGGCTGAAAATGTCAATTATGAAGCTCAACTTCGTAATGGCAATACTGGCTGAAAATGTCAATTATGAAGCTCAACTTCAAAAAGGCAATACTGGCTGAAAATGTCAATTATGAAGCTCAACTTCAAAAAGGCAATAGAGGCTGAAAATGTCAATTATGAAGCTCAACTTCATAATGGCAATACTGGCTGAAAATGTCAATTATGAAGCTCAACTTCAAAAAGGCAATAGAGGCTGAAAATGTCAATTATGAAGCTCAACTTCAAAAAGGCAATACTGGCTGAAAATGTCAATTATGAAGCTCAACTTCAAAAAGGCAATACTGGCTGAAAATGTCAATTATGAAGCTCAACTTCAAAAAGGCAATACTGGCTGAAAATGTCAATTATGAAGCTCAACTTCATAATGGCAATACTGGCTGAAAATGTCAATTATGAAGCTCAACTTCATAATGGCAATACTGGCTGAAAATGTCAATTATGAAGCTCAACTTCATAATGGCAATACTGGCTGAAAATGTCAATTATGAAGCTCAACTTCATAATGGCAATACTGGCTGAAAATGTCAATTATGAAGCTCAACTTCATAATGGCAATACTGGCTGAAAATGTCAATTATGAAGCTCAACTTCAAAAAGGCAATAGAGGCTGAAAATGTCAATTATGAAGCTCAACTTCATAATGGCAATACTGGCTGAAAATGTCAATTATGAAGCTCAACTTCATAATGGCAATACTGGCTGAAAATGTCAATTATGAAGCTCAACTTCATAATGGCAATACTGGCTGAAAATGTCAATTATGAAGCTCAACTTCATAATGGCAATACTGGCTGAAAATGTCAATTATGAAGCTCAACTTCAAAAAGGCAATACTGGCTGAAAATGTCAATTATGAAGCTCAACTTCAAAAAGGCAATACTGGCTGAAAATGTCAATTATGAAGCTCAACTTCATAATGGCAATACTGGCTGAAAATGTCAATTATGAAGCTCAACTTCAAAAAGGCAATACTGGCTGAAAATGTCAATTATGAAGCTCAACTTCATAATGGCAATACTGGCTGAAAATGTCAATTATGAAGCTCAACTTCAAAAAGGCAATACTGGCTGAAAATGTCAATTATGAAGCTCAACTTCAAAAAGGCAATACTGGCTGAAAATGTCAATTATGAAGCTCAACTTCAAAAAGGCAATACTGGCTGAAAATGTCAATTATGAAGCTTAACTTCATAATGGCAATACTGGCTGAAAATGTCAATTATGAAGCTCAACTTCAAAAAGGCAATACTGGCTGAAAATGTCAATTATGAAGCTCAACTTCAAAAAGGCAATACTGGCTGAAAATGTCAATTATGAAGCTCAACTTCAAAAAGGCAATACTGGCTGAAAATGTCAATTATGAAGCTCAACTTCATAATGGCAATACTGGCTGAAAATGTCAATTATGAAGCTCAACTTCATAATGGCAATACTGGCTGAAAATGTCAATTATGAAGCTCAACTTCAAAAAGGCAATACTGGCTGAAAATGTCAATTATGAAGCTCAACTTCATAATGGCAATACTGGCTGAAAATGTCAATTATGAAGCTCAACTTCATAATGGCAATACTGGCTGAAAATGTCAATTATGAAGCTCAACTTCATAATGGCAATACTGGCTGAAAATGTCAATTATGAAGCTCAACTTCAAAAAGGCAATACTGGCTGAAAATGTCAATTATGAAGCTCAACTTCATAATGGCAATACTGGCTGAAAATGTCAATTATGAAGCTCAACTTCATAATGGCAATACTGGCTGAAAATGTCAATTATGAAGCTCAACTTCAAAAAGGCAATACTGGCTGAAAATGTCAATTATGAAGCTCAACTTCATAATGGCATTACTGGCTGAAAATGTCAATTATGAAGCTTAACTTCATAATGGCAATACTGGCTGAAAATGTCAATTATGAAGCTCAACTTCATAATGGCAATACTGGCTGAAAATGTCAATTATGAAGCTCAACTTCATAATGGCAATACTGGCTGAAAATGTCAATTATGAAGCTCAACTTCAAAATGGCAATACTGGCTGAAAATGTCAATTATGAAGCTTAACTTCATAATGGCAATACTGGCTGAAAATGTCAATTATGAAGCTCAACTTCAAAAAGGCAATACTGGCTGAAAATGTCAATTATGAAGCTCAACTTCATAATGGCAATACTGGCTGAAAATGTCAATTATGAAGCTCAACTTCATAATGGCATTACTGGCTGAAAATGTCAATTATGAAGCTCAACTTCATAATGGCAATACTGGCTGAAAATGTCAATTATGAAGCTCAACTTCATAATGGCAATACTGGCTGAAAATGTCAATTATGAAGCTCAACTTCATAATGGCAATACTGGCTGAAAATGTCAATTATGAAGCTCAACTTCATAATGGCAATACTGGCTGAAAATGTCAATTATGAAGCTCAACTTCAAAAAGGCAATACTGGCTGAAAATGTCAATTATGAAGCTCAACTTCATAATGGCAATACTGGCTGAAAATGTCAATTATGAAGCTCAACTTCATAATGGCAATACTGGCTGAAAATGTCAATTATGAAGCTCAACTTCAAAAAGGCAATACTGGCTGAAAATGTCAATTATGAAGCTCAACTTCATAATGGCATTACTGGCTGAAAATGTCAATTATGAAGCTTAACTTCATAATGGCAATACTGGCTGAAAATGTCAATTATGAAGCTCAACTTCATAATGGCAATACTGGCTGAAAATGTCAATTATGAAGCTCAACTTCATAATGGCAATACTGGCTGAAAATGTCAATTATGAAGCTCAACTTCAAAATGGCAATACTGGCTGAAAATGTCAATTATGAAGCTCAACTTCAAAAAGGCAATACTGGCTGAAAATGTCAATTATGAAGCTCAACTTCATAATGGCAATACTGGCTGAAAATGTCAATTATGAAGCTTAACTTCATAATGGCAATACTGGCTGAAAATGTCAATTATGAAGCTCAACTTCATAATGGCAATACTGGCTGAAAATGTCAATTATGAAGCTCAACTTCAAAAAGGCAATACTGGCTGAAAATGTCAATTATGAAGCTCAACTTCAAAAAGGCAATACTGGCTGAAAATGTCAATTATGAAGCTCAACTTCATAATGGCATTACTGGCTGAAAATGTCAATTATGAAGCTTAACTTCATAATGGCAATACTGGCTGAAAATGTCAATTATGAAGCTCAACTTCATAATGGCAATACTGGCTGAAAATGTCAATTATGAAGCTCAACTTCAAAAAGGCAATACTGGCTGAAAATGTCAATTATGAAGCTCAACTTCATAATGGCAATACTGGCTGAAAATGTCAATTATGAAGCTCAACTTCATAATGGCAATACTGGCTGAAAATGTCAATTATGAAGCTCAACTTCAAAAAGGCAATACTGGCTGAAAATGTCAATTATGAAGCTCAACTTCATAATGGCAATACTGGCTGAAAATGTCAATTATGAAGCTCAACTTCAAAAAGGCAATACTGGCTGAAAATGTCAATTATGAAGCTCAACTTCATAATGGCAATACTGGCTGAAAATGTCAATTATGAAGCTTAACTTCATAATGGCAATACTGGCTGAAAATGTCAATTATGAAGCTCAACTTCAAAAAGGCAATACTGGCTGAAAATGTCAATTATGAAGCTCAACTTCATAATGGCAATACTGGCTGAAAATGTCAATTATGAAGCTTAACTTCATAATGGCAATACTGGCTGAAAATGTCAATTATGAAGCTCAACTTCAAAAAGGCAATACTGGCTGAAAATGTCAATTATGAAGCTCAACTTCAAAAAGGCAATACTGGCTGAAAATGTCAATTATGAAGCTCAACTTCATAATGGCAATACTGGCTGAAAATATCAATTATGAAGCTCAACTTCATAATGGCAATACTGGCTGAAAATGTCAATTATGAAGCTTAACTTCATAATGGCAATACTGGCTGAAAATGTCAATTATGAAGCTTAACTTCATAATGGCAATACTGGCTGAAAATGTCAATTATGAAGCTCAACTTCATAATGGCAATACTGGCTGAAAATGTCAATTATGAAGCTCAACTTCATAATGGCAATACTGGCTGAAAATGTCAATTATGAAGCTCAACTTCAAAAAGGCAATACTGGCTGAAAATGTCAATCATGAAGCTCAACTTCAAAAAGGCAATACTGGCTGAAAATGTCAATTATGAAGCTCAACTTCATAATGGCAATACTGGCTGAAAATGTCAATTATGAAGCTCAACTTCATAATGGCAATACTGGCTGAAAATGTCAATTATGAAGCTCAACTTCATAATGGCAATACTGGCTGAAAATGTCAATAATGAAGCTCAACTTCATAATGGCAATACTGGCTGAAAATGTCAATCATGAAGCTCAACTTCATAATGGCAATACTGGCTGAAAATGTCAATTATGAAGCTCAACTTCATAATGGCAATACTGGCTGAAAATGTCAATTATGAAGCTCAACTTCATAATGGCAATACTGGCTGAAAATGTCAATTATGAAGCTCAACTTCATAATGGCAATACTGGCTGAAAATGTCAATTATGAAGCTCAACTTCATAATGGCAATACTGGCTGAAAATGTCAATTATGAAGCTCAACTTCATAATGGCAATACTGGCTGAAAATGTCAATTATGAAGCTCAACTTCAAAAAGGCAATACTGGCTGAAAATGTCAATCATGAAGCTCAACTTCAAAAAGGCAATACTGGCTGAAAATGTCAATTATGAAGCTCAACTTCATAATGGCAATACTGGCTGAAAATGTCAATTATGAAGCTCAACTTCATAATGGCAATACTGGCTGAAAATGTCAATTATGAAGCTCAACTTCATAATGGCAATACTGGCTGAAAATGTCAATTATGAAGCTCAACTTCATAATGGCAATACTGGCTGAAAATGTCAATTATGAAGCTCAACTTCATAATGGCAATACTGGCTGAAAATGTCAATTATGAAGCTCAACTTCATAATGGCAATACTGGCTGAAAATGTCAATCATGAAGCTCAACTTCAAAAAGGCAATACTGGCTGAAAATGTCAATTATGAAGCTCAACTTCATAATGGCAATACTGGCTGAAAATGTCAATTATGAAGCTCAACTTCATAATGGCATTACTGGCTGAAAATGTCAATCATGAAGCTCAACTTCAAAAAGGCAATACTGGCTGAAAATGTCAATTATGAAGCTCAACTTCATAATGGCAATACTGGCTGAAAATGTCAATTATGAAGCTCAACTTCATAATGGCAATACTGGCTGAAAATGTCAATTATGAAGCTCAACTTCATAATGGCAATACTGGCTGAAAATGTCAATTATGAAGCTCAACTTCATAATGGCAATACTGGCTGAAAATGTCAATTATGAAGCTCAACTTCATAATGGCAATACTGGCTGAAAATGTCAATTATGAAGCTCAACTTCATAATGGCATTACTGGCTGAAAATGTCAATCATGAAGCTCAACTTCATAATGGCAATACTGGCTGAAAATGTCAATTATGAAGCTCAACTTCATAATGGCAATACTGGCTGAAAATGTCAATCATGAAGCTCAACTTCAAAAAGGCAATACTGGCTGAAAATGTCAATTATGAAGCTCAACTTCATAATGGCAATACTGGCTGAAAATGTCAATTATGAAGCTCAACTTCATAATGGCATTACTGGCTGAAAATGTCAATCATGAAGCTCAACTTCATAATGGCAATACTGGCTGAAAATGTCAATCATGAAGCTCAACTTCATAATGGCATTACTGGCTGAAAATGTCAATCATGAAGCTCAACTTCATAATGGCAATACTGGCTGAAAATGTCAATTATGAAGCTCAACTTCATAATGGCAATACTGGCTGAAAATGTCAATTATGAAGCTCAACTTCAAAAAGGCAATACTGGCTGAAAATGTCAATCATGAAGCTCAACTTCAAAAAGGCAATACTGGCTGAAAATGTCAATTATGAAGCTCAACTTCATAATGGCATTACTGGCTGAAAATGTCAATCATGAAGCTCAACTTCATAATGGCAATACTGGCTGAAAATGTCAATTATGAAGCTCAACTTCATAATGGCAATACTGGCTGAAAATGTCAATTATGAAGCTCAACTTCATAATGGCAATACTGGCTGAAAATGTCAATTATGAAGCTCAACTTCATAATGGCAATACTGGCTGAAAATGTCAATTATGAAGCTCAACTTCATAATGGCAATACTGGCTGAAAATGTCAATTATGAAGCTCAACTTCATAATGGCAATACTGGCTGAAAATGTCAATCATGAAGCTCAACTTCATAATGGCAATACTGGCTGAAAATGTCAATTATGAAGCTCAACTTCATAATGGCAATACTGGCTGAAAATGTCAATTATGAAGCTCAACTTCAAAAAGGCAATACTGGCTGAAAATGTCAATCATGAAGCTCAACTTCATAATGGCAATACTGGCTGAAAATGTCAATTATGAAGCTCAACTTCATAATGGCAATACTGGCTGAAAATGTCAATTATGAAGCTCAACTTCATAATGGCAATACTGGCTGAAAATGTCAATTATGAAGCTCAACTTCATAATGGCAATACTGGCTGAAAATGTCAATTATGAAGCTCAACTTCATAATGGCAATACTGGCTGAAAATGTCAATTATGAAGCTCAACTTCATAATGGCAATACTGGCTGAAAATGTCAATTATGAAGCTCAACTTCATAATGGCATTACTGGCTGAAAATGTCAATTATGAAGCTCAACTTCATAATGGCATTACTGGCTGAAAATGTCAATCATGAAGCTCAACTTCATAATGGCAATACTGGCTGAAAATGTCAATTATGAAGCTCAACTTCATAATGGCAATACTGGCTGAAAATGTCAATCATGAAGCTCAACTTCATAATGGCAATACTGGCTGAAAATGTCAATTATGAAGCTCAACTTCATAATGGCAATACTGGCTGAAAATGTCAATTATGAAGCTCAACTTCAAAAAGGCAATACTGGCTGAAAATGTCAATCATGAAGCTCAACTTCATAATGGCAATACTGGCTGAAAATGTCAATTATGAAGCTCAACTTCAAAAAGGCAATACTGGCTGAAAATTTCAATTATGAAGCTCAACTTCATAATGGCAATACTGGCTGAAAATGTCAATTATGAAGCTCAACTTCAAAAAGGCAATACTGGCTGAAAATTTCAATTATGAAGCTCAACTTCAAAAAGGCAATACTGGCTGAAAATGTCAATCATGAAGCTCAACTTCATAATGGCAATACTGGCTGAAAATGTCAATTATGAAGCTCAACTTCAAAAAGGCAATACTGGCTGAAAATTTCAATTATGAAGCTCAACTTCATAATGGCAATACTGGCTGAAAATGTCAATTATGAAGCTCAACTTCAAAAAGGCAATACTGGCTGAAAATTTCAATTATGAAGCTCAACTTCAAAAAGGCAATACTGGCTGAAAATTTCAATTATGAAGCTCAACTTCAAAAAGGCAATACTGGTAAAAATCGTGTTTGTTGATTGATTCGAGAAAGTGTGGGTTTGATTGAGTTGAAGGTTTAGTCGTTCGTTGTTCAAAAATTGAAACCGCACTTGCTATTGCAAAACTGTTGTTGAAAGGCAGTTGCGAACCTGATAACTTCGGTAATAAAAACATTGCAAGTTGTGTTCTTTTTTCCAATTATAATGAATTCAATCCTTTTCAAGCAATAATATGAAGCAGTTCCTTAAATCTATTTCAATCTAGATATATATAGTATCAAGATGAAAAAAAGCTATGACGAAGCTAGAGAACGGCCTGAAATTTAAGAAATTCTGGCAGAACAGCTGATTTAACATTATGAAAACTTATGCGCCACTGATTATGGGCATTAAATTCATTTTCAGCAGCGGTATGCATATAAACTCATCGAAGACGTGATGTATTTTTAATTCTAATCGATTTAATTGCACGATTACCGAACAGTCAATCGCCAAACGACGCCCTTTTGCCCATATGTTTGCAAATCAATGAAAAAATGTCGTTCATGGCCTTCTGAAGTCTGTTTAAACATAATAGAAACAGAAAATTAATCGAATTAAAGTTTTATGTCCGATATTTGTCATTCGAAGACTCTGTGATATGAAAAATCCACAATTTTCGTACAGTTTCTCCCTAATAATTTATTTTTTTAAGAAATCGACTCTTTTTATGTTTTCTCGAATGAAATATGTTATATATTTTTAAAAATTTCACTTCTTTTTCACAAAATATTCTTATAATTTTATTGGAAGCTCTAATTTTCTCTTAAACTCGCATATCGTGCAATTTTGTTGTGATGAACGAGAGAGTGTGGCAAACGAGGAGGGTGGGCGATACACAAGGGAAACCGCTGCCACCCATATTTTCTTCGAGGGCGATATTGGCAAATTAAGCCCAATTTTACGATTTTCGGTGTTTTTACACCTTTTTCTTTAATTTTTTTTGCAAAATAAATCAAAATTAGGATATATGTTTGTATTTTTCTCTGCCGGTATACAAAAAACCATAGAAAATCGAAGGAAAACTTCATTTTTAGGCTGCAATTTAGTTTTTCTTCGATTGTTGCCGTTTGTACACCTTTTTCTTTGATTTTTTTGCGAAATAAATTTACAGTAGGTTGAATGTTTGTATTTTTTTCTGCCGATAAACAAAAAACCATAGAAAATCGAAAGAAAACTTCATTTTTAGGCTGCAATTTAGTTTTTCTTCGATTTTTGCCGTTTGTACACTTTTTTCTTTGATTTATTTTGCAAAATAAGTTTACAGTAGGTTGAATGTTTGTATTTTTCTTCTCCGATTTACAAAAAACGATAGGAAATCGCAGGAAAGCTTTATTTTTAGGCTGTAAATTAGTTTTTCTTCGATTTTTGTCGTTTGTACACCTTTTTCTTTGATTTATTTTGCAAAATAAGTTTACAGTAGTTTGAATGTTTGTATTTTTGTTCTCCGATATACAAAAAACGATAGAAAATCGCAGGAAAGCTTCACTTTCAGGCCTCAAACGAGTTTTTTGTTGTTTTTCAGCGGAAAACCTTGATTTTTACGATTTCCTCCGTTTTTTTCATAAGTAAATATGGCATAAAATTTCAGAGCATGTATTGTTTCGTAATTGTAAGCATCACACATGTTAAATAACAATTGAAAATTAGACTTTTTCGCGTTTTGGAATGTTTTCGGCTGCTTCTCTTTTTTCCTTCTGAAAAAATTGAGATAGGGAATTTTTCGTTGTTTTTATCTTGAACCGTTGTCTTATACTTGCCCTTAAACCGTTTCAATCGTTAAACTACCTTGTTACGTTTACTCTTTTTCATTGATTTTTGTTTTTCAGTTCCGGATCGAAAGCTCCGGAAGCTTGCCGACGAATCTCCGCTGGTGGAGATTCGTCGGTTTATAAAACTTCAAGTTTGGCGACGAATCTCCGCTGGTGGAGATTTGTCGATTCATGACTATTGTGCGCGGAAGCCTCTATGGCTTGGATTATCGTGTTCCCTTCGGTGAGTCGTAATTTGATTAAAAACTGTCGAAGTTATTTGAAAGTTTTACGTACTTTGAGAAAACTATAAAATTAACTGACAGGCGAACAAAAATCGCAGTCAAAAACTTTTTTTTTAACTATTCGTGATGTTGATGAGATATATATTTAATATCTACAAAGTGGCCCATAAGTATTGATCGTTTTTAACGGGGTTTAGCCGTGATTCTGAGATCCCGACCATGGTTACCGGATAAACTTTATTTTTGATCAATATAGACCACAATACAAATGTACGGACATAGACTTCTGAATTTTCTCGTTATTACGGAACCTATGTAATGTTTCGAGAAGAAGTGGCTGTGCTTCTCCGCGGCGGTCACTCATGTCAGTCAAATTGTTTTATCTGACTTCCGAGTTGGTTTCAAATGAAAATATTAATATGCCATAGTGGCCATATATGTACTAATATTTCTCGAAAGTAAAAGCTTCTAAAATTCCTAGCTTGCTCAAAATGAGGCATCAAACTTGAACCTGAAAAAACGAACTTGAACGGTAAAAAACGATCAATACTTATGGACCACCCTCAAATATGGAAGAACCTAGAAACCTTTTGTTAAAAAAGGTTGGCCAATTCCAAATTAGAAAGTACGATCTTAAAAATAACACAAGTCTCGTTTTTCGTAATTGTATATCTAAAAAATTGTAAAACTAACAAAACTAAACACTAACAATAACAATAACAAAACATTTAAAATAACAGTCAGATGGCTCGTTAGAGTGAATTTAAGCACAATCGAGAGACCACAAAAACTTTTTTCCCCGAGAAAAAATAAAAAATAAATTGTTTTTTCGTAGTGTCTCTTAAACTATCTCACACAAAACTAAAAGTTGCACATTTTAATGCAATTTTTTGCCGAAAAATGCCTTTATTGGACGAAAGAAATTCTCGAAGGAGCAAATAGGATTTTGTATGTTTTTCGGTATTGTAAAGCAACGATTCTCTACTTTGTGTGCGTGTCGAACTGTTTCAAAAAAAGAAAGATCAACACACAGAGACAGTAATGAACGCACTGGCAAGAACATAAATAGTTGTTGCAACAGTTCGGATCACAAAAGTTTCTATATTGGGTCACCAAGTCATAGAAAGTAAGCTACAGTGACCAGAATAGGAACACATGTAATAATAGATTTCGAGAGATTTTTACTCATCAACTGGTTGCACTATGGCAAATTCTACTCTTTATGTCTGATTTACTATAGGTTACTGCATACTGTAATATACGGGAAGACAATACACAGTTTTCTACAGTAGTATGATCAAAACAAATGTTTAAATTCAAAAATTGTGTAAGAATTACTGAAGCTAGTATTCGGGTTACTGTAGTTTACTGTGAATAAAATAGTGACAATCTACAGTAAGTTTCATGAGAAATATTTTAATTACAAGCAAAGAAAACGTTCAGTGATAATGATGTTTTATGTTTCATCGATTTTTGATCGACTCAAGTCGGAAAAATTTATGTTGGTAGATTATGTTTAAAAAAAGTAGATTATGTTCGATTCTACTTCTTTCCAAAATCTTTGATTGGAATTTTTTGGTCGCACAAAACACAAAAATCAGTTTTTAATCGAACTATTCGAAAAAAAACCCCGGCATGGCTCAAAAATTGGAAAAAATCTGAAAACGGTTCGATTTTTCGTTAAAAGTAGAAGACTTGTTACATTTAATGATTCATTCTTATTGATCGGAGTTCTGGAACTGATGGAAAGCAAATTGGAATAAAAATGAACCTTTTTCTAGAGTATTCTTCTTATATGCTGTTTTTTGAACACTTAATCATAAGTTTATTTACAAAAACACAACAGAAATAAACAGAACAACGTGATAAATACTCCAAAAAACAGGTAAATTATTGAGATGAATGATTCGAAGAACGCCAGTGTATAATTCGGCCCTTCGAATCGTTCTCGTATCGGATTTTTTCGATATCTCCTCTGTTACATGACAAAGCCCCGTACATATGTAATGTCTACTTCATTAATCACAGTCAATCCATACAAGGAATCCCTGAAATGGATACAGTTTTTTTCGAATATAAAATTGAAAAATACCTCAATTTCGACATAGCGGTGTTCTTCATAACTGCATTAAAAGTTGTTAAACTTGATCTCTTTTTGGCGGTGCAGCTGTATCTCGGCAGCACACCATATACAACAGCCGTCTGATGAGGCATCACCCAGTTATCTACAAAAAAATGTATATTTCTAAGATAGATAACGTCGCCATGTAACAAAAAACAAGTTCAAACCTAGTTCAAGTCATTCCTGGTCGATTTTTTTCCACATGTTTTATAATCTTGTTTTTCATAGTATCTCCGGATAGTTTTGGAACATCATTTCGAAGACTTTCTGTGAATTCACAAAAGTAGTGTTTCTCAGTGATATAAAATGGCACGGCAGTACGCGCAATTCTAAAAGAATATGTTGACGGTTAAAAATCGAATAAAAACTTACAGTGTAAGATATTTTAAAGCATCTTCGGAGCATCAATTTCATTCTTGTGATCGTATAACACGATTTGCATTAATATTCGCCTATAATGGTTGAGATTTTCAAATAAATTCGAAGAAAACAACTGACTTTTGTTCTTTTTTCGGCTTTAAGATCAAAATATCACGGCAGCTGTTTACACAGGGCTGAAATAATGAGATAACGGTTAAAAACAAATTAAAACTTACAGTGAGAGATAATGTAGACCATCTTCTGAATAACTTGATTCTTGTGATAGTATATCTTGAGGTGGTTTAATATTCGCCTATAATAGTTGAAATTCAAATTAGTTTTAACTTTCGCAGAAAATAACTTACTTTTCCTTTTTTCGGCTTCAAATTTTGGTTTTCGCTTTACATTTAAATAATTGAGGCATCGTTGATGTCGAAGAATAAGTTTTTGGGACGACTTTCACAAGTGGCCTTGTCATCATTTTTGATAAACAATAACCAAGCGTTGGACAGCATTTGTCTGAAATATTACACGTTTTGGTGAGCGAAAAATAAGAGAAAAGTTGACTTTAAAAAACGAAATAAGCAAAACATGAAAAGCATCAAACTAAATGCTAAAAATTAAGGTGAGAAAAAACTAAAGATTGAAACGAAACGCTCGTGTGTGTGTGTGTGTGGTCTATAAACGTTATCTTCGTGTGTGGTCTAAAAAACGTTTTCTTCGTGTGTGGTCTGAGAATTTTATCGGCGTGTGTGGTCTAATTGTAAATGATTTTCATGATATGAAATTTGTAGGAAACGAGCACAAATTGCTCAAATTACTCCGAATCAAATCATTACGAGCAACAATTTTTCATCTTTTATCGAAAAAGTTGTAAAGTTTTTAGATTTTTTTCCAACAACGCCAGCCGGTTTTTTTTCGACTATCAACTGAAAGACTTCGGAGAGAAGTAGAACCGAACATAATCTACATTTTTGGGAGTCAACGTAAATTTTTTCCAAATTAAGTAGTTGACAGAAGAAAATCAATAAAACATCAAACATCATTATAATTGAACGTTTATTTTGACTGTATAAATTTAATGTTTCTCATGTAGATCAATATTTGTCGTAGATCACTATTTATCGTCACGATTTTATCTACAGTAAACTAGAGTAGCCCGAATAATAGCTACAGTAATTGCTACACACGTTTCAAATTTAAACGTCTGTTCTGATCATACTACTGTATAATACTGTAAGTTGCCTCCCCGTAAATTACAGTATGAAGCAGTAACCAAGGAGGTACTACAGTAGTCTTTGTTCAAACTCAAATTCAATTTTTCTTCATCGCACAATTGTAAGCGTTTTCTGGCTACTCTAGATTACTGTGTCTTGTCACCAGGTGATTTAAAAAAAAGATACAGTAACCCAGAAAGTGCTACAGTAGTCTCAGTGCATTTTCCAATTGAATGTAAAGTTTCGAAAACAATCTGTTCGTTCTGCAAAATGAAAGCTACGGTAACGAAATTAGGAAAACATGAACAAAACTGATTAGTTACACAGTAGTTCCGAAATGCCTGACTCACTGTATATTACTGTAGGTATAACACACGTCCAAATCAGAACATGAGACTTTTAAAATCATTCCAACGCTATTAATCCTCACATTTATTCTTATTTCAGTTCCGATCGACTACACATTCGAAATGGTATGCTCAACACTTCGCTTCAGGAATGGTCTCACACTAGAGGTACGGTAGATTGTAGATCATAGGTCACGCATTGATTCATGATGTTCAGATTGGCCATGATATCAAGCATTTGGGCGCGAAGAAAACACTACTGATAACGGAAAAAAATGTACAAAACACGATCGCATTCAAAAACGCCGAAAAAGCGTTGAAAGACGTCAACATCGACTATGAAGTGTTTGAAGATGTGCTCATTGAGCCCACCGAAAAATCGATGCAAAAAGCGGTCGCCTACGCCAAATCCAAACCATTCGATAGTTTCATCGCAGTCGGTGGTGGAATTGATACAACTAAAGCAGCAGATGCATCAACCCATACCTGGCGATTGTGGACCCGTTGAATGTGATGTCGATGTCACGCAATGTTGCCATCTACTCGGGAATCGATGTGTTGTGCCATGCGCTGGTAAGCTTCACCGTCTTGCCGTTTGATCAGCGATCGCCGCGACCGTAACGCCCGGAAACTCGGCCAGTGTATCAGGGATCGAATCCGATCAGTGATGTGTGGAGCAAGGAGGCGTTGAGAATTATTAGCAAATATTTCCGACAATCGATTTTTGATCCGAGTGATGAAGAAGCAAGGACGGAAATGTTGAAGGCACCGTCGTTGGCTGATATTGGATTTGGCAATGCGGGTGTTAATTTGTGCCATGGATTGTCGTATTCGATTAGGTTGGTTTTTGAAGGGGGGGGGGGGGGGGGGGGGGGTTTGATGAAATCTGTGAATCTAAAAGCTTATAAATCTATGTTCCTTTAAATCCAGAAGCTAGGATTCTGTGCAAATATGAACCTAAAAAAGTCACACGCTTAACAAAGTCATATGTAATCCCATTTGAGAGTCCGTTGATGTGAAAAAATAGAAAAAAAACCAAAAAACGGAGATGTCTCGAACTTATCATCAAAAAGCTCCTGTAAACGAGAGGATTGCTTTCACCAGTTTTATCCATTTTCAACTCAACATTGTTTCAACGATTATTCGAAATCTAGCCGTAAATCAACAGTTTTATCAGTATCTTCTCACAAAAAATACGAAAAAAAGTAGTCTAAAATTTTTCAAGTCTTATAACAAACGAAACAGCTAGCAAAAAGATAAAAACATTGTCGGAGAATCGAACTCGAGACTAGCGGTTTTTCGAACTTTTGTCAGTCTGAAACTTGGCTGCTGAAACTGAACGGTGGCACGTATAAACTGTTCTGCGTACTCTCCAGGATGATACGAATCTATGGTACAAGTTCCAACAAAACGGAAAATGGACAACCGAAAAGTCAGAAAACTGTTCTAGAAGTTTTATTTTGCGATATTCAGAATCTCCACCTTTAGTTACATCGAAAATAAGCTTGCAAAAAAAATTTACCTCTATGGGGATTGAACCTGCGCCCTCCAGCGCCTTGCCAGCGCTTTGTACCACTGGGCCATGTCTTTAGCGCGGATGGCGCAGTGGCGCGAGGCGCTGTTATCGAGCGTTTGGAGGTGAAGGTTCGATCTCTATGGCGGTCAGAGCGTTTTTGCAAGGTATTAATTACTGTTAATTTTCACGCCGGAGCTTTGTAGGTAATATTTGACCGCAATTTTGTTCATATGTATAGAAAACACCAATTTTGCTATGATTGTAGGGTTGTGCCCTTCTTCACCCAAAAGAATACTAAATTTGATCAGTTAATACTTTTTTCACGTGACCTCATATTTGTGAGGTGGCTCATTCACTTGAAATTATTATTTATTGTTCAGTTCAATCGAGTGTCAAATCGAATTTGGTGTTCCGCCTTGGAAAAGTTGGATTACTTTCAAGTCGAGTCGATTCGTCAAGGTTGGTTTGGGAGGGGCGTGTTAATTACATGAACTTGTTCATAGAATCTATGAAACTATGAAACTATGCATCATAGAATCTATGAAGCTGAGTTTTTCAAACTTTGCATCAAAAACCTGCTGAAAACTTGAGATAAGCCGTCGTAATCCATATTACACGCTCAGAAAACTGTTCTAGAAGTTTTATTTTGTGAAACTCGGAATCTCTACCTTTAGTCACATCGAAAATAAGTTTGCAAAAAAGTTTCACCTCCATGGGGATCGAACCTGCGACCTCCAGCGCCTTGCCAGCGCCTTGTACCACTGCGCCACGTCGCTAGCGCGCGTGGCGCAGTGGCGCGAGGCGCTGCTATTGAGCAATTCAAGGTGAAAGTTCGATCCCTATAGGGGTCAGAGCGTTTTTGCAAGGTTTTAATTACTTTCACGGGAGAGGTCATTCACTTGAAACTGTTATTAATTTTCCAGCTTCATAGTGGTTGTGGATTTGATGAGCAGTTGAAGCATTTGGAGTATATATCACAAATATGCGGATTTCAACCATGAAACGGCGGGTTACGGATCAAGTAATCAGTATGACTGGCGATAGACATGTTGGAGCTGCTGCCATTCTACAAAACGGCCGGCCGCCAATCGCTCTGGACCGAGTGAGTTTTTTAAATTTTATTAATAGTGTTATATCGAACCATTTTGTAGATTACCCACATGCGCCAATTTATCGCAGAGTGTGGGATACCCTTTGAGAGTCTGGAAGGGCTAAAGAAGATCGAGATTGAACGGGTTTTTGAGAAGGCCATATCAGATGTAAGCGTTGAACTTTTTTTGATCAACATAATTAGTTGTTTTCAGGTGTATACTGGATATGCTTGGTCAATAGCATGTATGCCTGTAGAAGCTTTGGAAGCTTTTCGAGGAATACTCCGGCTTGTTGAAGACGGATCAGCATTATTCGTCTGTGGATATGCATCATTCAAGAAAAGCACTGAAAACTTCGTCGAAAAATGTGTGGAGATAGTTGGCAATGTTGAATTGCAAGAGTATGAAACAATCAAATCGGTAAGATCATGTTTTCTGGAGTTTTTGTAATATAAAGTTTATAGGAACTACGTCTGGTGAAATGGAGCACACGAAACCGCCTAGTCTTTATTGGAGCAGCACCGCGAACGATTGAGAGAATTATGAATGATCCGAATGTCGGAGGACATCATCTATTCAATGCGTTCATGAAGTAAGACTTTTTTCTTGAATGATTAGTGTTTATAATGATTTTGCAGCGATATTCCAAGTCAATCACAAATGGGTGTTAGTCAAAGATCCATATCCGATCGTTTCGCTTTGTTCCTCCGCAACTATTGAAATCGGATAATTGTAGTAGAATGTTTTGATTAATGTGAGCCATTTGATATGTTTTGATTAATGTGAACCATTTGATATGTATTGAATGATGTGAACCATTTGATATGTATTGAATGATATGATCCATCTGATAATCATTTTCCATTTCTTTGCCCATTCTCTTTTTCCATCCTCATTTTCCATATTTTTTCTCTTTTCTTTCATCATCATCATGTTCCAATATGCTCCAAAACATATCAAATTCTCTATGTGTTCTCTTTTTATTCTCACATGAACATTTCTCGTTTTGATAAATAGTTTTGGAAAGGCTTGTTCAATGTTCAAACAAAAAACTTGGCGCGCGATGAAGAATGAAAGACCAAAAGAAGAGGCGCAGAGAAAAAAAGTGGTCTGCTTTTCGCGCCAACACACTTCAACCTTCAACTCACATGTGTCATGTCATGCCCCCCTCCCTCAAGTGAAACCGGACAGGAATGGGATAATTGAGGTTGCATGCGGCAAGTCAATCATTGAATCGTATCGAGAGTAGTGAACCTCATACAAAATAATAAATTGTCTCTTTTCCCTACTTTTTGACACCAATTTCCACTTTTTTCGAGAAAAACATCATGTTTTGCCAGATTTTCTACTTATTTGCCATGCTCAGGTGAAAATTTTCGGCAAAAACAGATTTCAGAAAAATAGGTTTAATTCCAGCATGTCCACCTCTCAATTTCTTGGCAGCTCTCTTTACAATACAATGGGGGCCTACAACGACAATGACATGTGTCGATACATTTCATGTCCCTTTGGTCAATACTGCTGGAATGGCAATTGCTTATCCAGTGGTCAAACATCAATGATGGGTTCCCGCGCACTAGGTTACGGTATGCCGGGTTACGGTATGGGTGGTGGCCTAGGCGCCCTAACATCCGCAGCAGCTCTCTACTCCGGCGGCTCACCAGCAACTCGTGGTGCATTCGCAGTTGGTGCCAATGTCCCAACTGGTGTCACACCATTTGGTGGGAACCCAATGGCGACAGGACCCATCCCCTCAACTGTTGGTGGTATGCAACCTTGCTCCCTCATGCAACAATGTTTCAATGGTCAAATATGTGTCAATGGGTACTGTAGTAAGAGCAACGTTGCATACCAAGGCAGTCAAGTGATGCCAAGTGAAACCAGTAATACATATTTGATCTACCGTATACACTAACTACAGTATTCCAGCATGTATGACTGGTGCCACTTGCCCCGTCGGCCAATATTGCATTGGCGGAGTTTGCGTGCAAAACCCAATGTCTACAACATTCGCGTGCCATAATGGAATCTCATGTCCAATGGGTATGGTGTGTCAATTGGGTCGCTGCCTACCAAATGGTATGCCTAACATGATGATGATGTCACAATTCTATGGAAAATAGGGAGCTATGTTTGTATATAAATATTTGAAACACTCATGTATTCAATAAATTAATTCTCAAAAACACACAAGGATGGGGATGGGAGGTGATAAAACCACGAAAAAAGCATAAATATGACCAAGTATACACATTAGGTTACTGTAGGGAAAAAGAAATTGGGGGGAAAATTGGCTAAATAATGAATGAAAAAAATTATACGCGTACAGAGGTGAGATCCAAGTTCTTGTGAACCATTTGCTCCTTGAGAATGAGGTGAGAAACCTGAAAAAATAGTGTAAATTGATATTCCCGCTATTTTATGATCTACCTTATTCAACGTATCAGTCAATTTATGAACATTATTCGCCCATGTATCCAATTGTTCGATATTCGCCTTTTTCACTCTCAAATTCACAATTCTCGATGGTCGATGCAATTTGGCGCCGGTGATTTGTCCGGTGACAATCAAATTACACACGAATGACTCCATTTCGTCGACTGGGAAGTCGAGGAGTTCGGCGAGACGTTCGAATGTGATTTGGGTGTAGTATCTGGCGATCATTCGCATGTTCTGAACAATATTTTATATCAAAAGTATGAGAATCCAACAACTTACATGCTCTCCAACACGAACATGAAGATCCTCCCAACGCTTTTCTCCCTCTTTTGATTTGTCGAAGATCTAAAATTCAATAATTTAGGCTTTTCAGGTAAAATATAAGACTTACACCAGTATCCGGAGAAGTCGATGTTCCACGACGCAACAATTTCTCGTATTTTGCGACAATTGTTCCCTTGAATGAGATGAGCTCTTGGTTGATGAACAAATCGACGATTATCTGGAAAAAATAAGGATTAACAGCTGCTTTTCTTCAAATTTTTTTTTGATATTTGAGACATTTATGCGGTTTTTAGCCTTTTTCTATCGAATTTTCGCATAAATAGACAAAATAAACGCCCCAAAACACTAAAAAGCTCACCTTATACTCTGGAACAGTCTCCAACTCTCTTTGAATGGCAATACGATTCAACAAATCCCATTGTTCGTTAGTATGTGGTGCCAATAGGCAATAAACAATAGCAGATCTCAAAATTGCGTTCGCCTTCGCCTTATCCGCTCGAATTTTCGGTGTATCGTGAATGGCACGATAATGACGGCATACATCCAAATAATTTGAGTCGTTGAGTCCAATTCTGACCATCAAATCGTAATATTTCAATTTCAAGTCTTGAACTTCCTCGGCATCGGATTTCGAGAAGAATTTAATGCTAATCTTTTTCGAGATGATGTTTCCACGGACAAAATCATTGCGAATCAGTGAGAATCTCATTTGTTCGAGAAGATACTCGACTTTCTCCTTCATTTCCATCGATCCATAGGTTTCTACTTGCAATTCCAACAACATTGTCGCCGCTTCCTCGAGTTTTCCCTCTTTTTCCATCTTCTTCACAACCATCGATGTCAAACGAGCTCGCTCGACTTCAACATAAATCTTTCCGGCGGTGACGGTTCGAAGAGTCTCGATAAGCTTCATCTTTTGCTCTTCAGTTGGAATTTGCTCGATCATTGCCACACAATCTCTCACCATTTTTGCGATCGCCATTTTGATGAGAAGACGTTTTTTGGAGAGCGTGAGAATCGTCTCATTCAGAAGATCGTACTTTTTTCCCTCGAATGCGAGTTTCACCATATGTTGGACGACACGCATGTTACTCTTCATATCCGAACCCAAGCGAGTTAGTTTTTCAATGTTATTCAGACTTTCGATCGAGCCAACAACATCTCCCTTCTGAAAATTTGTCAAAATTGAAGGAAACTTGTGGAAAACAACTCACTTTGAAGATTTCGTCAGCTTTTACGATCGCCTCATCGACTTGTTTGGTGTAATCCACCTCCATCTTGAATAAACGACCATCTCCACCCTAAATAATAACATTTTTATTGCTCAAAAAGCTTTGAAACTTACATGTGCAGCCAAATAAGCCAAATCGTCCATTTTGGACATATCACCGGTTGGGATTGGGTCAACTTTGATTGGAATGCGTTTGTCAGTCATTCTAAAACACTAATTTTTAAATTTTTTATAAAAAATAAATGAAAAATTCGAAAATCCGGCAAAAAATGAGTGAATAGTGAGAATCTATGGAATTTCAATTCAAAAAATGACAAATACGCACAGCTGAACGTGTGTTACCGTACCCCTCCCGCGCTGCGGGATATTGGCGGGAGTTTGTATTTGAATTTAATTTCGCGTTTTTTCTAATCTTCGCACCTTTTTGTCAATAAATCCGTATTTTTGCATGCTTAAATACTCAATTTTATTGATTTTCGATGAAAAAATTGCAAAATTTCGCAATTCTAGATGTTCTACGCTCAATTCGTGCTCGCCAAAAAAGGCCCATTATCGAAAATCTGGCTAGCAGCACATTGGGAGAAAAAATTAACCAAAGCCCAGATTTTCGAGACTGATGTGCCGCAAGCAGTTGAAGAAGTGATGAAGCCCAAGGTATTTTAGGCCTAAAAACTCTAATATTTCGCAATATTCAGGTAAAAATGGCGTTGCGAACCGTTGGACACCTTCTTTTGGGTATCGTGCGGATTTACTCGAAAAAAACGCGATATTTATTGGCTGATACGAATGAGGCGTTTCTAAAGGTATCAATTATTGACCTTGAGTTGCCCTAAATATCATTTATTAGATGCGTCTCAACTTTCGAAACGGATTTCAAATCGAAATTGGCAATTTTGGCGATGGCGAGGAGGAAGATATTGATTTAATCGATGAAATTAACATGACAATTCCGGAATTTATGGAAATTGATCTTGATGAGCATTTATTAGAGGTAAATCAGCATTTTTTGCCCCTTAAAATCCATTTTTCAGGCAAATGTCGCTCGATTAGAAGACATCACAATAAAAGACGACTTCCAAGTAGCATTAGGCCATCTTCTCGGTGGAAATCACAATACATTTGGTGTTTCTGTTAGTTTTTCCTCAATTTTTCTGGTTTTTCAATTCAAAATAGGCTCAGGATGATGATTTCGGTGATAATATCGATATCTATGGTTCTGTGCCCGCCTCATCACGCCATTCACCGACACCAATGGAGATGGCGCGTCAACACGAGAGTTTGGGATTTGTTGAGCCTGTGTAAGCATGAAAATGAGTACTTCTTGATAAAAAATGATGTTTTCTAGGTTTCATAATTCAATATTGGACAATTTTGAGCCAATGGAGATGGATGCGATGCCAATGGAGCATAATGTGTCGGCTCCGTTGATGGAAGTGGCTAGAGATGCGACTGTTATGCTTGATAAGTAAGTTTTTTGCTCTTTGAAGCTTAAAATAGTTCAATTTTCAGCTCAAATCGTCCGGAAATCGTCGACGATGGACTCTACAGTACAATGATCGCTCCACGAAACGACACAATGCTCCAGGATGATTATCCGCAAGATCCCCTCCAAACAACAAATCCAGAAGCCCTCGGAGACGAAGCTCCTGAGCCAAGTTCGGGCTCATTCGCTCTCGATCCCCTCAACATGTCCGAGATCGACGAAGGACGACGAAAAAGGAATCGGCGACCTCGAAAACTGATTCTCGACGCTGTCACCGAACTAACCGATGATCAAGTACGAGCTCAAATGGAAGATTATGGTGATATTCTTGCACCAATTGCTGTTGCACCACCTTCGAAAAAGATGTATCGAATGTGTACATCTGGTGATTTGGCACATTTGATGAATGAGCCAGGAACATTGATGGGTGATAAGGTGATAAAGAAGATGTATCGTTCACACTTGGTGGTGTGCAAATATCAAGCGGATTGTGGTACGGAGACGGAGGAGAGCTCATCATCGGTGCATTCGTCATCACAACCATGGGAGGAATTGGAGTTGGATGAGAGGATTGATGAGAATACTATTGTGATGGAGCATCCTGGTGGCGATTTTTATGATGAATTTCTGCAAATGCCAATGGATGATCAATATATTCCGCCGATTGATGAGCCATTGCCGATGATGCAGTTTGATGAGATGGTTGCGGGTGATATGGTGCCTGATGAGGGAGAGGTTGGTTGTTTTTGATATGCTGAAGATTTTGTTTTCCTCAAAGTTTAGTTTTAGAAGGGTCAGGGATGTTTATCAACTTTCCAAATTAAGCAAAAACTTTCAACAGAAGCTTGAAACGTATATCGTACTTTTCTATCAAGTTTTTGGATAAAAATAAAGGGGAAACGTGATAATATTTGTGGAAAACATGCTTGGCCTCACAATTTTATAATAACAATCTCAAATTTTACTATTTCCGGATTTCTACATCAAAAATGTGAAAAGGAATTTAAATAGTAAAGCCTTTACTAGCAAATTTACCGGTAAAGGTGATTTTTGGAAGGAAGCCATTTTCATTCGTTTCAATTTACACAAGACGCGTATTTAGTTGGAAAGATAGATTAGACTTCAACAAAATTAATATTGGAACGGTTTTTGGTCAAAATTTCTATGAAAAACGGCCAAAAAGAGGTTAAAATATGAAATTACGATGTTAGATTGAGTACTTTTGAGTTTTCGAGACTGATTTGACAAAAGTATACGTTTTTTTGGTTTCAAAAGACACTGATTTAGAATTCAATAGTTTCGGAGAGTAATCAACATTTTTGAATCGAGAAAAAACTTTTCACGGTTTTATGAAACGTATATCTGACTATTTTGGTTCAAAATATTGATCTAACCCATGAAAAACACACTTTTTGGAATAAACCTAACGATTTCCAAGTTGCAGAACAAGGAAAACGATGAAAACGAGGACGAGGACGACAACTACCGTGATCCCTTCTCATCGGCAAATCGTGGCAAACTCGAAGCATTCGGATTCGGAAGTGTGATCAAAAAACAAATCTACCAAGAAGGAAAATGGGAGAGACGATCGAAGCACATTCTGAAGAAGATTTCGAGTGATTTGGCGGATAATGGAAGTGTCGATTTCAGTAGTATTGTGGCATCATCACAGAATCGAAAACAAGCGGCCGAGCAGTTTTATTCGTTGTTAACACTGGCCAAATCGAAAGCAGTACAAGTGGAGCAAGCGGAGCCGTATGGGGAGATTGTTATTCGAGCGGGAGAGGCATTCCAAGAGCATTTGAGCACAAAGAATCGATCGATGAATGAGAGTAGAGCACCATTGACAAGTTTAGCCTTTTGAAAGCATTTTTTTATCCTGACAAATTCTATGTAAATCCTCTAATTTGTGTCATTCCTTTTGATGTGAATATCACTTATTTGTATACAGTTTGAATAATCTCACTACTTATAAAATGAACATTTACCCTTATCTTTTTCATATCTTATTACTGTTTTTTTCGACAGTTTTATACCTTTTTCACCACTATTTTCAGCTTGTAAAAACATGATTTAGATGGCGTCACGTGTCAATATTGTACATGCCAATATTCTCGACAATCCGGCAATGTTCACGGACAAATTCAAGTTGGAAATCACTTTTGAGGTTTTCGAGCAATTGCCGCATGGTGAGTAAACTTTGTCGGGTTTGAAAAATGGGTTTTTGCTGAAAACAAATCAAATTTCGAGTCAAAACATGATTTGATCATGAAAAAACCATAGGAATAGAGAAATTTGGTTATTTTTTGTTAGAAAGCATTTCTTTTTTGTCGACAATGAAAACAAATGAATTTCTTTGAGTTCCATTTGAAACGGGAATATTTTGTAGACCATACTTTTCTCAAAATCTTCACACTATTTTTTGAAGGTTCTTGAATCAGGGTATAGGAAATACAATTTTGGGTTGTTTAGATCCACGCAATTTTTCCCGGAAAAGAAGCGTTTTTAGTCTAATTCTCACGTCTATTGGCTGTAAAAGCTCTATTTCTATTTTCAAAATCATCTAATTTTTCCCAAAATAATCTGAAATGAAAGCCAAGTCGAACAAAAAGTAAACCAGAAAACTCAAAGTAAAAGAAAAAACTTATGCGATATCTGAAACTGCCGAAAATTTCGCATCCTCTGTTCTTTGGAAACCAATAAAAATCAGTAAGAAACACCACCGTAACGTTAAAAATTTACAGATCTCGAGTGGGAATTGGTTTATGTCGGCTCCGGTGCATCACGTGAATACGATCAAGTGCTCGATTCGGTTCTTGTTGGTCCAGTTCGAGAGGGTCGTCACAAGTTTGTCTTCGAGGTTAGTTGTCTTCTTTTTTTGCTAAAAAAAATGACAAAAACCGTCTAATTTTGCAGGCCGGATGCCCAGATGTGAGCAAGATTCCACAAGACGACATTGTCGGTGTCAGCGTATTGTTGCTACGTTGCAAATACAACGAGCAGGAGTTCATCAATTTGGGATGGTTCGTCGCCAATGAGTATAGCGATGAGGAATTGAAGGCGAATCCACCGACAGTGCCACAAGTTGATAAGGTTTGTATTTCTTGTTCTTAGAGTGAAAAATAAGAAGAAATTGACTGATATTGTGAGTGGAGAGCAGAATTTGAACAAGTAGTTACATATCTATCATTATTATAGTGTAAATTTTGCCTTCCACGCGTTTCAAAGCTGTTTAGAACGGATTTTCGGCTTTTTTTCTCATAAACTCCTGAAACATCATTTTATGCAGCAAAAAACCTGACAACCAAAGTGTTGGATGGAAAAATATGTTAAACAAGACGGTTTTGGGTTGTTATTAACTAACTTGAACCATCTCCGTATTTATAGATTTGTGAAACAGAAATCATTTAAAGTTTACACATTTTTCTTCAAAATAATATGTTATTCAGTAGAATTATCGCATTTTTTTTATCTCTTCATAAATTGAAAAAAGTAGCTGATTATTAGATTGATTCGTCAAGATGATAGAATTTGAACCGAAGTTATCAATTCTATCCAACTTTCCCAGCTTCCCTACTAATTCGGAATCTGAAAAATCGCATATTCCTGCAAAGTATCCCGAAAAATATAAATCTCACAATTTCAGCTCGTCCGCAAAGTGGAAATCGATGATTTGCGTGTAACCACCTTCCCAATCACTTGGAATGAAGCTGACGCAGCAGCTGAACTACCAGAAGTCGAGCCAGAGCGTGTATTCACTGAAGATGATCTGATGCCAGCCACGGATGATGGAGATGATGACGATGACGATGAGGAGGATGACGAGGACGAGGATGATAATGCGAAGGAAGTCGATTTGAACGAGAGTTTCAATGAGAAAATGGCAGCTACATTGGAGGGAATGGACATGGATCATGGTGATTGTGGTGAGGAGAAGAAGGAGGAGGAGCAAGGTGTTGAAGATGTTGCTATGGGTATGTTGTTTATTGCATAGAAAACATGCATTCCTTATGAAAAATAAGAAAAGTATCTTAATAACGCTGCAATTTTTGAAGTATTGTGGTGAAAACAGAAATTCCATTTTGATCAAACAGAGTTTCTCAAAAAAACTTCCTTGAAATTTACGTTTTCGATGAAACATCAACATCTCGAAATTCCCAAAAAAGTTCCAATTATGACAATTTTATTGCCATTTTCAAGCTTTTATGGATTTTCAGCTAGAAATTTTTTGCAAAAACTCAGTTTTGCTCAGTATGAGATTTTTGATCAGCTGACTGATATGGATCAGATTTCCTGTATTTATGTTTTGGAAAATCTTCGAATTCCCAATAAACGGCGCCTTTTTCTAATTTTTTGCTCCAAAATTTTTTGTCCAAAAAATATCGAAAGCCCCAACTTTTGCCGCCCCAAAATCCTCAAAAGTCGTCAAATTTCGGCCCGACAAAAAAAACCCTCAAAAATTTCTAGAAGACGACAATGTTGGTGATGATGATGCATGGCTTCAGATCAATAACGACAAACAACAACAATCAACTGACGAACCACTCGGTGACAAGACAAACAACAAAATGATCGAATGAGAAACCAAATATATTATGATTGTGCCAATTATCTCTACTTATTCCTAAATCTGTAACTTATATTCCATTTTTCTTATTTTGTCTTAACTACAAGTTATTCCATATTTATTTTGTAAACTTTTTGAACCATTTTGATAAATTCGGCAATTCTGGAACTTTTTTGTATATTTTGAGTTAAAACACTTAATTCTAATCATTTATTCCTCAAGAATTTTCTAGACAAAAAGATAAACAACCTTTGAAAACAAAAATCACGGTTGTGTGTTCAACCGTAGTTTCGTGATGAGCCAATGCCGGCAACATGGTACATTTCTCATCCAACCGGAGTGGGTGATGGTGTGAGAAAATATGAATAATGGGAGACAAAAAGAAACGAAAGAACAGCAAAAATGATATATACAGCAATCTATCTATTGCTGATAAAACTCGTATAACCTGGATTTCAATTTCGGATCCGTGTCCATTGTCAACGCCATGAAGTCTTTGATGAATGCTCCAAATGTGTCATATTTTGGTCGAACGCCCAACATTTGTACCGCCGCGTCGTCTGAAATAAATCGTGCGTCTGGAAATTGGACAACCTAGCGAGATTTTGTTTGGCTATATCGGGTGGGGCATGCGCAAAACTACTAATCAGTATGTCAACTACTACACAAAACAAAACAACAGAAATACAAATGAATGAATTGATTCGCCATTTGTCGGTGTTTCTTTCCAATCAAACCTATATCTTTATCATCGTATGCATAGATGTGACGGAGGATTGAGCGGAGCAACAGTGGTTCGTCGAATATTCCTCCTTCCAAATGAGCGCTGAAAATTGCATATTTTCTATGATTTTGGCAAATTTTAAGCATAATTATGTATCTATGACTCTTTTTTTGCTGATTTGGGCGTTTTCTGTCAAAAAATGTCAATAAAAAACTTAATTTTCTCAACAATCAACGGATTGTAATCATTTTGATACATTTTCTATCGGATTCCTGTCTCAAAAGCAAATTTTCCTCAAAATACTCACAATTTACAACTTCCAGTCGCTCTTGCACATATTCCATTCAGATCGAACTTGCACATTTGTCTCAACAGCTTCTTTCCTTTCTCGATATCATCTTCTGGCGAATTGACAATGATTCTCGCTGGATTTCTGTAAATTCCCTTTTAACTTGGTTCATTTTTATACAATCACTAACCCATTCTTTTTCGCCATCATCGATGCCAACAACTTCTGCCTCATCGCCTGTTCAACCGACACCGTCACTTCTTCCTTCTCCTTCTCCACAACTACATCAATCCTCGCCGTCTCTTCCTCTGCTTCTGGTGTTGCTGATACAGCCGATTCCTCGTCATGTCCATCCTCTGATCCTCCAATTGAACTTGTTCCGTCGTCTTCTTCCTCCTCATCATCGATTTCTTCATTTTCGACACGCGATGATTCAAAACTGGGTTCATCGGTTTTAATGATTGGAGCATCGTCGGTGAATCTGAAATATTTATTTGAGAAAGCTCAAAAATACAGTAAAAGTGGACTATTCTTCAAAAGATAATCTATTTTTTTCGACTAGAGTGCCGTTTTTCTTCTATGAATCACTATTCTTTCAATATTTTCCAGTTTTAGACCATCCGAAACAGAAAAAATAACTCACTTCATATCCAAACAACTGGTAACTTGTTGCAATTGTAATTCCGCCAATTCCTCTTCCAATCTTCTCTTCTCCCCAATCGTTCGTCTCATTTCATTCGAATATTCGCCAATCGTCTCCTCATTCTTCTTCAACTGCTCCCTCAATTTCCTTTGTTCCATCACAGCCTTCTCCAATATATGCTCCTTTGTCTGTATATTCCTATCCATCCTTCTAATCTCCTCTCTCAACGCCTTCTTCCTATCAATCCCTCCGATTTTAACCTTTTTCGGTGTCATTTCACCAGTATCCCTCTTCAATGGCCTCTTGTTCGTCTTCATTTCCGCCAATAATCGATTCCTCAATTCATCGGCTTCTTCGACATAACTCGGTGATCGTCTTTCTATATCCATTGCGACATTCTCATAATTATCCTGCATAATTGATGATATTTGTGGTGGCATAACTAGCCCTGGTGGCAACATTGGTGGCGGTGGTGGTGGATTGAAATATGATGGGAATGGATATTGTGGTCCTTGTGGCAAGAATGGCGATATTTGAGGAACGAATGGTGGCGGGAAGGTGTTGATTGGAAGCGGATTTTCAGCGAATGGTGAATGGAATGGCGCTATTGGTGATTGGTGCGGAGTTCCTGCAAAAATAATCGTTTTTTGTTGAAAAATAATGTTAAAGAGCGAAATTATGCTATTTTTCAACTAAAAATGTCGTTTCACAGCGTTTCAACAGAGACGTTGATTGAAAAAATGAGTGAAGAAAGGATGAAACCGGTTTTGCCAACGCAATATTGATTTTCTTGCGTGCAGCTGTGGCTTACAACGCGCGTTATCGATTTTTTGATAAAAAACATCCTTTTTTCTTTGAAATGACGAATTTTCCGGGTAAAAACACCCATTCTCGCTCTATGACGTTTATCCAATTAGTAATTCGAAATATGACCTTTCTGGCACGCAACTCCTCGAAAAATTCATCAACGAACCGAATTTCTTGTTACATTTTATATAATAACGGCCGTTTTCGATTGTATATTCCATTTTTAACGACTCAAAAAACTAACCACCCTGCGAGAAATGACTTTTTCGCTCTGTCATTTTACGTCGAGATGATGGACGTCGATTTGATCTTTTTCCTGAACGAAATGTCATTTAAAAAGTAGAACAGGCTTATTTTTACCCCTATGATCAGTTCTCGAGCTCTCCGACAATCGATTTCTCGCTTTTCTTGGCGAACTTTCACTTTCTCGCTTTTTCGAAGCCTCTTTCTCTCGAATTCCGTCAGAAACCTGAAATTATATCAGTTTTTGTTGTTAAATTCAATTTTTTGTTGTTAAATTCAATTTTTTGACTTACTTCTATCAAAACTTTGTCGATTTCGCGTTCTTCAGCCATTGAAACATCAAGTATCGAGAGCTCGTCGCTGAAAAAACGTCGATTTTCCGGATTTTAGGCCAAATAATAGGAAAAACTCACTCATCCGACGCTATCTCGCCATCCTCTAGTTCAATATTCATATTTTTCTAACAATAAAAACAGCAAAAACCTACAAAAAACAGAAAAAGAACCTTTTTTCCTCGTGATTCGAGTGAAAACAGGAGGCGAGAGAGCGTGAGAGTGTGTGTTGAATGGGGGAGAGCGGAGACGGCGATAGTAATCGCGATGAGACCTGTTTGCAGTTTGCGTACTGTAGTCTACATTTTATTTCGCATTTCGATGCATGAACATCGTTTTCGACCCCGTTTTTTGGCGCTTTTTCATTTTCTAAACAATTTCTTGTTTACCAGGCTGCGTTCTTCATTTCATTCTCTTTCGATTCACATATTATTCACCCTACCCACCTTGTTTTGTTCCTGGTTAATTTTCCATTTTAGGAAAAGTCATCTCCGTTTTACCGTATCACTTTACACAAAAATAGCGCAATTTTCACGTCAAAAAACTGCATTTTTAGGCCGTTCTCAATTGATTTTTTATTGCAGGGTATCCAAATCTTATAGCGAACAAACAAAATGGCTGACACAACTCCAGTTCTTCCAACATCTCCACCACAACAACAACAATCTCAACCAACGTTCCGTCGTGGAATTGTGAAGCAAGTGAGTTTTTTCCTACCATTTATTCATTTTTTATTGAATTTTTTTCAGGTGATTTCCGGAGATGCTCTTGTTATGCTCGGTCAAGCACAAAACGGTCCACCACCAGAGTACACATTCTATTTGAGCAATGTGTCGGCGCCAAGACTTGGAAGACGTCCAACTGATAGCTCGTCAGCGACACCCGATGAGCCATATGCATGGGAAGCTCGCGAGTTTTTGAGAAAAGCATTGGTTGGAAATGTTGTGACTTTTGTCAAGGATTTCACCGCCACCTCGGGACGTGACCACGGACGAGTCTATGTTGGTGGAACTAGTATTCATGATGCTGAGAATATCACTGAAACTGCTGTCGCCGCCGGTTTGTTGGAAGTTCGTCAAGGAAAAATCACCGAGTATGTTTTTAAATGTGATGCTTTATTTTCAATCTTGTTAATTCTAGTGAAGTCACTGCAAAACTATTGGAATTGCAAGATCAAGCAAAATCAGCTGGACTCGGAAGATGGAGCTCATCTGCACCAGCAGTTCGTGAAGTGAAATGGGCGATTGAAAATCCCCGCGAGATCGTCGACAAGTACAATCAGAAGCCAATTGATGCAGTGATCGAGATGGTTCGTGATGGAACAACAGTTCGCGCGATTCTATTGCCAAACTTTGAATATATCACACTTCAATTGTCCGGTGTTCGCGCTCCAGCCACCAGAAATCCAAACAGCATGGAACAACGTGAACCATTCTCTGAGGAAGCCAAATACTTTGTTGAGTCGAGATTGTTGCAAAGAGATGTTCAAATCATCTTGGAATCATCATCGAATCAAAATTTCGTTGGATCAATTCTTCATCCAAAGGGAAATATCGCTGAATCGTTGGCTCGCGAGGGATACGCCAAGTGCGTCGACTGGAGCATTGGATTGTGCACTGGTGGTGCTGAGAAATTGAGAGCCGCCGAGAGACAAGCAAAGGAAAAGAGATTGAGACTGTGGAAGTCGTATCAACCAAATGCCGCGTCTGGAATTTCGGGAGACAAGAGAACTTTCTCAGGAAAGGTTATCGAAATTGTGCTTTCCGACTCGATGATTGTTCAAAAGGATGATGGATCAGAAGTGAAGATTCACCTTTCATCTGTCAAGCTTCCAAGGTATAATTATAATTTGTTACCATCTCATTTATCATATTTTACAGAGAAACAGCCGATGGTGATAAGCCATCAGTTGGTCGCTCATTCCGTCCATTGTACGATATTCCATTCATGTTCCAAGCCAGAGAATTCCTTCGCAAGCGATTGGTCGGAAAGAAGGTGCAAGTGCACATTGACTATATTCAACAGAAGACTGACAACTTCCCAGAGAAGACATGCACCACTGTCAAGATCGGAGATGTGAATATTGCTGAAGCACTTATTTCTCGTGGTTTGAGCAAAGTTATCCATCATCGTTCTGATGACGAGAACCGATCATGCGATTATGATGCACTTTTGGCCGCTGAAGCTAACGCTGAGAAGAGCAAGAAGGGACTTTTCGCCGATAAGACCGCTGATAAGAAGGATACATTGAGAATCCAAGAGATCGCCGGAGATGTCGCCAAATCGAAGCAATTCTTGCCATACTTGCAAAGAGGAGGAAAGTGTGAAGGAGTTGTCGAGTTTGTTGCCGCTGGATCACGTCTTCGTATCTACATTCCAAAGGAGACAGTTTTGGTGACATTCTTGCTCGGTGGAATCACATGTCCAAAGGCTGCTCGTCCAGGACCAGGTGGAATTGTCATGGGAATCGATGAGCCATTCGCAGCTGAGGCATTCGCATTCACAAAGAAGTTGGTGATGCAACACGAAGTATTGCTCGAGGTTGAGAGCATGGACAAGTCTGGTAACTTTGTTGGTTACTTGTTCGTCTCACCAGATGGACACAGCAAGCCAGTGAACTTGAGTGAATTGTTGCTCGAACAAGGACTCGCCACTCTTCATTTCACCGCTGAACGAAGTGGATATTACAACCAACTTGTGTCAGCTGAAAACAAGGCAAAGAAAGCCAAGAAGAACATCTGGGCCAACTATGTTGAAGCTGAGGTTCAAGAGGAGGAAGTTGAAGTTCAACGAACTGATAACTCGGAGAGAAAGCAGAATTATCGCCAAGTCGCTGTCACTGATATCGCTGTTGGTGCACTCCGCTTCTCGGCTCAAAACATCGAAGATGGCGCGAAGATTGAGAAGATGACTGGCGACTTCAGACAAATTTTGGCTGAGAATCCACCAGTTGCTGGATCATACACTGCCAAGCGAGGTGAATTGTGCGCTGCCAAGTTCTCACAAGACGGACAATGGTACAGAGCAAAGGTTGAGAGCATTCGTGCCGGACAAGCCGAGATTCTCTATATTGATTATGGAAATGTGAGTTTTTTTTTTGGGAAAGTTATTCATTTTTATGTTTTTCTTTCAGCGCGAGACTGTTCAAGCCGCCACACTCGCTCAACTTCCAGCTGGTTTCTCAGGAATGGCCGCCGGTGTCAAGGAATACACATTGGCGTTGACTCGACTTCCAAATGAGGATTATGTTCAATTCACAATGGAGGCTCTTGCACAATACTTGTACGCTCAATCGTCAGTTGCCATCAACACCGAGTACAAGGTCGGAACTGCCGAATATGTGACTGTAAGTAACAACGGAAGCTGAATACTTTGAAATTGCCTATTTCTAGGTCATGTACGAAGCCGGAGGCAAGAAGATCGACGTTGGAAAGCAATTGATATCCGAAGGACTTGCATTGGCCGATTCGCGTAGAGAACCAAGATTGGCAACATTGGTAACCGAATATCAAGATGCCGAGAAGGTCGCCCGAAAGGGAAGAAGAAATATCTGGGAGTTTGGAGATTTCACCGGAAACGAGGTCTAAATTCGCCCACACATCGCCCTTCCAGACCACTAAAAAATTTAGAAAAATTGCAAACTAAATATATTGCCTGTGGAAATGTTTCTCTTTTGTTTGTTTTTTTTTGTATGTGTTTTTTTTAAATAGTTGTGATGTATTTTTCTCGTCTAGTTTTATCCCTGTGCCCCTCCCCCCAAAACATATTCCTGGGTTTGATAGTACATATTTTCACGAAAAAAGTATTTATTTCCATTTTATATCCCAGTGTTCACCCCCCATCCCGTCCCATCCCAATCCACTTCCATTCTAATTTATTGAAATTTATCGAAAACATTAAATTGTTGGAATAATTTAATATTTATTAAGTTATTGAAATGAAAAGTTTATTCGCCTCCATATAAATATAAATTTTCACTCTTTTTTTGCTGGAATCTGGTTATTTTGTTTTGCTTTTACAATGTGGGTTATCATCATAATTGTTGTATAAATCTGGTCGCTTATCGCCCAAAAACCTATTTTTGAATACAATCAAACTAGAGTGTGTCGTTCTGAATCAGTGTTTCCCGGTTTATCCGATGTTCGGGTAAGTTTAGCCCAATCTTTGGCAAAGACTGTGGAGCTGAAAGAAAAATGTATAAAATCAGCTGGATAGAATCTGAAATCGCTTGTTTTTCGAAAAAAAAGCGTGTAATGAAATTTATAATGTGAAAATGCCCAACACCTATCGATTTTTTGTTTAATTCTGTGAATTATGGTCATTTTATGCAAAAAATAACCAAATTGTTGTTCGAAAAAATTAATTTGATCGCAAAAACTATGTTTTATTAATAACTAATCAATAAAGTTTGTTTTCCTCGCAAAATTAACTTTTTTAAACCCAAAAACTCCAATTTTATACGGAATTCATTGATTTGGATTGACAAAACGATTGAAAAAAATGTTGATATACATGATTTAGATGAGATTTAATCGCATGAAATGCAATTTATAGATGTAAAAATGCCCAAAATCGATCCATTTTCCTCATTTAAAAAAATTCTGCAAATTTAAACTTTTTTAAATGCAAAAAACAGCAAACAATTTATTATAAACTATTTTAATCGAAAAAATATGTTTTATTGATGACGGATCAATAAAATTTGTTTTTTAAACTATTTTCACCCAAAAACTACTGATTCTGAACGACACATTACAAAAAACGAATTAAAATACTGAAATTTATGTTATAGATGAGTACATCTGGCCATCGTGCAGGCGTTTTCAAGAAACCCGCCAAACCGCACAAGTCATGGAAGGGAAAACGAACAAAAGGAGAGATTAGCACTGAGAATCGAGGTATTTCAATGAATTTCATCTTTAAAATTCAAGAAAAACCATTTAGGTCGCGAAACGGTGAAACAAATCGTGAAAAGCGCCCAAAATGCGCATCGTTCGATTTCGAAAGGCATTCGAAAGAACCAATCGAAACAATTGAGAGATGCAAAAATGGCGGTGGCAATTGAGCGACGACGAACATCGAATGCACCGGTTTTGGTGGTAAATTGGCTAAAAATTGGATTTTTAAACCTAAAAAATCGATTTTTAGACAGTGATTTCACTCGGACAAGGTGCTCGACCAATGGAATTTGTCAAAAAACTCGGGAAATGTGATGAGGAAATCGTTCAAACTTCCTCGATCACTACTATTGATTTGGCGTATGTTTTCTATCTTTAAATCCTGAATTTCATCATTTTATTGCAGAATTCCACGTTTTAAATCGCGAATTTCGTTTTTGACACCGGAAAAAGAGGATTTGGATGCGGTTTTGGACTCGATTCGGGTAAAAACGCCCGTCTCTCCTTGAAAAATAAAGAAAAATTGCAGGCATCAGATATTCTATGCGTCTTATGGCCATTGAATGGTGAATTGAGCGATTGGGATGAGCAATTGATGACAATTATCAAGGCGAATGGTATGCCGACGATTGTTAGCGTTGTGCCGGGAATGAATAGTTTGGCGAATAATAAGAAGAAGGAGGATATTCGTAAAAGCATCGAGTTTGCGATTTCTAAGTGGTTAGTTGGATTTTTTTCTTATTTGGTGTTGTTTTGTGCGAAAAACTTAGAAAAAACGTTGTAAGTTGAGGATATATGCTGAAAAACCATATTTTACATGATTATCAAGATTGAAGCTTCAATTTCATGGGTTTTCGTCAAAAATGGTTGATAGATAGAATAGGGATCATCAATTTTGCAAAAAAGTACAGTTTTTAAAAGAAAAAACACTGTTCTGCACAAGTTTCATAATAATTCACCTGAAATATAACTTCAGTAATGCTGTCATGTTTTTTGATGCTCTGATTCTATTTCATGGTAGTTTTTTTGCGTTGAAGTCGAGTTAGTCAAGGTTTGATGAAAAAAAAACTGACTTCCGCATCAATATCAGAGAAATTGACAATTCCTAAAAGGAAAAGACTGTTTCACATAGATTTGATTTTATTTTTTATTTAAAATGATTTCAATAATGCTAAGATGTTTTTTGGATGCTATGACTCGAATTCAAGTTCTTAAAACGACATTTGTTGAAGTTTTTTGCCACAAAACTTAATAGAAGCTGTATGAAACCGGAAATCTCACGATTCATACTGGAATGCTGTATTTTTCTGAATATCTACGTTTTCAACATCAAAAATGAAAACAATCTGGCTATTTTGGGAGAAATCAAAATGTTTATTATAAAAGAGTAGAAGAATTACGATTTCTACAGTAAATTCCGCTTCCAAATTGGAAAAAGGCGGAGCTTTATGAAAAATAGATCTAAATCGTTTTCTTGTGATTTTTTTTGATCCGGAACTACATCAAAATTAATTTTCTAATTCTAGTTTGTTGATAAAAATTATGTGAAACGTATAATTTCCAGATTTCCCAAAAATTGATAATATTGATTATTCCAGGAGTCTTCCATGTAACGGTGTAATGCCAGCCGACTCGACCACCGATAGTCTTCAACTTCTTCGCGTCTTCAACGAAATCAAGAAGAAACCGTTGACACTTCAAGCGAGACACTCGTACATGCTGGTGGAGAAGTTTGAGACAACTGATGTTACTGTAAGTGATTTTTCCCGCAAAAAAATGAGAATATCAACGATTTTCTAGGATTCAACATGCACATTAGTCGCTCAAGGATATCTTCGTGGTCCGGAATGGAATGCCAATAATTTGGTGCATTTGCCAGGATTTGGCGACTTCCAAGTTGATCGAATCGAAACTGCTCAAGATCCACATCCATTGAAGGTAGATTTACTTTTTATTGACAGAAATATCAAGAATTGATGATTTCAGAGCAATCCAAAAGCATTCGAGACTCAAATCGCTGCGAAATGCGATGAAAAACGACAAACTCTTCAAACTGAGAATGTGCCGGATGATATGGATGCTGAGCAGACGTGGCCGACACAGGAGGAGCTTGATCAGGCGGATAAGGATCTTCGTCGAGTGCCAAAAGGAACGTCGTCGTATCAAGCAGCATGGATTCTGGAGGATGACGAGGATGATGAAGATGAGGAGGAGACAGATGATGACGAGGAGGAAGATGGAATGGAAGAGGATGGAGATGACGATGGTGAAGAGGAGGAGGAGGATAATGGTGTGGATTTCAAGTCGGAAGCTGGTGAAACGACAGCTAGTGAGATGATCGATTTTGAGGATGAGGATATTAATGTGGATGAGGTGAGACATTTTGAATTTTGTGAGAAAGCTAGATAGAAGAAAAAAAAAGAAATTACACACCAATTCGACATGCGGGTGAAGTGATAAAAACCGCCAATTGGTGTAGGTATGGTGGTGGAGAGTGGGCGTGATAGAAACCAACGCCTCGACCGTTTTTTGATCATTTTTTTCGATACTGTGCTATCACTGGAACTAAATTCAACGAATCACAGTTTCAAAACCTTTTTTGGATTAAAATATTTGTAGAAACAGAAATCTGTTGGTTTTATATGATTTTCAAGTGAGATGTGCGATGTTTTTAGTTTTTTTTTTTGTGAAAAAGCTGGTTTGAAAAGGATTTTTTGCCGAAACATTATGAATTACAGATTAAATACACTGAAACATTTGAAATCCAAGTGTCAGTGATTAAAGCCGCCAATGGTGCACATATGGTGTTACAGAAATGGTGTGATGAAAACCATCATCTCGAATGTTTTTTGAGCAAAAATTTTGTTGGGAACCACAATAAAAGTAGAGAAAACTGTCGAAAGTCGTTTAGTAGAAAAGTTGTACAAGAACGACACCATATGTTTCGGATGGTGGAAATAATGGTGTCGCCATCATTATTTCTACATTTTTCGATCATTTTTTCGGTCTTTTGCTGACATTGAAGCTTGATTCCGTGAAACGCAGCTTCAAAAAACCTTCTCGAATCAAAAATATTTGTAGAAACCATAATTATTTCTCTTTTAGCAAGAAAACGTGGGTTTCATTATGATTTTCCTGAAATTCTCCTCTGTGTTGACGGTACATATGGCAAAATGTAACGTTTTTCTAGTTTTTCACCTCTAAAATTGTCTCAAATACGTTTCATCCACTCTATATGCCAAAATATTTGTGAAAAACTATGTTACCATTGTCGAGAGTGTGAAAAAAATATCAATTTATACAAAATTATTTGCAGGTATCAAAATACCGTCGTGAGCGTGAAAACGCACAATGGCCGGATGAAGTTGATACGCCGATGGATATGCCAGCAAGAGCACGATTCCAAAAGTATCGAGGACTCAAAAGCTTCAGGTAGATCACTTTTCCCCAAAAATTCGCCTAAAATCAATGGTTTTCAGAACTTCTGAATGGGATCCAAAGGAGAATCTGCCAGTCGATTACGCGCGAATCTTCCAATTCGCTGATTATCGTAGAACAAAGAAAGTGGTGATGGCGAAACTTGGTGGATTGGATGTTGATGCTGGTGATGCGGTGGTGTCGAAGAAGCATTGTGGTGTATTTGCAAGTGTTTTTATTGTAAATGTCCCGATTGCTGTTCTTGGTAAGTAGATCACAATTTCCCGCCAAAAAACCCAATTTCAGAAGCTTACAACGATAGAAAGCATGTTGTATTGTTCCAACCACTTCCACACGAACAACGCATGTCAATTCTGAATATGGTGTTGAAGAAGCATCCATCATGCACTGTACCCATTCAATCGGATCAGAAGTTTGTCTTCTACGCCGGTTTCCGACAATTCGAGTCGGATGCGATTCTGTCGTCGAACTCGCCGGGCGACAAATTCAAAATGGAGAGATTTATGCCGAATGAGAAGACATTTGTTGCGACGGTCTATGCGCCGATCACATTCACACCGGCGACGGTGTTGTGCTTTAGGAAGGATGAGAAGGGAAGACAGGTGAGGAGGTTTTTTGAAGTTTTTTGATCTACCTAACAAAGAAAAAGTAAAAAATTCCAAAATTGTTTGAAAATCAATCTGATATGAAAATAGTCTCAAATCCGTAAACTATTTTCAAACCAGAATAAGGAAATATTAAAGATGCTCAAAATTATGAAAATTGTCGGTTTAAAGGATTATTGGAAAGTTATCAAGAAATTACTGAAATAATTTCTCACTTTTTCTTGTTTGACACACTTTGGATTAGAGAAATAAGCCGAAAATGTTGATTTTTCTTACTGAACTTGAGATTTCTACTTTTTGTTGGAAAAATTAGAAAAAAAAACTACGAAAATTGGAGGAAGTGTTGAATGTTTCAAAATTGATTGAAAATTTCAAAAACACTAGAAGCAGAAAAAACATACTTATCTCGGAAATTCAAAAAGGTTGACAGTTTCAAGAATTTCTGAAGTATTTTGATAGAAATTCATTCAGTAATACCTCATTCGATAGTTTTGAAAAGAAAATGTCGAAAGTACAATAAAAATTGGCCGAAATTATATTTGAGTAAAATAAATTGGAAAAGAAAACGAGTTCTTTGGGTTTTATGGCATAAAAAGCATGCAAGGAAATAGAAAAGTATAGATTTGCTAAGAAGTTTACCAAAAATGAAGATTTCCAAGACTTGCTATGTTTCAAACTTACGAAAATAATATTTGCAGGAGCTCGTCGCGACTGGTTCAGTATTGGACAGTAACCCGGATCGTATTGTGCTCAAGCGTGTCGTCTTATCCGGACATCCATTCAAAATCAACAAGAGAGCTGTTGTTGTCAGATATATGTTCTTCAATAGAGGTAATGGAATTCCCTATATTTATTATCATCGATAATTTCCAGAGGATATCGAGTGGTTCAAACCAGTCGAAATCTACACGCCAAGTGGTCGTCGTGGACACATTCGTGAGTCGGTTGGTACACATGGACACATGAAATGTCGATTCGATCAACAATTGAATGCACAAGACTCGGTGATGCTCAACTTGTACAAGAGAGTATTCCCAAATTGGAATTATACTCCATTTGTGAGTTTTTCTTTTGATTTTGAGATCCAACATATCGTTTTTGCAGACAAGAAACTTGAATCCATCCCGATTTGTCGAACGCAGTCGCTCGAATGTTATCAGCCTGGTCAATGAGGATGCCATGGAGGAATAATGGTTTTTTTGTTTGTTTTTGGATGTTTTTTTCCTTGTTAGCTTCCTGTTTTTTCTTGTTAACCCTTTTTTTACGTGATTTGTTCGTTTTTTGTTGTGTTTTGATAAATTTACTGCTTTTTTGAAATGTCTCGGAAAGTATAATAAGATAGAAAAAAGTGAAGGATGTCTGAAATCTTGAAAAAAAAAGATTTTAAACTATTATTCAAAAGGACTGGAAAAGCTTGTATCAGAATTGTGGAAAAAAATTTCTTGGAGTACTGTAGATACTGTAGAGCTACTGTAGGTGATATGGTTCTCCTATTGAAACTTTGAATGAGATTATATTGTTTTGAAATACCGAAATTGAAACGGATGGATTACTGTAGCAGCTACAGTAAGATAATCGGATAACTGTATCTACCATAAGACGAGAGTACTGTAGTTTCGAAACTCGGAGATGGAAAATGTTTAGGAGCAGAAATTTGCTTGTAATCGAAAGCCATATACTATTTCAGGTAGATCAAAAAACTGGAAGATGAATTTTTTTATTGAAAAATTGGTAGGTCTGAAATTTTCCATGTCCGTTTTTGAAAATGCTCTTATTTTTCACATGATATTCTTCAATTCCTCAATTAAAAAATACTTATTTATTGTCTTCTCCTGATTATTTCAGATCATAATAATTACAACACAAAAATGAAACCGAGTATACAAAAAAAAGAAGAAAAATGACATGATCTCACTCAATTAAAAGCAAAATAATAATACAAATATATTACACATAAAAATGATCGCGAATTTGTCCGATGAGCATTGCACTTGTCAATGTATGCCATCCGGATACTCGCTGCCATTCCTGATCGAACCAGTCTCGTTGCAATGCTCTCCATCGTTTCATGTTCAATTGCAGCGGTTTACCGCGTCGCAGGTTTCGATCCTCTTCACCGTGTGCATCCAAATATACTGATCCCCAAATGGCGCCGTCTTGTCCGCGCACGATGATGATTAGTGATGAGTTGAGTGAGAGGAAGACGCCACTTGATGAGGAGCAACTTTCAGCGTGCTGCAAATTTTTTTTATTGATTATTGGGTTACTGTGCATTTTGGCGTCAAGTTTGGTGCATCTTATTTGATGCCAAATTGCAAATTTTCAATTGAATAATCTGCATTTTGGCGTCAAATGTAGTGTATTATATGAAATTTATTTGATGAAAAATTGCAGAATTTGGAGTAAAGGGTCTGCAAGTTTGCGTCAAATCTGTTGTCTACAGTACTAAATTTTTCGAGAAAAAACCTGCAATTTTCCATCAAACATGATGTCTACCGTACTCTCATGCAGTTCATCTGACGAAAAAATGCAGAAAGCTTCCGATTTTCCGTGCATTTCGGCGTCAAATGTGATGCCTGCCGTACCCCGATTCATGTTGATACATCTTATCTGACGCAAAACTTCACACATCTTCAGTATTTTTTTCGAGAAAAATCTGCAATTTCTCGTCAAATATGATGTCTACAGTACTCTCATGCAGTTCACCTGACGAAAAAATGCAGAAAGCTCCCGATTTTGTTGTACATTTTGGCGTCAAGATTCGACCTGATACACATTATCTGACGTAAATTTACACACTTTTTCAATTTTTCAAATTTCCGAAAGGTCTGCATTTTTGCGTAATTTATACAGTACTCTGGTTTTTTCGATGCACCATATCTGACGGGAAAATGCACATTTTCCAGTTTTGTCGATACACTTTGACGCAAAATTGCACAAATTTTTCAAATATTCCAAAAACTAACCGTTTCCAACTCAGTAATCTGCGAGCTCGGACTCGGTCGACCAGCTTCATAGTCCTGTGTTCGACAACATGGATCAATGCACACCACTTTTGAGCATAACAAACAAATCATTGGATTAGGTGGACTCTGAAATATATTGGATTACTGTACTTGAGGATACTGTAGACTACTTACCCTTGAGCAGAAATGACACTCCTGATGGAAATATTTGTTGAATAACACATCGAATTCATCGGGTGGTTGGAGAAGGAAACGAGGTTTGAAGTCGATTGGCTCCATGAGTGTTGGTTGTTTCTGAAAATTTATATTTTTAGAAAATGTCAAATTTTTCACAACTTTGATATTATTCACATTGTTTCAGAACTCTTACGGTGTCTACAGTACTAAACTGAACAAAAAAGATACTGTAAGTGACATGAAAGTACAGTACCTTATTTGAAGAGAAATCGTTTTTAAAAAACATGTTTTTGATCTATCAGCGTTACTGTATAAATCATTGTAGTCTGACTGGGATACGGTAACTTTGGGGTACTGTAACATACAGTATTTTTCATCTCAAGTTCATCACTTCGCTGATAACACTACAGGATACTGTAATTCTTTTCCATAACTTCAATATCCTTTAAGTAATACTGTGAAAGGTATATCTTTGGTATATAGTGATCTACTTGATATACCATAGTGATAGTATGAACTACAGTAATCCTAACGGCTACTGTATCGTTAGGGTACTGCATCCGACAATAATCATTACTCATCACTTCAATAACAAGAATATCATTTTAATGTTAAAATATCTAGTGATCTACTTGATATATCATAATGATAGTAACCCATATAGTATACTGTATCTCTGTGGTACTGTAGCCCACAGTATCCATTTATAAACCTCAACAATGAACATTTCCCCTACGGACAAAAAAAACAATACTTCGAACACCGAACAACACACACATTTTTGCCGCAATCAAATATTTACATTCCCCTCTCTCTTTTTTTGCCTCGGGGTCTCAAACTACTGAACTTGCCACGTCAGACGAATCGACGAAAAAAAAGGGATGATTCATAAATATTTGAATATTTCGTCGTTTTCCACTTGAGTTAATAAAAATTCCAAGTTTCAGCAATGGAAACTACAGTATTCAAATAAGCTTACTGTAGCTGATACAGTAGTTTTTTTAATTACGATACTTTTTAACAGTTATATTTCATCTAAAATGATTCAAAATTCTTACGGTATCTACAGTACTCAGCTGAACTTTTGTGGTTTAGGGGTACTGTAGATTCAAGTGGGATACTGTAGGTAGGTAAAAGAGAAATACTATAAGTGACATGAAACCACATCACCTTATTTTGGAGAATATTTTCGATCTACTAGTGTTACTGTAGAAATAATGGTAGTCCTTTTGGAATACGGTAACTTTGGGGTACTGTAACATACAGTAATCATTCATCTCAACTTCCTTAATTCACTGGGAACATTATAGTAGGAATATAGTTGATATCTATTAATTTACTTGCTATATACCAGTACTAGCCGTGTGATTTTTGACAAAAAGCGATGATTCATAAATATTTGAATGTTTCGCGGGGCCGCCATTTTCCACCTGAGCTAATTATGCGGGTCAAAACAGGTGGAAACTTGCTCTCTCTTTCTCTCTCTTTCTTATCAATATATATGCATATCGACCGAAGAAGTATGACGACGGAAATGCCATTCTTTTCTTTCTCTCTCTTTTGCCCCATCTATTTGCACAGTTACACATCATTTCGTTTCCTTCGATTTTTCGGCAAAAATTGCGCCATTTTGGTGTAATTTTTCACCCAAAAATAACCCAATGGTGTAGTTGTATTTGTTCAAGAAATATGATACTTGTCACATTTTTTTTGCCATTTTGTTTGTTTCACGGTCTGCCCGAGTTGTACAACTGTGGAATATACCCTTTATATTTTTAGTTTATATATATGTATATAGTTTCAGATGTCATCTGGAACATCTATATCACATACATCGCATAATGTGATAACATCATTCCCAGTTGAAGTAAGTTCTATGAGTCATAGAATCGTTGATTCATAGATTCATAGATTCACTAGATTCATGGATTCATAGATTCATAGATTCATAGATTCATAGATTCATAGATTCATAGATTCATAGATTCATAGATTCATAGATTCATAGATTCATAGATTCGTAGATTCATAGATTCATAGATTCATAGATTCATAGATAGAAAGTAAAAATAAATAAAAGTGTAATGTTATTCCCAGGGCCATGAGATGAGAGAGGAGAGTGCGGTCTTATTTATTTACATAACACACATGATTTTTCAACCAGAACATACATATTACTATTATTACCACATTTCTGCCTTCTATTAATCAATATATATATGAATCTATGAATCTATGAATCTATGAATCTATGAATCTATGAATCTATGAATCTATGAATCTATGAATCTATGAGTCTATGAATCTATGAATCTATCAATCTATCAATCTATCAATCTAGTGAATCCCTGTTCCAGCACACCAATCGACCCAAATCAATGGTGACATCCGAGCGTATGGGTGCATTCAGCGAAATGAGGCATACACCATCACCGCATAATAATATCAATTCTCCACGACTTCGTGTCGATATGAGTAGTTCAAAGTTTGACTTTTTTTCTCAAAAAGTTTGTACTTTACCGAATAATTACAGTAGTACACCAACAGCAGCAGAAACACCAATACTGCCATCGTCATCAATGTCTCATAATCCACCGTACAATCCATTTCCAAGGTATACTGTAGTACTACTGTAGTATACTGTAGTATACTGTAATACTACTGTAGTATTTTCTAGTACCACTGTAGTAATACTGTAGTCTTAATGTAGTATTACTGTAGTCATACTATTGTATATTCCAGTCGTATTGCAGTATACCGGTAGCATACTGTAGTCCTACTGTAGTATTACTGTATTCCTACTGTAGCATTACTGTAGTATTACTGTAGTATACTGTATCATCCCTTCAAGACCCAAATCTCTTCCAGAGGCTCTCAAAGTTACACCTCCTCCCGTTCCATCCCTCTTCGTGGTGTTGGTGTCGGCTCAAATCGCTCATCCGCCAACTCCCAACGCCCTCTCATCAACAACCGTAACCCGGTTCGTTTCGAGACCAAACCGGCACATGTTCAAGTCGATCCGCGTACCGAGACACTATATATTCCAAATGTTGCCAATAGTCAGGCTGATTCGAGTGACTCACGACGGAAATATGACAAGTTATCCGATGTTTATTCACAAAGTGGTGATACTGCCGAGTTTGCCAAGAATTTGGGCGATTATATTAATGAGAAGATACCGTATCGTGAGTTTTCAATCGTTTCGAGACCCAAAAAACCGAAAAAATCGATTGAAGTCGAAATTTTCGAAGCAAGAAAAACAAAAAACGAATCGTGAGATTCTTACGAGCCAAAAAATACAGTAGTTATTGTTTTCCATTCGAAACCCGAAACAGGTTTTTGAAGATGTTCGAAGTATTTCGTGACAAGATTCGAAACTACAAAAGTTATATCGATGGGAAAATTATCGAGAATCAGAAGATGAAAAATAACAAATTTGAGCCAAAAACTACAGTAGTTCTTATTCTCTTGTCAAGACCTTGATCATAGTTGCAATGATATTTCAAATTCCATTTCGAACTGTGACTCAAAATTCTCAAAATCCGAAAAAAAAACTGATTGCCAGAATCCGGGAACTACAGTAGTCCTTGGTTTTCGCTTTGAGACCCAAAACCTCTGCTTCTTGTCTCTCAAACTATTCCTATTTTCGGAGGAACAAATGCAATCATTTCAAGGCCGAAAAACTACAGTAGTTCTTGATTTTCTCTTCAAGACCCAGAAAATAGTATCAGCAACGTTTCAAATCACAATTCGTATATAATAGTACAGGTTTTCGTGTTGCCAGTATCTACAGTAATCCTTGAATTTCTCGTCGAGACCCAAAGACTTCGATTTTTCGCTTTTCGATGTCTTCTTTCCATTTGAGAGCCGCAAAGTTAAAATTTTCGTGGCGAGGCACGAAAACTATAGTATCCCACAAACTACAGTAGTTAATGATTTTGCCATCAAAATCAAAAGTTACAAGTTATGAGCAAAGACCTGAAAACTAGTGCATCCTGAGAACTACAGTATCTCGAAAACTATATCAAAACTACAGTATCCCAAATACTACAGTAACCCATTCCAATTCCAGAAGTGAGCATTGCCGTTCTCTCCTGTTTCTGCATCCTCGCCTTCCTTCTCATCATCTTCGGCATCCTAAATCTCCCATTCTGCGCCATCCAACCAATGATACCAATCTGGCTCATTATCGAGGGCTTTCTATTCATCATATCCGCCACATTCCGTATATATTTCCTTATACCTACTCCTCGACGTACCGCCCATCGACGACGACAACGACGACTTGGTGGAAATATATTATGCAAGGGGATTGAATGTTTATTCGCATTGGCGAATATTGTATGGCTGATATTGGGATGTGTATGGGTTTATGGTAGCCAGTCATATGTACATTTCGAGGAAGGAATGTTCGAACGACATTATTGTGAACCGACGGTTTATTGGAGCGCATTCTTTGCGTGTACTGCTTTTTTGGTGAGTATTTTTACATGGGTGTTACCACGAAAGGGTTTAGAATCCCAAATACTCAAATTTTTCCATAAATCAACATTTTTTGAGTGAATTTGAGCAGAAATAGACAATTTTGTTGCTTCAAAACTGGAGAAAAAGATGAAAAGTACCATTTTCTACACTAAAATTCACATTAGACGATAAAATATCTAGAGAATCACATATTCCCAACAAAAATCTGCTATTTTCAGCCGGTTTCTAGAATGAAAAACTTGAATATTTGAGAATTTTTGAATGAAAAACATGTTTTTCATACGAAAAACGATTTTTTCCGCTTCTGTGTCTATTTACGATGAATCGAAACAATTTTCGAGCTTCACCAGAATTTTTCACAAAAAGTTTACCATTTCAAAACTTCCAAATAAAAAGAATTCGAGAGTATTCGCCATTGAATCACACAGAACTCCAACAAAATTCAACTAGTTTATAGTAGAAAATGGTGAAAATTAGCTCGTTTTGTAGATTTTTGTTTGCCAAAATTTTTTGGGAGAAGAATCGAAACTTGACCAAAATGAAGAGAAATCAAAATGATGAAATCATGTTTGAGAACTTTTTTTTTAAAAGTTTTCGATATATTTGCAATCATCTGTTTTATTTCCACAATTTTCAATGTTTCGAATATTCAAAATAATACGAATGTGAAAATTTTTGATGTTATATCAGGAATTCATCTGTGCATACATTTTTCAAGCAAATCAAAACTCAAAAAGTTTTGAAATAGATCAAAATTCTTTTTGGATTTTTTTGACAAAAACTATACCAAAATGACATGTTTAATATAGAAATTAGTCTAAAACATGTCGCCTGAGTATTCAAAGTCTGCATTTTTCGCAATTTTTGAATTTTCACAGTTGTGATTTTTCCGAAATAATCTAGCATTTTGAACTTTCACTGTTTCCTTAAAATTCGATCCAAAAACATTCTCCTCATGATTTCCAGATATTCTACTGCCTAATAATCGTCATTCTCATTGGTTTGCTCATTGTTGGCACATGCAAGGAAGAGAACAATAATGATGAACAGAATCTTGACTAACTTTCACTTTTTCATTTTTCGTTTCAAGCTTTTATCACCTTTTCATTTGTTTTTAAACTGATACTCAACAAACTGTTTTCAAATAAATCAATTTTTTTCGAAAAAATCTTGTTTTTTTCCAAAATTTTCACAAAAATAAGAAATTAAACTTTTTTGAGGTCTATTTTAACCCAAAAACACAAAAATTTTCCCATTTTTCTCTCAAAAAAAGTTTTTAAAACTCACATTAACTGGTTTCGTCAATGAAACGAAGAAGACCTCGCGATAACTATTGACCCATAGCTCGATTCGACCATTTTCAGCTGGGCGGAGATTCTTGGCATCTGGAAATTCAGTTCGTTGATATTTATTATCTAATTCAGTGGTACTGATTGTTTCAAAATTTGATAAAGTATTATGAATTCCTTGAAACCGAAAAAAAACAATTCAATTAGAACAATTATTTTCACTCTCAAAATCAATTTTTGATGGTTTTCAGCTTTTCCCATCAAAAAGTTTCAAGTTTTCCGATACTTTTATATCCTAGAACCGTCGTTAAGCTAGAATGAGTCAGGTAGATCATGAAATTACTACAGTATGACATCAGAGATACCCGTTTTCAGTTTGCTCCGCGAGCTCAACACAGGCTTTGCTTTTCAATTTATGGTATCAAGAAATTGGCATTCACAACAATTTTTCAGATTTTCCAAAAACTTTTCGAGCATTTTTTGAAACAGAAATTTTATCTCATTTTCATTTCTTTCCGTCCTATCAAAGTTTCCAGAAATTCAGAAAATCGCAGGAAATTACACCTTTTTAGCGGTGCATAATTCGAAAAATATCGCAATACAGTCTATCAAAATGTTTGTAACTATTATAGTACATAGTTGCTTTTCGAAATTATAGTTTCAATCATCCAGGCAATTCATTAACTTTTCATATTTTCAAACTATTTTCAATTATTTTTTGAAACAGGAAAATTTAGATTTGAAATAGTTTTGAAAGGTTAAATTGATATTTTTCATTCTGATGGAATAATATGAATTTCTTGAGACTGAGAAATCAGTTGGACTTGAAAGTTGTCAGTTTTCAGCCATAAAACATGGTTAGCGATGAAAAATGCGTTCATTATTCATTTTTTTTGTTCCTAGAACTGTTAAATCAGGTAGATCATGAAAATACTACAATATGACAACATAGACGCTCTTTCTTCGGGAATGATATCATCGTGATAAGACTTGGATTTGTATCATCCCCTAGAATCAAGAAAAAAACATTTCAGTTAATTTTGAAACAGGAAATTTAAACTTTCTGACGGTTTTTTCTAAACTTATTTTTATCATCAATCGGAAAATTGGTAGATCAAAAACAAATAACTTTCTCAGTGTCTTTTTTTCGAACCCAGTGAACCCATCAACGTTCTATATTTTCAAACAATATTCCGTCATTTTTGAAACAGATATTATAATTTCTAACTCATCAAAAAAAAACAATAAAACTAACCAATACCAGCAACTTTCAATGCATCTGACATTCCAATTCCTTCAACCATCAATTGTTCCAATACATCAATTTTCACTATATCAAAGTGATAGAGTAGCTCGTAGGCGTATCGAAGGTAGTTGACCACGTACAATTCGAGTCCTTCCACAATTTCTTGATCGGTGAGTGATTCGATCTGGAAGTTTTTTTTTACTGTTTCAGGTTCAGATTGTTTCAGTCATTATATTTTTTTCACAAGTGGCCTTTTTGTGAAACTAGACAATAATGAACCAAAACGCTACAGTATCTATAAGGTGTTTGCACACTTTACACTATATTTCCCGACATATGCATTCTTAGTCTCCACTTCTTCACAATAAACTTTTTGATATCAAGATAATGGAGTTGGTATCTGCCTATATTCAGTGTTCTTTGAAACTTGATTTGACGACAACTTTTTTTTTTGATATTTCGGTTTTCCGAAGATACACTCTATCTCACAATCACTCATCCACCAGCAAAGTGTTTTCAAACAAAACCAATTTTTTTGCACACTACACCATAATTCACGACATATCAAAATTCTTCGTTTTTCTTGGAAATCTTCGTAAAACGTAGAAGGTTACTCGTATATCGGATTCATAAATGACTGTTTTTAGTACTTGCATACATTACACTCTATCTAACGACAACTTAAATCACTCACCTCCTGATCATCCTCCCCATCCTCCTCCTTCACCAAATACTTCAATATCGAGTCGTACATGTATTTCTTCTTGTTTAATCCTCTCATTATCAAGTGTGCCACTCCATGCAATGCCTATATATGGATATTTATCAAAAATTGATTGATATGATACCTTATCCAATCCCTCAATCTCCAAATTCTCATTCAAATACTTGTCCATTCGTCCATCTCTAGTTCTCATCAATAATCGAAAAAGTGTTCGAATCGTCGCGAAACCCAACACACTTTCGACCAATTTGTGGCTCAATTCTGCAATTTTTTTTCAAATCTTTCAAAAACAGTTGATTCTGTACCTTTAAACGCGTCACTTGATATTGATTTGTTATCAGCCACATATGCCATCATCCTAGTTAGCACGGCCTTCGGTTCGTACATGAATATTGGTGTCGTCACTGGTAGATCATCATCTCGTGGTTTTGAAGTTGTCTGAGAAAGGGATGCATTGGATTTGACGGAAAATTGCGTACTTGGCACAGAAAAGTATGCATTTCTGCGTCGAATTTGGTGCCTTTTCTGCATTCTGTCGTATGATCCTACGTATTAGGGAACACACACTATCTTACGACAAAATGCAGATTTCAATGAATTTTTGCACTTGTGCACTTTGTCGTCGAATATAGTGTTTTAGAAATAGATCATAACTGACGCGCAAATGCAGAAATAACGAATACTTGAAGTTTCTGCATATTGTCGTAAGATATAGTGTATTACCGAATACACAGAATCTTACGACAATATACAGATTTCTGTGCACTTTTGCGTCATAATGTTCGTGACCATGTACTACGCGCAAACGTAGACTGATTACTGTACTTTGTCGTCAGATATGGTATTTTAGAAATGCACCACATTTGACGCGCAAATGCAGACATCACGAATTTCTCAAGTTTCTGCATTTTGTCGTAAGATATGGTGCATTACCGAATACACAGAATTTCACGACAATATGCAAATTTCTGTGTATTTTTGCGTCAAAATGTTCGTGCGAATACACCATCTACTACGCGAAAATACAGACTGATTACTGTACTTTGTCGAAAGATATAATGTTTCAGAAATACATCACACCTGACGCGCAAATTGAAATATCTGCTTATGCTCGTCAAATCTAATGTACTTGAGAAAACATCATATTTGACGCGCAAATGCAGAATCCTACATTTCTGCACTTTGTCGTAGGACACTATACATTTCTTATCTTACGACAATACACCATACTTGACGCAATATTGCAGAAAAACTAACCGCCTCAAGAACATCGATATCCATTCTCTCTAATCCAGCAATTGTCGTCGCATAACTCGTCTCAATACCCGGCAACATCGCCTCATTCCTCATCTTCTCCACGTGACAAAACTCATTGAATCGATTGAGTGGAAGAAATAGATGCGCAGATACATGCTCGACCACTGAGTAATCGACTGGCTTCGAGAAGGCGGCTTCGGCGGATAGGAGGTGTTCTGAAAGGATGATTATGAAGGGTTGATAGAATCAAAAGTGAAATATGTGCCAATTTTCAGCTCAAAACGTCCGCTTCTATCAGACATTGCAACAGGAAAGATCATGATTTTCATATTTATTCGTATTGTATCGTCTGAGAAAACTTCAGAAACTTTAGAAAGGCCCAAATTTTTTTTGAAACGACCAGATAAATCAAAGTGTCTACTGTATATTTTGAGATGCCAACACATAAAAATGATAATTTTCTTGAGCTTTATGATTCCTAGATAGATCAAATTTTTCAAAGTTTTTTTCCAGTTTTATCATTTGAAATTCGGTATCGACTGTATTATCAACTCAATAGATGTTCATAAATTCTACATCCGATTTCAGAAACTGCAAAAAAAAAATCAAATCTTTTCAAACTTCACGGTAGAACAATATAGATAAGTACAGTAACCCACTTGAATACAAGATTCTCACTCATACAGTAGTAATATTCGTTTAATTCGTGTTTAATTAATTATGAGGCTTTTGAATTGACTTTTTGAAAAATCAGAAACCGAAATTTTTTTATAAAGAAATATGATTGATTTCGAAGAACGAGAAGACGAACATAACAGTAGATCAAACTAACTACTGACCTACAGTATCCCATCATCACTTTGAAGGTACTGTCTTTTTTGATCTACCTTATTCTACCGTAACCCTATCATCGTCTACTATATTCAACGTCTTGATGTATCCAGGTAGATCGAACAATATATTGACCTACAGTAACCCAATCGATTTACATTCATACAGTAGTACTATCAATATTTGATCAAATTCATATACCGTATCAATCGAGAGATTACTGATTGTGACCGAATATATGAAATTTCAGAAACCGAAAAAATCTTTTTGTAAAAATTGATTCATGAGAATCGAGAAGAATACACTTTTTAAAGTTTCATTAGTTTTTTTTCATTGCAAAAGATTTCAGATACTGTAAAACAAATCGGTAGATGAAACAATCTATTGTTCTACAGTAACCCATTTCATACAGTAGTACTATCAATATTTTATCTACTTCATTCTACCGTACTTCTATGGTTTCATTATCACCACCTAACGATCTACAGTACCCCATCATCATTTAGTTGTACTATCAATACTTGATCTACCTCCTTCTACCGTAACCCTATCAATTCTTCATCAGTTCTCGTGCAAAATACTCCCAGCATTTTGACATCCTCCGGTAGATCAAAATAAGCTACAGTACCTGTCATAATCTTCCTCGTATTCTTCCTCTGTTCCTGAATGCCCAACCTCCTCAATATCACACATCGCTCAACCGTCGCCCTACAAAAAAACATGTTTTTCGTCACAAGACCCAACTTACACAACAATAGCATTGAAAGTAGTCGATTCGGTACATTCCTTCAACATGCCTCTCCTCTCACTATCATTCCTCAATTGCCAGAAATCGTAGAAACCATCATAGTCACCAACACCATATATCGTTCGGAATGCATTCACGCTCTTTTGCACATCTTCCGATGAGGTGAAGAACTTCTTATCTTTCATCACATCACAACACCATTGGATACTATCATAGATATATGATGAATTATCGAAGGAGTTCATTCGAACTGGCAGGAATGATCGATCAATGGTTAGGGGGATCATGGTGTTGACGACGAAACGGCAGATTGGGCAGTTGACTTCGCGGGATTCGGCATTTTGACGACGTTGCTGACCGATGTACTGGAATATAGTTGTTTATTGATTTTGAATGGATACAAGTGTTGAAATTTGGACATTTTTGGTGAAAACTAGAAAAAATATCCGTTTCAAAAGATAAATATAGTCTTGAGATTGCAAGGATTATTGATGAACCATGGATTACGAAAAAAATGATATGGAAGATTCGTTTTTGAAGGATATGCTTTTCAACGTGGTTCATTCATTTTTGAGAAAGCCGGACACACTAAAATGATGAGTTGTCGCAAAATTTTGGATTTAATTTTCAATTTTTTTTACCGTTTCTACTAATTTTCAAAAACTTAAGCTCCGCAAAAGTTATCAGTAATTCGGTCCCTTGGAATCCAACAAATTTTTCCAGTTTCAGCGATATGGTGTATAAAACTTGATAAGCTTGAAAAAATATTCTGATATCGACTTTTGATGGAAAATCATCAACACACTGAATTTGAAACAACATTTTTTTAGAGAACGAAAACACTGATGCACTTAAATTTCCCTTATAATCTACTGACATGTATTTGAAACGAAATGGAGCACCAAAATGTTGATATCTTTCAAAATTTCAACTGGATTTGGTCATTTTTATCACCTTTCGGCATGTTGAAGTATTATAATTTCGATGAGTTTTTGTTTATTTCGGAAATCAAGAAAAATTTAAATACGGTTTCACTGATATCATAAACAAAAAATCAAAAGTTTCAAAAATTAGTAGATACTTCATCTCACAACGAACTCATCTTGATTTAGATCACAAGGGAAACAGATTCTACACAAAATGTTGATTTTTTCACAGAAAAATTTACTAGACAAGATTTTTTTCAAAAACAAGGATGAACACGTTTCACGAATCTTTAAAAGTTTGTGAAAATTGATATTTTCCAATCCTGCTCCTACTGCATGAAATTAAAGATATCATAGAAAAAATGGGATCTCTCCGATTCAATTTGTTTCAAAATATCAGCGGATCATTATTTTTAGTCGGTCCAACAACGCTGTTCTCAGAAATATCTAACATCTCCAGAAATGTCATATTTGATACATTCGATAGATATTCTTGGCAACATTCGTTCGCCTTAGAAACAAAAAACTCCTACTGTTTTCTCTGATACACTAAAACAAATTTGATAATTTCAAAAAATTAGTGTGGATTCCATCATCGGAGGAAGTCAATATCATTGCGAAGGAAATAAACGAAAATATATCGACATTTTCCCAAAAAATTGAATTGAAAAAGTGAAAAGTTCAATTTTTTCAAAAACAAGATGCGATACGTTTCACGAATCTATCAAAAATTTTGAAAACTGATATTTCTCCAATCCTGCTCCTATCGCGTGATTTTAAAAATATCATGTAAAAAAAAGAAAACTCTCTGTTTCAATTTTGTTTCAAAAATATCGGCGGATCATTATTTTTCAATCGGTCAAGCAACGCAATTCCTAGAAATATCATGAGATATGGAGAGACGCAGAGCTCTTTTTTCTCATTTTTTAAAGCTCAAAAATGCTCAATTGAGTTCAGACCAAGGTCCGAAAAGGTATGGCTGATTTTTCAGTCTCAGAGCCCCAAAATGCTCAATTTCCCAGCTTTATCAATCCAAAAACCACTCACCACACTCTGCCGATAAGCATTGAAGCACTCCAAATGTGCAGTATGTCCACATGTCTTCAATTCAGTTCCAGTCACTGGCTCCATAATCTGATCATTGAATTCCTTGATATGATATGTACTCCTTTTCAATGAATTGAACCATCTTCGTGTTTGGAATTGTGGTCGATTGTCTTCATATTCCCTTGCATTCACTTCCATCAAATCCATATTTACAAATACATTGTATGGTATTTGTTCATCGGCTATGAAGTTTGTCGAGAGCTGCAATTTGTGGATTTTGAATTATTTTTCCTTAGATAAGTTTGTTTTTTTTTTGAAAAATATACATTTTTTCATAACATTTCAAAACTTTTCCAATTTTCTCAAAGTTGCCAGCTTAGATAAGTGTGCCTATATTTCGATTTCTTATCAATTTTCACATATCAAGCTGATTTTTTCCGTAAATGTGAAACAGTAATACTTTTTCACAAAATTTTTCTTTTCTGACGCAAAACTATCACACATTTTTCTTTTTTTTCAGAAAAATATACAATTTCGAAATATTTTTGTATATTCCAATAGTAGTTTATCAATGTTTTTTTTGGGGTTTTATTTTCAGATAATTTTGCAAAATATCTGTCCTAGTGCAAAATATTTTTCCCAAAAAAACACTAACAGATAATTTCTGTCACTTAAAGCTACCATATCACTCAAAAATATTGTTTCAAAACAAGATTTTCACACATTTTCGAATCATTTTCAATGATCAACATATCTTCTGCGTATCATTTATCATATTTATTAAAAACCATAATAATGTTCAGTTGCAAGTTTTGCCTTCAGAAGTTTGCATTTTATTTCCGTCGTTTTACATCATATTTCATGCTTTTTGGAAAAAAATATGACTGTTTCAAAAAAAAATATTAAATTTATCGAATACAACTTTTCGATGATTAGTGAGGTATATCTGGCTCAAAATTTGAGGTTTTCCCAAAAATGATAGGTGTTTTAAAACTGTATTCACCCAAAACAACCAGTTCACCCAAAATGTTTTGAAAAAAAAAACTGTTTCAAAATCAAAATTTCAAATTTTTCGACTACAACTTTCGGATGATTTTGAGGTATACGTGGCTCAAAATTTTGAACTTTTATAAAAACAGCAAGTGTTTTAAAACACTATTCGTCCAAAACAGCCATATAACACAAAACCTACTGTTTCAAAACAAGATTTTCAATTTACAAAAATACTTTTCAATGATGAACGAATACTATGTTTCTCAATTATCATATTTATCAAGAACCATATAAAATTTCTGTTTGGCACAGTAGATTTGATATAAATTTGTGCATTGGTGATTTTTTTTGCAGAAAATGCATTTTATCTGACGCAGAAGAAACAGGTTTTTGAAAAAAGTGTACTGTTTCAAAATGAATTTTTCAAAAACTACATCAAATTTTCAATTGCTTACATGTACGTCGTGATATCATTTCATTATTTCGATATTTCTCCCCATATGCCAAATCACACACTTTTTCAAAAAAATAAAGTACCCACCTGCACCAACATTCCAAATGGTTTCTCCAGCGAATTCGGACTATTCAAATCTCCACAAATCGGGCAATCATACAACTTCACATCTCTATCCTTCGTATCCATCTGATCCACCTCCTGTTTCGTGACACCCTCAACCGCCATCAACTTCGCCATCGTCGCCTGTCCTTTCGCCCTTGACTTGTCCATAATCGCCATCATTCGTTGTTTTGCTTGCTCCTTGGCCGCCAATTTCGCCGGATTTTCGACAACTGGTGGTGCCACCTCATTCAAACTCAATTTTTCGAATTCGATTTCTTCAATGTCCAATTTCTCTTGTAGAATTGTACGACATGTTGAGGAACTGGAAAATGTGCATTTTGGCGTCAGATTTGATGTATTTATCTGTTTCAGAATTTGTTGATAACATAAATTTTCAATTTTTTCAATCCGAACGGTTAGAAATCAAACTCTTCAAAAGACTACTGTAACTTGACGCAGAAATGCAGACATGATCAAACGAAAATTATGCATTTTTTCGTCATCTATCTCGCGTACCGTACTCTTGGGTAGATCAAAATATTTCATGGAAAGTGCGTATTTTTTTGTCAATTTTGCTGCTTTTTCTTTACAGGTATACTGTAGAAGTATGCATTTTTTGCGTCAGCTATGATGTATTAGGAACTGTATACATTATATATGACATAAAAATGTAGACATTTCATATCGCTAGTTCTGAAAATTTGCGTCAAGTATGATGTTTTCTTTTCATAGTACAGTATACACCATAATTGACAGAATCGTGCATACTATATCATAAAGTGAGCATTTTTGCGTCACTTCGAGCAGGTTTACAACTTTTTTGCAGTTTCAAAACTTCGAAATTTTTTGAGAATTTAACAAAACATGTTTCTACTGTAATTTTACATGGTACTAAAAAGTCTGCATTTTCTCGTCAATTAGCATACTGTATTTTAACTTTCTGAGGATTACTGTAGACATCATACTTGACGAAATAATGCAGAATATATCACAAAACTGTGCATTTTTGTGCTTCCTAGAGTAAGATTTACAACTTTTTTGCAGTTTCAAAACTTTCATATATTCTGACAATATCAATAGACTGCATTGGGAGACTAATCAAATATATCATACATTGACTTTCTTATAATTACTGTAGGCACTATACTTGACGCACAATTGCAGAAGTGTGTTATATTTTTGACTACAGTACCCATTTTTCACAAAAAAAGTGTAAAAAAACTTACAAAGAAGCAATAATCGACAAGAACCTTGACATATACACAACGAATCCACCTCGAACAATCGTCTGATCAAACTCTCCACTCAAAATCTTTTTCAACACCGACAAATAGCAGCCAAGTGATTTGGCTTCTCTTTCCAACAATGCAATCGAATAGGAGAAGATTGTGAATAATGTGTGCGAGTTTTCTTCCTCGTCTCTGCAAAAAAAAATGTTAGTTTTCTACTGAAAATCATAAAAATACTTACTTTTGAGGGTGTGCGAATGGTGTATGGTAGATGTTCGCCAAGAATTGTCGTTCTTCCTCTGTACCATCATATGTTTGAATGAATCTGAAATCAAATTGATTATAATTGCGTATTTTGAAGTCATTTCTGTGATTACAATACTCCAAGTTGATCCCAGAACGGTAGGCATCATATTTGACGCAAAAATGCAGAAATTTTCATCAATATCTGCATTTTCTTGTAATTTATGTTGTCTACAGTATCCCTAATTGATACAAGTACTGTAAACAACCTATTTGACGCAAAAATGCAGATGATTTCAGAAATGCATTCCGTTTATGGGAATTTTTTTTGCTACAGTACACCAACTTGGTATCATACTGTAGTCATAGAACTTGACGAACAAATACAGATTTCCACCGCCTACAGTACTCCAGATTCTTAACGTGAAATTGCAGAACTCCTGATTCTTTCTAGTCATATCTCTTGTCTACAGTATCTTAGATACGGTGGACATCATATTTGACAAAAATTTCAGAAATTTTTGATTTTTCTGCATTTTCATGAAGTGTCTATTGCCTACAGTACTATTAAATGGTATCGGTACTGTCGATATGATACTTGACGCAATAGTTCAGATATTTCTGTATTTTTTCGTCATATCTGTTGCCTACAGTACCCCAGAACAACACGAATACTGTAGACAACACAATTGAAGCAAAAATTCGGATTTTCTGCATTTTCTCGTAACATCAACTGCCTACAGTACTCCAAAACATCAAAAAAGTCACTCACTTTGCTCCAAGAGTCAACAAATAAATAGCCAATTGTTCCGTCATACTGAAGTATCTTGGCTCATGTTTCGGATTGACATATAACACGAGCATACAACAACCGAGCAATTCTTGTGTGATAAGAATCTTGTATATTTCCGAGATTCCTTGAGATCGTTGCTTCTGGAATTGATATGTTGATAAAAGAAGTGATAGTAGAACAATACCTTATCAAAATCAATCAACTTGAATGGAATGAAGAAGTCCTCCTCCTCCTTGATATCAGTGTATAATGGCAGTTTTTTGGCGTTTGCCTTGTCTCTGGAAAATACCAATCAGTTAGATTGTTTATACAATGAATATTGATAGGTCGATGATTTGAAAAAAATTTCAGTTTTCCGAATGGAATACTGTTTCAAGAAAAACATTTTCTTAATAAAAATCTTGAAAATCTAGTTCCTCATTCTTCTTCTAGTTTGAAAACTTTCGAAGATTCATAAAAACTCGTCTATTTTTTTCAGAATATTTCATCAAAGATTCAGCTAATTTCTGTCAACTCTCATACAGTACCGATTATAAAGATACGAAACCTCGAAAAATCCATTATTTTCAATTTGGATTATTTTCGAGATTTTCATCTTGATTGTAATGAATTTAGATAAATTTGGGGTAGGAAAAAACGCAGGAAAAAAATTTCTGAAGAATTGCAGCATACACCACGTTGCAGACAAACCACGACCGCAAAGTTTCAAAAAACAGGCCAAAATAGGCGGTGTTCGTATCTTAATGCATGGTACTGTACATTTTCGATGTTTTTAAATCTACAGATACAGTAGCGCTCAAAAGTTAAGGTACTTTTGGTGTTTTCAGTGTATTTTGGCCATGTTTAGCCGTTTGTACTGGGCGTCTCCGTGAAGATATGGAAAATTCCTCTGACAGTAAATCTATTGGCTACCGAAACTTCAAGAAACTTCTTCCAGATCTTTATTTGAACTTCACCAGAAAAAGTTGAAAAATCGAGCGATGACCGAAAGTTGAAAAAATCTCGAAATTTCAAAAGTTTGCCATTTGATCACAATTGCTCTTGGGGGTTTTTAAAGGAAGGTTTTGTAGACAACATGTTCGAATCCTAGCTCATAAGAGGCATTTTCAGCCGAACTGTGCTCCAAAAACCTCAGGTACCTTGACTTTTGAGCGCTCCTGTATAGCGCGGTAATTTGATGAAGCCATGCATATATTGGCCGCTGTTCAAAAATATTTTTTTAGTGTTTTGGAAAAAAAATAACTGTTTCGAAAAAATTATTTCTCAAACCGCACTCTTGGAAATCTAATAACTCTTTCATTTTTAGTTTGAAAACCTTCATAGATCCACCAAAACATGCCTTTTTTTTCCGAATTTTCCATCAAAACTTCGGTTACCTTCTGTCAAGTATCTGCCATTTTCTGTTTGCTAATCCATTGTTATAGCGTGTTTGAATTTTTTCGAATTTCGGATTTTGAGAAAATTATTGTTGTTTCAAGACAATATTATTTTTCAAACGTTTACTAGTTCAATTGATTTCTTTGTCATAATTTCTTTTGAGAAAATATATAGAAAAAATTAACATTTTTTAGCTATCATTGTTTTCAAAAACAACAATTTATATAAACTTTTTTTTCTAATCGTTATTTTCAAGTATTTCAAAAATATACGGTTTCAAAAAAGTAACTTCAGTTCAGAATTTCAGTCTAACTTTGATCGATTTGTGCATGTTAGCGTCATGAAAGTTTTCTGGGTTTTTCACGAAATTTTCGATTTTACTTGTCTACAGTATGATTCATTGCGGGACCCATGTTTCTGATTAAAAATTTTTTTTACAATTATCATGGTCTCAACTTGAAAACCATCATATTTCTACAGAAAAATAGCAAAAACCAATCTCACCTCACAACTAATCTCGAAAAAATGTCCTTGACAGTTCTCATACTTGTTGATCTCGACAGAATGAACATTGGACAAATATCTTCCCAAACTTCTGGTTTCAGTATGTAGACACCTTGTTGAAGGCGATTGTGTCCACCAGCGTCCGCATCCATGAAGTTTGCCACCTGGGATTGATTTTATATTTATTTATGTTTCAGAAAAGTATCATTTGTAAGAAAAACTTAAATTTTTAGTTGATCATCCGGTTTTTCAATTGATATTAATTTGATCTACCTACAGTATATATTTCTTCTCATAGCACCTAGACATCTATCATTTCATGCGAACTTACAGTACCTCTAAACTTTCAAACTACAGTAATCTTCTTTAAACACATTTATTTTTATTTGATCTACTTACAGTATCCCTAACAATCTTGAAACTATCGTGAATCCGTATATTATACGTTTCATAACCTGGATTTTTCCAGTAAATTTCCATTTCTCGAAACCGTATCTTACTGTATTTTGTTTCAAGACCTACAGTATCCTATAATTTCGTTTTGAGATATCTCCAACTTCATAAAGTTACAGTATCCTTTTTCTCGAGAGTCTCTTTCATTCGATCTAACTACAGTATCCGGGCTACATCTTACGGGGCTACATTTTTCTTTTTGATATCAGTTTTTTTCGTGGAAGGATCACTATTTTTATACGTTTGATCTTCCAGTACGGTAACCTTCTGATCTACAGTACCCCAATTGATCTTTGGTCTACCTACAGTACCCCTAACAATCTCGAAACAATCGTGAATATTTAAAATATAGGTTTCAAAACATGGATTTAACTGTAAATTCCCATTTCTCAAGAACCTGTCTTACTGTATTTGGTTTCAAGACCTACAGTATCCAATATTTTCGTTTTGAGATATCTTCAACTTCATAAACAGTATCCATATTTGCGGATTCACTCTTATTTGATCTACCTACAGTATCCCACATGTTGTGAGTCGGATCAGCCATTTTTTACAGTAATCTTTTTTTTCTTTGAGACAAAATTAGTTTCTACATTTGATCTACCAGTACAGTAACCTTTTCAATCTACAGTACTCCAAAAAACACCAACCTCACTCAACGCCTGCTCAAACACCTTATCCAACGTCTCCGATCCCTTGGTCCCCTTCTCGGACATTGCTCCTCGAACTCTCGAATGTGTCAATTTCATGTGTGCCAATACATTCGCAATTTCCATCTTGATATGTTCCAATCTTGATATTCCATTATTCACACGAATCACAACCAACTCGGCGATCAATTTGAGCATTCCACACATCAATGGATCACACCATTCAGACATCAACACGATTTGTGTTCGATTTACATTGGCAAATGTTTTTTGACGGAGTTTGTGACGGGCTTGTGGTAGCTGTAAAGGAAGGTTTGTTGATTTTGAGGGAAGGAAAATGGATTGTTTGACTGTTTCACTTTGAACTTTTGAATTTCGATTCTAAAACAGTGTTATTATCTCCATATGGAATAGATTGTTCTATATATTTTCAAGTTGTTCCAAGATTCCAAGAGTTCGTTATCGTTTCGATTTCGAGAAATCGATTTGATGGGTTCATAGAATTGAAATACTCATAGAACTTCCAGAAGTCATAACTCGGTTTACAAGATCCTAAGAGCAGTATCTCACAAAGTTTTGGAACAAAATCTTTTTGATGTATCATTTTAATTTTTTCTAATTCTTTTTTTTTCTTTTTGAAATAAACATTATTTACACATCAATTTTCAGATATATCGGTTTCAATTCTTGTTTTACTTCAACGTATAATATTTTTGATTCAATTAGTTGTGTTTATAGATGATGTTGACGACCAAAACAACTTTTCGGAGGCTTTTTTGTCAAGTTTACAATTTCACTGTTTTAATCTTGCAATATTTTTCTTCACTACTGTAACTTCTGATTCCTCGAAGCTTTTTTATGAACACTATTTTTAAAACCACAATTTAGTGAATATCTGTTTCAATCATTTCTTTTCATCGACGTAGAACATTTTTGATTCGATTTGTTGTGTTCATAGCTTGGATATTTTTCTAGAACTTCCAGAAGTCAGTATATGATAAAAAACGTTTTTAGAATCAGTGTTTCGAAAATTTTCTGGATAAAATCGTTTCAATGTGTCAATTTCAAATTGGACGGACTCAATTAAAGTAGCTCCATCATGTTTTTGTCAACTTTTCAATTTCACTATTTCAACCTATTATTTTTCTCAACTACTTGAGCTTCTAATTGCTCATTTGGCAGAGTTATTCGAAATTTTTTTATGAACACCGTTTTTGAGAATCAAAATTCTTGTGAATATCTGTTTCAATTCTTCTTCTTTTTTCAACGTAAAACATTTTCGATTCAATTTGTTGTGTTCATAGATTGGAAACTTTCTGGAACTTCTAGAAGTCAGAATATAGTGAAGAACGGTTTAAGAATCAGTGTTTCGAAAAGTTTCTGAACAAAATTGTTTCAATGTGTCAATTTCTATTCGTTGGACTCAATTATAATAGTTCTATCTTGTTTTCACTCTTTTCAACTGTTTCACCAAAAATTGTTTATTGATGAAGCTAGAAACAGTCGATATTTCGCTAAATGAAATTTCATACGTGTTTTTTCAATTTTTCACAATCTCTTTTACCATTTTAGTGTATTTCTTCAACTTTTGGTGTTTTTTTTTCGCAAAAATATGACTCACCCATTCATCCAATACTGCTGGCATCTCCAATGGCCATCTACCAACTCCTTGTGGTCGTACTGGCAATTCAGGTAGGGTGACAATGATATCCGGTGGTTGGAATTCGTCCGAGATGATTGAGAAGTATTCGTCGACCCGTTCGTTGTTGATCACACTGCAAAAATCTTGGGTTTATTACACGTCTTACTTTTTCTGAGTTTTTCAAATTTTTAGAAAAGTAATTTTTTGGTCCAACCTTTTCAGCTTCTGATCTACCCGTGTTCTACTACAGTAATCTTCAGCTAAAAGCGTCAGGAAGCCTTGATTTTTTATCTACTCAATTCACAGTAACCCCAAGTAGTCTACCGTAATCCTTTCTTCTTTTTTTAAACCCCAAGAATTTTCTCATGTCAAGTGAACACTCTGAAAGCATAGATTTACCAGAAACGTTGGTAAACTACTCTGATACTATTTGATATGATAAATTCTAAAAATACTGACAACCTACAGTAATTGTGCTACAGTACTCCGCTATCAACTTTTCCAGGTCTCATAACGAAAAACACTCACCCAATCATCTTTTCATACATCTCCGTTCCAATCTTCTCTTTCCTTCCTCCAACCAAGTACTCGAACATCAATCCAATATCAGGGAATGACTCATCAAATTGCTTATACTTCTCCATCTTCTCTTCATCAATCTTCTTCTTATCCTCATTATCCTTCTGACATCCACTAAAGAAATCTCGCCATTTCTTGGAATTCTTTCGATATTCCGATGGTTGGTAATTGACGAATTCATCGAGGCAGAAATTGTCCATCAATGATTTCATCAGCCATCTTTTGTCGATGTGAGCGAAACAGTATCTGCAACATTTTTTGAGATTGGAAAAGTTATATTCACTCTTTGAAAAAAAAGGGCGCAGAAAAGTGAGAAAATTGGAATTTTAGTGTTTCAAAGCTTTCATGAAATGGTTTCAAGCTAATAAAACGTAATATTTGAATGCATAATAAAATGTAATAATATTTGAATCTATTTAAAAAATTTTGACAAGTTTTTTCGGTTTTTGAAGATTTTTTAAGGAAGTGAGAATCTCAAAAAATATGTGTTTTTCAATAATTTAGAACTAAATAAAAGCTGAAATTGCACGTCATGAAACTGAAATAGTGGATATTTGTAACATTTTCAGATTCAAAAAACTATATTCTTCTCAATTTGGTAGATATTTTCAATAACAACGTTGTATTGTTTTAGGAGCTTGGGATTTCACATACTGTATCAAAATTCGACATTTTTGGGCAAAAAACATATAAAAAATGCTCTCTGTTTCACCAATGTATTATTTTTTCGTTTTTTTTTTTAGTATTTTGCTCAACTATTGCCAAAAATAAAGTTCAAAGCTTATCAGGTTGGTCTAGAACCTTCGGAATTGAATTTTCACAAAAAAGTGCTTGAAACGTTATTATTTGAGCCGAAAAACAGGAACAAAGTGATTTTCGGTTACGAAACGTTGAAACTTTAGCAATATTTCAGAACTTATCTAATGACATAATAGTGGGCTATTTCTAACGACATTTTTTGTTTTTTTTTTTTCAAAAATTGCTGGTTCAAAACAGAAACTTTTTTGCTACTTTTTTTCACTTTTCTCAATTTCTCCATCATGCTTATTTCCCATTTTTCTCAGCTTTTCAAAAAATAAAGAATTTCCAAAACCCACCTCAACAAATCAAAATCCGGATTGATAAATGCATTCGTCACATTCCATTGGCAGTAGATATGGCTCAACATCTTCGCCTCTGCACCATTTCTAACCCACATTCCGCAACCAATTTCCGCTCGTGTCGATTGAATTTTCAACGGATGAAGCATCACCAATCTCAAATATTCCTCGTCTTGTAGTAGTATTTCATCTAATTTCTCTTGGAATCCGGGGATTTCAAGGAAATGAGTCAAGGCGATTGATAAATGACGATGAAGTGGCAGATGGAAAGTGGCTGTATATGCTTGAGATCGAGTGATGGTGGAGATGGCGCATGGTGGGATGATCGCAGTTAGCCAGTTCTGAAAAATGATTGGTTTTTAAAGATGGATCCGGTTTGAGATATGATTTTCATTGATTTTATTGGAATTCATAGGTTTTTTTTTTCGATCAACCGTCTATTTTTTCCTATGTCTCAATCATTTAGACGTTTGATACTCAGCCAGCAGCAAAAACACCTTTTCGGTGCAATATACCGCTATTTTCTTCTTTTTTTTTATATAACATCGAATTTGTATGAAAATAGTAAGTTATAGTCGGGAAATAATTTTTGGCGGAGTGACAGCTCATTCAGACGTTTGATACTCAGCCATTAGCGAAATCGGCTTTTGGCGCAAGATACTACTGTAGGATATACTTTTCATCCAACATTTCCCCCCAAGAACATAGGTTTAGCTCATTTTTTTTCCGTCAAATCAATTTTCATGTGCCCCAGTAATGTTCCAAAAAAAATACTTATTTCAGTCATAAAATTTTTTTTAAACCCATTTTTTATTCGGTTTCAGTCATAGGATTTGCAAAATCTTGAAGTTTCATTAATTGGCTGAGTATCAAACGTATCTCAATAGACGTTTGATATTGCTTTATCAGTCATCCGACCGTTTGATACTCAGCCAACTAATAAGGCTGTAATTTTGAGAAGTATTGCCGTTTTCGATCCAAAAACAGGCGTTTCCCCAGAATAAAAATAATATTTGAGTTCAAAAGATTTTAGTTGATATTATCAGTTTTGATTTTAAAAAAAGTATTCAACCAAAAAACGTTGAATCAAAAATTTTCATGGGAAGTACTTGTTACATTGTTTTAGAATCTGTGTATTTTTTCAATTGATACACTTTTTTCGATCACAACCAAAAGAAAACTCATATCAAGTGCATTTCTGATAGTTATTTCATTCATAATGATAATATTTGACGATACTTACTAATTATTATTTATTGAGAAAATTACAGTTTCATTAGTTGGCTGAGTATTAAACGTATCTCAATAGACGTTTGATATTCAATCTCAGTAGTGTTTCACCTTGATACTGTGATACTCGGCCAACTAAGTAATTTTTGAAAGTATTGTTATTTTCAATCCAAAAACAGGCGTTTCCTCAGAATAAAAATAATATTTGATTTCAAAATATTTCAGTTGATATGATCAGTTTTTGATTTGAATAAATAGTATTCAACCAAAAAGCGCTGGATCACAAATTTATATGGAAACTACTTCCATATTTTTCGAATCAGTATTTTTTCAATTGATGCATTTTTTTTCAATCCAATTTTTTCAAATTCCAACAAAAAGAAAACTCACATCAAGTGCATCCCTAATCTGTTGGGTAAATGCCACTGCTGCCTCTAGATTTCCTTCCATCTGAATTGCTGATGCCATGTTGTACATTGCAACTGAGTAGATCTCGAATTCCAGGGTGTATGCTCTGAAAATCATCGATTTTATCACTATTTTCAGTCATTTTTGGCTCGAAAACGCTATTCTTCTTCAAATTTTGGCTCAAAATCCACCAACCTCTGCACCAAATCCGACGAATCATGCTCAACATGATCACCAGTTACAATCCTCCATAATTGTCTCATTCCTTGTAGCTTCTTCAACAATTCAACATATGCTCCGCCGAATATTTCCGTATTGCAGACTGTCTTGATAGCCAATGAATTGTGGGCGAGCAGGTTTTGTAGATCACCCATTACGTACCAGTATCCATGCGTTTCCATCATTCGGAATTCCTGGAAAATGGGGAAATTAAAGTGATGAAAATGGAAGAAAAACTTACAGAATTCTTGATGAAGTTCAACACCTTCCAAGTTGGCTTCACTTTTGCTATGAACTTTTGGTGAGTTTTGATGAATGTACAGTCAGGATCTGGAAAAATGTTGAGTTCAAGATACCTAGTTTTGATATGCACAATACAGTACTTTACTTAATACAGTACTCTACTTGGGTACTGTACTACAGGAGCAGGATTTGCCTTATTTGATTTTTATGAGAATTGGAATGGATCAAACTAAGTATTTTTGTAAAAAATGGGTATCAAGCTTTGGTATGCTCTTTTGAGATAGTACTCTGCTTGGTATACTGTAGTAAAGGATCTTACAGCTACTGCGGAACCCATATGAAAATTAGAGTAAATCAAACTGGATCTCATAGAGAGAATATACCTTTGCGATTGGTATGCTCCTTTAATACAGTACTTTGTTCAGTATACTATTAAAGGAGCTCACAGCTTTGAGCTGAATGAATTGATATAATTCTACGAGCTTCTTTGGTACATGTGAAAGTTAAAGTAGACCAAACTGGGTTTGATAGCGAAAGTATACATTTGCTGTTGGTATGCTCCTTTAATACAGTATATTCTTTGGTATACTGTATTAAAGGAGCACATAGATTGAAGCTAAATGAAGTGAGATTTCGTTGCGAGACCCACACGAAAATTAGAGTAGATCAGACTGGCTCTTTTAGCCAAAATGGGATTCAGCCTTTTCTATGCGCCTTTAAATACAGTACTATGCTTTGGTATACTGTATTAAAGGAGCATACACCTTAACGCTGAATGAAGTGTGGGTTGTACTGTATATATGTGAGATTTAGAGTAGATCAAACTAGGTTTTAAAGCGAAAATGAGTTCCATCATTCGGTATGCTCCTTTAATACTGTCATCTACATATCTTTGTGATACTGTATTAAAGGAGCATTTATTTATCTTCGAGACGTACAAGGTGTCAGGTACAGTACCCAAGTACTGTATTAAAGGAGCATGGATCAAAATCAAACAAAAAAACCCTCACCTAATGTAATCTCAGCATCTGTCAGCTTATCAGTCAACAAATAATGCATCAAATGGATCAGTGTGCTGATCAAATTGCACTTTTCATCGAGCATCTTGCACAATACAGCGGATGATAGCATCTGTAATTTGATAAGTTGTATAGATTCTATGATAGATATGATACCTGTACAGATACATGTATAATCCGGCTACACGCACTTCCAATCCTCTCCTCCCTTTCTCGAACATGTTGGAAGATACTGATATCCTTGATCACTTTTGAGCATAGTGGATACCATTTGAAGAAACGGATGGCGAACTCATCCTGGAAAATTGGGATTGAAAATTTGGTTTTTGGTGCGAAATTTGGCTGCCGACGGAGTATCAAACGTCATTTCTCTTGGAAACCATGTTTTTTGTCGAGAATCACATTAAAATGTCAACATTTTTGCTATTTGCCTGCTGGCTGATCATCAAACGCTCAGGGCACAAACTATGCGATGTGTTTGATACTTAGCCAACTACCGAAAATGTTCTTGGCAAAATTTATTTGACAAAAAAGGAGGAGGAACTAAACCCATGTTTTTGGATTGAAAATGAGAGAGAAAGTGTACCAGAAGCAGTTTTTTGTGTCAAAAATGTCAATTTCCCCGTTGACTGAGTATCAAACGACACAGTAATACCGAAATTTAGAAAGATACTCGTTTGATACTCAGTCAACAAATGAAATATACATTTGATCGAAATACTGTCAAATATACGTTTCAAATGATTATTTTCAGGATTGAAATAACACGTTTTCTCATTCAGAATTGGAGTCCACAGTATTTTATTTAACAGGAAAAAGAGAAGCTAAACCTATATATTCGATGAAAAAGATAGAAGAAAGTGTACGAGAAGAGGATTTTTGTTCAAAAATGTGTCGATTGGTTCGTTGACTGAGTACCAAACGACCATAATACTGATATGAATAGAGATAAGCGTTTGATACTCAGCCAACATGCAAAAATTGAACTATTTGTTCTGCTATGAGTTACTGTTTTTATGATATGAAAAATATACAATTCTAAGTTTTGATACTCAGTTTTTGATTTGATTCGAAATTTGGAAATATAGCAATCTCAATGGGTGCTAAAAACGTTTGATACTCACTCAACAGTAAAATAACTGAGGATCAGACTTCAAAACGCTTGAAATTAACATTTTCCAGTCAAAAACAGTTCAAAAACCAACAACTAACCCGATATTGAGTCTCCGACAACATGCTCAACGCGAAATTGATGGCATTTTGTGGGAACACCTCTCGAATGATCCAGAACATCAACTCATCCAACAATGTCTTGCATTCGAGTTTTTCCAAACTATTGCAAAATGGAAATTGGGCTGCTAATCGATCTGGTAGCAGTACTGTCGTTTTGTCCTCCTCAAACTGTTTCCGCGTCCGCCAGTCGAGATTCACAGCTATTCGATCGGAAGCGCCTGGAAATTGGGACATTGTCGATCATTTTTCTTGCATAATATTGATTTGGGAGCTTTTTTGAGTGGTTATGGTCATATTTTCAGAGTATTTTTGCAAATTTCAGCCAAAAAACGGAATTTCCTTAGTTTTAGAGAAATGAACCAGTTTCACAATTCAATGACTATTAAATTCAACAAAATGACAGTATTTAACTATTTTTAAAACAGTGAGATTCTAAAAATTTTACTGTTTCAAAATTTTCAGATAAATTTTAGTTGTTTTGTTTGTTTCGTTGTTTTCTTAACTTTATCTATAAAAATATATAATATGAGCAGATTTTGCTATATATTTACCGAAACATAATATTCGACAAATTTTGAGAGCAAAACTTCAGTATCTGTCGGTTTCATATGCTTTTTATTGTCATTTTTGGACCGAAAAGTTTCGCAAATTTTTCACAAGACACAATAACTTTTTTTGAAACTGAAAACTTTACAAATTACAGTTTCAAAGTCTACGGAACTACTTCTGAGCCTTGAAACGATTGTTGTTATTGGCCCATTATGTTTCAAAAACTCTATTTTCTTATGATTTTCATCAACCATTAATGCACAATTTCAGTGTCTTTTCACGCATTTTTTGTACTAAGACATTTTTTGAGGTTTGAAACCAAAATGTTTGTCCCGGTGAAAACTTCCATTTTTTTTTTCAGTTTCTTTTTCCAAATATGGTTTTTACTAAAACAGTTGTTCTATTTTCGGGTTTCGTCACTTTTCATCAACGATCAATGCACAATTTCAGCTTTTGGTGCATATTTTGAATCAAAATTTAGAGTAATCTCCGGAAAGAGCACCTATTTGAACATTTTCAGGTATCAAATTTTTCATATAACTACACGGTTTTCAGTGCTTATTTAGTTTACGGTTTCGTCCCTCTCTTTGGTTCAAAATATTTGGATCACTTTTGTGGCAATTTAAACGATTTTTGAAACATGAATTATGAAGAAAATACTGTTTCAAAGTTTTCATATTATTTCTCAACTCAATAAAAGCAATTGTTTTGTGATTCGCATGTATCGTCACTCTTATAATCTTGATTCCACACAATTTTTCTAAATTTCAGAGCATTTTCAGAAAGTTTTCAATACTTGCATATGATAATTTCGATTTTTTTCAATTTTTCTCATGTTCTCTCACTTTTCCTTTTTTCCATTCCAAAAAAAACTCACAATTCTCATCATCAACCGTTTTCTCCGTCAATGCTCGATACAACTCCTTATCGATCACCAAATTTGCCACCATTACTCTCATTGGTCCACCATACCTTACACATTCCTGAAATCATGATATTTTCAATCCAAAGTAGATCAAAACAACTAACCTGGAGAAATTCAACAATACTCTTGGATACTGTAGTATCCCTCTCCGCATATGAATCAATATCGTAGTAGTAGTCGTAGGTCTCGCGTTGAAGTTCGAGCGGGTCGCGAACTTGGAATACTTTCGCCTGGAAAACAACCAATTTATACTTTTTCAACTGTGTTTTCAGGGGTTCGATGTCTGTTTTTGTGTGAAAATTTGAGATTTTTCATGATTTTCAGTGAGTTTTCAACAAAATCGAAGGAAAGGATGTTTTTGAGCATTTTGATGATAAAAATTTCAGATTTTTGGGTGGAAAACATGCTGTTTCAAGCTATTTTCACATTAAAATCAGAAATTTTGGATGGAAAATTATTCATTATGATAGATCATGACTTTCGCTTCAAAATGAACAACTTGTGTTCCTTCAGAGCCCATTTCATGTGGGATTTGTGGTTTTTTGGCATGTTTTCGAGTGAAAAATAGGGAAATTTGCAGTTTTTTAGCGAACTTTTCAATAAAACTGGATGATAAATTTATTTAAAAACAGTTCTTTCTGGATATTTTCATGAAAGGCTTGTGATCTACCATCTTTCAGTACGATAGATTATGATTTCTTTCGGTTTTTCAAAATTTTTCGCAGTTTCAATACTTTTTTTTTGTTTCCATACATCTTTAGGGTATGATTTTCATCGACTTTCAGTGCTTTTTTTGAAAGTAGAAAATGATGAAACATAGGTTTTCAAATGTTTGAAAGTTGAATTTTTCAGATTTTTGGCCGAAAAAGACTCTTTCTTTGTTTTCAATCTCAAAAATACACAATTTTTGCCTTTTTTGAAAGAAAAGTTTGCGATCTACTATCATTAAGGTGGATTACCAAAATTTCACAGTTTCAATAGTTTTATTTGTGTTAATTCTTTTTTCAAAGCATAGTTTGATTTTCATATGTTCTTCTTTATATAAGTATTCAAAACAAAACATACCAATGATTTCCATCCTCTCCATTCCAAAAACAGTCGAACCAACAGTTTGAGGACGATATACTTGGGAAGTGACACATCAAGCTCATTGTAGTCGGTGTTGCCCATTTCCGGGCCATGTCTACTACAGAATCTGAAAATTGAAAATGTTGTGATGTGTTTTACATTTATTTATGTTTCTATGCTTTCGTAAGAAGATACTATTTTTATTTTGATTAATAACGTTGTCATATATATAAAAAATTTTGAAACTACAGTACCCGGAAAAGTTTTTTTTGAGCCAAACTCGCGTTTATTATTCAGATTCAACTGATAGGTGTTCAGTAAAAAATGTGCTCAAAATTTGTTACTCGGGCTCTATCCTATTTCAGAAAACAAATTTGATTGCATTTATTGAGAAGCCGCAGCAAAAACTAAAAAATTTTAAGTTTATGGTATTCTTTTGTGTCAATTTATTCCTGTTTCAATGTTTTTTCATAATATTTTAACTACCCTTTTTTGTCAATTGTAAACTTTTTCTACTTCAGGCTATTTCAAAGGCACATAGAAATCTACTTGCGTTCCAAGACCTTCCATTTATTCAAAAAAATATCAAAAAACATACCCTTGCGGCTTCAACACATCATCATTACCACAGTCACATGCGCCACCTTCTCTTGAGAAGAAACGAGTGAAGTCGTGTCCTTTGTGGCCGTTTCCTTCGAAACATTTTTCGCATAGTGACATGCCTGAAAAATGGAGGATATTGGTGGAATTTCTTATGAGACTCTTTACTTTTTGGGATGAAAATGTGCTTCACAGTTTCAAAATAGTTGTTTAAAGTCAAGAGACTACGAAAGAGCAATCAGAGTGCAACTTTCAGTTGAAACTAAGAACACTGCTTTTTCATTGTTCCAGAAAATGACTTCTCGACTACTTTAAGTTATAGACTTTCCGTAGAAATGAATAATTCTCGAATATTGCCATTTTATTCATTCTTTTACCCACAAAGCATACAAATATCGTGATCTACCACGATGAAAAGTAAGAAATTCAATGTTTCTCGTGGTAGATCACAAAGATTTTCATGTTCCGCGGAATGAATATTTTTTTTAAATATAGAAAACAACTTACATGGTGTTAGAGCGCATGTATTGCATCGATACGCCACCGCATCGTTCTCCCAAATCGAGTTGCATTTCAGTGAGCAATCGTTTTGGGACACTGAAAATAGCCACTGGTACTATGATTGTATGAATATCAAAAAACTCACTTTTCTCCTTAAAATCCAAATACAACTCTCCTTGAGCCAACATCACACGCAGTAATTGATAGTTTTTCGCTTCACGGAGGAAGTCTTTTGTGATGAGCAAATCGAGGAAGTCGTCGAGCAGATAGGCTTTGTCGCTGGAAAATAGAGATACGTTTCAATCGATTTATATCAGTAAATCATGTTTTTATACGTTTAATTTTTTTCGTTGTCTTCGAAATAATAATCTGTTCTATCAAAAACGGGTCTCGACACGAAACTAGTTTTCTCCATTTGTGTCGAGATCCAGAAAACACAATTTCCGACAAGATGGGTCTCACCACGAAATGAATTTCTGCTATGCGTCTTCAAAATGAGGTGTTTTTCTTTTTCGTGGTGAGATATTTTCACAGATTCCTACTAAAATATCTCCACACGAATGTGATTTGAGAGGAATTTAATTAAAATTTAGCTCTAATAAAAGTGAAATTGATATAAATCGGTTTTCTGATAGAAGTAGATCGTGTCGAGACCCAAAATTCAAAAATTACTGTTTTTCAGATTATTCAATTATTATGAAGACACATTTTTTTCACTTCAATTCTTTCATTCATTGTGGTTACAGTCCGACGAAATGTCTTGCCATGAAATACAGTAATATTTTTTCTAATAACGAAAATAGTCGAATTCTGATTTCTTCTGATTAACTTCTTTTCTTTTTCGATTTTACGACAAATAATTTTTGAAATGTTAGGAATGGAAGTTTTTCGAAGGTGATATTATTCTACAGCTTTCCGCAAGTATATCTCAACACGAAAATAGAGACCGCTCGTTTTTGGTTTTTATCATACGCCTTCGAAAAGCTTTTTCGTAGTAAGATATTTCAAGGGAAATGCCAGTTTTACATCATTCAGCCAAAATATCTCGACATGAAATCAATCAAGTTCTGTCATGCGAATTTTTATGGGGAGATTTTTTTTTTTCAGTTTTTTCAGTAAAAAGAAAGAAAACTCACATTAATTCCTGTGTAAATCCTTGCATATTCCTCTCATTTGGATGCATCGGAACATTGTTTGTGATGAGCTCATCGGCGATATTCTTCCAATATCGAATGGCCGCATATACCTTGTCGACACTCTGAAAATATGGACTTTTAGAGAGAAAAAAGAGAGAAACTTACGCTGTGAACATCATTGAACTTCATCAAATGCGACACATGTGGATCTTCCGGATCCAACTTTGATTGGTACATTTCGGGTGCTGAAAATAAGAGATTATTATGATGGTTTTAGTGATTTTCGAGGATCTGACTACTTTTTTAGATTGAAGAAAAGTTTTCAGTTCCAAAAAGTTGAGATATTCCAAAACTATGGACCAACTTTCACAAATAATTTCAGATTTATACAACTTTTACAGTTTCAAACTACGAATTTCACGTCATTCTTATGTCAATTTTTTTCAATTTGATCAGTTTTTTCATTACTTATTTTTTATTTCCAAGCTAGTTTTCTTTCGATATACCGTATTTCCTCAAATAGAGCGGCACTGCAAACGCTGTCTTATAACGATCATATCTCGGAATCTAGAAGAGTTATCATAAAGCGGTCAACTGCAAACTTGTAGATCAAAACTTCAGCTACAAGTTTGCTGTTGACAACTTTTTGATAACTGTACTAAATTCTGAGATATGATCATTCTTCGATAGAGTTTGCAGTGCCGCTCTATTCGAGGAAATACGGTAGTTAGATAAGGTTCGGTCTTTTTTTTTTAGATTGACAGAAATTTTCGAAATTTCATCGGTTGAAAAGAGTAATTTTAGTCTCAAACTTTCTGAGTTTTGACATTTTTCGGTAGGAAACATGGTCTACAACAATTTCAAACTATATATTTTGATTAAATCTTTGAAAACTAACAATTGTATCAGAAATTGAACTTCTAAAATCTTCGGACTAACTTTAACTAATCAAATCACTAATCTAAACACACTTGCAGTTTCACAGCATTACTATTTTGTCAATTTGTCAAAACTTTCTTCACTTTGGTATTTTTCACATACTTTTGTGTCTATTTTTCGGCTATTTTTTGCTCAGATAAGTTTCAGATGATTTTTTTTCAAAATAGGTATAAAGTTCTCGAAATCATGCTCCAAATAGGCAAAAAATGGGTATTTTCAGGCTCAAAGATACTTTTTGTCAAGATTTTTTGAGTGAAAACATGATTCTGGGAAGCTTTACATGCTCAGGATCTCGAATTTTTTCATAATGTCTTGAATTAATTTGAAGACGAAAAAGGGCATTTCTGACAATTTCTATACAAAATTACGGTCGGATTAGGTTTAGCTCCTTCTCAGAGGTGATTCAGACAAGCCTCAAGTAATCTTTTCGCTTTAAATTTTTTTAAAATACAGTTTTTTGTTTTTACGGTTATTTTCAGCTATTTTCAGGCAAAAAATGCAATATTTTCGAACAGAATTTAACAATTTCAGTTCAAAATTGTCATTTTAACAGCAAAAAGGAAGAAAAACGCGATTTTCAAACCAAAAAACCAATTTTGCAATTGTGAAATTTCCAGCTTAGATAAGTTCTAGCTGATGCTTTATTCAAATGAGGAATCATGCTGAAGCTAGGCGGAAAAGGGTATTTTCAGGCTCAAAGATACCCTTTTTCTACATTTTTTGAATGAAAACACATGATTTTGAGCAGCTTTACATGCTCAAGAACTCCATTTTTCAAAGATAGTTGGTGATTTCATCGATTTTAAGACTAAAAAAGAGCATTTCTGACAGTTTTTCCATAAAATGTTCAACTTTTCACCTCCTTCCAAGATTGTTTTGACAGGTATAAAGATATTTTTTGTTAGAAAACTCTTTTTTTTTTGTCAGTTTTTCGCTTTAAAAGGTAATTTTCAGCGATTTTCAGCACAAATGAGTAATATTTTCTGATAAAATTTGATAATTTCAGTTCAAAATCGTCAGTTCAATGAGAAAAATGAACAAAAACTGCGATTCTTAAACCAAAAACCTCATTTTGCACTCGTGAAAATTTCGAAATTCATCAATATCCTCCCTTTTTCTAATCACATGTTTTCTCACATTGCTTCCTCACCCAAAAAAAACAACAAAAAATATAAAAAGCTCACGTTTTTTATCTCGGCTCCTGTCACCACTTGTAGTTTGCTCGTCTTCCATATCTGCAATACGGTTTTTTGATGAAGAAAAAAAGGGAAAATATATAAACACAATCGCCAAAAAAAAAAGAAAACGAGGGAAAGGTGAAAGTGAGGAGGGCGGAAAAGAAAGAGAAAGTTGGAGAGAGGGAGCGAGACATGTATACAGAATGGACGACGGATGTTAATGAGCATGGGGCTCTTTTTTTGATGTCTGCGTCTCGTGTTTGGCACACTCTCTAGCTGACAGGGCAGGAAGTAATAAAACTTAGCTGACTGTGACGAGAAATAGGAATGAATGCTCATAAATCATGATGAAATTGAAATAATGGGTTCAAAATTGTGTCTGCGTCTCTTAATTTGTGCACTCTATAGGTGGAAGATGGAAAAATACCAAAAATTAACTAAAAAAGGAGGGAGATTTGGGAAAAGTTGAGCGAACATAGTGCAAAAATGTGTCTGCGTCTCTCATATCACATTATCTCTCATATTGAGATTCGGAATCACAATATTCGAGATGGAAGATGGAAAAATGTGATATATCAACTAAATAAGGGGGCGAAAACAGGCAAATATAGCAGAAAATTGTATGAAAAAAGAGAAAATAGTTTGAAAAGTATGTCTGCGTCTCTTATTTTACACACTATCTCGCTGACAAGGCAGGAAGTAATAAAACCTAGCTAACTGTGACGGGGAATGAGAACGAATGCTCATAAATCATGATGAAATTTAATGAATGGGTTCAAAAATGTGTCTGCGTCTCTCAATTTATACACTCTCTAGGTGAAAGATGGAAAAAAAATCAAAAATTAACCGAAAAAAGCAAAAAAAAAGAAGGAAAATTTGGTCGAAAGTGATGCAAAAGTTTCAAAACTGTGTCTGCGTCTCTCATATCACGTTATCTATCATACTGACATTAGGAATCACAATATTTTAGATGGAAGATGGAAAAATATGATATATCAACTAAATAAGGAGCAAAAACGGGCAAATATAGCAGAAAATTGTATGAAAAAAGGATAAATGATTTTAAAATTGTGTCTGCGTCTCTCATTTCACACACTCTCTCGATTGATGTTGGAAAAATATCGAAATTCAACTGAAACGGAGCGATGATATGAATATTTGGTCGAAAAATATGCAGAAATAGAGGAAATAGGTTTGAAAAGTTGGTCTGCGTCTCTCATAACACATGATCTTTTGTAGTTAAGTTTTGGAGTCGACAAAAATGCCTGGATTTTACGAAATTATGGCTCAAAACTAGTTGCCATGTTTCAAACTGTGCCTGCGTCTCTCTATCTACACACTCTTTAGATAGAAAGTGGAAAAAGAACGACATGGCAATAAACATGTGTACGAAAAAAGGAGACAAAATCAAAGGAAAAACATTGACAATGTGTCTGCGTCTCTAATATCACATGGTCTCTACTTCTTGAGGAGATAATTATATGGGAACACTTCTAATTTTATTCTCAAAAACTGCGTATCCTTTTTACAGACAGTTTAGATATCAGAAGTCAACTATATAGGGAGCAAGATAGACGAATATCACGAAAAAAAAGAGGACAAGAAGTTGTATCAAAACCATATCTGCGTCTCTCTATTTCCATTATCTCTCATACTAATATTTTGGTATTCGAAAAGAAATTGACTGACAGAAACTATAGAAGCGAACAAGAGTCCAAATTTCTGTCTGCGTCTCTTGATTCACACACTATCTTCGTTGAAATTTTGGTAAAACGAGCTTAGTTTGATTCGGAAATGTCAAAAATCTAATTCACAAATTCTTTTTTGACTAAAAATTCGTGTTTCCATAGAATCAAAACGCCATGGTGATATATATACGTGTCTATGTCTCTCGATTTACACACTCTCTCGTATTCAACTAATTGGATTTCAAACTGCATGTCTGCGTCTCTCCATCTTCGCACTGTCTCTCTATCTATCCTCATTTGAATCAATTGGAATTGATAGGAAATCTGAAAAGAAAGTGGCAAAAAGAAGACTCGGGTGTATCATGTGTTCTCAATGTTGCTCTCTGCGTCTCTCGTTTCCCTCACTATTTCCCAGCGAGAATTTTCATGAAATGAAAAATTATTGTTTCAATTGAAAAACATGGATTTCAATTTCATTTTAACTAGGTTTTAAACGGAATAAATGGGAAAAACATGTTTTTTGAGCATTTTTGGCCATAAAAACAAAAAAAATAGTGGAAAAATACACTTTAATTATCAAAAAAAGGTTTTAGAAACATGAAAATTGAAAAATATGCCTTGAATTTACAAAACTAACACTTTCCACTTGCTATCTTCCAGCATCTCTACAAAAAACCTGATTTTTCCAAGTTAGAAACACTAAAACGCCAAAATATTCTATTTTCAACATGTTTTGAGTGTTTTTATGGCAAAAGTAACAATAAAATGACAAAATATTGTATATATAGCATATTCCAATAGAAATATTTGACAAAGTGCAAGATATTTGTGTTTATTTGGCAAAAATTGTACTTTTGATGAAAAAAATGGGAAAAAAAAGGCAATTATGAGGGAAACGAGAGATTTTGGGTTATTTTTGCAGCAGAAGACGATAAAAATGCTTAAAATCCGGGGAAATTACGAAAAATCCACGTTTTCAGCGGTTTTCTATTTATTTTAATTAAAAAAAACAAAAAAATATTGTCCGAGAGGAGTACACACATTGGTTCTACTGTAGAGCGTTTCGAGACCCGCCACTTTTACGCATGCGCCTTTAAGCGTACTACTGTAGTTCGTTGTAATAAACTCGATTTTTCTATTGATTTTTCCTTCGATTACTAGCAAATATTAATGTCCTCTGTTCCAGTTGTGCCAAAATTTGGAACTGGCTGGCCAGAACGACCACCAGTGCGCAAACCAGTGAGTTTTTCGTAATTTTTGAGCAAAAAATAACCATTTTTCTTGCAGGACCACGTATTAGCTCTCGAACGACTGGAAAACGAACGAATCCCAGCATTGGATAAATGTGAAGAGTGGATCGAAGCTCAACCGAATAGCAGATCAATGACACCAATCGAACCATCGGACGGCGTTGTTTTTTCGGACAATTGTATGGATCATATGCGACAAATCAAACGTCATCGAGTGAGCAAAGCACCGATCGGAGCATTTAGTGTGAGCACGGAACGATTGACAACACCGACTGAAGGACAAATGCGTTATTATGAGAGTTGTGTTGATACGATTGAATTGCTTGAGGAAGAAATGGAGTGAGTTTTTCATATTTTGCACTTTTTTTTGATGAAAAACTGAGTTTGCACCCATTTTCTTTTCTAAAAACTGCAGAAATAACTTAAAATAATGGATTTTTCTGCTTAAAATCGTTGTGGTATCATTATTTCGTTTCAAAAATCTTCATTTTGTCTCAAAAAATCCGACTGGTCGCTTCCAAAAAAAGTAGAAAAGCTGAAATTGTGAAAAATTTCTCCTCAAAAACTTATTTTTCTACTTTTTGATACAGTTTTTTTCCTAGAAAATCGTATTTTCATCACTTTTAATATTAATTTACCTAAAGAAGCCGAATATTTTGAATCGAAGTATAGTGAAACCCTGATTTTTGCTAAAATCGACACAAAAACTCTGAAAATCGTGATTTTTCTGTTTTTCCACCATTCTGAAAGCTTAGAAATACGAAAATATAATAAATAACTTGATTTTTTGTTAAAATTTCAGTGATTCTTCCTATTTTTCGACAAATATTCCATCGTTTCTTTTCAAAAAGTTGCTTTTTCTCTTGTTAATACAGTTTTTCAATCGGAAGCCGTGGTTTCGTTTCTCTAAATCTCATTCTGCTTCCAAAAACCTTATTTTTTGCTAGAAATTGGCGCAAAAACGCTAAAAATTGCTGTTTTTCAACATTTAAAACGGTCTGAATGCTAGAAAATACACATTTTTAGGCAATTTATTGAGTTCTTCATAGAAATTTTCAAAATTTTTCTCATTTTTAAACGTTTAAAGCTGAAAATACTGCAAACATTTTAGAAAAACCAGTTTTCTCGCATATTTTGTCAATTTCGCCTTCCAAATACATAAAAATCTATAAAAACACACATTTTCTACACTTCCAAACTCAAAAAAGCCCCATATTCCATAATTTTTGACTAGAAGTCGATAATTTTCGCATTGTTCAGTAAAATGACGGATGATAACCGCTACGAAGCTTCCGAAGTCATCGAATTCCAAGACAAATCATGGACAATTGCCCTTAATATCAATTCGACATCGAAGGAAGGTGGAGATTGGGTTGAGGTATGTTGTTTTGGTGGTAATGTGTTTAAAAAGGTATATTTCAGTTGTTGGTCTATAGTTATCGAAAGGGCATCGATCGGATTACGGTCAGTAATGCACAATTCACGAAGGATATCAAAGTCACTTCATTGATCAAGTATCGTTATGTTAATGGATCGATTGAGGTATATTTGAATTAGATTCTCATAGAAAAACCTATATTCTTGAAGATTCTTCCAATTTACTCTGCCATGTCTACTGGGTTGATCAACATGAAGCTGCGTTACAACAAGGGAATCGAATTGAAATTGTATGCGCTGGCGAATTGGGTGGATATGATGGATGATGATATTCGAATGAATGTGTCATCGGTTATATGGTAGGTCATTTTTGACTGATATTGATTAGATTGTGGATTTATAGGAGTGATGCAATCGGAACAATCACCGTCAAGCCAGCTGAGCGATCGAATTTTAGAAGAAAAGTGATGTTCGAGGAAGAGAAGTTGTTCGCGCCATTGCGCATGCTGTTTTTGACAGTGAAAGCGGATTTCACCATGTAAGTGACTTCATAGAATTGTTGGAATGAGGGCATAGAATCATAAAATCGGATAGTGTCAAGTTCTATGCCCATAGAATGCATAGATCTACAAGAAGGTGGTGGCAAAGAACCCGATATAGTCGAATTCTATGATCATAGAATTCATAGAACTTCCACTTAGAAATGTGAATGTCATAGAACTTGATAGTGCCAAGTTCTATGCCCATAGAATGCATAGATCGACAGTTAGGTGGCTGCATAGAACCTGATATTCTCAAGTTCTATGCTCATAGAATGCATAGATTTACAAGAACGTGCTGGCAAAGAACCCGATATAGTCAAGTTCTATGTCCATAGAATTCATAGAACTTGGAGTTAAGTTACCATAAAACCTGATATAGTCAAGTTCTATGGTCATGAATCCATAGATCCATAGAATGTATAAACCATTGAAAAGGAGTATCATATAATCATAGAACTGGAATATATCAGATTCTATGACCATAGATTCATAGAGTTCACACATAGTTAGGATTGGTGTATCACAGAGCCATAGAACCAAGTATATTCAAGTTCTATGGCCATAGAAGGTATATATATATGAAAGTTGAAGGTTAAATTTTATCATAGAACCTAGTATCATCAAGTTCTATAAGCATAGATTCATAGAATTCATAGAATCAAGGGGATATCATAGAAACTGTATTCATATATTCTTTTTTTTTCAGGAACGTGACAACCGGTTCTTCCCTCAAATGGCAAATTATGTCAATCCAGCCATTACTGGAAGAAGTCGAGGCCGAAGGAAAATCATTGTCCCGGAATCTATGGCCGGCAAGAATGATGCGATTCGATGATATGGTGATGAGACACTTGAAATTTGGAGTAAGTTCTTTTTGAAATTATGTATCATTATGGAAAATTTATAGACACAAGAAGAAGGCTTCTGGTTTTCTTCAATCACATACCCAGATTTGTATGTGTACGCACCGGAAGAAATGCGTGGATTGATTTACTCGATTGGAGACGAGTATGCGAGGAAAGGAGTCATGACGGTTAGTTTTTTTGTCAATATTGATAAAATTGGAAATCCTGAAACGATTTGAATAAAAAATTGATTCATTTTAAATGAAATATGGAGGTGAAAAGCTTAAAACAACCAAATTTATCAAGAAAATGCAGTGCAGGAAAGTAAAAGTTTAGAATAAGGGAAAACTGAGCAAAATTGATGGAAAGCTTGAAAATTTTGAACTGAGGCACTCCAAAAAGAGAAAAATGAGCATTTTGAAAGTTTTTTCACATAAAAAAAGCAAATTATTTTGTTTTTCAAGGTTTCAAAAATAATGTCAACCCGAAAAAGTGGAAGACATACGTTTCATGAATAAAACGAATGCTTTCTATTGGTTTTTCTTTTGATTCGGATTGTAACTCAATAAAATGAACGTTTTTGCTTTTAGAACTCGTTTTCTATCGAAAATGTTGAAAATTTAGAACTGAAACACTCCAAACAGAGAAAAAATGGAAGTTTTTATATTTTTAAAAGATTTTCACTCAAGAAAAGCAAATCATTTTGTTTTTCAAGTTTTCAAAAATGATGAAAATCAGAAAAACTGGAAGACATACGTTTCATGAATAAAACGAATGCTTTATTGGTTTTTCATTTGATTCGGATTGGTAGTAACGGTAACTCAATAAGATGAATGCTTTTGCTTTTAGAAGCTTGTTTTGTATCAAAAACGATTGAAAATGCACCAAGTTTCGAACTTTTCTCAATTAAAAAGATTCAAAATGCACCAAATTTTATGAAATCAACCAATTGAAAATTTGGAAGTATTTTTCAATCAATAAATTGATAAAAAATCGAAAAATCCCACTTTCCCCCTCAATCAACAATATTTATTGCAGGCGGTCATTCATCCTGTCTTCAAGAATGACGATCTCGTTCATTATCAAGCACACATTGTCGGACCATTGAAGATTGTGATGGCGTTGGCGGAAGGAAGATTGGCGAATTACACACCAAAAACTTGGCCACCAAAGATTCAAGCGATGGTGGAAAAGTACAAGGCAATGCATAATGTGAGTCACTTTTTTGAAATTTTTGGGAAAAATGGAGAATTTCGAAGCTTCATTCACAAAAAAACTGACAATATTTCAGGAGAAGGCGCTACCAAACCGAAAGCCAGCTGAAACACCAAAAATGGGACCAAAACCGGCCAACAAATACTCGCATTTCTACATTGATCGACCAACCATGGAGTATTGGCTTGAGGACAAAGAACCAAAGGACAAAGAAAAAACAGAAAAAACAACATTCACCGAGTTCGAATGGCCGGAACACTTGAAATCGGGAAAGGGATCAATTGAGTATTATTAATTGTTATTTATCAATTCGAAAACACACGTATTCTTTTTTAATGCATATAAATTTTACATGAATAGAATCTTGTCTCGTTTTTTTTTTCATCAAATAGGTGTCCGAAACTGCTTCATTGATTAGAAAGGCATATGACACTCAGTCGGCAGCCAATTCATAGAACCCATTCTTCCTTGCTGGTACAATCAACTTGCAATACAGGATAATCACACTCCAACACATGAAATTGTTTATAAAATTGCTTTCGCAAATCTTCTTCATTTCGGAGCATTTCTCGAAGTTTTTCGTCGTCAAATTTCTCCTTTGTTTCGACAAAGAACTTCTGAAACAATTGGAATGTTTTTCTGATCCAAGTTCTTGATACTAACCGATTCATCATCAACACATCCTTCCATCGCGATAAAACTGGCAGATAATGGTGTATATTTCTTGAGTTGATTCATATAATTGATACATAGATCACCAATTGTATAGCACTTGAATATTTCCGACAAACGGTATAATGCACCATATGTTATACCAGCTGATAACTTATCAATGATATCAAACTACAGTAATCATACTCACAAGTGATTCTTCTGTTAAATGGTGGCAAAATATGCACCATCTCGATCAAATCCACCAATTCGCAATTTAAATGATAATCCTTTTGTTTATCACTAAATAATCTCTTGAAAAATTTGCACCGATCTGCCAGTATCTGAAAGTATAATTATCACTATTATCACTATCTTATCAATCCCAACCTTTTTGTGTACCCTCAATGTTCCGCCATCACACTCAATATTTGTAAACGCTTTCTGGTTTGCATTCATTTCATTTAGAATCCTTTTCAGTTCTGTTTCGTCATTAACCTTCCCATCAATTTGAGTTATATCTAGTTGCATAATTGCGTATCTATACTGAAATGGTTCATCACTTGCATACTCGACTTCGAACGAACGAGTCCCTCCAAGATACTCGAATCGCTCTGATTCATATTCGGGAGTCTGAAAATGCGCTCTATTGCGAAAAGTACAGTATCGGACAAAAAGATAACATATTTTGTGTTTTCAGTGTATTTTGCCTATATTTGGTCGTTCTCTGCTCGAATTCGAGTACAATATGAACTAAGATGATAATGAAAAGGTAAACTACTTGTATCCACCTACTCACAAATATAATTTTTTTGATTCTATATCCACCCGATTCAAGCATGTATTCATGAACTGTACATATTATATTTTTGAGTTTTGCCACATATCTACCATTAAAATGGATTGGTTGAGCTGAGAATCAAGTACAATATGTAAACATATATTCTTCACATTATCCCAAAATTTCTTCTTGATTCTCTGAAATAATTCAATTTTTTGCATTTTTGGTCAAAATGGGAAATTAATATACTTCATGTATATTTGTAGCGGGTGATTATATAATCGAAGTAATTATATTTATGAGTAGGTGGATACAAGTAGTTTACACTCTCATTATCATCTCAGTTCATGTTGTACTCGAATCCGAGCATAGAACGACCAAATATAGTCAAAATACACGGAAAATCCCAAAAAATGATATCTTTGTATCCGATACTATACTTTTCCCGTGTTGTTCGACACGGAACACCTTGATTTATGACGGAAAATCCCTCGTTTCGGATAAAAATGGTCGAAAAAAGACTAACCCAAACAGGAGCATCGAGAATACATGTATCAACACACTGTCGATTTCTATCGAAAAATTTCAATTTCAAAGAGAATTCAAGTTGACGTTGTGCATCTGCTTGTGGTTGAGAGATTGCGATTTCCTCATCGATTAATTGGAACTTGCTGTAATTTCAGAGTATATATATATATATATATATATATACTCAGAAGGGAAACTTACAACGAAAACTGGCTGATGTATGCATAAACTTTCGGTTTTTCTGGTGATATATAAACAAAGTTAGAGCACTTATAAGGGTTAAGATATATTTTGTTGGTTTTATTGATTGGGAACCTAGTGAATTGGCAAGGCATGGTGTAGTGGAATGGTGTGGTGCAATGAGGGGAAATTGGTGCAGATGGTGATTTTGAGGGAGGGCACAAGGTGTAGGGCAGACGGTGTTTTTGTGCCAAAAAGCAGACCGGTTTTTTTCTCTGCGTCTCTCCATAAAACCGGTCTGCGTTTTGACCATGTGAGAGACGCAGAGAAAGAAACCGGTCTGCAAAATGCGCATAACATTCAAATGCTCGTAACTCGGTTCAAAATAGAGGTTTTTTCAAAATTTTTGAATTTTTAACAATTCTGAATCGGTATTTTTCTGCCCTTGGATGTTTTTCATCGATCATGCATCATAACATCCCACATCTACAGTTACTGTAACAATTGACTAGGCAAGGGTTACTGTATCATCCTGTCAAAATTCAACATGGTCGGACGCTTTTCCATCATACCCCAAGAAAACTGGCGAAAACAACATTCACCGAGTTCGAATGGCCGGAACACTTGAAATCGGGAAAGGGATCAACTGAGTATTATTAATTGTTATTTATCAATTCGAAAACACACGTATTCTTTTTTAATGCATATAAATTTTACATGAATAGAATCTTTCAAATAGTTGTTTCGAAAAAAGTTCAGAAGCATATGATACTCAGTCGGCAGCCAATTCATAAAACTGCTTCTTCCTTGCTGATACAATCAACATTCAACTTTGGAAAGTCCATCTCCAACACATGATATTGTTGATAAAACTTTTCACGCAATGATTGCTCCTGCTCCAACATCTCTATTGTCTTTTCGTCTCCATTCTTCTCATATATATCGTGATAGAACTTCTGTACATATGGAAGTTTTTAATTTGATGATCTATAAACCTAACCGATTCATCATCAACTTGTCCTTCCATCGCGATGAAACTAGCTGATAATGGTGTATATTTCTTGAGTTGATTCATATAATTTGTACATAGATCACCAATTGTATAGCACTTGAACATCTCGGATAATCGCCATAATGCACCATATGTTATGCCAGCTGATAACTTATCAATGATATCAAACTACTGTAATCATACTTACAAGTAATCCGTTTATTGAATGGCTCTGAACAATGTATCATTTCAATCATATCAAGCAAATCACAATTAACATAATACTTCTTTTTTCTATCACTGAACAAATCCTTGAAAAATTCACATTTATCTGATAAGATCTGTAATAATTGTTATCACTATTATCACTATCTTATCAATATCTACCTTCTTATGGACCCTTACTGTTCCATCATTACAAAATACATTTCTAAACGATTTTTTCCGTTGATTCATCTCCGCCAAAACCTGATACAAATCAGTTTCATCGTTATCTTTTCCATCAATTCGAGTGATATTGAACTCAAGTGTTGCATAACTATATTGTAGTGGTTCTTCATTATCAATATCAATTTTCAACGATCGGGATCCTCCGATGTTTTCATGTCTTTCTGCGTCAGGTTCAATACTCTAAAAAATTTTTTTTGAAATTTTGGTCCCCAGGTAGATGAGGCCTCAAGGATTCCAAAACTTTTTTGGGATTGAAAAAATATTGATTTTGAGCCAAGTTACATGTGTTGAAAGTGAGTGGTCATTTTGCAGACCGGTTTTTGGCGAAAAAGCAGACCCGTTTTTTTCTCTGCGTCTCTCAATGTGCAAAAAGCAGACCGGTTTTTATCTCTGCGTCTCTCACCAAAACCGGTCTGCTTTTTGACCATTGAGAGACGCAGAGATAAAAACGGGTCTGCTTTTTCGCCAAAAACCGGTCTGCGAATTGCGCACTTCATAACTTGCCTCAAAATTGGAATTTTTTCGATTTTCAAAAACTACAGTAATCTAGACAGTTCGACCATGAAATTTCAGCTGAAAATGTGTGAAACACTTACCCAATCCGGCTCATCGAACTCAAAATCCTCAACACATTGTCCATTTTCACCATAAATGTGCACTTTTCCTTCGACTTGGTAATGTCGTTGTGCATCTGCAGTTCGTTGATGCACATGCACCTGATTATCGGTTATTTCAAATTTGCTGAAAATTTGTTTTCTGACTATTTCACAAAAAAGGGATCTTACAATAACAATTGACTAATATATGCGTATACTTTCGGTTTTTTGGGAGTTAGATAGACCAAGTTGGAGCAATTATATGGATTGATGAGTATTTTATGGTCAATCGATGGGAGGCGGGTGAATTGGTTGTGCATGATGGTGTGGAATGGTGTGACACAAATGAATGAGGGAAGGTGGTGTTTCACACAGTATGACACAGAAATGGTGTCTGTTGGTGGAGAGCAGATGGTGTCAGGGTGTGAAAGGATTAGGATAACGGATTAATAGTGGAAGTTTTCATCTGAAAATTCTGAGAAACTTCTGTATTTCTCTCGATACCTCCTACTGTGACCATCTACAGTATACCTACAGTATTCCATACCTAAATTTATAAAGCTAAATTCAAATTCAATGAATAAATTCCTTCAATGGTCAAAAAGCAGACCCGTTTTTTTCTCTGCGTCTCTCCCCACAACTGGTCTGCTTTTTGACCATGTGAGAGATGCTTTCAACAAGATACCCATTTTATTTCAACATATCTCCGTGAATAAATACATTGATTTTGGTTATTGAATAGTTTCAAACCTAGTTGAATTCGATATGATCGTTGTGCATCACTTTTTCGCTCGGCAAAATAAACTGTATCGTTTTCTATTGCGACTTTGCTGAAACATTTTTTTTAATTTATGAAAAAAAACTATAAAACTTACAATAAATGCTGGCAAATATATTTATAAACGACAGGTTTTTGAGGTGTTATATATGAATAATTATTGTCTAACTTGTAGGTTAATGAAAATATTGTTCACATCATTGTTTGGGAGGCGATCGAATTGGTGTGGCATGGTGCATAGAATGAGGTGGTATGGTCCAGATTTGGCTAGGAGATACAGATCTTGGTAGATAAATATTCAAAGTCAAAAGGTCAATCATGATAGTGATCAAGTTCAAAAATTACAAAGCTGTATGAAGTTTTTTTTTGGAAATGTTGATATTTGGGTAGATCAGAATTCAAGGATTCCAAAACATTTTCGGGATTGAAAAAATGTTGATTTTGAGCCAAGTTACATGCGTTGAAAGTGAGTGGTCATTTTGCAGACCGGTTTTTGGCAAAAAAGCAGACCGGTTTTTATCTCTGCGTCTCTCAATGGTCAAAAAGCAGACCCGTTTTTTTCTCTGCGTCTCTCCCCACAACCGGTCTGCTTTTTGACCATGTGAGAGACGCAGAGAAAAAAACGGGTCTGCTTTTTCGCCAAATGGGTCTGCGAAATGCACACCACTTTCAAATGCTCATAACTTGGCTCAAAATCAATATTTTTTCAATCCCGAAAAAGTTTTGAAATCCTTGAATTCTGATCTACCCAAATGTCAACATCCTTCGATGTTTGAGCACCTGTGCTCCATCGATCTTGCACCGAAGCATCCCACATACAGGCTACTGTAACAATGAGCTAGACAAGGATTACTGTACCCAAAATTCATCATGGTGGGACACCGTTGGTGACCACTTTTCCATCATACCCCACGAAAACTGGCGATCACTCAAAACTTTACTTCTCCATCTTCTCCTTCCTGATAACAATCACTGATAACACAATGTTTAGGAAACCCAAACAACTGTCACTCTCCTCATTTCACCTTATCACTTATCACTTCTCTAACACTCTCTTATCACTAATGCTTTTTGATTTTGATGGTAAACACGTATCGATATATTTTTAGTTTTAGTTTCTTTGTTGAATTGATAAACCTTTTTAGTGGTTTTTCAGTGGAAATCGACTGATTTTGATGGAAAATTTGCTGAAAACGTGCTCCGTGAGCCATTTTTAGTGAAAAATTGCTATTTTTTCAAGTAATTATGTACCAAAAAATTAAGAAAAACCATTTTCTCACCCAATTTTCCACTAAAATTCTGATTTTCAGTCAAAATAGCCGGCTGAAATTCACATTTTTTCAACTGAAAATCCTCCATTTTTTGTCGTTTCTCAATTCCCAAAATATCAAATATATTTTGATCAAAATACCCCAACAACCATACACTAATATTGACAGTTAATGATCACAATCAACTGATAAGCTGATAAGATGCATTTGATTTTCTTGACCAATTTTCATAATATTTTTGGTGATAGTAGTTGAATACATGCTTCTCTCAACAATATTTTTCGGTTGGTTGAGATGGCTCGTGAACTAAGTTTTGATCTAGTTATGAGCCAAGTGATATTATAATATAGAATTATGAAATATTTTGGGCTCTTTTTTTCACTAACGATTGAGATTTATATCAACAGCTCTTGAGGCAATTTTTGAAACAAAATGAGCCAACTTTTGAGACAAAATGATCCATATTTTGAGACAACAATAGCCAACTGTTAAGAAAAAATGAGCCACCTTCTGAGCCAAAATGAGCCAATTTTCGAGCCAAAAAGCCAAGTGGTAAGCAAAAGTGAGCCAAATCCTTGAGCTAAAATGAGCAAACTTTCGAGCCTAAGTCAACCATTTTCGAGACAAAAAGTGCCAGCTTTTAAGTGAAAACGAGCCGATTTTTTGAGTCAAAATGAGCCAGCTTTCAACCCAAAATGAGCCAACTTTTGAACCAAAACTAGCCATTTTTCCTGTCAAAATGAGCTACATTTTGAGCCAAAAAGCACGAACTTATGAGCCAAAACGAGCCAACTTTTTTGGCTCACAACTTCTAATATACATTTGCCCCCCTGTGCTCGTTTCTTGTAGGAAAGGTTTTGAGCCAAGTTTATAGCTGATTTTCGATATACTCATTTGTCAGTTTAAAGGCTTATAACTTTTTTGCTCATCAATATTTTTTTGATTCAATCATGATCAGCTGAAGCTCTCATATATTGCTCTTGTACTTTGTGAGCCATCCTCTCATCATCCATATTTCCAGCCATGAAGCTCATCCTCCTCCTCCTCTCCCTCACCACCATCACCATCGCCATGCGTCGGCAAGGTGTCGCCGTCAAGGGTGTCCTCAAGTGTGGCACCGCTTTCGCCAATAACACCAAAGTCCGTATCGTTGATATCGACACTGGACCGGATCCAGATGATACATTAGATGAGAAGCGAACTGGTGAAGATGGTGCATTCGCGTTGACTGGATCCACCCACGAGTTGACATCAATCGATCCGGTGTTGTATATATGGCATGAGTGTCGTGATGAGAGTACTGTAAGTTTTCCCTATATATGCTTTCCCTATATACTCCAAATTTGCAGCCATGCTCCAGAAAGATCAAGTTAACCATCCCAAAGAAGTTCATTCATGGTGGCACACCAACTGATGAACAATGGATCGATATTGGTACTATCAATCTTGAAGGATCGTTTGATAATGAAGGACGTGAATGTGTAAAAGATTAGATAAAATATATTATTTTAATTTTTATATGCAATAAAAATGTTTATTTTTGCTCACAAATAAAGCTAAAAAAAAGCCGAGAAATAGGCGTTTAATGTTGGTGGTCAAAAAGCAGACCGGTTTCTTTCTCTGCGTCTCTTCACAAAACGGGTCTGCTTTTTGACCATTGAGAGACGCAGAGAAAAAAACCGGTCTGCTTTTTCTCCAAAAAACCGGTCTGCAAAATGACCACTCACTTTCAACGCATGTGACTTGGCTCAAAATCAACATTTTTTCAATCCCGAAAAAGTTTTGGAATCCTTGAATTCAGCTCCACCCAAATATCAACATTTCCAAAAAAACTTCAGACAGTTTTTCAATTTTTCAACTCGATCACTATCATGATTGACTTTGAACATTTATCTTCCAAGGTCAATCTCTGTAATCTCCTTACTAAATCTGGACCATACCACCTCATTCTATGCACCATGCCTCATCAATTCAACAGTCTTCCAAACAATAATGACAAGCAAATATACATCAACCCGTACAAATTGAGTAATAATTATTCATATATAACACCTCAAAAACCTGTCGTTTATAAATACATTTGCCAACATTTATTGTAAGTTCTGATTAAATTATACATCATAAAAGTTTTTATTTCAGCAAAGTGGGTATAACAGACAATATGGCTTACTTTGCGGAGCGGAAAAGTGACTCACAACGAGAGTACGGAATTATACTTGGTTTGCAGATGTTTAATGAAAAAAATCAGTGTGTTTATTCTCGCAAATTTTCTGAGATGGAATGGGTAAATATCTTATATATTAAATCAAAACTTTTTCGCAAAGATTTATCAACTGTAAATGCTTCAAAACATTTAGAATCCACTTATAATAACTTCTAACAATGACATTTACAATATAAAATTTTTTGAAACCTCCAAATTTTGTTTCAATATCGGGATTGAACCGTACGTGATATATCATCGATATCTACAAGAATATATACTAAGTTTAGATTTGGGGTGTTTGATGGCCTGCGTACTGATGCCCGGTGCAGATAGTGTACTAGATCACAAACTGCAAGAATCCCAATATTGTAACAAAATTTGAAAGTTTCAAAAATTTTCATATTGTAAATGGGACTGTTGGGAGTTATTATAAGTGGGTTTAGGTATTTTGAAACATTTGGTGGTGAAGAATTTTCACGAAAAAGTGTTGCTTCAATTCGTGTCTTTTTTTCAGCCAGTGAATTCCGAAGCTTACGCCTTACGCATGTACGGGGTTCTCGGGAATGTCAACGGGTTATTGATCCACCTGAGTATAGATATGCCATTGTGGAGTTGGATATTACTGAAGTTGATGGAAAAAGAAGGAACACCGAGGAACTTCACAGAGCTCTTTCGAAACTGAAGGGATTCGTAGATATCCAATGCGCAACTGGAGGAACTGTCAGGGTCCATAAAAAAGTAGTTACTGATATGATATGATATATTGATAATAATGAATACAGAGCTTATCTGATAACTGCAAATTCTTTGAAAAACTGTTCAGTGATAGAAAAAGGAAGTACCATGTGAATTGTCAGCTGATGGATTTGATTGAGATGGTTCATATATTGCCACCATTCAACAGAAGAATCACTTGTAAGTAGGATTACTGTAGTTTGATATCATTGATAAGTTATCAGCTGGCATAACATATGGTGCATTATACCGTCTATCCGAGTTATTCAAGTGCTGTACAATTGGCAATCTATGTATCAATTATATGAATCAATTGAAGAAGTATACACCATTATCTGCCAGTTTTATCGCGATGGAAGGACAAGTTGATGATGAATCGGTTAGTATCAAAGACTTAGATCAGAATAATATTATCATTATAGAAATTGTATGATATGACATATGAGAAACATGGAGAAGAAGTAACCAGACAAGTTTTACAAAAAGAGGAGTATCTTCGAAAGAAATTTTATCAACAGTGGCATCTAATGGAGTATGATAATATATGGTTGCAAGTTGAGGAGGATTGGCCGACTAGGGAAGAAGCATGTCTTTAAATTATTTGACTATATATACCTATATATAATGATGAATGTTTTTATGACTTTATTTTGAATAAATCATTGGTATAAATCGTTTTCCATGTTATCCCATTTTCTTCCCATCTAACATGTCGTATACTTTGACATCAGAGAACATAATGAGAATTGTGGAGACGCAGGGTACATGACGTATGCACAATAAATATGAGATAAAGGTGGATCAAGGTTAACCCAGTATCATTGTCAAAAGAAGGAGCTCAACAGAAAACTATTTATTCATAGATTCATAGATTCATAGATTCATAGATTCATAGATTCATAGATTCATAGATTCATAGATTCATAGATTCATAGATTCATAGATATGTCATATTTGTATTTACATACGTTCCCCTTTTTTAGGAATGGCAAACATCCCACTCACTCAAACCATATCCCGCCATATCTACACACCATGCCTCACCAATTCGGTCGCCTACCAATCAATAAAGACAATAAAATCTTTATAAATCCCTATAAATTGGAAACCAATTATGCGTATATAACTCCTTCAAAACCAGCTGCATACAAATACATTTGTCAGCATTTTTTGTGAGTTTTATTGAAACTTCTGGACTATATCCGTTTTTTTCCAGCAAAATCAGAATTAGCGGCAATATGGCGTACTTTACGGAACGAGTCAGTGACGGACAACGAGTGTATCGAGTTATAGTTGATATCAAGTTGTTTGCTGCCAACAACCAATGCGTTTATACTCGTCGAACTAATGAGTTCCTATTTGTAAGTAACTGACAAGGATCTGTGCATAGGCTGCGATCCAAAATCGGCACAAATCCTATATTGTGGAGCATGGTCGAAAAGACTACTGTAGTTTACTGTTGATCACTAGATATTGTTGTTAAGTTTATATCACTAAGTACTGTAGTTTTACTGTAGATCACTAGTTACTGTAACTCATTTTAGTTAACTAGATACTGTAGCTTATTGTAGATCACTAGATACTGTAGTTAAGTTTAGATCATTAGATACTGTAGTTCTACTGTAGATTACTAGATACTGTAGCTCATTTCAGATCACTAGACACTGTAATTTACTGTAGAGCGCTCGCTGGCAGATATCGAAATGTGTTTTCTAGGTTTTTGACGATGCTCTGCAATATAGGATTGGTACAGTTTCTGAATCGCAGCTTTTGATCGGATAGCTAGATATGAACTTTTCATCACTCACTTTCAGATTTTCACTCCAGAAGCTGATCGATTCAGACATCCCGGAGGAGCTCGAGAACGAGGATTTTTAATAAATGAAACTGAATTCAGATATGCCACTGTAAAGCTGGATATAACGGAAATTGATGGGAACAAGATAAATACCGAAAAGCTGGAAAGTGCACTATCAAAATTGAAGGGATTCGTAGATATCCAATGTGCTACAGGGGGAACTGTAAGGGTTCACAAAAAAGTAGGACTAGATATGGATATGATATATTGATAATAATGATTACAGACTTTATCTGATAACTGCACATTCTTCGAGAAACTTTTTAGTGATAGACAAAGGAAATATCATGTGAATTGTGAGTTGGTGGATCTCATGGAAATGGTGCATGTATTACCCCCGTACGACAGAAGGGTGACTTGTAAGTTCAATTTTTTAAATAATTATAATATATTACAAATTTTACATTTGTGGTACCATGTCGCACACTTTCGTGGGCGTGGTCTTAGCTTCTGAAGTTAAGCGCCATTTCCTGGAATGAGTTTTTTTGAAATTGTAATATTCCGGAGTCCAGTGTCAAGGATTCCGAAACTTTTTTTTGGGATCGAAAAAATATTGGTTTTGAGACAAGTTACATGCGTAAAAAAAAGTGAGTGGCCATTTTGCAGACCGGTTTCTTTCTCTGCGTCTCTCAATGGTCAAAAAGCAGACCGGTTTTTGTGAGAGACGCAGAGATAAAAACGAGTCTGCTTTTTGACCATTGAGAGACGCAGAGAAAAAAAACCGGCCTGCTTTTTGACCATTAGAACCGCAGAGAAAAAAACGAAAATGCCACCTTCTGAAACTTGGAAAAAGTTAGTGTAAGAAACTGCAAAAGTGTGCGGAATGGCACCACAAGTGTAAAACTTATAATAACATAATTCAGCTGGATATACCTATGGTGCATTATGGCGATTATCAGAAATATTCAAGTGCTATAAAATTGGAGGTCTAGCTGTAAGGTATATTGAGTTATTGAAGAAATATACGCCACTATCCGCTAGTTTTATTGCACTTGAAGGATGTGTTGATGATGAATCGGTTAGTATCATGGACATGGATCAGAATAATATTATGATTATAGAAATTTTATAATGAAACAAAAGAGAAACACGGAGAAGAAGTGACCAGACAACTTTTACAAAATGAGGAATATCTCAGGGAGCAATTTTATGAGCAGTGGCATTTTATGGAGTATGATGATATATGGTTGGAATTTGATTGTGTTACCAAAGAGGAAGCATGCCTATAAATTTCCTGACCAACATTCTCATTATTTTTTATGACTTCACTTTGAATAAATTATCTTAAATTATTATTGTATATCGATTCCAATGTTCTTCATAGTTCATCTCATCTAATACTGTTTGAAAAAAACAACTGTAGTTAAAAGGCGCATAGTTAAATTGTTATGAATTGTCTCGCGAAGAAATTTTTTCAGATTTTCAGACTCTCAAGAAAGTTGTGTGCATTTCGCAGACCGGTTTCTTTCTCTGCGTCTCCTCCACTGGGGCGGCAAAAAAAGGTTTCTTCCAAGTCTCCGATAATCATGTTCTTCATTATTGGTGAGTTTTATTTCATGCAGTTTTGAGAATGAGTAAGTGTTTGGAAATTTATTGAAAATTGAAGATGAAAATGTGATGAATAACATGGTTCAAAAATTTTGAAAGAATCTATATTTTGAGCCAAGTTATAAGCAATTGAAACTGATGCGCATTTTGCAGACCCATTTGGCAAAAAAGCAGACCCGTTTTTTTCTCTGCGTCTCTCGACATGCAAAAAGCAGACCGGTTTTTGAGAGAGACGCAGAGATAAAAACCGGTCTGCTTTTTGCACACTGAAGAGACGCAGAGAATGAAACGGGTCTGCTTTTTGCACATCCACTTGGACAGCTTCTTTTCTAGATTCAAGTAAATATTGTTCTTGCACAATGTGGAAGTGTTTTTTTCTAGTTTCACTGCGTTTACTGAAAGTAATTTGAGCTTGCAAGCTTCAAAAAACCAACGCCAGTAGGTGGTCATTTCGCAGACCGGTATTTAGCGAAAAAGCAGACCGGTTTTTATCTCTGCGTCTCCTTACAAAAACCGGTCTGCTTTTTCGCCATTGAGAGACGCAGAGAAAGAAACCGGTCTGCGAAATGCACATCAATTTGGACAGCTTGCAACTTTGCTGAAACTTCATATTTTTTAGGTTCAAAAAATGTCAACAAATGTGTTCTATCACACACACAAACATATGAAAGTATTTTTCTCATTTTGGAGATTACTCGTGCAATATGAAATTCAGAACACTTTTCCGATGAACTCCTTGGGCGGAAACTTCTGTAGAACTACAAAAATTACTTGAAAAACAAGTGCCAATCAATTCATTCAAACATAAAGCTGTAGAATGGTGATCATCATCTCCCTAGAAATTTATAGACACGTTTTTTCTCTTGTGATGTTCTCTACATTGACTTTCAATATAATATGATCCTTCTTCATCACATGCCACTGTTGATACCATTGTTCCCTCAAATATTCCTCCTTCTCCAATAATTCCCTTGTCCCATCTTCGCCGTACTTCTCTTTTGTCTCCACATACAACTTCTGTAATAATATCAATTATCACTCTGATCAGAATCTATCAAACTAACCGATTCCTCATGAACCTTTCCTTCCAGAGCAAAAAATGACGCTGTGAGTGGTGTATACTTCTGTAGTGGTTGTATATAACTAACACAAAAATCACCAATTTCATAAGACTTGAATATTTCAGATAAACGGAACAAGGCACCATAGGTGAAACTTGCTGTAAAGAAATATCATCAAGTATTGATATGTGGATACTTACATGAGATACGACGAGAAAATGGAGGAAGAATATGCAAAAGTTCGATAAAATCTAGCAGCTGACAATTGATATGATATTTTTTCTGATCAACACTAAACAATTTATGGAAGAATCGACAGTTATCAGAGAGTGTCTATAATCATTATTATCATTATATACTATCATATCTACCTTCTTGTGACATTTAACTGTTCCACCTATCATATCAATATTTATGAATCCTTTCAGTTTCGACAATTCCTTCTTCAACACTTCCTGATCCTCCCTCTTCCCATCTTTTTCAATCACATGAACTTCGATTGATGCATATGTGAACTCATGTTCCGCGTATAATGCTAAACGAGAAGTTCCGTCTAGCCTATCCAACTGGCTGATTTCTGGATTGAAAGGCTTAAGACGAGCTCTATGTTTTTTGTCGGTTCATTACTTACCAACGTCATTGGTGGATACCTATCACGAATTATGCGTCTTGAATTTTTGTTATAAAACCTGACATTTACTAGTACTTTTCTTTCCCGCCGCGAATCCGCGTACCGCTCGATAAGATAAATCGTATCATCGTCATCATCACGTTCAAACAGTACCTTGCTATAAAATCAAAATCATTGAAAAAATGCAATCAAAACTAACAAAAACATTTGGTTGATATAGCTGAAGACTTTGGGACGTTTGTGGGAAAAATATATGAGGTTATTTTTAGAATATTTATATGGGTTGATGTATAGTTTAGTGTTTTCATCAATGGGGAGATGGGAGAAGCGGCAAGACATGGACATGGTGTGACACCAATGAAGGGTGTATAGATGAGAGAGGTGGAAAAGTGGAGGTTTGGAGAAAAAAAGTTAGATGGAGCATATTTACTCATGTGACCAATTGCGCACTTCCGAGAAACGGGTCTGCTTTTTGCACATTGAGAAACGCAGAGAAAAAAACCGGTCTGCTTTTTGCACAAAACCGACATGGTGCATTTCGGAAAAAAACATGTTTTCAAACAAATATTCTCAAAACATTTATTACATAAAAAAAACTAGTTGTAATATGTTCTGAACTCAGTCACATATCATCATAAAACTGCTTCTCCCTTAAAGCTATTTTCCGTATTGACTATCAATATTGGATGATCATTTTCTAATAGATGCCATTGCTCGTACCACTTTGCGTGCAAATTCTCCTCATTTGCCAACAACTCCCTTGTTCTTTCTATCCCATATTTCTCTTTTGTATCAACATACAACTTCTAAAACAATATCAATTATCATTCTAATCATACTTCATCAAACTAAACGATTCCTCATAAACCTCTCCTTCCAGAGCAAAAAATGATGCCATAAGTGGTATATATTTCTGTAGTGGTTGTATATACCTAACACATAGGTCACCAATTTCATATGATTTGAATATCTCAGATAAACGGGATAAACATCCGTAAGCAAAACTGGCTGTACAATAGATAGGTCAGGGATAGATACCATGGTACTTACATGTGATACGACGAGAAAATGGAGGAAGAATATGCAGAAGTTCAATAAAATCTAGCAACTGACAATTGACTTGATATCTTTTCTGGTTAACACTAAACAATTTATGGAAGAATCGACAACTATCAGAGAGTGTCTATAATCATTATTATCAATATATCATATCATATCAGTATCTACCTTCTTGTGCACTCTCACTGTTCCACCTATCATTTCAATATCTGTGAATCTTTTCAACTTCGATACTTCTCTTCTCAATTCTTCATCCCTGTCCTCCTCTTTTCCATCTATTTCAACCACATTCACTTCTAAAGTTGCATATCTAAATCTAGGTTGATCGACCCATAAAGCGATTCGATTTGTTAACTCCAGTCGTTCCTCACAAGAAATTGCTAGGTTAAACGGCTGAATAAATATAAAGTTATGATTTTATGAAGGGAAACTTACAAAAGTTATTTTATTGTATTCATCATGAACAATAACTTTCCTGTTTTTATCATAAAACTTTGTATCTACAATAACTTTCTTCTCTCGTCTCGAATCCGCGAATCGTTCAATAACGTAAAGTGTATCGCTGGTACTATCTAATTGGATTTTGCTGAAAATAAATATTTTTTTTCCATATTTTTTTTAATATTCAACTAACAAACACATTTGACTGATATAGGTGAAGACTTTTGGGCGTTGATATGAAAAATAAATGAGATTATTTTTATCATATTTGTATGGGTTGATGTATATTTTACTGTTTTCATCTTTTGGAAGACGAGAAAAGCGACAAGGCAGTGTCATGGTGTGACACCATTGAAGGGTGTATAGATGAGAGAGGTGGAAAAGTTGGAGGTTTGGAGAAAAAGAGGCAGATGGAGCATACTTGCTCTTATGCGTGAATTCAGCCTCTTTGCACACTGCGAGACGCAGAGATAAAAACCGGTCTGCTTTTTGCACATTGAGAGACGCAGAGAAAAAAAACCGGTCTGCTTTTTGACCATTGAGAGACGCAGAGAAAAAAACCGGTCTGCTTTTTGACCATTGAGAGACGCAGAGATAAAAACCGGTCTGCTTTTTGACCATTGAGAGACGCAGAGATAAAAACCGGTCTGCTTTTTGCACATTGAGAGACGCAGAGAAAAAAACCGGTCTGCTTTTTGCACATTGAGAGACGCAGAGAAAAAAAACCGGTCTGCTTTTTGCACATTGAGAGACGCAGAGAAAAAAACCGGTCTGCTTTTTGACCATTGAGAGACGCAGAGATAAAAACCGGTCTGCTTTTTGCACAAAACCGACATGGTGCATTTAGGAAAAAAAAACCAGAATTTGATTTTTAATTGATACAAAAAGTTTTACTAACAAATATCCTAAAACATTTATTACAGAAAAAAAAAGTTTTCATATATACTCAACTCAGTTACATATCATCATAGAACTGCTTCTTCCTTATAGTTATATTCCGTATTGACTATCAATATTTGATGATCATTATTCATCACATGGTACTGTTGATACCACATTGCCCTCAAATATTCTTCCTTCGCCAATAGTTCCCTCGTTCCATTTTCTCCATACTTCTCTTTTGTATCAACATATAACTTCTACAACAATATCAATTATCACTCTTATCATAATCTATCAAACGAACCGATTCCTCATGAACCTTTCCTTCGAAAGCAAAAAATGACGCCGTAAGTGGTACATATTTCATAAGTGGTTGTATATACCTAACACAAAGATCACCAATTTCATAGGACTTGAATATTTCAGATAGACGGAACAAGGCTCCATAGGTAAAACTTGCTGAAAAGAAGTATCATCATGTATTGATATGTGGATACTTACAGGAGATCCGACGAGAAAATGGAGGCAAAAAATGAAGAAGCTCAATGAAGTCTAATAATTGACAATTGATATGATATCTCTTTTGGTTATCACTGAACAAATTTCGAAAAAATCGACAGTTATCAGAGAGTGTCTATAATCAATATTATCACTATATCATATCATATCAGTATCTACCTTCTTGTGACATCTAACTGTTCCACCTATCATCTCAATATCTGTGAATCCTTTCAGTTTCAATACTTCCTTCTTCAACGTTTCTTTGTTTGTTTTCTTCCCATCTACCTCTATCACACGCACTTCCATTGTTGCATATCTGAATCTAGGCTCATCAATCGACAATTCCAAGCAGGACATGCGGTAGACTGAGTCATACCGAAATACCTGTGGATTGAAAGGCTGAATAATATCATATATAATTTCTCATGGGATATATCTTACCATCATACATTCACCATAATCATCATAATCGATAAGCTGTTTTTTATCATCAAAAAACTCAATATCTATGAAAACTTTTTTCTTACTTCGAGAATCGGCGTAGCGCTGAGCAAGGCTAACAGTAACTGCATCATCGACTACTTCTAACATCACTTTGCTAAAGTTGAAATTATCAACAGAAAAAAATGTTGCCAAAACTTACAACATACATTGATTGATATATCTGTAGAAAATCGGTCGTTGATAGGAAAAATATATCAAATTATCATTAAACTTGTATGGATTGATGTATAGTTTAGTGTCATGGTCGATAGGTAGACGGGTGAATTGGCAAGACATGGACATGGTGTGACGCCATTGAAGGGTGCATGAATGAGAGAGGTGGAAAGTTGGAGGTTTAGAGAAAAAAAATGCTAGATGGAGCATACTTGCTCATGTCAGGCTTTGTGCACATGCGAGGAACCGGTCCTCTTTTTGCACATAACCGGCAATAACAAAGGTTCAATATGGTACATCGACTTGTCCAAAGTTTAAGGTTATGAAAGTTTTTATTGACAATCTATATTCAAATCAAGATATCTACATTCAATGTATTCATAGAAGTTTCTCCACATCTACAAATGAATCCATAACATCCAATATAGGATTATCAATCCCTAAACAGTGATACTTCCAATACCATTCTTTTCGTAATTCCTCTTCTTCTCTCAACTTCTCATCAATATTTTCATCACCACACTCTTCCTTCGTCTTTAGATACAGTTTCTGAACAAAATTTTTTTTAATTGAAAAATTATTATGATCTACCGATTCATCCTCAACTTGTCCTTCCATCGCGATGAAACTGGCTGATAGGGGTGTATATTTCTTGAGTTGATTCATATAATTGACACATAGACCACCAATTTTATAGCACTTGAATATCTCGGATAAACGCCATAATGCACCATATGTTATTCCAGCTGATAACTTATCAATGATATCAAACTACAGTAAGCATACTTACAGGTGATTCTTCTGTTGAATGGTGGCAAAATATGAATCATTTCGATCAAATCCAATAACTGACAGTTTACATGATATTTCCTTTGTCTATCACTGAACAGTTTTTCAAAGAATTTGCAGTTATCAGAGAAGCTCTGTAATCATTATTATCATTATATCATATCACATCAGTCCTTACCTTTTTGTGAACCCTAACAGTTCCACCAATGCAGTCAACATCGACAAATCCTTTCAACTTTATGAGCTTCATCTCCAGCTCGGCTTTGTTGCTCATTTTTCCATCTATCGTTGTCATACGCAACTCCATTGTTGCGTAACTATGCGGTTCTGATTCATAATTACTCGACAATTGAAATACACCGGTAAGAAGCTCACGACGTTCCACGTCTCGACGTGAAACCTGAAATTATGGGCTTGGAGTTTTAAACTAATGTGGTAAGTATCTACTTACCAATGTGGATTCGGCATAAGAATCATGTTGGAGGCATTCCCGATTAGCGTCATAATACTTTATGTCTATCAACATTTTAAATTCTCGTTGTGTATCAGCGGGTCGAATCGCGATAACAAATGAAGTATCAATCACTTTGAGTTTTCTGGAAACAAACAATATTTAGTACTTTTCTAGAATCGAGGACCAAACTGATGAAATACCATATAAAAAATCTTTCGGTCCTCGATTTTTTTGGTCCTGAATATTCAAGAGTGCCCCGAATGTTCACTGGAATTGTTGCAATAATAACTCACAATAAATATTGACAAATATACTTGTACACAAATGGTCGTTTTGCAGAAAAATATATAATCTTGTCATCACATTTATAGGGATTTATGAAGATTTTATTGTTATTGTCGATAGGTAGGCGGTTAAATTGGCAAGACATGGTGCATATAAGGGTGTGAGCGGGTGGGAAGGGTGACTGACCGAGAGAAAATGAGGCGTGCGTGGACAGATGGTGAAAGCTTGTGGTGAACATGGTGCATCGGGGAGTGGAACACCATGGAAGGAGGGGAGGGAGAGTGGCGGCATATTATTCGGACAGATGACTGTTGTTTGTAACCATCGATGGAATAAGTTTCTGTTTGGAATGGATTTTGAAGTATCTTTCAAGAAGTTGATAAAATTTATTCATCGATACAAAAAATAGACATTCAAGAAAATATTTGGATCTGAATTTGTATGCATTACTGAAAAATGGACAGAGGAAAGTGTGAGGATTCTGAAACTTTTTAGATATTTGAAAAATGTTGGTTTTAAGCTAAGATACGAAGGCAGAAAGTTTGTGCATTTTGCAGACCGGGTTTTGGCGAAAAAGCAGACCGGTTTATATCTCTGCGTCTCTCCAGAAAACCGGTCTGCTTTTTGACCATTGAGAGACGCAGAGAAAGAAACCGGTCTGCATTTTCGCCAAAAACCGGTCTGCACAAACTTTGAAATATCACAACTCGGTTCAAAATGAGCATTTTTCCAAAATTCAAAAAGCAGTCGACTCCTCATGATACACCCAATTAGTTGACAACACTTATTTTCTAAAAAAAACAACACCATTCTAGCTGTTGGAGCTCTACTTTTTCCTGATTAGCATGGTGCATGGGGTTCTGCAACATCGTTAGATTGTTATGTTTGAAAACATGAAAAAGTTTATTGACAACCCATATTTAAATCTAAATATCTACATACAATATATATTTTTTTTCATAGAAGTTTCTCCACATCTACAAATGAATCCACAACATCCAATATAGGATTATCAATCCCTAAACAGTGATACTTCCAATACCATTCTTTTCGTAGTTCCTCTTCTTCTCTCAACTTCGCATCAATATTTTCATCACCACACTCTTCCTTCGTCTTGAGATACAATTTCTGAACAGAAATATTTTTTTTTGGAACTTTTTTTTATATCAAACCGCTTCATCTTCGATAAATCCCTCTGTCGCTATAAATCCGGCTGACAATGGTGTATATTTCTTGAGTTGATTCATATAATTGACACATAGATCACCAATTTTATAGCACTTGAACATCTCGGATAAACGGTACAATGCACCATATGTTATTCCAGCTGTTGAAAAGTTTTATGATTACCGTATTTCCTTGAATAATAGAGCGATGCTGCCGGAGAGTGATCATATCTCGGAATCTACATCAAAAAGTTGTTAACAGCAAAATTGTAGAAAAAATTATGATCTACAAAATTGTAGTTGACTATTTTTTAATAGCTCTCCTAGATCCGGAGATATTGTCATTTTCCTGCAGCGTTGGCAGTGCCTCTCTATTCGCGGAATACGGTACGTTAGATAAGTCGAGCTTACAGGTGACTCGCCGGTTGAATGGGAAAGTACAATGGATTAATTCAATGAGGTCCAGCAATTTACAATTGACATGATACTTTCTTTGATTACCACTGAACAAATTTTTGAAAAATTGGCAAGTATCGGATAGTGTCTATAGTAATAACTATCAATATACATATCATATCATATCAGCACCTACCTTTTTGTGGACCCTAACAGTTCCACCAATGCACGAAATATCTGTAAACCCCTTGAGCGTTTGAAGTTCCCGTTCCAGCTTCTCTTTATCTGTTGCTTTTCCATCTGTCGCTGTCACAATAACCTCCATAGTTGCATACCTATGGTTACGTGATTCAAAATCGCTTGCCAGTTCAAATACACCTTCTGCAGTATCACGACGAACAACTTCTTGACGTGCAGTCTTAACTTTGGTAATAAATCTTAGAATGTTTGCCTCATAAAGTTTAGAGCTTCTTGGCGAAAAATTTAAAAAAAATCAAAAAGTTGAACCAGCCGCCAAATTAGCACTATCAATCCAATTGTATTTGAGTCTACTTTTCAGTCACCGGTCCTATTTGTTCGCCAAGATCCCAGATTTTTTAGAAGAGACTTATTATTTGAGTAACTAACCAACTCCGTTTCGAGATAGCTAATGTGACGGATATATTGACGTTTGGAATCGTAAAATTTTATGTCTATCAACATTTGATACTCTCTTTGTCCATCACCGGGTCGAATTGCGACAGAAAATTCGGTGTCAAGGACTTCGATTTTTCTAAAAAAAAAATCAGCAATTCCAAGAAGAATTGGAAGAAAACTCACAGCAGATACTGACAAATATACTTGTACACAAATGGTCGTTTTGCAGAAAAATATATAATCTTGTCATCACATTTATAGGGGTTTATGAACAGTTTATTGTCATTGTCGTGAGGCAAGCGAGTAAATTGGCAGGACATGGTGCATATATTGATGTGAGGGTGTTTATAGAGACGAAAGAAGGAAGGAGGATTAGAGAGAAAGCTTGATCTCAAACCGAATGGTGAGACACCATGAGAGAGGGTGAGGGTGGACATTGGTGACAGATGTTCACGTTTATTATGGTGGTGCACCCAGTGCCTCAGTTTAGTAGATGTTGGAATATACCATTGTTCAGAGAAGGAGGTCCACACTGGATGAATAAATTTCAAAATCCGCAAAAAAAACTTTCATACTGGAGTGGTGAGATAGAAAATGTTTCAAGAATTCCAAATCAGTTTTGGAATATAAAAATATAAGACCTGGGCAAATATTCGGTTAAATCAGGTGCCAAGGATTCCAAAACATTTTTGGGATTCAAAAAATATTGATTTTGAGCCAAGTTACATGCGTTGAAAGTGAGTGGTCATTTTGCAGACCGGTTTGGCGAAATAGCAGACTGGTTTTTTTCTCTGCGTCTCTCACCGCCGCGGGCGAAAACCGGTCTGCTTTTTGACCATGTGAGAGACGCAGAGAAAGAAACCGGTCTGCTTTTTGCACATTATATGTCCATCGAGCCTAGAATCGATCCAACTTCTGGTGCGACATTAAATTTATGTTTCTGTAGGAAAAGTGTGAAAAAGAAATCAGATTCATTTGAAAAAGCAAGTAAATATCTCGAGAAAATATTTAGATCGGATGATTCAACAAGAATTGCTGAACGGCATAATACATCTGCGGCGCTCTCCATTGTGGTGCCATATGTCCAGCTCCACGAATCGTAATATACGTCAAACCATCGAACAATGTCTTGAATCCGGCGATTTGTCGATCATACTTCCATGGCGTCTTCTTCAATGTGCGACGAAGACCCAACTGATCGGCGAATTGTTGTCCCATCATGAAGTTGCATGCCATATCAGTATCACCATAATAGAGCAATACACGAACGTGATTCTTGACAATCTTCTTGATGAATGGCGACATATCAGTGTATTGTTTTTGGTAGGTCGTGGTCACTTTATCACTGCAGATATCCCATTTTCCCAAGTTGAATGGAATATGGATGGCTTTTCTGACTTTTGGATCATTCATGTAGGTCAACATTTCAGTGTCGTTCAAACATGGTACATCGGCCTTCAATGGTTTTTGAGCCTTGCCCTCCAAGAATTGGTACAATGAGTTTTTGGTAGTGGTCTTCAACATCTCATCGAACTTCATCATTGCTGGTGAGACACCTCTCAACATGTGCTTCATTCTCTTCGAGTTGATTGATGGATTTGGATCACAATCTCTATACAAATCATATGGATTGAGTCCGCCGAACCACAAGAATTGGAAAATGTCCTCGACCAAGGTGGCACAATGTCCGGTCACTTGGGTGAGATCACAACTGTCGATGCAACCTCTGCAGCAATCGCGCTCCAATGTGTTCCACACTTTCTCGTCGATGAGACCGTGTCCGTAGGCGAAACGGACGGAGGTGTCGATGTTGAGGGTTTCGTGGACGTAGCCGTTTCCAAGTGCCATTCCCTTAAGAGAAATTTTTTGGAATGTTGATATTCGGGTAGATCAAGTGTCAAGGATTCCAAAACTTTTTTGGAATTGAAAAAATATTGATTTTGAGCCAAGTTACATGTGTTGAAAGTGAGTGGTCATTTCGCAGACCGGTTTTTGGCGAAAAAGCAGACCCGTTTCTTTCTCTGCGTCTCTCAATGGTCAAAAAGCAGACCGGTTTTGGTGAGAGACGCAGAGAAAAAAACCGGTCTGCTTTTTGACCATTGAGAGACGCAGAGAAAAAAACCGGTCTGCTTTTTCGCCAAAAACCGGTCTACGAATTGCGCACTTCATAACTTTCCTTAAAATTGATATTTTTCCGATTTTCAAAAACTACAGTAATCTAGGGCTCTAAGAGATGTCATATCTATCCAAAATTCATACTTTGTATGCCTGATATGCTTATATTTACCTTCAAATTGATTGGGAAATCCTTTTGTCCATCGACGATTCTGGCGGTCAATGTTGGCACATAAACACCACCATACGACTCTCCCATGATGAATGTTTGATGGTGACGGAATTGTGGGAACTCCTGGAAAAAGTATACTGTCATATATTCATTGTTATCTAGGGTACTGTAGACTACAGTACCCCTTGTGTGCACTTACAGTGAAGAATTGCTTGACAGCCTCATAATTCTCCAAGGATGTCAGGTCATCATTGGTGGTGATGTTACCATCGGTGGCGTATGAGTATCCAACACCTGCTGGTGACTCAATGTACACAACAGATGCCATCTTATTCCATGAGTATTCGTTTTCGCGGAGTGTCTTGCCATCCTCGTTGGCGACGTATGGACCCATTTCGTTGAGAAGACCGTCGAGGGATGAGCATCCTGGACCACCGTTGAACCAGAAGATCAATGGATCGTTGGTTGGCTCGTTTTGCGACTCGACGAACCTGAAAAATGGTGATGTGTGCAAAAAGCAGACCCGTTTTTATCTCTGCGTCTCTCAATGGCGAAAAAGCAGACCCGTTTTTTCTCTGCGTCTCTCAATGGCGAAAAAGCAGACCCGTTTTTTTCTCTGCGTCTCTCAATGGCGAAAAAGCAGACCCGTTTTTTTCTCTGCGTCTCTCCTCAAAACCGGTCTGCTTTTTGACCATTGAGAGACGCAGAGAAAAAAACGGGTCTGCTTTTTCGCCAAATGGGGCTGCAAAATGCGCATCAATTTCAAATGCTCATAACTTGGCTCAAAATGAAGGTTTTTTCAAAATTTTTGAACCATATTATTCCTGACATTTCTATCTTCAATTTTCAATTTTTTTTAAATTTCCAAAAACTTCCCTTATCACAAAACCGCATAAAATGAGCAAAAACTCACCAATAATGAAGAACATGATTATCGGAGACTTGGAAGAAACCCGAATAATGCTTGAAGTTGAGCTCGAAATCGACTCCTGGCAGGTTCTTGATCTCCTCGGAGGCGACAAGGGCCAGCAGCCCACAGAGTAGTAGGATAGTCTTCATTACCTGGAATGAAATGGAATTGTATGAGAAGGAGGGGGAGAATGTGCAGCAAATCGGCTAGCGAATGACTGACATATGGTGTCGAGGTGTCCTCGGAAGAAGTGGGCGGAGCCTAGAAGAAGGCGGAGCTTGAAGTGCAATGATGATCTGTGGATTGTTGACGTCTGCGGTTCTAGGGATCTATGGTTCTATGGTAGTTTCTATGCATAGATTTTTAGATCTATGGCACTTGGAAAGTCAGCTACTCATAGAACTAGAAGTTTCTATATACCAACTATTATAAGGATCTATGCATAGAATCCTTTGATACGAGCCAACTATAACCAACGATAGATCTATGCATAGAATCTCAGATGATAGATTCTATGACCCCAAACATCTCAAAGTTCTATGATCCCAGACGATCACAAAAATACATATCACGCCACATTTCTCCCCTCTGGATCTTTACACAAAACTGCAATTAATCAACAAAGGCTTTCAGGATTCTGCGTTTTTGCAACAACACACAAAATCTCTTATCACATTTATCAATCCCCAACCAACAATTGTCCGGGGTCAAGTGTGCCAGGAGCCGGGGCCACACTTTTTCTATTCTTCCGAAGTTTTGGTGCCAAAAACTAGAAAGTGCAATTCGTTGTGGGTTTGGACGACGAATTTCTGCAGAAAATTCTTTTTGATTTTTTGATCTTCAAATACCTGCGGATACACCACCACCAACTGAACACACTGCGCCAAATATGTGGTGTACAATTTCTCTCGATACTTCCTACTGTAACATCACTTGATCTACCGTATACCTACAGTACCCCCATACCCATTCGGCCTCAACCTCCACACTGATATAACACCATTCAAAGTCAAAGAATATAACCCTTCCTGATCGTCACACCCAATATCTACAGTATGCTCATTTGCACCGAATGACAGTATATGGGTTGGGTTACTGTAACAGTTTATAGATAGTATCGACATGGGTTACTGTACCGTGGAGTATCCAGCTGCCAAATGTAACAATTCTGAGTAGATCGGTCAAAATACACTATCCTCGCATCACCAAATTTTTGAACCTTCCCCTTTTTGAAATCTATGGAACCATGATACGACTCATAGTCCAAGGGAGTATCTATGCTGAAGCTAGAGATGGTACCCATAGAAATAATATATATCCGGTTGGACAGCATAGAACCGCATAGAATTGGTAGCAGGAGAGGGGACAGTTTCATAGAACTTCTATCAGTGAGTTGGACTATCTCACCAGTGGTTGTCAAATAGTGTAGATTTGTGTTGATATGGATAATTGAGACAATATTGTCTAACCTGAGAAAATGTTGAGGTAGTTGGTATCATTGCTGTAAAATATACTCATAGATTTGAGGTTGTTGGAGGTTGGAGAGATGGAAGACGACCAACTTGGTGGAGGAGAATACCTGAAATTTTCTAGCTTTTGGAAGATTGTGAAATGAAGAAAGACATTCTGGAAAGTCTAAAAACCATATCGTCCAAAAATTTTGAAAAAATCTTCGTTTTGAGCCGAATTATGAGCATTTGAAAGTGTTGCGCATTTTGCAGACCGGTTTTTGGCGAAAAAGCAGACCCGTTTTTTTCTCTGCGTCTCTCAATGGTCAAAAAGCAGACCGGTTTTTGAGAGAGACGCAGAGAAAAAACCGGGTCTGCTTTTTCGCAATGTGAGAGTGAGAGACGCAGAGAAAGAAACCGGTCTGCTTTTTGACCATGTGAGACGCAGAGAAAAAAACCGGTCTGCTTTTTCGCCATCCAAAGAAAATACATGGATATTTATGTCATTCGATAGCTTTTTTCATGCGGAATCTGAATTTTCATCTACTTTTTCAGAAAAAAATAACGATTTTCAGATTTTTCCAGATTTTTGTACCTCCAAAACTCACCACAATAAACTCGCCAGCCGAGAACAACTCAACACTATCGATTTCCTTGAAATCAGGCACCATAACATCTTGACTTTTCTGAAATTTTTTCTGAAACTTTTCAAAAAAAAAAAATTTTCATCCATACCAACAAATTCTTCAACGATCTCAACTCCACGTGATAACTGCCATTGTTCACCACCAAAATGACGAAAATCGCCTGAAACTCATTTTCGCCATATCTGGACAAGTATGCTCTCTGCGTCTCCCCTCTCTACACACTATTTCGTCGGATGACCTCGATTGAAGTCCCGTTTTCACCTTCGTTTTCGCCGAGAATCGTCGTTGTTTTCGATTCACACCCCCCTCTCTCTATTGCTAGTCATTCAAGTTTCTATGATAGGTTCTATGCAATTCTATGATTTTTGTTGATTGATTTTGATAGATTCTATGGATCTTTATAAAGTTCTATGATAGGTTTTGTTAGGTTCTATGCAATTCTATGATGTTTTATGATTGATTTTGTTAGGAACATAACTTCAGTTTGCTATATAAATAGTGATCTATAAAGTTTTATGAAATTCTATGAATGAAATCGTTAGGTTCTATGGAGTTTATGATATTTTATGATTGATTTTGTTAGGTTCTATGGAACTTCATCAAGGTTTATGGGCAGCTCTAGTGATTCTATGAAATTCTATGTTTGATTATTTGTAAGTTTTATAACTAAATTTCGGTTCTATGATATTCTATGCCCCGTTAAAATACCAATCTACGATTCTATGATATTTCATTTGTATCAATGAGCGGTTCTATGCAGTTTTATGAAGTTCTATGATTGATTTGTAAAGTTCTATTACCAGTTTTATGTTCTATGAAGTTCTATGACTCTGTTTTCGGTATCTATGATGAACTCTATGACATTCTACATGTACCTATGATATGTTCTATGAAATTCTATGCACCATCTCTATAGTTCTATGATAATTTCCCAAACGTTCTTCTCAAATCTACTCCGGCTCTATGAAAATCTATGAGCCTTATCTATAATTCTATGATAGTTTCTATGCAATTCTATGATACTTTTCCTCAATTCTATGCCCACCATAGCAGTTTCTATGATTTTTTTCCACCAAATCATGAAATTCTATGAAAACTTATCTAAGACCTCACAAGTTCTATGATATCTATGATAATCTATGCCCTCCATCCATCTCAAGTATTTTTTCCTCATCTCCGTTCGAAAATGTGTCAAATATATTTGTTTAGATATTATCCATCCCAAATATTTGTCCAAATCCATCCTATTTTTCCAGTATTCCTCCACTGTCTCAATCATGCAATGCCACCCCGATACAAGAATATCATAAAACATGTGATTATACCAATCATTATTATTTATATACTATGTCATATTATATACTCAACATATCGGTTGTATCATGTGGATGATACGAGGATCAGTTTCAGTGTAAGTGGTCTATGAATCTATGAATCTATGAATCTATGAATCTATGAATCTATGAATCTATGAATCTATGAATCTATGAATCTATGAATCTATGAATCTATGAATCTATGAATCTATGAATCTATGAATCTATGAATCTATGAATCTATGAATCTATGAATCTATGAATCTATGAATCTATGAATCTATGAATCTATGAATCTATGAATCTATGAATCTATGAATCTATGAATCTATGAATCTATGAATCTATGAATCTATGAATCTATGAATCTATGAATCTATGAATCTATGAATCTATGAATCTATGAATCTATGAATCTATGAATCTATGAATCTATGAATCTATGAATCTATGAATCTATGAATCTATGAATCTATGAATCTATGAATCTATGAATCTATGAATCTATGAATCTATGAATCTATGAATCTATGAATCTATGAATCTATGAATCTATGAATCTATGAATCTATGAATCTATGAATCTATGAATCTATGAATCCCATTTTTCATAGAATGTCAAAGATGGTCCACTGCTACTCAAATCTGGGAAGAATATCAAAAAGAAGGGCAATATCATAGAAGCAATAGGATATGGAAAATTAGGTTCATTTGATCATAACAAAAAACGTGTGTTCTATGGTTCTATGATTCTATGAAATTCTATGTTTAGGCCCAAAAATTGTCAAACCAAAATTCAACAACATTGTTCCAAAATTGACAAGCTCTGCCAAGACAAAAGTTTTGAAAACCGCCAAAAATATACTTGAAAAATATCAAAATAGAACTTTTGTATATTTCACAATGATCAATAAAGCATATGAAAGGATGACATTGAATTGGATTTGTAATACCGCAATGATGGAGGTTAGTGTTTTTTCTAATGCTGTTTAAGCAAAAATGAGTGCGTTTCTGAGTTCATGGTTATTGCAACTTGATAGAAAATGTTTTGAGCATTCTAAAACTTTTCGGATATTTGAAAAATATTGATTTTGAGCCGAGTTATGGATTTTCAAAGTTGGTGCGCAAAAAGCAGACCGGTTTTTGGCGAAAAAGCAGACCCGTTTTTTTCTCTGCGTCTCTCAATGGCGAAAAAGCAGACCGGTTTTTGTGAGAGACGCAGAGAAAAAACGGTTCTGCTTTTTGACCACCAACTTCAAACGTTGATAACTCGCCCAAAATATAGATTTTTTCGGATTTCAAAACGTCATATGTTCCAGACGGTCCATCCCCGCACCCTTATCATTGCCATGGAAGCCAGTACATGCTCCAACATACATTCACAATGGGAAGATACTATAACATGCATAGATATAGGAATAGATAATTATGATAGTGGTTATGATTGGGGTAATCAGCAGTATATCAATCTACTGACATTACGAGCAAATATTATGCTAGAACTTGTTAATGTAAGTCATAGAACTTGAAATATCTATGCATAGAATCTACAGGCTGATATTCCATTTATTTTATTCGAAACCGATGCAGTATGGTTCAAAGATCCTATAGCATTGTTCAAGAATCAAACGGAGGAGTGGAACTATGAAGATGTGGATATTGTTGTTCCAATCAAGGGGTATGACGGGGGGAAGAGTGATAAATTGGCGTTTGATCCGATGATGGTACTACCAACAAATGGATCGAAGTTGTTTTTTGGGGATATGGTGGAGAAATTGAGGAAGGATAAGAAGGCTTATGATCAGGTTAGTTTTGTGGGAAAAGTGTGAAAAATGAGCATTTGGGGAAGATGAAAGTTGATGTGCAAAAAGCAGACCCGTTTTTTTCTCTGCGTCTCTCTCAAAAACCGGTCTGCTTTTTGACCACGTGAGAGACGCAGAGAAAGAAACCGGTCTGCTTTTTCGCCAAATATCTTTGTGAGCTCATAACTTTTCCAAAAATCTAAATTTTCTCGAAATATCGAGATCTATGCATCGATATTTTCTATTTCTTTGGTTTTTGAAGTTCTATGATTTTTACATTCATAGAACCATCCTCATAATTTCTTTGAAATCCAGATTTTCTCAAAATTTCAATTTCTATGAAATTCTATGAATTATTATTTCAAAATTCTATGCCTATGTTGTTGACAGTCTCCGGTTTTGTAGTTCTATGATATTTAAATCTATAGATCCACCCAATTCTATGATATTCTAATCCATAGACCCATCCAATTCTATGATATTCAAATCCATAGATTCAATCAACTGAATGATATTCAAATTCATAGATCCAATCCAGTTCTATGAAATTCAATTCCATAGATTTAACTAATTCTGTGATATTCAAATCCATAGAATCAATCCGTTCTATGATATTCGAATCCATAGATCCATCCAATTCCAATTCTATGAATTCAAACCACTTGTTTTGCAGGACATAATGAATGACATGTGTTCATCGCAACACAATGGACTCATCTGTCGTCAGTTCGATTATTCCGATATAGCAGATGGTAAATGGTAATAAATCACTTCCCCCCATACGAATTCATTTGAAATCCTTCCCCCTAGGTTCAAAATGGACCCCACCGAGCGGACGATTCCCTACATCGTCAACAATAATTTCAATACGGGATCGAAGAATAAGGAGACACGACAATCGCTCAATGGTTTCTGGTTTTTGGCGATTCGATCGAATCAGTGTGTGATATCGAAGATTAATCATTTCATGACTAAGTACGGGCACGGGTTATTGTAGATCAATAAATATTTTTTTGAAAATTGAATAGACCAAAATGTGAGGATTCTAAAACTTTTCAGATATCTGAAAAATATTGATTTTGAGCTAAGTTATGATGGCGGAAAGTTTGCGCATTTTGCAGACCGGTTTTTGTCGAAAACGCAGACCCGTTTTCTTCTCTGCGTCTCTCAATGGTCAAAAAGCAGACCGGTTTTTCGGAGAGACGCAGAGAAAAAAACCGGTCTGCTTTTTGACCATTGAGAGACGCAGAGAAAAAAACCGGTCTGCTTTTTGACCATTGAGAGACGCAGAGAAAGAAACGGGTCTGCTTTTTGACCATTGAGAGACGCAGAGATAAAAACCGGTCTGCTTTTTGACCATTGAGAGACACAGAGAAAAAAACCGGTCTGCTTTTTGACCATTGAGAGACGCAGAGATAAAAACCGGTCTGCTTTTTGACCATTGAGAGACACAAGAAAAAAACCGGTCTGCTTTTTGACCATTGAGAGACACAGAGAAAAAAACCGGTCTGCTTTTTGACCATTGAGAGACGCAGAGATAAAAACCGGTCTGCTTTTTGACCATTGAGAGACACAGAGAAAAAAACCGGTCTGCTTTTTGACCATTGAGAGACGCAGAGATAAAAACCGGTCTGCTTTTTCGCCATTGAGAGACACAGAGATAAAAACCGGTCTGCTTTTTGACCATTGAGAGACACAGAGAAAAAAACCGGTCTGCTTTTTGACCATTGAGAGACACAGAGAAAAAAACCGGTCTGCTTTTTGACCATTGAGAGACACAGAGAAAAAAACCGGTCTGCTTTTTGACCATTGAGAGACACAGAGATAAAAACCGGTCTGCTTTTTGACCATTGAGAGACACAGAGAAAAAAACCGGTCTGCTTTTTGACCATTGAGAGACACAGAGAAAAAAACCGGTCTGCTTTTTGACCATTGAGAGACACAGAGAAAAAAACCGGTCTGCTTTTTGACCATTGAGAGACGCAGAGAAAGAAACGGGTCTGCTTTTTCGCCAAATCTGGGTCTGCGAAATGCACAAACTTTGAAACATCATAACTCGGCTTAAAATTAACATTTTTTCAAAATCTAAAAACCAATCGACTCCTCTTGATACACCCAATCATTTGAATAAACTTAGTTTTTGAAAAAATCGTGCTGGAGCCCCACCTTTTCCTGATTATACACCACCTGATGAATCAACGTAGATTTCACCGGTTTTATACCAAATGACGCGTTTCTCTCGGGCACTACAGCCATCCATTGTTGCAACTGAAAGAGTTAAAAAATTTTCCGACTCCGGAAATTTCAGTACCTGGACCCTATGCAAATGCGCGCTCATATGCCTCAAAATGCGCTCCAACGCGCTTTCCTCATAAATTGCTTCACGGTGAATGGGCGGCAAGTCGGCCATGGTGCATAGATCCTGTCATAGAATTTTTTCATAGAACATCGATTCTATGACTCACCTCGCATAGAACTGTGTCAGTTTGGGACCATTTATCAGCAGTATTGTCAAGAATTCCGCGATCTGTTTCGATACATTTTTCCTCCAAGGTTTTGCGTTTTTGACTGGAAATCTATGGTTCTATGGATGTATGATCTATGCTCACTTTTTGGGGTTTTCAAGTTCTATGGTGTATGCGGGGGTGTAGATATCTATGACTTCGATTTTGGTGGAAGTGATGAAGAAACACTTATTTTGACGGGTGGAGAGTTTCAAGAGGCAGTCATCGTCACAGTCACTGATGGAGGAGAGGTCTGGAATTTTGAGGATCTATGGAAAAGCAAAGAACATGATATCTATGGAATATCATAGAACTTGATATCTATGGAATATCATAGAACTTGATATCTATGGAATATCATAGAACTTGATATCTATGGAATATCATAGAACCTGGATCTATGATGAAACATAGATCTTGATATCTATAGAATATCATAGAACTTGATATCTATGAAATATCCTAGAATTTGGTATCTATGAAATATCATAGAATATGGTAACTATGGAATATCATAGAACATAGATCTAAGACATAGAACTTGATATCTATGAACTATTTTACGATTTATGAAAAATTGTGGATATCCAAGATTCATAGAAATTGTGGTTTGCTCAATATCCTAGATACTGAGTTCTATGACATACCATAGAACCTGAGACGATGCATAGAACTTGGTATCTATGCTTTAACACAAAACCTAAATCTATGATAAAATTCTTGATATTTATGGGAAGTCGTATATTTTGTATTCATAAAATATCATAGAGTTCATAAAAATTCATAGAACATACTCATGTATACAATATCATAGTTACCAAGATCTATGCCAAACCGTAGAACCTAGATCTGAAATGAAGCATAGAACTTGATATCTATGGGAAAAGACAGGTCATAGATCCCTCATTTTTTTAGTTTAAGAAAACTTCCTTGTCAAATATTTCCGAACATTTACAACTATCATAAAAACTCTGAAAAACAATATTCTTTGATCAAAAAAAAATTCAGATCTAAAAATTTACAGTGATTTTCAGCATCTATTTTTTCAAAAAGAATCTAGGAAAAAAACGTACCAGAAAAAATATCATCCATAATTTTTTTTCGTATAAAACTAGGAATAACAACAACACTAAAAACTCCGAAAAATTCTCACCAAATATCCTGCCACGCTTCACTTCCCACACTTTACAGCGTCATAGAATTCCAAGTCCATATAAAATACAAACCATGACCGTATACTGGTATTTTATCAAGCGATATGAGGATTTGGACGATTCTTGTGTTGATAGTCCTTATCAGTTGTCACGTGGATGCTCGAGCTGCCAAGAGGACCCAAAGGAACAATCAGAAGACTGCCGTGACACAACCGATTGGAGATTTTGCTTTGGAGCTGTTTGAGACGTTGCTGAAGTTGTTGAATCAAGCATTGAAGGTTTGGGGGTACTGTAGGTATACTGTAGTTTTGAGGATTTCAGGACAAGTTGACAACGACAACTACGGTAAGTGTGAAGGGGGATGGTTGAAAAGCAGACAAATTTTTATCTCTGCGTCTCTCAATGGTCAAAAAGCAGACCGGTTTTTTTCTCTGCGTCTCTCGATGGGCAAAAAGCAGACCGGTTTTTTTCTCTGCGTCTCTCGATGGGCAAAAAGCAGACCCGTTTCCTTCTCTGCGTCTCTTCATCTCTCTTCATATTTATGTCTTAGATTTCAGAAACGAGGAAAGACCACAAAAAAGCCAAAAACTACCAAGCCCCCAAAAACCACTAAGCCGCCGAAAACTACCAAGCCCCCGAAGACTACCAAATCACCAACAACGACTACGGTACCAGTAGGTGTACTGTAACTAAGGGGTACTGTAGATCAAGTTTTTAGGTGATGGAGACTACAACATCTCCTAGAGTGGATCCAAATGAGACACCAGATCACTCGTACAGTGAAACCCCAAATCCTGGTATGACAGGTGGACCAGTTGATGAGAGTACTGTAGCACCAACACCTGTATCAACTGCCGGTCCGGAAATTGAGACAACTACACCAATTGATGGAACCACTAGTTCTCCGGAACTTGAAACTACCGTACTACCTGTGGAAAGTACTGTAACTCCAGAAGTTGACACAACAACACCAGGAGCTACGGATGCTCCAGAACCTGTATCAACTGCTGGACCAGGTGTTGAGACACCAGCACCAGTTGACGAGACCACCACCGCTTCAGAATCAGTACTTTCATCGGCTGCACCAGAAACTACCGTACCACCTGAGGAGAGTACTGTAGCTGAAGTTACCACAGGTTCATCTGACGCTCCAATTGGTGAAACTACAGTACCACCAGAGGGGAGTACTGTAGCTGAATTATCATCGAACACTCCGGATGAGACTACTACCTTATCACTAGAGACTAGTCCAGGACCAGACGAAACAGTCGAGCCAACTAAAGTACCACTTGGGGAGAGTACTGTAGCTCCAGTGGAAGGTTCATCGGCTGGTCCAGAAATTGACACAACAACACCAGCAATTGGAAACACGGATGGTCCAGGAGTTGAAACTACCGTAACCTCTGAAGTTCCAACCACAACTGAAGATTGCGATGAAGAAACGACAACACCATCAGGTCCAGTAGGGTCCACAATTGAGGCAGCGACACCGATTGAAACTACAGTAGGAGTATGATTAGGGTTACTGTAGATGTATATTTTTTTAGGTGGGACCAATTACAGAAGTAGACACACCTGAACCATGTATTGAGGAGGTGACAACTACTGTGGGTCCAGCAACCACAACTGAACCTTGTGAGGAAGGTGAGACAACTACCACCGAGCCATGTGATGATGAGTCGACTACTGCGGGTCCGACAACAACTACCGAGCCTTGTGAAGAAGATAAGACAACTACCGTCGAACCAACAACCACCACGGAGCCATGTATTGAGGAGGTAGAGACGACTACAACACCCGCTGGACCTACAGTAATCTACAGTAGTCAGGGAATCATAAAATTTTGAAAATTTTGCAGACTACTAGAGGACCACGTGGATGCAAATTCCCGGAGCCAGTACGATATATTTAATTGGTTTTTGTGGAAATAAATTCTTGATTCTATGCTTGATTTTTTTTGAAGTTCTATGAAAATTCTATGCTCAATTCTATGAATAGGTTCTATGAAACAAGGATATAAGATTCTATGCAGTTCTATGGGGATATATCCTCTCCAAACATGATGGATCATATTTTCTTCAATGAAACAATTTTTTCGGTTAATAAAGATTCAATTTTCCTGATTCTTGAGAAAAAAACAGGAATACTGAACAGAATAAGTGATGAGGATTCCGGAGAACTATGAAAATCTGGAAAATGTAGATTTCGGAGCAAATTATGAGCTTCGAAAGATAGTGTGCAAAAAGCAGACCGGTTTTTGGCGAAAAAGCAGACCCGTTTTTTCTCTGCGTCTCTGCAGAAAACCGGTCTGCTTTTTGACCATTGAGAGACGCAGAGAAAAAAACCGGTCTGCTTTATCGCCAAACGGGTCTGCGAAATGCGCACCAACTTTGAAAGCACATAACTCGCTTCAAATTCAACACTTTTTAGATATCTAAAAAGTTTCAGAATTCTCATGACATTTCCTATCGATCACTTGCAAATTCGCAAATATACGGTTTCAAATTCTAGTGAAATTCGAGATAATTGAAGTATGTGCTCGTTTCACTAAATTATCATAGTTTTGAGTAGTTTAATCAGTTGATTCAACATTTTTTGGGACATATGTATGTGTTTTCTGATTCTTTCTAACACGATCTTCAAACTATGTATGTTCCAAACATTTACGACTTCCTCCTACGAAGTTCTATGAACCTTATGCCAACGTAGCTCACTCCCCAGCTTTATCACTTTCTCTCACGCATAACAGCTCACCACTTCTATATATACCCACCCTGCAACCAAATAAACCATATTCATCATGAAGTTGTTCGCCATCCTTCTCCTCTCCGTCGTCGCCATCTCCACCATCGATGCGCAACGGAATCGTGGCAGGAGCCAGCAGAACAATCAAGCCGTCAATCAGATCGGCCAACTTGCCATCGATGTGTTCGGAACATTGTTGGAGATTCTCAACAATAGTTTGAAGGTACTGTAGATGACTCGGGTTACTGTAGGTATACTGTACTTCAGGGGATGTTGCCAACCACCACCAGAAAGGTTAGAAAGACGACAAAGAAGGTGAAGACAACAAAGGCTGGAAGATTGACAACTGTGTTGATTCCGACTACCGAGATTCCAGAGACGACTACAGTACCAGCGACTACAGTACCACCTACTGTAGCTGCGGAGACTACAGCTGCCCCAACAGTTGCCGTGGAAACTACAGTACCAGTAACTGATAAGGTTGATGTGACTACAGTAGCACCGGAAGGTACTACACCAGATGATGATGATGAATGTGAAGCGGAGAATGAGACTACACCAGCAGCTGGAGGTTCGGATGGAACCACGCCAGGTACCACACCAGCCGAAGGATCTTCCGAAACCACCGCTGATTCCGGAGCATCTGACGCCACCACCCCAGTTGGTGAGACTACACCAGCCGGACCATCTGACGCCACCACACCAGCCGAAGGATCTTCCGACGCGACCACAGAATCTGGAGCTACGACACCTGCGGCAGGATCGGATGGAACTACCCCATCTGAAGGAGAGACAACAACTCCAGTCGGAGGATCGGATGCTACAACACCAGAAGGAGCCGAGACCACTACAACTGGAGGAGCATCGGATGCCACTACCCCAGCTGGATCGGACGCTACCACACCTTCGGAAGGTGAGACAACAACACCAAGTGGAGCATCTGACGCAACCACCCCGGAAGCGGAAACTACAATCCCAGGTGATCAAATCACCACCACGCCAGAAAATGGAGCGGAGACCACAGCCACACCCAGATTAATAGTTGAACCAACAGAGGAGCCAACCACAACCGTACCACCACAAAATGACGAACCAGCAAAGAAGTTCAAGTTCGCACGTGTTCTTTAATTGATTCAGTCGGAATAAATATTATTCATGATATTGTCTTTTTTTTCAAGCTCGAAACTTGAACAGATATTTTCTCCAGCATTACTTTCAGGCTCTCCTAAAGTTTAGAGGCCCTTAGTCGAAAAGTAGGACCATTGGCCAAAGGTTGGACCAGCATCAGAAAATTTTGTAGCGTTCTGCAGAATCTTTAGAATTGTTTACAGACGATTTTTCGGATTTTCCTCCTGAAATAAATTAGAACACATCTGGATAAACAAATAAAACGGTTTAGTTTATAAATTGGTGAATCAAACTAGTCCATATGCTCAAGGCGTTATAAAAGTGAATATTTTTATCCTTAAAGTCACTTCGACTTTCAAATACTTCCGACAATTTTCAAATTTTCTTGTTTATTTTCATATTTGGGCTTCCAGATGCATCTCAAACTGATCCTACTTCTCATTATCGGCCTTGCTTCGATTTCATGCGACACAGATGTGGAGCAGTTTCTCAAAGACTTCCGTGAAAAATCTAACGTCAAGTTGAATGAGTTCTTCGAAGCAGCCAAGAACAATCCAGCGAAGGCCTTTGTAATGCTGAATAAGGTTTCTTGGCACTTGTGTGGTTTTGAACAACCGATCAATAACCGTATGTTTTTCACTAAAAAGGAAATGTTCTGGGGGAGGGGTACCCTAATTATCAAAAAATTCCCAAAAGGGTGTGGTGTTGCCGTTGGAATCCGAATTTCATAAAACTTGATATAATTTCATAGAAACTGAAAAGTTGCCATAGAACAAGAACTTCTAGTTGAGAAGGAGCATAGAACTGCATAAAACTTGATCATATAACTATACTTTTTCGATTAATTGAAAAATGAAATTCATAGAACCTCATATTTTTTTCCATAGAAACTGGAAAAAAGTGAGCATAGAATTGCATAGAACTTTTCGTAGTTTAATCAAACAATTGAGATTGTTGAAGCCATAGATGTTCATGTAGGTGCATAGAAGCTGTAATAGTTGGCAAAGAACTGAAATTCTATGTTTTCAACTTCTATAGATTTCCATAGTATCCCGAAATATACCCTTGTGAGCTGAATTTCAAAAAAACTTGTATCTTCAGATATTCTCGGTACAGTTCTTGCTGCAGAACCATACAAATCGGAAAAAGTGAGTAGTCCCTATGTGAACTAATTCGAATAATTATTTATTTTAAGACGGAGCTACTCAACTATTTCGGGATAGGAAGCAGCAGCAGTTCTGAAGGAAGTTATGAAGAATATGGAGGTGTTTTCCGCATTGGAACACTTGGCAAGAAATCTGGGTTGTATAGTTTCACACTGAAGGATAATGTAGGTTTTGCGAAGTCAACATTCACCTAGTATGTATTTTAAGCTGGAGAATGGCGCAGTTAAGGATTGGCGTTTCACGAGCATCACGAAACTTCAATGTGAAGGATATTAAATTTGTGATACATGTTTTTAAGAATAAATATGAATCATCATGAGAAAATGTTCCGCAAAAGGTTGTTGTTACGATTGGTTCATTACTTTGATTTCGATTGCTCATTTTTCTGCTGACAATCTGGCTATAAAGTATCATGCTTCCCAAATGAAGGAATATTACTGGAATATACGATACAATATCGTCACAGAAACTGGCCACTGAAAAATTCAGAATATTGAAAAGCATGTAAAACTTCTACTCTCCTCTTTGGTATCTTCACTAACAAGGGAATGTATCGGGGAGCGGTATTCCGAATTTTCCGATCTTGTTGCACGGAGGGTAATTTTGCATGTAGATTCTGAATCTGGAATGAAATTGTGTTGAAAAAAGTCTGAAAATGCGAAATCGAGTGATGAAACATGTTTTTCAAGATTTTTTTTGGTCATCGGATGGAGAAGAAAATATTTTCATCTATATTTGAAATCAGAGTTCCAAGCCGCGTCTTTCAATAAAAAAGTTGAGCTTCTAACTCGAAAAACACACTTTTCCTCAAACATGATTTTCGAGGTTCCCCCGATTTTTTCAGCAAAAACTGATTTGTGAAATGGATTCTACATGAAAAAATACATCTAGTAGAAATTTTTCATCAAAATCTGGATACCCCTGGAAAAAACGGTTTCTTGTAAAGACGCTGAAGTTGGTTGGCGTTGTGAACACCATCTGATTTCTTCCTAACGGATAAATTTATCATCATTTTACTTTGGACATCACCCCACATATAAAAGACATTGAGACTATTACACTGTTATGCTTCTCGCCTCCCCTGCTCAACAACACCCATCAATTTATCTTCCCACTAATTAAAAGGAGCCGCCGCAGGTAGTGTGATATTATTTCCCGAGGTCACTCTGCCAAGAGCTCGGTCATATCCTGACGTAAAAATTCTTTGCTAATTTTTTTTGGAAACTCTTCGACCAAATTTTTTGTGACACCTTTTCCCTATATTCCAATTCTTCCAGATGCATGTCAAGTTGTTTGTGTTGTTCATTTCTGCATTATCAGCTGTGACATGCAGCAATCTCACGGACACGGATGTGCAAGACCTGTTCACGAAGTTGAAAGAGGAGATCTCCGCAAAAAACGAGGAAGCCATCGGATATTATTTCCAAACCGAATCAGGATCCGATATGACTAGCTGGCATTTTTGTGGATTTGAAAAAGAACTCGAAAATCGTGCGTTACTTAATCTATTCAAATATCTTGATACATATCTGTAATTTTCAGCCATATTAACAACATTCATTTTTTCCTCACTATTTTCAAACTCGGAAGTAAGTTCCTTTGACAGGTTTAAGTATGAGCCAATAAATCTTCAGTTGAAAGTTGTCAGCTCCATGAGATGTTATTTTGGAGGATATTGTGGCTTGTTCGAAATGGACTCAAATGGAATGAAAGGACTTTACTCATTCAACATTCAGAGCCCCAAGAAAGACAGGGTTGCAGCTAGAGAAAATTGGTATTTTAAGACAATCACCCGTCTCCGCTGTGAACCAATCACTTCATCATGACTTCATTATCAGCTCAATAAATACATTTAACTCAATTTGTTGGATATACTGTTATAAAAATATGGACAACAATGATTTACCACTGATATCAGTATCATGATACTCATTGGTTGCCAAAGTCGCGAAATCTTCCATATACTTCAATGAAAAGAGAAGCAACAGATGGTATTTCAACAGAACTACGAGACGTCAATGTGATGTTACTAAATATATGAAGTTTTTAATTGATTCAAGCTAACTACCAGGAAATGTATTGATATCATAAAAAAAATTCACACTAAAATAAAGCTCCTACAGAAAGAATCTCAAGCTATTTCTATTCATCTACTCGATTTCCAGTATCGCGTGCGAAGAATCTGATTTTCTACAAATTTGTCATCATTGTACTTTGGACATCATCCCACATCTTAGATTCCATTCCCATGTATCATCACAATATCAAGGCATTGGAAACTATTATTAATAATAAGAAAGAAAACTTCTGCTCTCGCTTCCGCTCACAGTACCCTCCCCACCGAGCACACTATATGATACCGAACTATTACACTATTGTCTTACATATCTAGTCGCCCACACACTTTCCCATGCTCAACAATATTATTACATCATCTTCGAACTGTATATAAGAAGCTGCCAGAGAAAGTAAGGCATCATTCCTCGGGATCGATCTGCCAAGAGCTCGAAGACTTGCTACTGCACTATTAAAATGTTTTTCTTATATTTTTTGTATCCCCACTTGTTTTGCGGAAATCCTCCAAACCATGTCCTGTTTAGAAATTACACCAATTCTCTCGATTAAATGTTTCATGATATCCTCTTCGTCTGTTAGTTCACTTCCAATTCTTCCAGATGCATCTCAAACTACTCTTGTTCTCCTTCCTCGTGATTTCAACCGTCAAATGTTTCACCTCCTTCACCGACAAGTTGGCAAAAGAGAAGTTTGATGAATTGGGCGACAACATCAGATCAACTAATAATGGAAAAACTGAATCCTACTTCCGAAATGTGTCGATTCACTTTTGCGGATTAGAGAAGGCAGTCGAACTTCGTAAGTTTTTTTTGAATATTTTAATGTTTCAAGACTCGCCATTTTCAGCGATTCTGACACTGCTCCTTTCCGATCAATTCGAACATTCAAACGTAGGTTATCTCAAAGTTTTGCATTCAAAATTTTTTAAAAATATTCAGGTTCGTATTGTCAGCTCTACAACAACCTATCCATTGGGACTCGCAGGATTATTTGAAATGAACACCTACGGACAAACTGGCTTATATTCATTTGCCATCAAGGAGAACACAAAGAAGGTCATGCTGAACGAAAAAGGCGAATACTACAAGTGGGCATTTGAGAAAATTGAACGTCTTCGTTGTTTTTGACTGAATCAATGAATCAATAAATATATTCCGAGCATTGTTTTGAATATTGGCATGAAAAAAGGACAACAAAAATATTCCACTAGTCGCGTTTATGGATCTTATGATAGAAAGTTTTTTGATATCCAAAAATCGAATTTCATGAAAAATTTTTATATTTCATCACTTTGATCCGATAACTGCTTTCGTATCGAGCTCACATTTTTTCTTAAGAGTTAGTGTTCTTGTGTGTGCCTTTGATACATGAGTAAAACCGGAACTTTCATACTGCCATAAATACAAACTACCTTTGGGACATCCTTTGAAGCTGAAACTTGACTCAACTACTGCAGGACTGCTAATAGATTTCCCGATTAACCATCAACTAGTCCTAATTCTATCAGCTCTTATGTCTTGCTTCAATAAAGTCCAAAAAATCAATAGGCAAAGTTGCTCTGAATATTTTTTTGTATAAACAATTCCCAAGTATCATATATCATAAACAATTGGATTCAATCTCCTTCACTCTATTCACAGTTCCGCTCTAAAATTCCAGTTGCATCTCACACTACTCTTGCTCTTCGCTTTACCAGCTCTCATATTATGCTCCGAGGAGTCTGACAAAACTGTTAGTGATCTACTAAACAAACTCACTTCTGATACAAAGATCATGAAGCACTATGGCAAACTATCTGCCTATTTCCATGAGTACAAGGATGGTGAAAAAACTTATGCTGTATCGTGGCATTTGTGTGGAATTGAGCATGCTCTTACCAATCGTATGTTACAGATTTTGACCTTGAAAGTTTATTTTTTTCAGCTGCTCTTTCTACACTACTGTTGGCCAAATACATGGAAAAGTTCCAGTTCAAACTTCTAAGCTCCACAGAGCTCGATTCAAACCAACATGCTTATGCCGGCACTTTTGAAATGGATTCAATTGGTGGTGGAAAAGGAATATACTCATTCAAAATGGAATATAGAGTGAGTCCAAATACGCACTAGCTGTTGGTTTGATTGATTTGTTTTGCAGAGCGCGTGGAAAGGGGAATGGTCATTCACTGAAATAACTCGACTTCGATGTGAATGATAAATATTCGTATATCAATAAACTTATCTAAACCTATTTTTTCACATATTTATTTTTTAGGAAGTAAAATATTTGAGATTGTTTAAACAAAAAAACGCATATCAGTCAGAAATATAAACTATCCAAGTATCGCATATCATAAACAAATCGGTTTCAAAATTATCGATTGGAAAAAATAACATCATGTGTTCCACGGCAAAACTGAATCACACAACGAAAAAAAGCGTTCATATTGTTCTCACCAATATCGAATTTCATAACAAAACTTCACTATAAAAACCGGCTGAAAAAACAAACTTATCACAAAAAAATGATTGTAAAACTTTTTTTGCTAGTATTACTTTTATCTCTAGATAGAGTTGGTTGCTCATGGGAATCGAGCAGATACCTTCAAAAAAGAATAAACAAACTCATGGATTTGATGAAAGCTGGAGACACTGATAAAGTTGCGTCATACTTCTATACTTACCATTTCGGTGAAATTACCGGTGCAACATCATTTCCTATTTGCTATTTGGACCTTGAACTGAAAAACCGTAAGTTAAAAAAAGATGAAGAAGTTGGATCATGTTCATTTTCAGCGGTTCTAGCAGCTGTTCTAGACTTGAGCTTACCAAATAAAACGGTTAGACTGGAGTAACAATTGAGCTCTTATCGAAACTTTCAGATCGCTGTGGATGCGTCTTGGGAATATAAACCAAAAATGTTCAGCGGTGTAATGAGAGCTACACTACTGTTTGAAAAAGGGTTTTATTCTTTTTTGATATCATTCAGAGTAAGTCTAACCAAAAATGGATAGAAATAGTAAGACTTTAGAATACAACTAATGATGGTGAGGATGAATGGAGCTTTACGAACATTAGCAGGATGATGTGCGTCGGGAAGAAAGATGGATAGTATCATGCGTTCACTTCATTGTTCACTTCAGAATTTCCAATCATTAATAAAATGTTTATTACTTACCATCTATATCGATACTACAACAAATTTCATAAACCTGTTTTTTATGCCATGTACAATTTGCCGATATGTGCTCGCCGAGCTCGTATAGAATTAATAAACGCTTTGAGTATCGAATATCATAAACAAATTGCTTGCAAAATTATCATTTGAAATTTTTTTCGCTATCATCATGACCAAGTTGCTTTTTCTTCTTGCATGGATCACAGTAGTGATCTACTGCTCCAAGGAGTCGAACGAAGTTGTTCAAGCGAGACTAGACAAACTAACCGACTTGATGAAAGCTGACGATGCTCAAATGGTAGCCTCATACTTCTACGTGTACCACTTGGGTCAGATCCAGAATCCTGTCTCCTTACATTTATGTGAATATGAAACTCCTGTTACCAACCGTATGTGAGACTTATACGCTTGATGTAACAATTTACTTTCAGCTCTTCTCGCGACTGTGCTGTTAACTGAAGTATCAAGAAGTTACGAAGTAGGTTCTCTTTCACTTTGTTTATGTTTGTTTTTTTTCCAGATGAAAGTTCAAAAGTCATGGGAATATCAGCCAAAAGTATACGGTGGTGTGCTATCTATGCCAAAATCAAAAGGACAGAGCTATGGGCTCATGGCTACCGACTCATTTGGTTACTATGCATTCACGATGTCGTACAGGGTAAGTAAAGAGATTTTTTAATCTTTGACTGGTGTTTTTGCCTGAACCTCTTTATTTGGTCTAGTCAAGAACCATCTATTTTTATGATTTAATAAATGAGCCAACTTCAGAATTCGATGCTCGATGGCGAGTTCAATTGGTCATTCCATAACATCACCAGACTTCGTTGTTAACTTTTCTGCAATAAATCGTCCAATACTTCATTATTGATTTTGAAAAGCTTACAAAATCAAAAGAGCACATCACATTTTACAACACAATTTTTTATTGGAATGTGCAAAAAGCAGACCGGTTTTCGCAGCTATATTGAGAGACGCAGAGAAGGAAACAGGTGAAATTTATGTATTCTTATAGACCAGACGTCAAGGATTCCAAATCATTTTAGGGATCCGAAAAACATTTAATTTGAGCTGAGCTACAAGCTGTTACCGTTGGTGCGCAAATCGCAGACCGGTTTTTATCTCTGCGTCTCTCAATGGTGAAAAAGCAGACCGGTTTTGGTGAGAGACGCAGAGATAAAAACCGGTCTGCTTTTTCGCCAAAAACCGGTCTGCAAAATGACTACTTCCTTCCAAAGCTTGTAACTTGCTTCAAAATCAACATTTTTTAGATACCAAAAATGTTTTGGAATTCTTGAAACTTTTTCTATGCGATTTTATGCTATGTGGGATTTCGTAGATGATCTCGTTATGATATTTGCTCAAATTTGTGAGAAAGAAACTATAAGTTGTTAAAAGTTGTACAAAAAAACCATGCAAACACATTTATTTCATATTTCAATATCCGATACACTGAAGTCTAGTGATGTTGGTGAAATACGCAGGATACGGCGAGTCATCCTGAAGCTAGTCATTTTACAAACCAAACTGCTAGAGTGTTACCGGATCAACAAGTGTGTACAAATATAGTGCTGATTTCTTAGTAATTACATCATGAAATCTGAATACTCCTTGATCTTTGTTATGGCCATCCATGTATTCGTATCGCCAAGAATTGATTAGTTTCATCTGAACTGATCATATCTCGGTATCTAGTACAGTTATCAAAAAGTTGTCAACGGCAAAATTGTAGAGAAAGTTGCGATCTACAAATTTGCAGTTGATTATTTTTTCATAGCTTATCTAGTTTTCAAGATATGATCATTTTCCGATACGATGAGAGAAACTCACGTGATGCCCTTCGAATGGTTTCAACCACAGGACGGTACTGAGAACGTCTGAATAAAATAAGTCTTTAAAGGTCTCAAATATATATCTCAACACTCACGATTTTTCATAGGAGTTTCAAATCCACACAAGTGCCAAGATGCATTATGTAGCCGGTAAGAAGATCCATTCTTCAGATGCCAGAAAAAATCGTCGAACAAGCGGCGCTGATTAGAAACAACTCTCGTTGTTATCATTGAGAAAAGTAGAAAAAGTTTGAGATACATCTGAAACAAACGAGAACAAAAATTCAGAAAAATTGACAGTTGATTGTTATATCAAAGTTTTGTTATGAAATTTGATATCTGCAAAAGTTTACATCAAAGTTCATTTTTGTTGCAGGATAGTTATTTTTAAATGTATCATAAATCATTCAACTTGTATAGTCTAGTTTCAGACCATATTATATATATTCCAGACTTGAAAAATATGAATTATGATCAAATCATGCGGCAACGCTATTCATCGAATTATACCACAATACAGTAGGCCAGGGTAGATCACTGTGGCTAAAGGATTACGGTATATTTTGGTATTTCTGCTATATAACATGAGTAGCGCCAACTTCAGCATCGAAATGCGCATTGAGAGATGCAGAGATAAAAACCGGTCTGCTTTTTGACCACCCTAGAGACGCAGAGAAAAAACCGGTCTGCGAATTGCACAATAACTGTTACTTCCTTTGAATTTCAGTTTTCCGACCAGAAAAACAAAAAAGGTTTCGAAATTTTATGTCGCTCAATACTTTATTATTAATAAAACGAATGCCAAAATAATTAAAGGAGCATGGCCCATTGATCCATTCATCTTCCTCAATGCTTCTCGTGCAGTCTCCGGTTGTGGTGATATCCCACAAAACTCCTGCATTGGCATATCAGGCCGACATATCTTCGCCCGATATTCGAATGTTTTGAGATCACAGTACTCGGCTGATTTGCCGCAGCCTCTCAGTTTTGGTGTGATGTGTTCGATGGTTGAGTTGGCGTTGCGCATGTAGAATAGCTGAAAGTCCAAGGGGTACTGTAATTTTTAGAAAAAAAAAAGATCTACCTTAAAATACGGTCTTTGATCTACTGTATTATGGTACAACTCGATGAGTAGTGTTGCCGAATAATCCGGCCATTCTCCATACTTTTCAGGTCCCGCCACGACATCTTCAAGACCAAAGACTGATAGGAGAGACATCAAAGTGTGATCATGCTGAAAATAAACAATTTTTGACTATATACATATCATATTTCACTAGTATAAAAGTATCCGCCAAAAAGTTTATTCCACCAATCAACTATGATCTATCAACTCCTACTTATCACTATCTTATCAGTCTTATCAGTGACTGGATCCACGGAAACTGATAAAATCGTCCAGACTCGTCTCGACCAACTAGCCGAGATACAAAAGGCTGGAGACTACAATAAACTCTATCCATATTTTCAATGGGCGAATATCAAGACTATGCCGATTTTTTTGCATCTCTGTGGACATGAGAATGTTTTGATGAATCGTAAGAAATGCCTTTTTTATAAAAAAAATATATAAGAATTTTAGCTGAATTGACAACTGCACTCATCAAGGAGCCAGATATGAAGGTATATTTTTGGAAATTTTGTGAAATTTTAATTCCACCAGGAAGATAAAGTTAAAATATTTTTGGAAAGTGGAAAAATCTTCATTTTGAGTCGAGTTATGAGTATGAGAAGGTGATGTGCAAAAAGCAGACCGGTTTTTATCTCTGCGTCTCTCACATGGTCAAAAAGCAGACCGGTTTTGGTGAGAGACGCAGAGAAAAAACGGGTCTGCGTTTTGACCATTGAGAGACGCAGAGAAAAAAACCGGTCTGCTTTTTGCACATTGAGAGACGCAGAGAAAAAAACCGGTCTGCTTTTTGCACATTGAGAGACGCAGAGATAAAAACCGGTCTGCTTTTTGCACATTGAGAGACGCAGTGAAAAAAACCGGTCTGCTTTTTGCACATTGAGAGACGCAGAGATAAAAACCGGTCTGCTTTTTGACCATTGAGAGACGCAGTGAAAAAAACCGGTCTGCTTTTTGCACATTGAGAGACGCAGAGAAAAAAACCGGTCTGCTTTTTGACCATTGAGAGACGCAGAGAAAAAAACCGGTCTGCTTTTTGACCACATGAGAGACGCAGAGATAAAAACCGGTCTGCTTTTTGAACACCAACCTCCAATTTCAGGATTAATGGATTTTTTGCAGATAAAACTGCTTTCATCCCTCCAAACCGACACCGACTATGCTGGACACATGCAAATCACCAGAGGCCCAACCGGAGCATATACTGGTCAATATTATTTCAGCATGGGATCTAATGTTTGTTAATAGATATGAAAAGGGTGAAAAAATGAACTTTTTTTAGAATGGAACAAGCTCAAAATCTGGAAATGATTGGTTCTTCGGAAGATTCACTAGAATATCGTGCCGCGAAAGAAGTGTTGCATACCAAAAAGTTTTGAACTATTGATTTTGTTGGGTTGAATAAATAATGAGGCATTAAACAAACTTGGTCATCGAAACACTTTTTGTGTCTGCCAACAAGATATTATATTTCACCTACAAACTATGATACATTTTTGGTTTTTCAATATGTCTACCTAGTTCAAATATGTTCCCCCACTTTTTTACCTATATTCTAGTATCATTCTTATCAGTATCTAGCTCCCCAGAAAGTGATAAAATAGTTCAAGCTAGATTCGACGAACTCATGGTCATCCAACAAGCTGGAAATTTTAAAGACCTATTCCCGTTTTTCCAAGAAGATCAGAGGGATTCGGCGATTACTGTACATTTATGTGGATACGAGAAGGAGTTGAAGAATCGTGAGTCGATCAGAAGAATATTTGAAAAAAAATCTGAAAATATTTCAGCTGAGCTTACTGCGGCACTTATCGATGAAAAAAATTTTAAGGTGGGAATACACTTTTTTTGTTAAATTGCCTATCTATTAGCAGTTGTGAATAACATTAGAACGGGGACTAGAAAAATCTCGAGTGTTAATCCTAGGCCAGCCAGTGTTAAATGTACTGGCTGGCCTAGGATTAACACTCGAGATTTTTCTAGTCCCCGTTCTAATGTTATTCACAACTGCTAATAGAAGTACAGTAATCGGCATACTGTGATGTCAGACATGATACTGTAGTTACAGTATCCCAAACAGTAGTTCAAGACCATCTTCAAGAACCAGATAGTAATGCTATATCTGTTGTTAAGTACAGTACCCGGCATACTGTAGTTACAGTACCCAAACAGTGTTTTAAGACAATCTTCAAGAACAAGTTCCCTGTCGATTACAGTAATTTCATGTCCCTTGTTGATTACAGTACCCTGTGAATACTGTAACTACAGTAGGTCAAATTGTATTTCAAGACAGTTTTAAGAGAAGTTACATATTTTGATTTCCAGATGAAACTCCTCTCCTCCACCAAATACGAATATGACCCGAAAATCGACTATAGTGGATCAATGCAGATTATTGGAGTGAGCAATAAAACGGGGACTTATTATTTTAGTATGGTAGGTTTTGAAAAAGGTAGATTTGGGATGACTTGAAATATTTTCAGATGGAAGCCTATGATACTAATGAATGGAGTTTTTATAATATTACGAGGAAATCGTGTGTATAACTTTTTTTTTCAAAACTTTTTTATGCGACATGATCTTCAATTTTTTTGATATATTTATAATCTATTATAATACGGCCGAATCGGATATAATTTTTGTTTTACGCACACTTGAACTATCATACTACATAAACTTTTTTTTTCGAAAAATATCGACTCAATCAAACAATGCTCCTTCCTCACTTGATAGTCATGTCGCTGATAATACTATCAGTTACCGGCTCACCGGAGACTGATAAGATAGTCAAAGTCAGATTTAACGAAATATCGGTATTACAAAAAGCTGGCAGTTATGAAAAACTAGCTCCATTCTTTCAACTTGGCTACGACGAACGTTATGGGATTCCAGTGCAAATTTGTGGTTTCGAAAATGAACTCGAAAATCGTAAGTTGGTAACTGATACACACCTGTTCAGCGCAGTAGAGCGCGAGGAAATGGTTGCGTGACGTCATCAAAAAAACGGTCAAGCAGTTTGCGGAAAAACTAGAAGGTTTTATGAAAAATGTTACCCCTGAGATCACCGTATTTTTCTCTATTTGACTGGCTATGTCCGGAGTCTCAAACTTCGACTTAGCTTCTTCGCGAGACCATTTATAAAAATTTGAACATGCGCCTTTAAACTACAGTACTTTTTTGAATGAAAAAGTGCGTTTTTCGCGTTATAACGCATTTCAAATTTGTTTGTCGACTTCTAAATGGTGTTAATATGCCCAATGAACAAAAAACAGTAAGGAAGTCGCTGAAATATCATATTTTAATGCTTTTACATGAGTTCAGACTTAAACATGTTTTTCTACCGTAGCTATTTTTGTATAATATGGCGTAAGTTACGAGTTCCGCAAACACTTTTTGGTCTACAGTAGCTCTCTCCATTTCCCCGCTTGAACAGGTGTGGATAGCAGTAATGAGAGTTATTTTCCAGCCGAATTGTCAGTTGCACTCATTAAACGTTCCAATAAAATTAAGGTATGATGTTTTTGAAACTAGATTAAATATCAGTCTTGAATTTTAGCTAAAACTGATTTCATCAATGGAAACTGAAAACGGGGACTATGGTGGTGTGATGGAAATCAGTCATCAATATTTATATGAACGTACGGTTGTTGTGAATGTTGGAACGTATTATTTCAGTATGCACATAATGGTAATTTGAAAAAAAAGGCAATGAAGTAAGATATATTTTCAGAATAATGATCCAAAAACTGAGTTGAGTTGGTGTTTCCGAAGAATAACTCGAATCAAATGCAGTCGCTGATATTTGCGAATGTCTTTGTGGTTTTACAAACATGTTGTTTTTTTAACCATAATGAATTATTAACTCTTCAGTTTTGGAAATATCAACTTGAAATCAATACAAATTGATCAACAAATGAATGGGGTTTCAATAAAATTACGATTTAGTTGACTGATTTTTTTAAATACTAATTTTATATACTTTTGCTTTTTATGTATCATAAACCTATATCATAAACTAACATCAGTGATAACGATTATCAGACTGATAGATTATTAGATCATGTTTTATCATTAAAAAACACACCGCTCTTTTTTGATAGATAACAGAATGATACTCTCAATACAAATAGATGGTATCTCGATTAGATAACAATGTCAAATACCATTCGTATTCCAGTATAGTATTCCATTCCCTCACAAAATGCTCCTTCCTCACCTAATATTCCTTCTTCTGACGATACTATCAGTTACCGGTTCTCCAGAAACTGACAAAATAGTCCATGCAAGATTCGACCAGCTAGCGGTGTTACAACAAGCTGGAGACTATAAGAGACTATCTCTACACTTCAAAAGGGACATTTTTGACGAGTTAGCGATTCCTGTGCATATATGCAACTTTGAGAATGCGCTAACAAATCGTAAGTTTTTTCAAGAGTTTAGTTTTGCTAGGGGCTTTTTACAGCTGAGTTAACACTAGCGATCATGAGAAAAGAGGAAAATATAAAGGTTTGAATGGATCCGCTAAAAATCTATAAGATAGATTCTAGATGGTAATGATATCCTCGGAAGAAACTGACCCGGGAAGTTATGGTGGTGTTATGGAAATACGCAGCATTCCAGATGCTTATGAGCCGATGGTGGTTGGCACATATTATTACACAATGAATTCATATGTGAGTGACACCACAAGAAAATGCTCAAAATAAATTTCAAGAATGTCGCTCGGCCAACAGAAGACCAATGGTATTTCTATCGAATCACTAGAGTGGCGTGTGGAAGAGAATAATTTTCCGAAGTAAAGTATCATTAAATTGGTATGAAACCTGGACGAGCAATACAGTATTATCACACTGAAGTCGTTTCAAATTTCTAAACAAGTTACCGTATTTCCTCGAATAGAGCGGCACTGCAAACTCTGTCGGAGAATGATCATACCTCAGAATCTAGTAAAGTTATCTAAAAGTTGTCAACAGCAAACTTGTAGCTGAAGTTTTGATCTACAAATTTGCAGTTAACCACTTTTTGATAGCTCTTCTAGATTCCGAGATATGAGCATTATACGTCAGCGTTTGCAGTGCCGCTCTATTCGAGGAAATATTCGAGGAAATTGTGCATCATAATCCAATATCACGAATTTCAATGATAACGATCATTATATCTCGCGGTATTCATAACCAGAGTTGATACATTATTAGATTGTTTGGTCATGAAACCACCGCTCTATATTAACAGATAACAGAATTATAATAAGATGGTATCTCGATTAGATAACAATGTCAAATGCCATTCGCATTCTAGTATAGTATTCCATTCACCCACACAATGCTCCTTCCTCACCTAATATTCCTTCTTCTGACAATCCTATCAGTCACCGGCTCCCCGGAGACTGACAAAATAGTTCAAGCAAGATTCGACGAGCTAGCTGTATTAAAACAATCTGGCAATTATGAGGAATTATTCCCATACTTCCAATGGGGAGAAGCCAGAGAGGTTGCGATTCCTGTGCACTTATGTGAAAATGAAAATCCGTTGAGAAACCGTGAGTCAAATATAGAAATTCTCAGCTCCAAAATTTATGAAATTCAGCTGAACTAACAACAACACTGATTGCTTCACAATACTTTCAGGTAAGATTATCAAATTTATATATATATATATATATATAGTATTACTAATTTTTAGATGAAAGTAATCTACTCGGCTGGCTACAAATACGACCCGTACCGTGATATAACCTACAGTGGTTTGATGGAATTGACTAGTATCTACAATTCTACTGGAACTTACTATTTTAGTATGGTCGGTTGATATCAACGAAATATTGACTGACTGGAAATATTTTCAGGTGGAACCGATCAAAACTACACATTGGTACTTCTACAGAATTACGAGACGATCATGCAGATTTTGATTTTTATAATATGTTAGTGATCGGATAATTAACAACTTGATCACAAAATAAACAATTTCCATGAAACTATTTTTATGAGACAACGAAATTTTATGAAGTTTATATATTTTTATAGACCGAATGTCAAGCATTCCAAATCATTTCAGAGATCCAAAAAAGGTTGATTTTGAGGCGAGTTACAAGCTTTGGAAGTTAGTGGTCATTTTGCAGACCCGTTTGGCGAAAAAGCAGACCCGTTTTTTTCTCTGCGTCTCTCAATGTGCAAAAAGCAGACCGGTTTTTGCAGAGAGACGCAGAGAGAAAAACGGGTCTGCTTTTTCGCCAATGAGAGACGCAGAGAAAGAAACCGGGTCTGCTTTTTGACCACTAACTTCAATTTTCAAAATCTAAAATGTTTTGAGCTCCGAATAATTCCTACTATACACCTCACTATATTCATGAAATTTTGAAAAAAACTCACAGTCGATACCGCGTAATACTTCAACTTCCTATGATACTCATCACACCTGCCCGCCTTCTTCCAACAATTCGCTTCCACCCTCATCCGACTACTTATATCATTCGCCAATGTGCCACCCCTGAGCTTGAGTATCTCAATCCGAACATTCACACCATTCACCACTGGTGGATCATAAAGACCGGTCTCGAATTTTTTGGTGACTCGTTCGATGACCTCGATTTTCTCGTAATAGTCGTCACTATACCAGGAATAGTTCATTTTTTCAGGAAAATGGATTCTCTGAAATTCTAGTGCTATTAGAAAAATGAAATTTTTGATCTACCTGCACCAAAAGTGCGTCATGTATCATCCATAAATTCTTATAATCCACTGTCATATTATACTCCTCTGATAGAAAACGACACATTTCGAGGTACTGTAATTTTTCAGAAATATTCAAAAAATATTCAGAGGCTCAACTTACATCATCACGCTTCAAAAAATCCTGAAACTCCTTGCCTTCGTGTGCGATATTTTGAAGTTTCGAGCGTCGATCACATTTGCACATGGCGGTTGCACCACAATCGAGGCCACTTGGTGATGGTGCGTGGATTGGGATGGGCATGAAACCTTTCGGCCATCCCTCGATGTCTGGGTAGTCGATGCCTGGAGAAAATAGCGAAATAGAGCTGTAAAAGCGAGTGCGCAAATCGCAGACCGGTTCTTGGCGAAAAAGCAGACCGGTTTTTTTCTCTGCGTCTCTCAATGCGCAAAAAGCAGACCGGTTTTGGTGAGAGACGCAGAGAAAAAAACCGGTCTGCTTTTTGACCATCGAGAGACGCAGAGATAAAAACCGGTCTGCTTTTTCGCCATTGAGAGACGCAGAGATAAAACCGGGTCTGCTTTTTGACCATTTCACAAAAAAACTCACCCGCTCTCGCTGTACTCGTATTTGATGCATACATTCCTAGCATATTTGATATTGCTGAGTTGATTGTTCTATTATAATCCGTAGATCTTATGAATATCTGAAATATATCATAGAATCAGAAAACTCGAAGGTACAAACCTCGGTGGAATCATAGAATGGATGAAGGAAAGGAGTTTCGTCGATGTACCGATTTCGAAGCCGTTTTCCAAGTCGAAATTGTTCAGCCATACCTTCCTGGAAACATAGATTCATAGATTCATAGATTCATAGATTCATAGATTCATAGATTCATAGATTCATAGATTCATAGATTCATAGATTCATAGATTCATAGATTCATAGATTCATAGATTCATAGATTCATAGATTCATAGATTCATAGATTCATAGATTCATAGATTCATAGATTCATAAGTTCAAAGATTCATAGATTCATAGATTCATAGATTCATAGATTCATAGATTCATAGATTCATAGATTCATAGATTCATAGATTCATAGATTCATAGATTCATAGATTCATAGATTCATAGATTCATAGATTCATAGATTCATAGATTCATAGATTCATAAGTTCATAGATTCATAGATTCATAGATTCATAGATTCATAGATTCATAGATTCATAGATTCATAGATTCATAGATTCATAGATTCATACCGCAGTCAACTGCCCAAATCCACCACCACCAGATATCCACAATTTTGGATCAATCGGATCATTCGCCAAGTGCACATCCTGACTCCGATCACCATGTCTCCATATCTACAGTATACCCCTATTATCGATCAATTTGGTAGATCAAAACTTACACTATGTACAAATATCAACTCCATTGTTGAACTAACTTCAGTAATAAATAGTAATAATACCAAAAATATATACATATCTATCTATAAATCGATAGGAATAAAAAACTAGAGAGAAAATGAGAAATAAAAATGTAATAGTTATGTTTCACGACCGATAGAGAGAAAATAGATTTGTCGACCCGCAGAAAATTTATTACCATTCCAAAATAGGAATGCGGAAATTTTTTTCGTACTTTTTTTTGTTCTTGTCAACCCACACGAAAGACATGCAAAAAGTGCTGCTTTTTTGTGGAGAAAGTAATGTGTAAAAATGAAATACATTGTATGTTTGACAAGTCAAAATATTGAGAAAAAAGGAGATCGCGTTTTCATTTTTTTCTACAAATCAATGTACCAAGTATCTAGGCAAAAATTGAGGTATCCATCACTTTTTAAAGTTTGTAAAAATCTTCATTTTCAGTCAAGTTACGAGCGGTAGAAGTTGATGGTCAAAAAGCAGACCCGTTTCTTTCTCTGCGTCTCTCACCAAAACCGGTCTGCTTTTTGCACAATGAGAGACGCAGAGATAAAAACGGGTCTGCTTTTTCGCCAAATACCGGTCTGCAAAATGACCACTCATTTCCAAAGCTTGTAACTTGCCTCAAAATCAATATTTTTCAAATCTCTGAAATGATTTGGAATCCTTGAGACTTTCTCTATCCGATAATATATGTTAGTCCGCAGAAAATTTATTACCATTCGAAAATAGGAATGCGGAAATTTTTTTTTCGTACTTTTTTTTGTTCTTGTCAACCCACACGAAAGACATGCAAAAAGTGCGATTTTTTGAGGAGAAAGCAATGTGTAAAAATGAATAGTTTTTCTTGTCACAATTTTGAAAAAAAATCGTATTTTCATTTTTTTTTCCTGCAAAATAATGTACCAAGTATCTAGATAAAGTTTTGAGAATTTCATCCCTTTTTAAAGTTTGTAAAAATCATCATTTTCAGCCAAGTTACAAGCGTTAGAAGTTGATGGTCAAAAAGCAGACCGGTTTTTTTCTCTGCGTCTCTCAATGGCGAAAAAGCAGACCCGTTTTTTTCTCTGCGTCTCTCAATGGCGAAAAAGCAGACCCGTTTTTTTCTCTGCGTCTCTCAATGGCGAAAAAGCAGACCCGTTTTTTTCTCTGCGTCTCTCACCAAAACCGGTCTGCTTTTTCGCCAAATACCGGTCTGCAAAATCACCACCTCACTTTCAAAGCTTGTAACTCGCCTCAAAATCAATATTTTTGGAATCTCTGAAATGATTTGGAATCCTTGAGACTTTCTCTATCCGATAATATATGTTTTAGCCAATTTCAGCTTGTTTTCAGTAGTATAATGTAAAACACTTCAGAAAAATGTATCGAAAACAACGAAAGCGAACTGTTATGTGGCGAGAACATCGATAAAACGGGGAACAAAGAGATTATTATGTTCCGGCGAATGAGTTTATGTTTTGCATATTTTGCGGTCGGGTCAAAATATGTAGTTATCTTCATGGGGTAGTTTAATCATAAAATAAGTGAAAATATGACCGCGAAACTTGAAAATCATAAATTTCCAGGAACATGTTGTAAGACCAAAAAATCGGTTTACTTTTCCAACGCGGTTGAATGAAAGAATGGGAACGCCATACCATTCACAACACCCGCATTTGTGAACGAGTGGCATTCCCATGGTTCGCGTTCTCCATATAAGCTTCCACAGTTAGATCACTCAATTTTTTTTCAAATTTTTTTTCGCAACTTCTACATGAAATCTACATTCAAAAAAGCTATCAAAGTGTATATTTTACTACTAGTTTTGGAACCTGACTTCAAACACTTATTTAGTTAGATAAGTTTACAATGAATTTCAACATTTTCGAATTTCAGAAGGCTGAATAATAAAAGACGAAAATCAACAACTTAGGCAGAAGTGGCTATTTATTGTTGTTTGATAAGGTAATAAGCATTGATAAAGTTCAGATTGATAATTTTTGAGCTTCTGACTCATAGTGACTCACAAGAAGCTAGTCATATCATTATCATTTTGAAATATTATCAGTCCAAACTATTATACCACCTGAAGCATAAATTGGAACTACCGTAGTTTTAACCTTTTTTATCGTTGTAAAACCAACAAATGGGACTGATAATAACTATCATAGTGTTTTATCCTATCAAAACAAAACAATTTTCACATCATATTTTCAGATGGTCAAACAGTTCAGTGACAGACTGTCGAAACTCAGCATCCAAAATAATGACGATTATTTGCAAAAAAAAAGGTGAGTCATTTCTGAAATTCCATTTGTACTGAAATATGTACAATTTTTCTTCAGATTTCTATAAAAATTGCATGGATTCCTTCGACGAAGCGTTCAACATTGTTTTTGGAAAACTTCAGTTTTCCGGTTTTTGTATTTTTTTTTCAGATTTTTCAGAATGTGTCCCCAATATTTACTAATAAAGATTTTTTCACTTTTTGTGGGAACACCTTTATTGTCTTTTTTATGGTATTTTTCATAGAAAATTTTTAGGTAACGAGAGTAGATTTACAGGTTAGTTGATGAATATGTAATATTTTTGTTCCTTTTAGATTTCGCCAATTCGAATAAAGTTCATTATGAGGAAATATTACAGTGTGCGCAGAAAGCAGACCGGTTTCTTTCTCTGCGTCTCTTTCCAAAAACGGTCTGCTTTTTGACCATTGAGAGACGCAGGCATAAAAACCGGTCTGCTTTTTCGCCAAACGGGTCTGCAAAATGACCACTTCCTTCCAACGCTTGGAACTTGCCTCAAAATTTTTCAAATCTCAAAGTTTTGTTTGGAATATTTGAGACTTTTTCTATCCGAAGACAAATGTTCCCATTAATTTCAGTTCATTTTCAGTTCACTTTATTCAAATCAAGTGTCTGATAAGATGAGTGCAAAGTGAGAGGCAGTAGATAGCAGTATGGCGAAGAGGCACACCATTCCTTCCTCATGTTCTGTTTCACACAATCGTATGAAATGGCGTTCTGTGAGACATTCTGTCATTTTGTCGCGATTGAGCCCATATTTCCACTTTTTGTCCAGTCCATCCTGCTTCATTTTGTCTCTTTTTATTCTAAACAATTTTCCTCGACTTTGATAGATATGCTATTGTCCGATACCAGATGTGCTCTGATATCAAATTACCATTGTTCCTGACTTCTCATCCACCATAATAATATCGTCTCCCTCGATTTAGAGTCCTCCCAGACACCATCTAATGTATTACTTGTGCCATTCTTTCCCATTCCTCCTCCCTTCTTTTGACACTCAATTTGATAGACACCATTCTCTCCAGATTTTTTCCAAAAATTATTTGGCATTCTACTTGTTTCTATTTTCAATGATTTTTCTTCTTTTTGTTTAATAGAATATTGTCTAGAATATTGTTCAATCAAATAGTCTGAAACAGGGAACGATAATTATTCAAGTTACATTAGATAAGTTGCCTTACTTCCTCGAAATAGGACGCATTTCAAATGCCACTGGAAAATGATCATATCTCGGTATCTAGTACAGTAATCGAAATATCATCAACTACAAATTTGTAGATCAAAATTTTCTCTACAAGTTTGCAGTTGACAACTTTTTGATTACTGTACTAGATACCGAGATATGCTCATTCTCCGACAGTGTTTGCACTCCCCCACTATGCACTATCCTGTCCACTCATTTCCTTCCTTCTTATTCTAACTTTTTCGTCTTTTTTTTCAAACAAAATGAGTAATGGTGTGCTTCGTCACCAACACCATACTACTTTTTGCTGTCTCCCACTTTGCACTTTTCCACCTCTTGTATCTGTCATTCTATTCAAAAAGAAAAAGGCGAGAGAGTATGTGAATACTGCTACCCTGTCTACAAATTTCATTTTGGCGGGAAACGGCAGACTCGATATCTGAGGCGGTCTTTCATGAGCCCACCGATCAAAAAGAAAGGTTGTCTGTTGCGGCTCATTCCTTTGTATATCACCCTCTCACACCATGAAACAGATATCATAGTCGGGTCACCCCTTTTCATCCACCATTCGATGTGTCCATCCCCTACCTCCTACCTTCACCATCCCTTTTTTTCTCTCAAGACACCACCACTTCCTTCCACTTTTCCCCACATTTCCTTTGTTTCTTTCTTCTGTGATTAATGAGCAATATTTTCCACTATATCTTATCAATTATCATTTGCAGGTGTAATTATTGTATCCTTCTGGAACTAAACCTATTTATCAGTTATAATGAAAGAATCAATCAACAAAGTAATTCTTGCACAACATACATTGAATGGAAAATGGTGAGTAGTTGACTTTTCGGATTCATAGATTCATAGATAAAAATTTTCAGAAAAAAAGTATCAAGATCAACAGTTTATAACATATGTAACTATAATTTGTGAAGTTTCAAACCCCATGATGGCCAATAATTGTTAGATATCATCATTGGAAGTTTGCAAAAAATGATCAGCTTGGTGACTGATGATTTTCACGATGAAAAGCCGCATTCAACATCTGTGGTGAGTGTATTCAGAAAAAATTGGCTGTGTCTTGGAAACTCTGCAAACCATCACTGCACTGAAGTGACGCCCTGAAAATCTTATTGACGCGTTTGAGGTGCTTGCGCTATAATCAATAGGAGGGACTTTGTGAATACGATAATGTACTCTTAGGGCATGTCAATCTCAACTTAGAGCCAATGCATGGATGTAAAGTCGTCAGAGATAATTATTTTCAGTGTGAACCAAAATTCCAAAAACATGATTAAAATAGACAACTGGATGGTTTTAAAACGTGTTTTTTTTTTTCAGATCCATCGAAGAGATATTTGCCACTGGAAGCTGAAACTCCAAGTTGAGAAGTGCACCATAACTAATTGTGAGACCATGGGGATAGTGAAGATGGTGGTTGGCATGCTCAAATATAACCCAAGTGACCGCCTAACACTAAGTTAACTCGTTTTTGAAATTGTTAGAATCGGTGAATCTTTGAAATAATCCATCTGAAATTTAGTAATGATTGTTTTTTCTTTAATCAAACTTTTTTAACGACTAACTACATTTTATTCTGAATAAAACCCAAGAAGAGAACAACAAATGAAAACAAGACATAAAAAACAATGTAATACAGACATTCTCATCACCTCATCTGCAAATTCAACTCCTCCCTCCCCAACTATTCCTGAATTTAGGAAAACCTCTGAAATACTTTCTATTTCTGGTGGTATTATAAATATCATTCGTCCCATGCATATCTATGAATATTTTTTTTGGTATATTTGTATTTTCAATAGTTATTCTATATACTTCAAACATTCATAACACATGTACTCCACCTTACGGTAGATGAATGAGTAATGTAGCTTACTATATTTTTACTGTAATTTTGTTTCGTTCTGTTTCAAGTACGTATGACACAGTATATGTAGAATACAATACACAATGCGTCAAAACAAATCATTGATCCGCACAATTTTCACACTTTATCCTACTTTTTTGTGTCTCTTCATTATTCTAAACACTTACCCAATGGCAACGATAGATATGTTTCTGTCGAGGCAGCACTGGTATCAAATTACCATTGTTCCTTATGGCGCATTCACCATGTCGTCTCCCTCGATTTAGAGTCCTCCCAGACACCATTATATGTATTACTTGCGCCATTCTTTCCTATTCCTTCTCTCCTATTTTCACATTCAAACGGTTAGACAACACTCTTTCCATTGTTCATTCCTTTTTCTAGAGAATAGGTTTCTTTGTCATTCGACTGTCTTCTATTTTCACTATTTTTTTGGTTTTCGCCTAGTATGTTCTATTATAAATGCCAAACTAACGGCTAGATATAAAGCAAGTGAACCCCTTTTCGTCATTTTTTTCAAACAATATGAGTAGTGGTGTGACTTTTCACCAACACCATACTCCATTCTGTTGTCTCCCACTTTGCACTTTTCCACCTCCTGTATCTGTCACTTGATTCGAAAAGAAGAAGCGAGAGAGTGTTTGAATACTTCTATCCTGTCTACAAGTTTCATTTTGGCGGGAAACAACAGATTCGATATCTAATGCGGTGTTTTATGAGCTCACCAGATGCAATTCATGCCGATCAAAAAAGATATCTGTTGCGACTTCCTTCCACTTTTCCCCACATTTCCTTCGTTCCTTTCTTCTTTGATACCTCATTATTCCTTATCCTTATCCTCTCTATCATATCTCCCTATTTCCTTATCAATTCATTTCCAGGTGTAATTATTGTATCCATTGTGGAACTAAACCTACTTGTCAGTTATAATGAACGAATCAATCAACAAAGTAATTCTTGCACAACAATATTTGAATGGGAGAAGGTGAGTAGTTGACTAGATTCATAGATTCATATTTATCAGATTTCAGAACTTCCGAAACAGCCCAAGGTGGCTGTCCAATTCTTGAACAATTGAGAATTTGGAGATCGGACTGCAAACATTTGGTGACGAGGACATTAGAGGACATAAAAAGTGAGTGAGATAGAGATATGTTACAAAACAAATTTAATGTTTTCAGAAGAATCGGTTGAGGAATGTGTTGGAGAACAGATCACAAGCAAGGAGTGGATCATTGCGATGAAATTTATCAACCATAGTTGCGTACCCTTATAGATTTTTTTGAATTGAATAAACTATATTGTTAAAATTTAACTAATTTTTTCACCGGAGAAAAATATGAATTCCCGCATTTATTTAATATCTCAGAGATGGCTTGATGGATTTTGGTGAAACAACACATATTTGTTCCTTCTTAAGTCCTTAACAAAATTTATGGATCCGATTTTAGATATTTCACTTCGTAAGAGAGATACGGTACCTACAGTACCCCAGTCAATTGATGTCAATCACTCTTTCGTCAATATCTCAGAGATGGCTCGATAGATTTTGATGAAAAAACACAAAATTGTTTTTTTCAGTCCTCAACAAAATTTATGAATCGGATTCTTGATTTGTTTCGTTGTAAGAGGGATACGGTGCCTACAGTATCTCATAAGGTGTCACACATTTCCCAATGTGTGTCTATGACGTCAGTGGGTCATTATACCGTGGTGGATCCATACACATTTCGATTCATCTCGCGTATTGATTCACTATTATTTCGCAATGCCTACATGTTTCTCTCGCCTACCAACCGACGAAACCAACAAAATATTTATCAATCCATATAAACCATCAGTGGATCATCACTTGTCACGGGAAACATTCCCTGGTAGAACTGGATATGTATATCTATCTAGGAAACGGCCGATTGCCTATACATATATTGATGGATATTTGTTGTAAGTGATTCATATATACTGTAATTATTGATTCATATAGCGTATTTCCTCGAATAGAGCGGCACTGCAAACGCTGCCGTATAATGCTCATATCTCTAAATCTAGAAGAGCTATCAAAAAGTGGTCAACTGCAAATTTGTAGATCAAAAGTTTAACTACAAGTTTGCTGTTGACAACGTTTTGATAACTGTACTTGATTCTGAGTTATGATCATTCTTCGACAGAGTTTGCAGTGCCGCTCTATGCGAGAAAATACGGTATACTGTAATTATTGATCTACTACAGCAAAATGGAACGGGTGGATGATGGTGTCAAAATAATGCGTGAACAAGAAGATACAATTCAACGGCTGAAAATACAGTTTCAGATAAATTCAGCATATAGATACTACTATGGTATCAGGAGTATGTATTTTGGCAGTTTTAAATTTGTTAGTATCTTCCCTATCTTTTCAACCACTTAGGTATAGTTCAGCGTCCTTGCATAGAAACTCCACGCATCAATGGTCCAAATGCGAACAGTATCAGTACAACACGACTAGAAGCACACGGTGCGCTGAAATTTTGGGCGGTGAAAATGTCGGTGGTGAAAATTGACGACCAGGAAGTGAAATATGGAGAGTTGAATGGAAAATTGGAAAAACTGATGGCGAAGAAAAAACAGTTCTCGAATATATACTGTGATGGTGGAAAAGTTAGAGTTCATAGAAAAGTAGGGGGTGATAAAAGAAGATATAGTGATAATTATGATTACAGATACTATCAGAGAAATGTAGATTTTTCCAAAATTTGTTCACTGATAGACAAAGGGAGTATCATATCAATTGTCAGTTGCTTGATATGATAGAGCTTTTGCATTGCCTATATCCATTTGACAGAAAAATCAGTTGTAAGTATCCTTATCACCAACTCATATCACCTTATCATTCAGCTGGTCGAACATATGGTGCATTGTACCGTCTATCAGAGATATTCAAGTGCTATCAAATCGGTGATCTATGTGTCAATTACATGACAAATTTGAAGAAATATACTCCATTTTGTGCATCCTATATTGCTTCAGAAGGAAATATTGATGAGGAATCGGTTAGTTGGATATAGTGAGATGAATGATAAATGATATGATTGTAGAAGTTATATGTGGATACAAAGAGGGATTATGGTGATGAGATAGTGATGGAAAAGTTATTGGCAGAAGAAGATGTTCGTATAGAATGGTTGATTCAAAGGGAGAAGCTTGATAATGATATTTATCCTATTTTGTGTGTTGATAATGGTTTTTATAATATTGAGAAACGTATCCGATAAATATGTTCCTCTGTCTGTTTTTTGAAAATCGAAAAAAATGTTGATTTAGAGACGAGTTGCAGCTGGTCAAAGTTGGTGTGCAATTCGCAGACCGGTATTTGGCGAAAAAGCAGACCCGTTTTCTTCTCTGCGTCTCTCAATGGTCAAAAAGCAGACCGGTTTTCTGGAAGAGACGCAGAGAAAGAAACGGGTCTGCATTTTGAGCACTTTCTCAGAAAGAGCAGTGTGATGTTTGGAATATTGATGTTCCGTTATTGAATTATAATTATGCTGTCTCCGAAAAAATACTGTTTGAATAATTTGTCTGAATGGAAAATATTATTGATAACAGGCATCCTCTTTTGTGTATTGATATGCATTATCATACTCAGAAAAATATGAGACGACATTTTTATATTGTTCGATGGGAACACCCCGATCATTCCGCAACACAATAAATAAAACGATCATTTATTGCACTAGTCCAAATATACGTCACAACAAATACCGCGATAATCCCTGTTGTGACGTGAAATATTGCCCTCCTATCGTTTCCCCATACAAGGTTCATTTCATAGAATAACCATGTTGATACTAACCTATATACTGATATTACAATCGATCACAAGTATAGATACTACTAGACATACTGACAAGAAATTGGTATTTGTACAAGGGGTAAGATTCATAGATTCATAGATTCATAGATTCATAGATTCATAGATTCATAGATTCATAGATTCATAGATTCATAGATTCATAGATTCATAGATTCATAGATTCATAGATTCATAGATTCATAGATTCATAGATTCATAGATTCATAGATTCATAGATTCATAGATTCATAGATTCATAGATTCATAGATTCATAGATTCATAGATTCATAGATTCATAGATTCATAGATTCATAGATTCATAGATTCATAGATTCATAGATTCATAGATTCATAGATTCATAGATTCACAATTTTAGATTTGGAGGCATGGTGATAGAACACCTCAAAGTAGATACAAAACTCAATCGATCAAGGATGAAGACTGGAAAAAGTTGGTGTTTGAAGGATACGGTATCCAGGAGGGTATATATGGTCAACTGACACAGACCGGTTTCCACCAACACCAACACCTTGGCAAACTCCTCCGCCATCGGTACATCACCACAATATACCCCAATTTCCTACCATCAACCTACAACACAACCGTCATTAATATCATATCAACTAACAAAAATCGAACAGTATTCTCCGCAATGGCAAATCTTCAAGGAATGTATCAACCGACTGATAATATCAATATCAAAGTGATTGATAATTATGAGATGGATTGTGTCAATAATATGCAGTGTAAATGTGCAAGGAGAAGTATGTTGCAACGGGAGGCACAGAAGAGGGAGGTATATCAGGATGTGATCACTGATAAGAAGGTTTGTTATCAGTGATAAGAAATGAGTGCTGATGAGAGATATTTTAGTTTGTCAAGTTGATAACTTTGGTGAGAAACAAGACACAAACAGAGACAACTGATAAGAATATGTGGAAGATTTATGATAATTATAACTGCGAGAAGATTCATTTTGGTGCTCAGAAACTGAATTGGAGCGATTTGGAGCCATATCATCGAATGTTCAACATGTTCACTTCTGGTATATACCATCCAAGTGATCATATCACTGATAATATTCAACATATTCGAATTTGGCCGATTATGAGTGCAATTATGGCGAGAGCTGAGCAACATGACAAGAATCCTGACCTGAAGTATCATGTTTATTCATCGCATGATATGACGATTTTCTCGATATTGACCGCTTTTGGTTTGGAGGATAAGGCTGGCGAGAAATATGGTGATTGGCCAGAGTATGCTGCATCGCTGTTTTTCGAGTTTTTTGTTGATAAGGATGGAGAGAAGTTTTTCAAGGTGAACTTCATCTTTTTTTCCGGAGTGATTTGGAGCATTTTGAGCCGAGATACAGTGTTTGTGCAAAAAGCAGACCGGTTTCTTTCTCTGCGTCTCTCAATGGTCAAAAAGCAGACCGGTTTTTGTGAGAGACGCAGAGAAAAAAACGGGTCTGCTTTTTGCACATTGAGAGACGCAGAGAAAAAAACGGGTCTGCTTTTTCGCCATTGAGAGACGCAGAGAAAAAAACGGGTCTGCTTTTTCGCCATTGAGAGACGCAGAGATAAAAACGGGTCTGCTTTTTCGCCATTGAGAGACGCAGAGAAAAAAACGGGTCTGCTTTTTCGCCATTGAGAGACGCAGAGATAAAAACGGGTCTGCTTTTTGCACACTTTCCTAAAAACACTCAAACTTCTCATTTTTCAGCTGATCTACCGCAAAAACGCGACTGCCAACTTTGAAAACATGACAAAATACATCAAAAACTGCGACGAACACTTCTGCCCAATGAGTGTACTTATCACCAAAACAATGAAACATCGATTGGATAAATCTATCACTGAGGTATATACTTGAGGATCGTGTCGATATCATAATTAGGTGTTTTGTAGACTTGTCAAGATATCCATCTGGAAATGAACAATGCCCAATCTGGATCGAAATACGTGTTTTTCCCATTTGCCATACTTTTCTACATTTTTTATTGTATTTACTGATTATAAAACTGGGTATTTATTGAGCTAGCCATAAAAATTGATTTTCGGGTTTTTGTGAAATAAATCTTTCGGATTTTATATTGCTATATACATAGTTCATGTTCAGAAAAGCACTATATTGCTTTCACGGAGAAAAAAAGAGGCACATTTCGAGACGAATTACAATTTTTCGAAGTATTTTGTGCAATTCGCAGACCCGTTTTTTTCTCTGCGTCTCTTCCAAAAACCGGTCTGCTTTTTGACCATCGTGAGACGCAGAGAAAGAAACGGGTCTGCTTTTTCGCCAAAAACCGGTCTGCGAATTGCGCACCAACTTTGAACAGCTGTAACTCGTCTCAAAATCAACATTTTTTCAAATTTCAAAAAACAGGGAGAGGAATATATTTATCTGATACTTTTCTCGACATTATAATAACAATTATCAACATTCAAAACAGGATAAATATCATTATCAAGCTTCTCCCTTTGAATCAACCATTCTACACGAACATCTTCTTCTGCCAATATCTTTTCCATCACTATCTCATTACCATATTCCCTTTTCGTATCGATATACAATTTCTACAATCATATTACTTATCATTCTTATCACGATATCCAACTAACCGATTCCACTTCAATATTTCCTTCTGAAGCTATGTAGGATGCACAAAATGGAGTATATTTCTTCAAATTTGTCATGTAATTGACACATAGGTCACCGATTTGATAACACTTGAATATCTCTGATAGACGGTACAATGCACCATATGTGCGACCAGCTGAATAATAAGGTGATATGAGTTACTGATAAGGATACTTACAACTGATTTTTCTATCAAATGGATATAGGCAATGCAAAAGCTCTATCATATCAAGCAACTGACAATTGATATGATACTCCCTTTGTCTATCACTGAACAAGTGTCGGAAAAATCTGCATTTTTCTGATAGTATCTGTGTTGATTGTTATCATTATATTTATCATCATCAATACCTACTTTAGTATGTACCCTCACTGTTCCACCTTCCATGATTAAATTTGTGAAATGTTTTTTATCCGCAGAAATTTTAGATATTTCTCGATCAAACGCTTTTTCATCAATATACTTCCCATCAATTGATTTTACATATATTCGAACTGATAAATATTTGGATCCACAAAGTAACATAGGATCAATTGGTTGAATGTATTCTTCGTCCATTCCTATGTGATTGAGCCTATCTTTTTCAGTTAGTGGATTCTGGAAATGTAATTTTTTCAAGTACTGAAATAGTGTCAACTTACAAAATGCCATATAGTTTTGCGTGTGAATGTCATATCCAAATGAAAAAAGTAAAAATTCCTCTCAACTTCGACAGACAAGTATTGTACTGTATCTTCAACTCGACGGGTCACTTTCAAGCAATCATTCTCTCGCTCGATTTTGCTAAAATATATAAATAATCAATATAAAAAAATCCTGATAAATCTTACAACAATATTCCATGAAAATATTTATAAGTGATCGGTCTCTTCTTGGTCAAATATGCGAGACTGCAGCAATTTTTGTAAGGATTTAGAAATATTTTTTGAGTATTACTGATTGGAAGATTGACGAATTGGTCGGACATTACGGAGGGAAGAAATGAGCCACAAATGAGTGGAAATCGATATGGTAATAATGTATAGATTGACAGATGTAGATAAACCATTTGTCAGGGCAGATGGACAATCCATAGAACTTAGAATATTTATGAAAGCAATAACATAATGATATATATCAACAAAAAAATTAGTTATATCATAGTATCCTCTCTTCACTTCCATCCAAACTATGATCTGATACATTGACCACAACATGATCCTTCTCCTCCAAATGCCATTGTTTAAACCACTCAAAGTAACATTCTTCCTCTTTTTCAATCCTTCCTCGTACTATCTCCTCCCCATATTCCCGTTTAGTATCAATATATAATCTCTATAATAATGTCAATTATCATTCCTTCTATTCCATATCATACTAACCGATTCCTCCTCAATTCCACCTTCAAATGCCACAAATGATGCACAATATGGTGCACACTTCTTAAGGCCATCGATATAATTGACACATAGATCACTGATTGTGTAACATTTGAATATCTCGGATAATCTGTACAGGGCTCCGTAGGATATTCCAGCTGAACAAAAACTCGATTTTAGTGCTTCGCGAGCTACAGTATACTTACATGTGATTCTTCTATTGTAGGGCGGACAAGTATGTATCAGCTCAATCAAATCCATCAGATCACAATTCACATGATAGTCACTTTGTCTATCACTAAACAGTTTCTTGAAGAATCTACACTTATCCGCCAATATCTATAATCATTATTATCACTATTATGACTATCTTATCAGTCCCTTACCTTTGTATGTACCCTTACTGTTCCACCAACTGCACATCTAATATTTGCGAACATTTTTGTTTCAGCTGCAATTCGTGTCAAATCCTCTCTCAGTTTCTTAGTATCTTGATCCTTGCCATTAATTGAAAGTATTTTTACCAGCACAGAAATTTCTGTGGCATGACGGAAGCAAGTTGAGATCGGTTTTTGAAACGTATCTTCCAATATACTATTCAATCTGGTACTTTCAGACATAGGATGCTGAAAAATCACAAACATTTTATATATTTTTATATGAACAAACCATTTTAAATGTTGCTGTTTGACAACCATACCGGAATACAAACATGAGATACACTTTGATATGCCGTTGAGCATCAGCTGCCCGACGATTGATGAATATCACATCCCCTTGCCGCTCTATTCGACTGAAAATATAAAAATAGAAAATATTTTAGACTGGCCTAGATACTCACAACAGAAATCCATCAAAATATCTATAAACGTTCGGTTTCTTTGCTGATAGATGAGCATGTTTACTTGGAAAACCGCCTGAAGAAAAAGGAAATTAGGAAGAAAGTTAAAGCTTTAAAAATACACGCCTCTATAATAGTCGCCGTATTTGTATGGGTTGATATATATTTTACTATCATTGTCGTTGGGTAGACGCGTGAATTGGTATGACATTGATTTGGTAATAACTATAGTTTGTATTATGAATGACTATTGACCCTACTAATTGGTTATCAGTGACCTGCACACAGTATATTTGTTCAAGTGCCATATCGTGTGCACTAACAGTCAACATGTTACCGATCAGATAGTAGTACTGTAGAGCAAGCTCGTTATGTTCAAACTTCCGACGACTTTTGATCTACCTAGGTTCAGCTAAGAAACCGGGACAGAGATAGATGATGATCAATTGTAAAGCATCTTGAGTTATGCTCTGGAATAGTTAGGGAATACTGTAGCCTTCTGTAGATGAAGTAACCATTGTCAATACTTTCAATATCTCAGAATTAATATTCATTATGCTGTTCACAGCTTATGCGCATTTCGCAGACCCGCTTACAAAGAAAACAGACCGGTTCTTATCTCTGCGTCTCTTATTGTGCAAAAAGCAGACCGGTTTTTTACCACAATGTAAAAAAACGCTTGTTGGTCCCTCTTTATTGGTCCCTTCAAAAGTATGTCTACTCTATTTGACCAAATCAGACCTATAATAATCATATAATTTTTGAACTACAAAGCGTAGCGCAAAAAGAGTGTTTTTTTAGAGTAGATAAAAAGTGACTGTTTTTTGTCCTTTTCCCCATTTGGTGCCGTTTTGTGATGGTGTGGTGTGGAGCATGGCGTTACATAAGAAGCACATGAAGATAAGTTACATGTATTTTGTAGTGTTAATTTAGAATAGTTTCCAGAATCTTCTTTGCATCATTTGGAAGTACAAGAAGGCAACTCGATGGTCAACTGGTGCAACGAAGAATCGGGTGGTGATGGCGCATATTTGAAGAGATGAAGGGTACCAAAGCGATTGTTTTAAACTTCCAAAAGTATGTTATATGTTGGGGATAGTTGAGATCGGTCTGGGGATAGATTGGGACCCAATAGAAATATATGTAGATGTCATAGAACAACTGGAAGTTTTCCTGAACAATTATCGTTCACTTTGATATTGATGGCGTAGTCACTGGTCACTGTAGTTTTAGAAAAAAAGACATCAAATAAAAAATCGCAGGAGGAGAGTGTGTGCGTTATTGTTTGTCTAATATTCCTTTAGAAATCCACACTATACGTGTCATAGTTCAGATTTTGACGCTCTGTGGCATCCACAGATGTTTATTATGATAGATAAAAATAGGTAGAAGTCACGAGTCGAGGAACTAAAATTGAAAAGGCTCCAAATTCCATGGAATCTGATTTTTATCCGTTTTTCTGGAAATGTGGAGATGAACTTATTTTTCGGAATTTGGAAAATGTATATTTTGAGGCCGAATACGGCTATTTGACGGATTTTGTGCAACTTGCAAACCAGTTTCTTTCTCTCCGCCTCTCACACGGTCAAAAAGCAGACCGGTTTCTGACGCCACAATAAGAGACGCAGAGAAAGAAACCGGTCTGCTTTTTCGCCAAAAACTGGTCTGCGAATTGCACACCACTTTTGAGTAATTCCAATTAGTTCAAAATGGATTTGAATTTTGCAATGAGAAAAACGAACAGTGACAATGCGAGTTGTGATGATTTGATGATTAGAACGATATCATTTTTGCCCACATTTCCACCTCATCTTGATAGAAATTTATTACAAACTTGAAAATTTTTATTTTCTCCTCCGAAACTTATAAGATTTTCGATCTACCACAATTCTCATAAAACACTTGATATGAGGATTATATTCCAATTTTGAAACTCGAAAAATAAATCACAAACTTCATCACCTGAAAATGATGAAGGAGATATTCCATTTTTGAAGCACAAAAAAATACCAAGTTTGAGCCAAGATGCGCCCGTGCGCATTTTGCAGACCGGTTTTCTTCTTTGCGTCTCTCATTGTTACGCACTATCTTCTAAATTTGATAGTTCTCGCAGTGATAAGACAATCGCGTAGTTTAACTGTTATAATAATAATTAGCATGGTGAGGAAAAAATTTTTGTTATTATTTTTTCCCTTATATTCCTTCCTGATTTTCTTGAGTTGAATTAGATAAGTTGGAGCGTTTTTTGGGGGTTTGCAGCACTCTTGTTGCAGAGAAAAGCTCTAAAAAATTCCTCGAATTAAGATTTTCACCTGTTTTTCTGAAATGCTTGTTATGTGTAGATTATTCTCTGTTTTAAAATTTCGGAAAATGTTCATTTTGAACCGAGATACGACTATTTGGCGCATTTTGTGCATTTCGCAGACCGATTTATTTCTCTGCGTCTCTCGCATCGTCAAAAAGCAGACCGGTTTTGACGAGAGACGCAGAGAAAGAAACGGGTCTGCTTTTTGCACATTGAGAGACGCAGAGATAAAAACCGGTCTGCTTTTTCACCAAAAATCCGGTCTGCGTATGTCGCAACACTTTTGAGTAATTTTACTGACACAAATGGAACTTTTGAAATATGCAAAACGAACGTGATAAGACGATTTGTGAGAATTTGAGAGGAGGAAAACTAGTAGATGGTCATATTTTCACCCTCAGTATCAGAGATGTGCCACAAATTTTTAGACCAGCCAGTGTATGTATACCTGATTTTCTTCTCCAAAACTTATAGAAATTCCTATCTAAAAGAGGAGTTTGAAAACCCGAATTTCGAGCCCACGTGCATTTTAGTTTTCTACTCCGTGCCTCTCATTTTCACTATTTTGAAAATCAAGTTCATCGAAAAAGACGAAAATATCAGTATTTTGAAATCTGCAGTACTCGAAAAATCACGTTTGTTGGCATTTGTGATGAATTCAAAAAAGAAAATTCGACTATTCATCACTATTTGGGTTCTATAAACGAGAAAAAACTGATTAGATAGAACTGTTATCAATTCCAAATCTTTTTTCCAAGAAGAATAAACCTCTCCCCCTTTTTAAAAAGTGGTCTTGTTGCGAAAAAACATGTTTAAAACTATGGCATCAGCTCATTTGGGACAACTTGTTGACCATTATCAATGATATTTTTAGGAAGGAATGAATAGGTTCACTTGTAACATATAAGAGGAAAATATGTCATAGATTATTGCTTTTGTTGGCCGAAAAACAATGGAATTTTGAAATTCAAATAGAAGTGTTATCAGTTTTGGAAAGTTTTTCAACTAGGGAAAAATATGGATAAGTGTTTCGCTTTTATTTGGATTTTCCAGTCGAGAAAGACGCATTATAATTGATTTTTGACGATATAATCAATCGAATTTTTGTTTCAAGACATTTTCTCTGATAAAAACGATGGAAAAAATGTCCATAATAGACTCATCAGAGAGCAACAATCAAATCTTTCCTTCTCAAAATCCCCTGTTTTTCATTCCTTTTGTCGATTTGCCACTTTGTTTTCATCAGTTTTTTTTTTTCAAATTCGCACCAATCCTCCTCATCAGTTATCAGTTCATCCTTCATATCCATATCTACTACCTTTTCAGTGATCAAAAAGTGAGAAATGATTCGAATATTAAACACAATATCAATAAGAATTCACAAAATTTATCAAAATTTATGATCATAAAAACTTGTGAGAAAACAACTTAGAACAAACAAGTTACTTTGAAAAGAACGAATTACGATAAAGAATTAGATAACAATAGATTTAAGCCTTGGCCGCATTTTTTACGATGTTTTTCACAAGTTTCATTTTTTGTGAAACTAGAGCAAAGTTTTTTGGAATAGAAATGTAACAGTTTGTAATAATTTGAAATGTATCATGTTTTTTTGAATAGAAATGTAACAGTTTGTAGTAATTTGAAATGTATCATGTTTTTTTGAATAGAAATGTAACAGTTTGTAATAATTTGAAATGTATCATGTTTTTTTGAATAGAAATAGAACAGTTTTGAATAATTTTTTCTGTGAAGAACATCGCATAAAACATGACCAATACCTAGACTGAAACTCACAACTGTGTCAAATAGCTTAACAACAGTTTCCCATCCTTTTCATTGATCAACTTCCAGAACAATCCCTCATAGTTTTCTTCAACAACATTCTCCTTCGCCTCCCATTGTGGACCAAGAAGCAATTCATATCTCACTTCGACGCCTTCCATCTTTGTATGACTATCAATTACACTAGTGATTTCAGGAGTAGTAATCATGTTCTCAGTAAATGGACAGAATACAATTACAGCATCACTGATTGCAGTTTTGTCGATATACTTTAGTTGTTGATCGAGCTGAAAAATCAAAAATCAAAATCAAAAAGATGAAAATTATGACTAACCATCTGCTTTTGTTCTTTTTCTCCTACTTTCATTCCTTTAATGCCGCCTATCATCAGATATACTTTGTTTGCCTTTTCAGCAATTTTCATCTGCAAAATGAAACCGTTTTTATATATTCTTTTCCAAAACTCACATTAATTCCATATCTTGTGTCGATCATAGCAATACAATTCGTCACTTGTACGGCATTTTTCCCAACAATGACCATTGCAATCACTTCAAAGCCCATAGATGTTCGCTCAACTTCTGTTATCAAATCTCCGCATTTTTCTGGTTTTTCGAGAATCTTGACATGGCAATCCAATCCAATCAATCCTAAAAACAAGACATTGTTAGACGTTTTAGTCATTGAAAATAATTTATTCACAGGAAAAATCCTCGAAATGATTTCAAGCTAGTCTAGCAACTTTTTTCTGTTGGTTTCCTCATTTCTTTTATTTTTTGGTTATAAATTCAAACACTCACCTCGAATATTCTTCATAATCTTAATCTTCTCTTGCTTGCTTCCAGGAAATTCGCTCAAATCCAAACAGATCGATTGCCAATCATTCTTCAAATTTCGTAATCTTTGATGAGATTCCTGTAAAAAATCGAATAAAACATGGATAAAAAATTGAAAAAACTTACATCGTCGATTAGCTCACCAAATTTTGAGCCTTTTAGATTCATTTTGAATCGAAATTCACCGAATTTAAGATGAAATTAGAGCGAGAATACGTAGAAACAGACGGCTTCGTAAATCAAAAAGTGATGGGTCTCGCCACGATTTTACGAATAATGCAACCGCCCTTTAATCCATGAATTTTGAAAAATACAAAAGTATCAATTTTCCAGTTTTAAACTCAAAATAATAATTTTTCACATCCATTTTCATCATTAAAACCCTCATATTACCCCTAGATATGCTCATTTAGCACTATTTTCATCATTTTCAGCCCAAAATCCAAAAATCTATCCGTTTTTTCGTCTCAAAAATTTTTTCCTCTATTTTCAAAAGTTCTTTCACATATATCTTCAATTTCTATCATCAATATATGTTCTCTTATCACTATTCTATCATATTTATCCGCTTTTTCGATCATACTCTCCATTCTCCGCCCATTTTTCTACTTTTTAGGCCTATATATTTTGATTTCAATTTTTTCAGGTAAAATGGTCGATTTGGAGCAAAAAAGGAGAAGGACAAGGATTCGGTGAGTCTTTTATATTTTTAAAAATCCTTGAAATATCCAAAAATGAGCCAGTGATACTGGAAGAGAGCCATGCTCAATTTTTTTGTAATTTTTTCGAGAAAAAATTCAAATACCTTGGAAATCAAAGATCTTGAGTCGGATAATGATGATTTTCATCGAAAAACAATTGTGGACCCTCCAGAGAGCACTGACATCGAGAAGAGGCACATATTGTTGCTCAATTTGCTCATCTACAAAAATTCCAACAAAAAACATACGTTGTGTTCACTCTTCTCGATGTCATGCTCTCCAATTTTTCGGAAAACATTCAAAAATGTTCCACCATGGTCTAGGTGCTCTTTTGAGCCCTTGCTCATGATTTTTTCGACAAAAATCGGCAGTTTTCCACAAAAATTGAGCTGGACCAATGGCTGGTGGGCTCCGCCGTTTTTTATCGATTCCAAATTCCTAAAAAATATTTCTGGTTCTTCAAGTGACCCACAAGATCATGAAAATCAATATTTTCCAACTAAATTTTTCCTCGAAAGTCACAAAAAACTCATTAGACCCGTAAAAGTGATCATTTCGCTGATATGGGGGTACTGTAGGAGCGAAAAGGGTCCCACAAAAAAAGTGCATGAGATAAAAAATTATTTTCTTATGAAAAAAGGATCTACACGATCATGACTAGGATCCATAAAAGTTTCGGGACCCAAAAAGTTTCGTTATTCGTGGTGAGACCCAAACCACTTCATTAGCCCTAGATATCGATTTTTCTAGATAAAAAAGACGAAAATATAGTATTTTTCTGCTTCAAAAATATTCTACCAGCTTTTTTCCTAATATTGTCAAGATCCTGAGAAATTTGAAACATCCAAAAGAAATGCGGGACCCGAGAAATGACCATTTGAAGTCATAAAATGACACTTTTTGTCTGTTTTTGTCCTTGAACATGTCATGGAGTCATTTTTCGCTACCAGTCAATTCTACAGTTTCAAAATAGAGGATTTTGATGATGATCTACCCAAAATTTCAAGGAAAATTGAAACATAAAATCCTCAAAATCTCTAATATTCCCAATCAATATATGTATCTTGCAGGATCAGGCAAGGGACAACAATTGGCGGCGAACAAGGAATCGATGAATAGGAGTAGGTTTATAATTTTTTGTATTTTTTATCTTAATAAATATTATATTTTTGATCATTCTTTTGGTATTTTTTGATAAAAAATATGATTTTTCCATCCAAAAAAAAGGAAAGAAACAGGCGCATTCTCTCCTCTTCCATCCTCGTTTGCGGTCTTCTTCGACAATTTTTGTAGCTCATAAGGAGTTATATTGATCCGAAAAGTTGTTTCGTGACGAAATTTGAATAGATATCGATTGATATTTTTTGCAAAACTTTGAAATCCGTGTTTTCGAACTTGAATTTCTAACCAAAATTACCTGCAGTTGAACCTAATTTTGAGGTTTGTCAAACCTTTTTTCCATACAATTCATAGAATCAAGGGAAAATTTTTCTGATTTCTATGCAATTTTTGATTCAAAAACTATGATACTCGCTCATTTTTCTATTAACAAAAGTATCAAAATATGATATATTCGCCATCTATATCTGACAATTAAACCTATGTCATTCCCCCGATATTCCTCCCTTCCTATTCACACCCAAACTTATCACATAATTTGCCATTTCCTTTCGATTCAATGCATGCTGTCCATCTTGTCTACCACTCGATCTTTCTCCGACTATTTTGCCCTCTCTTGTTCCTTCTCGACCAGTGAACCTCCACCATTTCCATCCATTTTGTGCTCTATTTCAACTTGGGTCGAGTGGGTCGAACTTGGGTCGAACTTGGGTCACCTGTAGATTACACAAGCCCATCTCCGTTCATTTTTTTTGAAACTTATCTAACGGTTATTTGTCCTTCTAGTGGTATCTATGGTTCTTCAACTATCCATACGCCAATCACCACTCTCCTCCATATCGCCCAATCCAATTCCTTCCCGTATTCCTTCCGATCACTCATGTCCATTCGAATCCAGCCATTTTTCTTCTAGAATCCTCATCCAATCATCTCCATCCAAGTTTTGCCACCTTCTTGATACCCATACAAACTCGATAGCTGAAAATATCAACATTAGTTCAATCGGTACAATTCGAAACTTATCTGCAAGGTACTATCCATTTCCTCGATTTTCACCATCGATCCATTGTAGCTGTTGCCATTCACCGATTTCTTCTTTGCCTCATTCCATCCATTGTAGTTGTTGTTGTCAGCAGTGTCCTTTGCATTCCATCCATCTCTATCCATCCATTCCTTCCTTCCCTATAAATATAATTGATAATGGTCAATAAGTCGTCCCAATTTCTATATATCCCCTCTAACATGAATCGTCCTAATGGGTCTCGAAACGACAATTATACGACACTTTGAGTACATGATTTTTCCAACGTTTCTTGTATCTAGAAATGAGCAAATACCGTAGTTTTGAACATGTTTCTTTCGCAACAAGACCATTATTACAAAAGGACCGGGTTTTTATTTTTATACGAATAAAAATTTGGGATTGATAATAGTTCTATCTGATCACTTTTGTCTTGTTGATAGAACCCCAAAAATGATGTATACTCTAATTTTCTAGCTCCAAAAATATCGAATAAAGTCGTTTTCCGAGTAAATCACAAATTTCACAATACTGATTTTTCCGTCTTCAAGGTTGAGATACCGTAACTTCGAAAACAGTGGGTAACAATGAGAGACGCAGAGAAGAAAATCGGTCTGCAAAATGCACATAGGCGCATCCTGGCTTAAACTTGCTATTTTTTAGAGCTCCAAAAATGGAATATCTTCTTCATATCAAATTTTTTACGGAAATAGTTGTTGATGGGAAATTCCATAAGTTTCGAAAGAGATAATCAGCGATAGACCTACATTTTCATGGCATAAATTTTGAGGAACATCGATATTATCAATGGGTGAAAATATGAGCAAAAATGACACCAAATAGTTTCCCTTCTAATCATCAAATCGCCTTAGAACTGTCGATTTTTCGTATTTCAAAAGTTTCATCCATTTTTAAGCGATTTGAAATGTTCAAAAGTGGTGCGCAATTCGCAGACCGGTTTTTGGCGAAAAAGCAGACCGGTTTATTTCTCTGCGTCTCTCGTCAAAACCGGTCTGCTTTTTGCACATTGAGAGACGCAGAGAAAAAAACCGGTCTGCGAATTGCACAAAATGATTCAAACACTCGTCTTTCGGCTCAAACATGAATTTTTCGGTTTTTCAAAAAGGAGGGAAGTCTACACATAACAAGATTTTCAGAAAAAAACAGATAAAAATAATATTTTATGAAATTTTGAGTATTTTTGGGTAGCAAGACCACCGACTACTCTTATCTAAAACTTTTAGACCTCTATCAAATCAGCAAGGAATTATAAGGTAAAAAATGGTGGAATACAAGTGTGACAATTCATAATTTTCCGATTTTTCGTCGCTTTATAACTGATAGGATCCCCACAAACGCTCATAATTCATCTAAAATAGAGGTTTATGAACACTAAAGTTCATCTAATTCTTATTTTTTTGGTCCTTGCACTTCTGACTAAATGAGAAATAGTAACAAAGTTCAAGTTCTTGGTTACTATGAACACCATTTCCAAAAAACTACAGTAACCCTCATTTTCAAAACTTTCAAATATCAGGACAACAATACTACCAATATCAAGGAAAACTATGATGGATAGAGACGACTACTATCTACTTATATCAATCAAAATAAACATCTGTGGATGCCACAGGAAGTCAAATTCTGAACTATTATACTAGTAGTTATGATTTCAAAAGGGATAGTTGAGGAGCAACAAAGCTCCAACTCTCATCTCACAATATTCGAAGAAATATTCCTAGGTTAATTCAATGGTCATAGATCTATGGGAAAGAAGGCATAGAACCTATTTTTGGTTACCCTTTTCTAAAAACTACAGTAACCCATATCCTCAAAACTTTCAAATATCTAGATAACAACAACATCAATATCAAGGGAAGCAATGATGGATCTATTGTTCCTTCCTATTGTGATATTTATATTTCTACCATGTCCCTTCTCTATCCCACGTCATATCCCTAATATCCCCAATTGATATGATACCTTTTCCCAATCCAATCGATTGCTCCTGCTCATCCTTCCCCTTCCAAATCGCTCCACCATGACCCGAACCCATTGTTTTGCATCTAGTCGTTGTTCTTCATTTTTGCCCCAACTGGTCATCTTGCTGCTGCTTGATGTGAAGACGTCGCTGAAAAACTTTCAAAATTATCACATTATAAAATTGGGAACTTATCTTGTATTTGATATTTGCCTCCATTGCTGCGCAAAACCACACCAACCTTCACACCAACACGAACGACGACGACACGCAAATGGAGAAAATAACGATACTATCCTTCCCCCTTGTCATAGGAAAATCACTATTCTCGCGCCAAAGGTAGATCAAAAAAATCTGATAGGTCTGATATGGTAAAATAGAGTAAACATATTTTTGTGTGAAGGAGGACCAATAAACAACTTTCTCATTGACAATGAACTTGACTATTATGTGGTATTACACGATTGGTGTGTTGCTGCTTTTCATTTGATTGATAATCATATTACGTTGATTGTTATGATTGTGGAGGCGGTTTTTAATCTGTGAGTTTTCTTGCAATTATGTAGATCACATTATGAGGATTCCAAATATTTTTAGAGTTTCAAATAATATTTAATTTGAGTCAAGTTGTGAGGGTTGAAAGATGGTGTGCAAAAAGCAGACCGGTTTTTATCTCTGCGTCTCTTCAGAAAACCGGTCGACGCAAGTTCTAGGCCACGGCGGCCGCGGCAATAGCGTTTTTGAACATTGCGCTGCGGAAATCTCAAAAACTAGACACTTTCATAAAATTGTAAGTACATTTTCGGAATCCTGAAGTCATTTTCTACCTTACAGGCCATATTCCGTTTACAAAAAAGCAAACTTATTTTTTTCGAATTTTTGACAGCCGATTTCTTCCGTTTTATTGGAAATCATGCATTCCCTTAGTGTTGTTTTGTTGAAAAGCCGTATCAAAAACCACTGTTGTATAAAAAATGTGCAATCCAGGCATTTTAACCATCAAATTATGCTGATTTTTAGTTAAAAACCTTATTTGTAACGTTTTTTACGCAAAAAAACGCCCGAGTTCGTGATTTTTTGTTTCAAATCGAGCATGAATGAATCGTTCAACACTTCCTAAACCGTTTTAATTTTTTTGAGTTTCGAAATTACGAGATAATGGCTGAAAAGCGATTCTTAAAATTCAAATGTATGTTTCGCGCCATCAAAAGTGTATGTACTTTCTTGCACACCGTAAGACCCTATTGCCTCACTCAAACAGCCGTGCGGTCTGCTTTTTGCACAGCGAGAGACCCAGAGAATAAAACCGGTCTGCTTTTTCGCCAAAAACCGGTCTGCAAAATGACCACTCACTTTAAACATATGTAACTTGGTTCAACATCAATATTTTTTCAATCCCAAAAAAGTTTTGGAATTCTGGAATTCTATCCTCATGATAAATGCCTTTGCTTTAGAAAAAGTATTTAAAAAATTACTCACGGAAAAAATGAAAATAAGAGATGAAAATAAACGTGTTCACTTCTTCGTTGTATGTTTATTTCGGAATATTGAAATTATAAAAAATGGTAAGCTCGTCTACAGTATGCTACAGTATTCCTATCTATTCCAGAGCATAACTCAAGATGCTTTACAATTGGTCTCCACATATCTCTCCCCAGCTTCTCGACTGAATCTAGCTGGTGTAGATCAAAAGTCGTTCGGTGTTTGTGCATAGTAAGTTTGATCTACCTATCGTATCCCAATACTGTACTTTTAGTTGGCGTGATGTCAAAACCGTAATATTCGATGATGTTGATGTTACATTAGCCGCTGCCAATTTCCAACATTCATACAATCACTATAGTGATAAGAGTGATGAGGTAAGTGGGCGTGGTCTACAGTATACCTACAGTATTCTCAGCTCATTGACCAACGTGTTCAATCAATGCGTCTAGCCTATGAAATGTGTCCATCATTGAAGCGACTTATTATTCAAACTAGGCTCCGCCCATCAGATGTTGCTCTTCTGAATTCGATGGACTTGAAAATCACGAAGCTGTACATAAGCACGGAGAATCTGAAGTAGGTACAGTAACCCAATATATCTACAGTATGATAATCTACAGTATCCCTGAACTACCAACTTTCAAGAGACTTCGCAGTCTTCACATTGTCTTCAACTCGACAAAGAAGCTGAAAGTGATGAATTGTATTGGTACGCATGTTCTTACGGTAGATCACTTGAGTACTGTAGTTAGTCATACTGTAGAATTTTCAGAAAATATTCAGTGCAAGTTTGAGACGAATATGCCTGACGGATGTATATTTGACGAAGAATCTGATGGTGAAATTGACGGAGATGGAGAATCTGATGTATCTGGATTTGATTGGATGTATTGTGGATACGATGGTTGGAGAGAAATATGTTGAATATTTAGGTTGGTTCTATGGTCATAGAATCTAGTCATAGAACCTCAGAAAGCATAGATTTATGGCATAGAATTCTATAAAATTGTAGAAACTCTGAGAAATAGAGTATAAGTATGCATAGATCTATGGAACATTGAACAATTCTATGACATAGAACTTGACAGGATCTATGGGACAAAAGACATAGAATCTATGGAAATAGATCTATGCCAGATCATCTTATTCTATGTTATAGAATTCCATAGAATCATAGAAACTTCGGAAAGAGAAATAGAACTATATATCGATATATGGTAGATCGCTTGATTTTATGGCATAGAACTTGAAAGGATCTATGGGACATGTGTCATAGAATCTCTGATATCATAGATCTACTCCAGATTACCGGATTCTATGGTATAGAATTGTGAGTAGTCATAGAATATTTGGAAGATGAGAGCATAGATCTATGAAATATTTCTTGATTCTATGATAAAAAACTTGGAAGATTCTATGAAAAATGACATAGAACCTCTGACAGCATAGATCTATGATGTGATAGAACTATGCATAGATCTATGGTAGATTGTTTGATTCTATGGCATAGATCTTGGAAAGGTCTATGAAAAAGGTGGCATAGAACCTAGATAAATATAGATCTATAACTTACATTTTCATAGAATTTCATAGAACCATAACATCCATAGAATCCCTAATTCCAGAAAAATGCACCAAACTCGAGGAGCTCTCCCTCCCACCATCCATGTTCTCCTTCACCAAACCCGACAAATCCATCCACCTAAACCTAAAAAACCTGTCAGTCGAGAAGTTGTCCCTCTACATGGATATATTCGATGAAACCAACTTCACCAATCAACTCACCACATTATTCAACACCAAATTGAAGGTGTTGGTGTTATTTGGCAATTATATTGGTGTGGCGAAATGGAAGAAATTGAAGGATGTGAAGAAGATATTGGTGAGGAGCTAATCCTAATTTATGGGAATATACGGATGTTTTAGATTCTATTCGGACCAAATGAGTCGATTGTGTCAGTTCCACAAGCTAATTTGACACAAATCAAGCTGATATCCCATCTGATCCGCGGTCCACCGTATATATTGCCAGAATATCGTAATGGTGGTCCAAATGAGCATTTGAATCTTCCACTAGAGTCCCTCAACTTCCGCTTCAATTTGACTGATTGGCAGGTGAATCATTTGGCCGGTCATGAGGAAGTTGGCTCGATCCGTCGTCGTCTTAATGCTCAATCGGATGAGGATATGATCTATGAAGGTGTGAGACTTCCACCGGTGCCTGGGGAGCAAGTGATGCACCACAACCCGTTTCGTGGTGCAGTGGCTGGTAGAGGAATGCGGGGAGCACGTCGAGGAGGGAACCGAGGAGGAAGAGGAAGAGGAAGGAGAATGGTTGCGACTCGCGAGCAGGCTGGTAAGGTTTTCACTTGATCAGATCTCTCAATGTGCAAAAAGCAGACCGGGTTTTTTCTCTGCGTCTCTCAATGTGCAAAAAGCAGACCGGTTTTTTCTCTGCGTCTCTCAATGTGCAAAAAGCAGACCCGTTTTTTTCTCTGCGTCTCTCGTCAAAACCGGTCTGCTTTTTGACCATTGAGAGACGCAGAGAAAGAAACCGGTCTGCTTTTTGACCATTGAGAGACGCAGAGAAAGAAACCGGTCTGCTTTTTGACCATTTTCTACAGATCTTGCACCCCGTGCTCCGCGTGCAAACATGGCTCCAGTCCCAGTGTTTAGTCCATCATCAACAAGCACAGCTTCACCACCGACTCCACCACCAGCACCAACGAATCCCAACAATGGTCAAAATAACAGCGGAAGAGACAATCCCGCTCATTTCTGAGATTATCCTCCTTTTTTGTGATTGATAAGAGTTATTGATAAACTTATTTTTGGTGATTGTTGTGTTTATTTGGTGTTTTTTTTTCGAAGGATCAAGCTTTTCGATGATAAATAATGTTTGAAAATATTTTTTTCTAGTTAATTTGGAGCATTTTGAGCCGAGATATAGTCGACCAAAGTTGGTGGTCAAAAAGCAGACCGGTTTTTATCTCTGCGTCTCTCAATGTGCAAAAAGCAGACCCGTTTTTTTTCTCTGCGTCTCTCAATGGTCAAAAAGCAGACCTGTTTTTTTCTCTGCGTCTCTCAATGTGCAAAAAGCAGACCGGTTTTTTTCTCTGCGTCTCTCGGCGAAAACCGGTCTGTTTTTTGACCATTGAGAGACGCAGAGATAAAAACGGGTCTGCTTTTTCGCCAAAAACCGGTCTGCAAAATGCGCACAACTTTGAACCGCTGTATCTCGCCTCAGAAATGACATTTTTCAATGTTTGAAAAAGCATTCGAATCCTCACAATATTTTTATTCATAATTTTCACAAAGTAAGCTAATTCATAACACAAGTTAGGGAATTTTTTACAAATTAAAAGTGTCAATCGGCTGAATCGGATATCTCTCGCCGTCATCCCTCTCCGAAAACAGATTTGAATTGACGGTAGTTGAGAAGTACCAAGAGTTATGGTTACCGTATCGAACATAGTAGAAGCTGAAACTTTGGGTTACTGTACTTGAACTACAGTACTACCATACCCATCCAATGGTACTTCATAGATCCAACTATCGATTTGAGATAGTGCCGGTCTCTCACATCCAACTGTCATCTCTCTCCATTTTTCCATCTCCTTCTACAAAAAATCATAGAATTTCATTGACCATGCCATAGAACCTACCGTATCCTCCTCACACCAAAACAAGAAATAGTGGAAGTTTGATTCATTATGCAGGTAGAATCTAACCTTATCACCCTTCTTCCATTCATACTTTTGTACAGTATACCTACCAGCCGGTACTGTAACCGCCACCATCTCCACCGTATCATCCTTCACCAACTTGGGAAATGGTGCATATGGTGTTGATATATGGTGTGATAGTTCGCCACCAAGATCGATAGGAAGGTGGGTTGGGTGGATGTGTTTGGTGATATCGGAATCGGTGGATATTTCAATTTTTGATTTGTAGTCCGATGGGAGGAATGGTGAACAGGCTTGGTGGAGGACGTTGACGAAGGATGGGGCGTTGATGATGATGATCTTTTGGAGGAGTTGGGGGTAGTGGTCGAAGAGGGTTCCCCACATGATACGGTAGGGTCCTGGAAAAATTTAGAGGTGTAAGGTGGAGCGCGAATGCATTTTGAAAGTTTCAAAATGTTTGAATTCTTATTATGATGCATGTGCGCTCCACCGAAATTTTTGAAATTCATGATGCAAGCACGCCCTTTCGAACTAATTGGGATGTAAAAGTGTTCTAATGAACTTTTCAAGTGCTATTGAGTTTTAAGATGTTCGAAATTTCGGAATAATGCAATTACGCTCCACCGAAACAGTTGAAACTAACAGGGTGATTTGATGCATATGCGCTCTATTGAACAAATTAAAATGCAATCGCGCTCTAATGAACTTTTCAAGTGTTTGAATTTTTCAGAAGGATGCAAATACGCTACACCGAAAGGGTTGAAACTTTTCGGGTGATGCATATGCGCTCTACAAAACTATTTAGAATCAAGTGCGCTCTACCGAACTTTTCAAATATTTTTAGATAAAGTAAGTGTGCTCTATTGCAATATTCAGAAAACGAAAATGCGCTCTATTGAACTACTTGAAACGCAAATGCGCGCTAATGAACTTTTCAAGATAATGGAAGTGCGCCCTATCGAACACAGTGCAATAGAGCGCACTTTCTGCAACCCTTACCAGTCAACACAGAAATCAATTTGGTGCTAAACGAAATTCCATCCAAATCCATCACAAACAATCCGCCACTTTGCTTGCCAGTACGACGCTCCGCCGCAACCACCTTCTGATGTACCGTTTCCATCATTCTCAACTTGATTCGAATGAATTTGTTCATCTGTACAATAAAAAATTTTTTGAAAAAATCCCAAAAAAAATAATACTTGAACATTATCCACCAATCCAGAAATATCAATCTTCCCAGTCTTCTCAAACATGAACACCTTGTTATCATCCGGATGATTTTGGCCAACAACATCGATCGGAACATATTTGATGAGCTCATCCTTCTCCAATTCCTCGGAATGAACCATTCCATCCAAGTCAATCGTCTTCCGAATGTTCAAATGTCTCTTGAGCGCCTACAAAAAAGCTTTCGACCACGGCAGGACTCGAACCTACAATCCCCAGATTCGAAGTCTGGTGCCTTATCCATTAGGCCACGCGGCCACATTTGCCGGACGCTACTCTTGTTGGTGTGGTTCACAATGAATGAGGTAATGGTAAGTACAGGTGCGCATTTCGCAGACCGGTGTTTTGCGCATTGAGAGACGCAGAGAAAGAAACGGGTCTGCTTTTTGCACATTGAGAGACGCAGAGAAAGAAACGGGTCTGCTTTTTGCACATTGAGAGACGCAGAGAAAGAAACGGGTCTGCTTTTTGCACATCGAGAGACGCAGAGATAAAAACGGGTCTGCTTTTTGCACATTGAGAGACGCAGAGATAAAAACCGGTCTGCTTTTTGCACATTGCGAGACGCAGAGATAAAAACGGGTCTGCTTTTTGCACATTGAGTGACGCAGAGAAAGAAACGGGTCTGCTTTTTGCACATTAGACCTTACCTTCGCAGCTTCCGCCTCATCATGACCATATGCTACCAACCATCGATATACATTGAATTCATGAGCACAATAATCATCATCAATCGCATCGATTGTTGAAATAATACGTTGAATTGCAGCTTTTTCATCAGAAGACGGTGACATTTTTTGGGGAATAAACGTGGAATTGGAAAATGAGGACGAATATGGGTGTGGAAAGGGATGAGTTTTAAGTCGCAAAAAGCCGATAAAATCGCAGATTTCGTGGATAGATTTGCATGGCGTACAACACCGCCTGTTATGAATTATTTTCACTTTCTCGTTGAAGACTACATACTTTTCTAGCCTTTTGTTTTCGAGAATTTTGAAATGTGTGCAAGTTGTCGTGACGAGAAAATTCACAGATTTTTCAAACTTCTTGGCAAGTTTTCGCAACTATTTGAAAAAAATTATTTTTTGCACCAGTTTCATTGATTCCTAGTAGGATATACTTTGAAATTGTCATTTTCGGCTTCAGTTCTCTTGTTTTTTTCAGCGATGGATAGATGTTTTGTTTTGCATAGTTTTCATATTTTTCTCATGAGGTCTTCGATATCTACCATATTTCCACAATTCCGTTTTTGTCAGTAGAATTTTTTTGCCAAATGTGTTTCATTGCAATAACTTGAAAGTTTGGTCATTTCCATCATGATGGGTCATGGCTGAAAACTCTGCTAAAATGACAATTTTCTTGAACTTTAGATTGAGACTACTTTTTGGATTGAGAATACTTCCCATCCACCTCTGCCTCTATTGAGAATCATTGCTCAATGAATAAAAAACATCGTGTTTGCCATTTACCTTTCGCTTGACCAAGTTCAACATTTTTTTTCAACAAAAAGCTTGTAGTTTTCTTATTTCGACGACAATAGATTTTTCTCAGTGTTCTTGTTGCAAAAAAAGTTCATTGCATTCTAAAAATCCAATAAAAAAACAACTGTAACAAATTTTTCCGATAATTAGCAATAAAAAAACTTCTGCGCATAAATACTCAAAAAAATCTACATTTTGGTAACCTAGCAGAGCAAGATTTTACTTCTTGAATCAAATATACCTGAACATCTTCAAATCCCACATTTTTTGCTTCAAACCAATTCCTAAGGGCCCCCCAAGGAAACCGGTAACCCTCCTTCATATCCGTTCCATTCCAATGCCACAAGGGACGATTGAAACACGATACTCTCCCTTCTCTCTCTCTCAATCAAAATTAGTGTGACATTTGGCGCAACTCATTATCATACTTCTCCTTCTCTCTCTTCTCTCTCTCGGCACATTTCAATTGCATTCGTCTGGCTGGTCATTTCTCCTCCTCCTCCTCCTTTTTCTCCTATCCATCCGTCCCTTTTCTTCCAATTAGCCTCTTTAAATCTTCGTCACACACACAACACAACATAGCTATCCCTTTTTGCACCAACACGACGAATGTATATACACTTTTGTCTATAGTACTTGAAACCGTTTTTGTTCGTCCGTAGTCTCTCTCGTATTTCGAAATGTCTCCGCTTTTGGGTATTTCGTAACCTTCGCTTCATGTTGAAATACTTTGTCTTCTTGCACATTTTTTTGACTAGGAATGTGCCTTCTAATCAGTTTTTGTTCTTTTTCACTACGATTCTTATCGCAGGGCGTGGTTTTTGCCGAAATTTTCATTTTTTGGCTAGAAAGTGTAGTTTAACCTGGTTTTTATTAATTTTTGGTTTTAAAATAGCCAGTTTTCTTGTGAAAATGCTCAAAAACCTCAGCATTCTGCCGGTTAGAGCTGAAAATTGTGATTTTGCATCAACGTTTCCTTTCATTCACATAATAACCCGCAGAAAAGTTTAATTTAACTCAACCCAAAACTTGAAAACGAAAAAAGCCAAAAAATCCGCATTTTATGTCGTTCTCAATGAAATTTATGCACAAAACGCCAAGAAAACCCCCTCTTCCATCTAAAAGAAGCTCCAAAATCTTGCAATTTGTGCTGCTACTGCCTTCCCGAAAATAGCCCTTCACTCCAATTTCCTTCAAGAAATGTCATTTCTTCATCTCAACACATATCGAAAGAAGTTGTCAATCTTCTCGGTTCGTTCGTCAGACAGATAAATCATGCATTTCTCTCTCTCATTGAAGATAGACAATAAATTCAGTAAAATTCGCATGTTTGGTTCCATTGGATATCGAATTTCCAAGAAGGAAATGACGAATTTTTAGTTTTTGAACGATTTTTGAATCCGTTTTCCCTGAAGTAAGGTCTATTTTTACATTTTATCAGAAAATGACTCACCACAAGACGCAATTGATCTCTTTTCTTGCCCTTCTCTCACAAAATTTTGACGACTTGTTATTCCGCACACATATATTTTTCGCACCCAAATCAATACTATACAGTTCGTCCTCTCTCGCAACTTTTTCTCTTCCTCATCGTCCTCGTTTTTTTCTGGTCGTTCGCTTTGCCGCCGCCGTCGTGTCGATTCCTCTCCATGCTTATCTTATTCCGCGGTTTTTTTTTCGGACGGTTGTATATGTGTGCGTGTTGCCTATTATTTTCCAACTTTACCATCGATTTTGTGGTGTGAAATGTGATCGTTTCGGTCAAAAATCGTCCGGTTTTTTTCTCTTTTTCCTGCAAATTTTAAATTACAAATGCAAAAAAAAGAGAAAAACTTAATTGCAAGGCCTAGTGTAGCGCGGTATTTCCTGCAGAAAATTTGAAACGCTATAATTTTGTGCGTACACCAGCACGCGAAAGTGCACCAGTTGCAGAAAACTTTGCAAACCGTAATTTTTCTCGCAAAAAAATTCTTCAATTCTTGCAACGCCGAATTACTCGAAACTTCTTTTTTTTTGTGGATTTCAGTCTGTCGGTGTTTGCAGAAAACTTGCCCTATACCGTATGCCGAAAGTGAATCCCAACCATTAAAAATTTTAATAGTTTTTGAAAACATGTTTCATCGTTCCATCAAAACTCTTTTACGACATACATACACACCCGCAATTCTTTGGATTTTACAACTTCATTGATATTCGGGTATATTGCGGGGCAAAAGTCGAGCGGGATTATATTTCTATCCGAACACATTTTGTGCATGACACCCATTATATTCCGGGTGTCCCGTTCTCAAGACACAATACGAAATCGTGGAGACATAGAGAAAAGTGACCGATGAGCGTATAATAGCCCGAATGGCATAAGCCTTCCCCCCTCTGTTCAGAAACGCGTAAAACTACTTGAAATATGGCTTCTCTCAGGCGTTTAGTATCCCATGGCCCCACACACCGGTCACCATCTAATTCAAAAGTAATGGGATTTTTTTGTGAGTTTGGTGTGCACCTAGCAGCACTTTTTGTCGATGGGAAAGTAGAAATAGAGAATTTAATTTTCATAGACTTTTTTTCGATTTCCTTGTTTCAAGACGCTTCGCAGTTTTATGAACCATCAAAGGTTGATAGTTTGATCATCTGAACTTGAAAATTTCTAAATATCTTGTTCTTTACTCTACTTATACTTAGCTCGTCTCGTTCCCTTTTTTCCTTCATACCTTGCGATCCTTGTTTCTAAATATTGTGATCTACTGGCCAGGTGATTTGTAGTACTGTAAATCAACTCACCTCACAAATTAGCTAGGTACTTATCATGTGATTTACTACGGCTCGGACGGAAAAATGCTGTATCCAACTGCATATAACTAACTAACTCACTCAATAACATTGGCGCTTCTATCTCTTTATCCAAATCATCTCAAATAGGTATCACTTTCCACTGTTTCAGTCATTCCTAGTTCCGGTTTCCTCAACTAGCTACCCTAATATGTTCAAATCTCCTCACGGACTCTGATTCTCTGATGTAGATTTCCCGGTATGAATTTCCCAGTACATTATATCGTTTGATACTCAGAATTTGGTACACATCCTGAAGGTTTGGACTTGTATTCAGTTTTTTGGATGAGTCTTGAAATACGTATAAGGAACTTTTCCAGCAGTGCAATATCAGAGATATTACGAGGGTTTTTCATTTGTTTTAATCTCACTTTTGTTGATACTTGTACCACGTACCATTTGGAGGTTCCATTAAAAAATTTAAAGTTGCCATCTTCCAGCTTCCGCCTTGTTTCAGCTTGACCAAAGTTTTAAGCTTTTAGTTCCTCATTTTCCCAACTATGTGTCTGTTTTATCCACGGCGCATCGTGCTACGATGATTCGATTATGATTCCAGGATTTTTTCGAAATGTATTATAAAACTTTTTATTGAATTTAGTATCTCTGTGTCTCTCATATCCCCATACTCTCTAATCCCACCTTCAAAACAAGCTTGAACACATTCCCCTCCAAAAAAACACATTGACCACCACAAAACAACAATTACATGCAAATAATGCATTGAATGAGAGAGAGGACCTCACTCACTTTTTTATATATAATCATCATAAATGCAAAGGCAACAGCAACGAATGACAGAACATTTCTCCATTTTTTGTCGACAAAAAATGGGAGAAAGAAACCTTTACTCTATTGTTTGCTTTATGAGCCGTATAATTGTGTGCAAATTTTCACGCCTTTTTGGGTTTGACGAACTTCTAGGGCGGTGCTGAACTTTTTTGGAGTACATTTTTAGTTGAAATAGTGTCTGTAAAGTCAATAATTTTGGCATTTTTCTTGTCAAAAAGCTTGAAAATCGTATTTTTCTTCAGTAAAATACCCCAAAAATCTCAATTTTGTCAATTTTCGACTCTAAAGTCTCTTACTTTCATTGACTTCTTCTGAAAATTACCAATTTTTCTCGGTTTTTCATTATTTTTTGAAACTTTTGATACAAAAATCATCACAAAATGCAGAAACTGGCCATTTTTCTATCACAAAACACTAAAAAATTGCCAATTTTTGCCATTTTTATTTCAAAATTTCAGTTTTTCTGGCTTTAAAATACTGAAAATCCATTTTATTCATCAAAAACTGGTTGATTTTTCCAATTTTAGACCTATATTTCTTGCTGTGTATCGTGCTATGCGCCTTGAATACCGTACTGCAGGGTACGGTATTAAAGGCGCATACATAGACACGATTTCGTAAATCTACACAGAGACTCGAAAAATAATATTTTTTTTCTAAAAATCGTTATTTTTCAACATTTTATAATGTTTAAAAAGTTTTTATGATTGAATTTTTGCTGTAAAACTGTTAAAATTAATAGTTTTCTACGAATTTTCACAGTTTTTCTCTCTTTTTCATGTAAAAACACCCAATTACTCATCAAAACTTGAACCCGAATCCATGATGAGCTAATCAGAGACCGGAAAAATGACGATTTATTGTGCAAACATCCCCCATCGCAAAAAAACCTAAAAGAGTTATTCTTCATCTTTTTCTCCGCCGCCCGGCAAATATTTGTTCTTCTACACTTTTTGCATGTCGACCATCATTTCTAATCAATTTATATGAGATAAAGCGCCAAAACTCAAGGAGTTTCCTCCCAAAACTTTATTAATAACTTTATTATTTAATAGATAAGACTTGTTTGAAGTAGGTAGATCAAAAAGTTTGTTGTTTGATCTACCAAAAAGTTTAGCGCTTCATTCTATGTTTTTTGCTGTCGATCGACTTGAAAAATAAGTTCATTTTGTGCATTTTTGACCTCAAAAATGCCGTTTTGTTGAGTTTTTATGGTTTTATCGTCACTTTCACAGATTAAAAATGCGAATTTTCACGGAAAACTAGCTACCAGCCGCCGTTGATGCGTCTTAACTCGATTTTTCGGTGAAAAATCGCATTTTTAGTCAATTTTCATCTCAAATTGCTAGTTTTTTGTCAATTTCAAGCCTAAAAATATAGTTTTCTGGCCAAAAAATATAATTTTCCGGGTTTTTTATCACAATTTTTCCTTCCGTTCTTGATAAAACTACATTTTTGTTCCTATTTTATTGCCAAATAACTCTAATTTCCATGATAAATGTAATTTTTCAGCTTTCATGATTGAAAAATCGTGCTTTTATTGTTAAATACTCGTTTTTTCACTGAAAAACGCTTTTTTTCTTCGATTATGACCTGTAAAATCGCATTTTTCATCATATTCGGTGTTTTTTTCCTTCTTTTCGAGCTAAATTTAGTCGTTCTAATCGTATTTCGTGTTCCTATATCGCGATCTTCGATGAATTTTCGACGTTTCGTCTTCATTTCACTTGTTTTACCTGTAAAAATCGTAAAAACTACCTTCTTCTTCAATTTTTTTCATCTTCCGAGTCGCATCATCTCCCGCTATTCGCCATTTTTCACTTTGTTTCTATAGTGTAATAACAGAAGTTATTAATGAAATATTTATTATGAGAAGTGGGGAGCAGCGCTCCCCACTCTCAAAGACGAGCAATCAACTGATAAAATACACGAAATGTGGGGTTTAAATAGTAATAACTACATTCTAGCTAATGATTATTATAGTGTGTGATAAGGGTTCATTACATCCCCCCTTTTTTCCGAGAGGTGTAACCCTCTCGAAAAAAAAGAAAGATGAACCTTATTACATACAAAGTGAAGAGATAATAAGAGTATATGGACATAAAGAGAAAAACAAAATTATAGAGAGAGAGAAAAAGAAACATGAGAATTAATGGGAAAAAAAAACATATTGCGATAAGAAAATGGGGTATGTGATAAGAAAAAAAATAGATAAAGGCGATAGAAAGAAAAAAAAACTTTTACAAAAAAACAAGATAGTTGGAATAAGAAAGATATGAAATCCAAAAAGAATATCGAAGAGTAGTAGGTCATTAGGAGGGAGATAGATAGAGAAAAGAAATCAAAATTTACGGCTTGAACTGTCTCTCTTGAGCTTGGCTAGATGTTGAGCATTGGATTGGATCCGGCAACGATTTTTGTTGACTGGCTGGCATGTCGAACCAATGGGTTGCTTCGATGATTGCAGCAATGTTGTTGTATTGATGGTAGGCAAAACCATGATTTGATGTGACATCACGCGAATAGTTGCCTGTTGACGATGACATTGATTTGAGGCGGATGTTGATTATTTCGCTCTTGGAGGAGTTACTGTCCCGATGAGGATGTCGTATTTCGGAGCATATAGTGGCGATTCCACGGGGGTAGATCTTCCTGCACCTTTCTTATTCTTGTTGTTCTTCTCCGGCTTCTTCTCGTCTTTGCCCATTGTTGTGTTCAATTGGGTCATTATCAGTTCCGTAAGATGCATTACATGTTCTTCTCTTTTGCTAAGTCGTTCTTCTCGACTCAAAATTCTTTCTTCTCGATCCAACACCCTTTTCTCTCTTTCCGACATCCGTTGCTCCCGTTTCCCGATGCTTGCCTCGCGACTCGATCGGTATCTACATCCTTGGTGTGCTGATCGTTCCATCTCCACCGGCTCGCTGTTCTTTTTCTTTTCCTCTTCATCGGTCTCCTCATCCTCACTCGGAATCTCGAATTTGTTCAGAGAGCGCACATATTGCACTCTCTCGATCAATGGCATATTGGAACAGAAGTCGTTGTAGATCTGTTCTGTTTTCCTTTCGTACTCCTTCATATCAGCTTGGGAGTGTTTGGTTCTTTGGCTGTGGAGTTGGAGCATGTCGGTTGCGACTGAGATTGCATCGATGAAATATTCCTTCTGATCTTTGTTCCATTCGAAATCCTCTTCAGTAGTTTCCATCCGAGTCTCCTGTTCTCTTTTTCGGAGCTGTTTCACGGCCTTCTGTATCAGATCGATCACCAATCTTGTCATTCGGTTTTCTTCTTCTTCAGTCTTTGTTGTGGGTGGTTCTTGCTGCGGTACGGCTTCAGTCGTATCCATATCAGACACTGGCCGTGGCAAGATGGTTTCGGGATTGTTTGTGTCGTTGTTGTTGGGAAGGCGCATTCCTTCGTTGAATGGTACTTCAGTTTTGTCTTCCATATCCATCATCATGATCATAAGTTGTGTGATGGTCGGCTGGAAGATTTTTTGGTTGACACTTTTGGTGGTGGTGAAACAAATGAGGGCAAAATCGAAAAATGATTTCATAGCGATTGGCAAGCCATGATTGAATGTCTTATCATCTTTGATGCTCCTCATTTATTGGTCTTGTCTTATCTTCTCGACGCACTTGTTGTAAAACCGTGTGCACGGTGGTTTTACGACTTGTCCTGTGAGTTGATGTTGTCGAGATCGTTCCTTATCAGGGCTCCGTTTTCCCATTTGTCATGATGTTGGCATTTTGTTTACAACCAATCGTAATTTGGGTGACGACCTCATGTTGGTTGTAACTTCCATGACGGAAATTGTAGCTTCTGACTCCGGTTTTGATAAGAGAAGATGATGTTTGATTACTGATGGTGTTTGTAGTCGGGTCTGATGGAATCGTAGACCCGTTGAGTTGTGCATCTTGATTCCTGTTTCTTCTGTAGCAGATGTGTAGATCAAGGGTATCCATAGTGGCGTTTGACGCTCGAGTAACCTGATCAGGATTTTGAATGGACAGCAGACATCCGAATTCCATTGACAATCAACTTTTCGGACCTGTGGCTTACTTTGCCGGTTGTTGGAATGCGTCGACGAATGTCCCTTCAGATGTCTTCTTAGACATCGTCCATTCTCCTACTTTCTCTGCCGAATCATAGCATGATCCGCTCATCTGCTCCTCCGTCTTGCTGGTGTAGCGGTAGTAGAATATCAGCATAGGAATAGTCCTGCGGAGTCTTTGGTGAACCTCCATGTAATAACAGAAGTTATTAATGAAATATTTATTATGAGAAGTGGGGAGCAGCGCTCCCCACTCTCAAAGACGAGCAATCAACTGATAAAATACACGAAATGTGGGGTTTAAATAGTAATAACTACATTCTAGCTAATGATTATTATAGTGTGTGATAAGGGTTCATTACAATAGCTTCTGCTCATAAATCATCCTAAATGTTCATTTTCTCTTTAAAAATCGCGTTTTTCTTCTTTTTTCTGGCGATTTTCTTTTTTTTAGTCTTCAAAATACTGTTTTTCCTACTTTTCGAGCTGAATATGTTCGTTTCACTCGTATTTCTTCTCAATTTTGTGCGAATTTTTACCTCTTCCCGGTTTTTTACTCTCTGCAATCGTTAGATGCGTTAAAAATGATATTCTTGGTAAATTTTTCATCTTTCTAGCTCCACTTGGCCTCATTTTTCACTTTGTTTCCATAGTTTTTGCTCAAAAATCATCCCAAATGCTCATTTTCCTCGATTTTCGTGTTTAAAATCGTTTTTTCTTTCTCAAAATCTACATTTTGAAGTTTCTCTGCTCTGTAGAATTAGTTTTCCGTCGAAAAAAACCACACTCTCCTCGTTTTTCATGTTCCAAATGGCTTTTTTCATTTAAAAACCAGCAAAAACTCGGTATTTTAATCGTTTCCTGTCCCAAAACAGTATTTTAACTTTTCCTCAAACAAAAATCCATCGGACCCCCCCGCAAATTCGTGGTATGATTCATAATTGAAATCAATCGTGTCCCTCCCTTCCTTCTTGTTTTCTCCAAGGGAGCCCTTTGTCCAAGTGACTCATTTGTCCCCCATTTCCTTCGTTTTCTTCCCCGCCAGTTTCCCCTCTCTAACCACCCAACATCTCTCATTTCTTCACACTCTCTCTCTCACTTCGTCTCCCCTACTTCATTGCCGCAATCATTATTGGCGAATTTTACCTAAAAATCCATCGTTTCATTACAGATTTGCCTCAATTCAACAAACAAGTATATTATATCAATTTATATTTTAATTTGTTAACAATTCAAATAATGTCAACTACTAAAAGTTCAAAGGTACGGTTTTATTTTTATTAAAATCAATATTATTGATTTTTGTGTTACAGGTGCGAATACGGAATTTCATCGGCAGGATATTTTCGCCAAACGAGAAGGATAAAGATGAGGAAATGAAGCCGTCGTCGTCGGCGATGGATATTAGTCAGCCGTATAATACGGTTCATAGGTGAGTCATTTTGTTTTTCGATTGGTGTTGGTTGTCACGAGAAATGAGAAAGATTTTTACTATTTTGAAGAGAAAATATTCGAAATAGAAAGAAAAACAATGAACTGATCAATTTTTGAAAGGAAAAATATAGTTTTTAGCTTTGAAACAGTTAAAACAGTTCCAAAACATCGATTTCGTCATAATTTAAAGTGCAGATACTTGAAATCGTTATAAAATGTTCAAAAATATCGCAAAAATTATTCGAACATGTATTTTCCGATGAAAAAACTTGAAAAACTGATTATTTTACCCAGATGGTAACCAAACAGGCATTTCGTAGCTTGTGAACTGGTAGTATCGAGCATTTTAGAAGCCCAATGGACTAAAAACTGGTAAACTATGCGTTTCAAGTAGAACCCAGCCTTTTCTAGGGAAGTCGGTAGTTTTCAAACGTTTTGGAGATAAAAATACATCTAAAAAGACGAAAATTTTTAAATTTTTGCCTTCCTATGCAACCGTTCTATCGATATTCAAAACTGAACGAAATTAAAGTTCATAGGTAGAAACTGTAAATTTTTTTGGCTCTTTCGCGAAGAGGCTCCGAATCGCGATTTTTGGCGAAAAAAACTGATTTGAAATATGTTAGTACCTCCTCACGAAATTTTGAAAATTCACAACAAATGAGTCATCAAAAGTAACTACTGTTTCAAAATTATACACTCTGATAAAGGAACAAACATTGATTTAGTAACTTTTTGACATTATCGAAAAAAACCCGGCTATTCTGAGCAGAAGAGAGCTCGAAAAGTTATAAAATGTAATGAATCAGCGCTTTTTAGCCGTTCAAATCATATGTCTTTCATGCCATGAAGATAATACATATTTTCTGACAGAATTGGGCAGAGTCCTACTTCGATATATGATATTTCCCACTTCGCGAATATAAACGCTTCTCAATTTTCGGAGAAAGTTGTTCACCAACCCGTGAAACGTATTTTAAACGATTTACAGTTTCAAAATATGATTTTGCACTTCAGCAGTTGAATTTCGAGCTAGGTAGCAGGTTTTCGGCGTTTAAAACAGAAAATTGACATCGAAATCATGAAAACACCTCATTTCCTAACCGAAAACCATAAAAATGTGATTATTTGCAGGGTACATGTTGGATATGATGGTCAGAAGTTCAGTGGATTACCACAACCATGGATGGATATACTTCTTCGAGATATAAGGTATATAAAATCACTTGATTATCAAAAATCAACCTTTGATTTGCAGCCTAGCCGACCAAAAATCGAATCCGAATGCGGTGGTGACGGCGTTGAAGTTCTATGCGCAATCGATGAAAGAGAATGAGAAGCAGAAGTTTATGACGACGAATAGCGTGTTTACGAACAGCGACGATGATGATGTGGATGTGCAATTGACTGGACAAGTCACTGAGCATTTGAGGAATTTGAGGTGCAGTAATGGTGAGTTTTTTTTGTATTTTGAAAAAACGGTGACAAATGAAGTAGCTTGAAATGTGTGAATAACGAGATTTTGAGACAGTAAAACAAGTGATCTGGACAGATTTTGATGAATTAGACGATTAAGTAGTTGAAAATGTGCCAAGTTTTGCTTGATATTGTTATCATTTTCTTGGAATTGATACACAGATTTGGACCTAATGCATGATGAATGAGTATAGCACAATTTCGTCAGAAATGAATGATTGAAACATTGATTTTCTGTAAATATACTGATATTTCATTGAAAATCCGAGAAAAGAGCACAATTTTAGCTATATATTGAAGAAAACAATATGTTTTGGAAGAATAATACGTTGTGAAACCGAAAAAATGGAATAATTTTGAAAATTTTCTAAGAAAAACTGTTTCAAACATTGAATTTTAGGCGGAATTTTTTTTGAGATGTACTATAACTATCATACGCAGAGAAACTCAAAATCTTAGTGTTAGAATCATTTTCACATTATATTCCTTTGATTTTATAAAAAAGGTGGAAAAGTCATTCTCTCGCTTGATTTTCTTCAAAGTTTTAAAAAATCTAAATAGATCCACTTGAAGCATAATTTTCAATAAAAACTAAGAATTTTTCACTCATCGTTCGAGTCTTAGAGAAGAATCGGAGATTTCTCAGATGATGTACATTTGAAACGGGAATGAACACTTTTCTGTGAAAAATTGCTCCATATCTTGCAAAAAACTTTCTGACATCTCAATCAACAATATTCTCATTTTCCAGCTTCACCATCACCCTCGGTATCCCAATCATCATCATCAGCTCGTCCGTTGACAAATGGCAATAGCAATCTATCAAGTTCATCGACTGATGCCTCAATATCATTATCAGAAAGGATTGTACCATCACCGGCACCTGTGCCATATAGTGGTTAGTTCAATTTTCAAGCCAGAGCTTTTTTATTGACCATTTCAATTCCAGAGAGCGCCCCTCAACTAAAATCGTTCACCGGCGAAGCACCAAAACTCCATCCACGTGTCGCACCACCTCAACCACCAACATTGCCAAAGCGAAGTGTCACCACAACATTGACAACGACCACAAATGGTGCACCAGTGCCAGGAGCGAGAATCCCACCAAAGGTTCCGCCAAAACCATCGGTTAGTTTCATTTCGAATTGTGTCCTTCTACTTCTTCCCACCCCAAAAACTAATTAAAAAGTGAAAACCCAGCAGTTTCATTGTGTCAAATCCATAGGGGAAAAATGATAATGATAATGATATAAGCTGTATCAATGGTAAATTACAACACACAGAAACGAGATTTTACACTCATTCATCGACAGGTAATTAATCAATGAGCGCTTTTTTGTGTTGTATATATATGAAACGAGACACAACCTGCAAAGAATGATCAATAGATATAGTATATACCCGGGTACAATACCAGTTGTTTTCCGAATTTCTTCCCCCTTGATTCGTTTTTTGTCTCATTTGCAACAGCAGCAGAAGATTAAGATGGTCGTTATAAACAAGTAAATGTCGTATATATATATTCAATACACTATATATTGCCATTCGCTTTCTCCTTCGTCTTCTTTTTTGTGTTGATGAATAGGCAGCCGAGGGAAATTATCGTCATTAGTAAAAGATGGGGAGGAGGAGAGGGGACGAAGCAGGTTGATATATATGCCCCCTGCTGACATTTTGGCCGTATGTGAATGTCGCAACATTTTTTTGTGTGATGCAAAAACAGAACAGTAGTCTGATTTCGGCTTTTCACTTCTTCACTTTTTTGAAAATGCAAGTTTTTTGATCTACCGATAGGTGGTGTTCCTGCTGAGAATGAGGAAGTGTTCCTTTCTGTCGGTAGATCAAAGCTACTGTTAGATAAGTTGGTTCCTTATAGCTTTTCGATATAATTTTCGTGATCTACCAGCTACAGTAACCCGGATCACCTCTCTGATCTACCAGATACAGTATCCACGATTTTCATGCCCTCATTTTGCCTTCTCACAGCGTTTTTTTTCTGATTTTCAATATTTTCTGTTAGATAAGTTGGTTCAGCTTCTTTTTTTGTGATCTACCAGCTACAGTACCCCAGTATCCAGCACTTCAAATCGCTCTATATACTGTACTTCTTCTGAAATTTGTCTTGATTCAATGTTATCGATTAGTTTTCGCTTTCTACTGTTAGATAAGTTTGTCATCCTTGTGTGATCTACCAACTACAGTACCCCGGTTTCCAGCACTTGTTTCATTTACAGTTTTTTCTCCTGCAATTAATCTTTTCTCAAAAATTTCAATTCTACTACTAGTTTTCAAACAACTCGCCCTCTAAAAGAATCGAAAACCGCGCACTTGACCTACCGCGTCTCCATTCGCCTCCAAACCGTGAAAACTTGCCCGATTTTCTTCCGTATATTAATATTTGCTATATATCAGTTTTTTCTTCCATCCATCCTTCTCGCCTTCTTCCTTCCTAACAATACATACACACATTTTCTTGTGTATTTATGGCCCGGTTGTGATTCGCAAAAGGTGCGGCGTCGACGACGGAATGAATGTATTGAACACCACAAATCAACACATGCACCATTGAATTTCCCGTCGGCGCCCGTCTTGTGTATAGGTGTACCAGTTTCGAATTTGAATACTACCAATTATTTAGTTGAGGTTCACAAAGTTTTCTCGTTTAGTTTTAGTTGAAATAGGGTTACTGTAGGTCTGGTTAGGGTCTTGAAGCGAAAATAGGGGGTACTGTAACAGGTACAGTAATCTTCTAATCTGCTTTGCGCCGAATTTTTGAAAATTTCACAGAAGAACAGTAAAAAATTTGCTTTTTTTCACTAAGTTTAGTGTTTTTAAAGTTTTTTCGATTAATTTTGATTGAAAAAGATCATTGTAAATACAGTTGGGTCTCGCAACGAATTAGGAGTACTGTAGTTGGAAAAGACCTACAGTATACCAATGGGAAGCTTTTACAGCTCCAATTTAAAGCTCTCAACTCAAAAATGTCATTTTAGAACGATTTGAGCGAAAAAACTTTTTTGAAAAACAATAAAAATCATCGCTTTTCGGGAAAAAAACGCTGAATTATTTCTCAAAAATCCATTGCTGAACAGCTGTAATCCTCCAAAAAACCGATAAAATCTCCTCGAAAAATTACATTAATCGTTATTTCGCCACACCCCTTTGCCTTTTGGTTCAGGAGATATCGAATACACACACACAAAACGCCATTCATTTCACTTTCGCTTCATTCAAACCACTCGAAATATTTTGTAATTGATCCCTTTCCCCCGTAATCTTATGTAGGCAATTAGAAAGAATCGTCGTCGTTAGATACAAGAAGCTGCCGTTCCATTTGTGTTGTTTTTTATTTGTATAGACAGTCAGATAAGCTTGAAAATCAACAAAAAAAGATGGTATTTTGATGTTTTTTTGTCGATGCCTCACATTGCTTTTCATGATCGAATTATCGAGATTTTTATGCGTTTCTTCTTCTTCTCGTCCAAAAAAAGCTATAAACCTTAATAGTGGAGGTCGTTAACACATAATTCTTGTCATTGTCATTTGTTGAAAGGTCATTTCGTTATATATATTGATTTGGAAGAAAAGTTTTTCTGCTACTATCATTCTGCGAAAGGACACACCACACCCAGTTTTCTGGCTCGATATGTCTATTTGTGTCATATGATACGTAATTTTGATCGAATTTTGCTTGAAAATTGAAGGATTTCACTCCAAAACCTTTATTTTTTGGGTCTCATGGTGAATTTTTCATCCAAGATTACGGTAGATTACTGTAGATAAAAAATCCCGTTGTTTTCATCAGTTTTTGAAGCAAAGAATGTTATTGAAGCGAAATCTAGAGCTACAGTAAACTTCTGAAGATTTTGTTGCGACTTTTCCCTTCAAGACTACTGTAGATTACGGTAGTTCAAAAATATTGTCATTTTCCTTGTTTTCACAGCGAAAAAAGGTAAAAAAGGTATCAGTAACCCTACAGTACACCAACTTATTTCGATGTGAAATTTGTTATTCCAACCTACCATCAAGCTATTTTCGATTTATTGGTATTTGCATAAGTTCTCTACATGTTTTTCGCAGTTTTATATGCTAATTTTAGATCTAAATAGTTTATTTTCCTCTTTTGCTCACTTCACAACAATTTTCTCATATTCCGTCATTCAAAAATTGCACTTTCGGTTCCCATCTTCCTCGAAAAATGTAACAAACATTGACGTTCCTAATCCCTTCCTTATCGTTTTGTAACTATTTGCATAGATTTCAAACACATTGACTCATATTTACATTTGTCGTCATTTCTCGCGGGTCCCGACACGAATTTCATCACTTTACAGTTGTCCTCCATTTGTAAATCTCCAGCTGTCTTCGAACAGCCACCTGTTTCTCTCACCTGCACAGAAACAACAACGCATATCCCTATATTTGAATGTTTGAAAATAGTCAAATGTTCTCCAACAATAATAATCTACCGTTCTCATCGTTCGGCCATGATTGGTATTCGAAACCGAAGACGCCGTCGCTGAATGTTTTATCACCATGGGGTGTATATATGAGCCATATTGGCAATGAACTGCTGGTTTGACACTTTTTTTCTCACACAAAATGGGGAAGGATGGGGTTTAAAAGTGTCACAATGATGCATTTTGACCACTTTTGAGCTCAAAAATTGCGATTTAAACCTCATAACTTCCCCATTTCCCCCTAAAATGTCCCCCAAATCTTTCCTATCTAGCACGTTTCTCTCTGTCTTCAGCATCTCAAAATCTCGTCAACATCGGCTGCCTCATCTGGATGCTCATCGCCCCTGCATCACTCCTCGGGTCGATCAGTTGGTAATTCATTATCAACCGGAAGTGTTGTATCGAACACCTCATCAGATGCCGATGTACAACTGTCGAATGTAAGTTTGTCCATCCTATCTATCCTTTCCGTGTGTGCATGTCCTCTAATTGCCTCCAAAAAACGGCGAAAAACGGTTGAATTTGAGTTTCAGAAGGAGAATTCAACGGATAAGGCGACTGGTGGTGATCGGAATGGTAATGAGGTGGTGAAGGAGTCGCAACAACCACCAGCAATGTTGCCACCAACAACAGCGACAACAACACAAGTGGTGCCAGAAGAGCCGCCAGTTCGAGTGAGAGCCAGTCATCGTGATAAACTATCGGATCCGGAGGTGTTGGACCAATTGAGAGAGATTGTGAACCCATGCAATCCATTGGGAAAGTATGAGATGAAGAAACAAATTGGTGTTGGTGCAAGTGGTACGGTATTTGTGGCGAATGTTGCGGGAAGTAGCGATGTTGTGGCGGTGAAGCGGATGGCGTTCAAGACGCAACCCAAGAAGGAGATGTTGTTGACGGAGATTAAGGTTATGAAGAAGTATCGGCATCCGGTGAGTTGCTTTTTTTTGTTCATTTGGGAAAAAAAGACAATTGGAGCTAGAAAAATGACAAGAAAGTTTAGAAACCTAACAAAGTGAAAAATTTGAAGGCAAAAATTGTATGTGGTATTGATAAATTATATAAAAATACAAATTTCTATCATTTTTGAAACGTAAAAAACTTCGTTTTGTCAAAAATTAATATTTTTTCCGGAATATCGACTCTACAACTGTTTTCTTCCATGTTTTTGCAACTAAATCGCTGAATAATATCAGAAATCTTGTTTTTTCCATAAAAATTGGCACAAAAAATAACAAAATCCAGGAGATACTTCACTAGAAACTAAAAGAATTGTTATAAAACACCATTTTGAAACTGTTGAAAAAGAAATTTTTAAAAAATTGTTGATGTTTTTCAGTTTTCTGAAACTTTAAAAGTTTAAGATTGTAAAAAGGAAAGTTTTACGGTTTTAAAACATAAATTTCTCAAAAATTGTTCAATTTCAAACCAATAGAAGTCAAACCGTCGAAATTCGACAATTTTTCAAGTTATTTTATCTAAAAAGTGCTCCAAAGCCTCTTCAAAATCTCAAAAAATCACATCCCCAATCAATATTCTAAATTTGCAGAATCTCGTCAATTACATTGAATCATATCTCGTCGACGCCGACGATCTCTGGGTTGTGATGGATTATTTGGAGGGTGGAAATTTGACGGACGTCGTTGTCAAGACCGAACTCGACGAGGGACAAATTGCGGCAGTATTGCAGGAATGCCTCAAAGCGCTTCACTTTTTGCATAGGTATGGTGGTGTTTTGCCGTCTTTAAAATATCACACCACGAAAGATAATCACCCGAAAAAGTGCAAAAAGTGACGCCCCGAAACATGTCTGATTAATCGAATTACAATGTTGTGTTTTGGCGGATATATACTGGAAATCTAAATGGTGTTTCTTCCTTCCTTATGATTGAATTAATGACTCGACCATTAACGAATGATATTACAGCCATTCGATAGTTCATCGTGATATCAAAAGTGATAATGTGTTGTTGGGAATGAATGGAGAAGTGAAATTGACTGATATGGGATTCTGCGCACAAATACAACCCGGATCGAAGAGGTTGGTTGAATTGATTTCGGTGGTGGGGCGGAGGGATGTAGTGTATACACCATGTACACTTTATTTGACATCAAATGGTGTTTTTTCTGAAATTTCGCGCCAATTCTAGTGTTTTCTGCATACACAGAATGTACTGTATCTGACGGAAATAGGGTTTTTTCTCCGCAATTTTGCGTCAAATATGGTGCATTTGGTGCATTCAGATTGCAATACATTGGGCGTTTTTCTCAAAATTTGCGTCGATTCTAGTGTTTTCTGTATAAACCAAATGCACTTTATTTGACGCGAATTGGCGTCAATTCTGATGTTTTCTGCATACACCAGATGTACCGTATTTGACGAAAATAAGTGGTTTTCTGCAATTTTGCGTCAAATATGGTGTAATCTGAATGAACCAAATGCACTTTATTTGAAGCCTATTCGCGTCAATTTTGGTGCATTCTGCATACATCACACCCTCCGCCATCTCACGTACACATCCCACTCAATTCGAAAAACAAGTATTTGCAGAGATACGGTAGTCGGTACACCATACTGGATGTCGCCAGAAATTCTGAACAAGAAACAATACAACTACAAAGTCGACATTTGGTCATTGGGCATTATGGCGTTGGAGATGATCGATGGTGAGCCACCATATTTGAGGGAAACACCATTGAAGGTTTGATCTACCCACCCATGACACTATAAGAGTACTGTACTTGTAGGCAATATACTTGATCGCTCAAAATGGGAAGCCAGAAATCAAGCGACGCGCCGAATTGTCATCGGAATTCAACAATTTCCTCGATCGATGTTTGGTTGTGGACCCGGATAATCGAGCGGACACCACCGAACTAATGGCACATCCATTTTTGCGAAAAGCAAAACCATTATCAAGTTTGGTACCATATATCAAAGCGGTGAAGGATCAATTGGCGGATAAGCGATGAGTTGAGCACCTTTTTCTCATCAATTTATATGTATATTTTGAATTTTTTATGATCATCCCCTTTGTCCCCATTTCATCCAGTTTAAACCATTTGTTTTACCGATTTTTTACACACATTTTGTTCATTTTTTCTTCCGTGTTTGATGATACGTGTTTTTTTCTCTCCACATGGCCTCCCCATATTCATCCATCCCTAATTAATCCCGAGTTCTTCTTTTGTGAGCCAATATTTGGTAGTTTTATTGATTGATTTTGTGTACTAATTATATTCCATCCATCCGCCGGCGACAATTACAGTTTTATATTAATTTTTGGTAATATTCTTGTTGCATTTTTCTTTTTGTCTCATTTTTACTTTCGCCGCTGCCTAATATATTCCACAACCAATTAATTTCTATGCTTACTGTGTTAATATTTGCTCCACATCGATTCATTTTTTGCTGCTGCTGCTCCATTCAATTTTTTGTCTAGAAAATTATGCGATAGGTTCTTTTTTTGTTTTTCTTTTGATGCTTAAAATATACAATTCTAATGATTTCTTTTTGATTTTATATGTGGTTTTTCTTTGTGCTTCTTTCCTTTTTTTGGTTGCGAATAAATGCCATACACTAATTTTGACTGGAAATGAACTGGAATATTGGGAACGCATGGTGCATCTTTGTAGGATCATAGAATCAGAGATCTATGATACTGGTTGGCATAGAACTTCAAATAGTTCTTCATAGAATCATAAATATTGAAAAAAGTGTCCTTAGAATCATAGAATTCTATAAGTAATGAGAGCATAGAACCATAGATCTTCCAAACTTCACACAACTGATTCTATGAGTTCTATGCCTCCATAGAACCTACCGTATACCTCTTGCCTACCATAGAACTTCAAATACCATAGGAAAGTGATTGCTTAGAATCACTTTTTGGGACATAGAATCATAGATCTTCAGAACTACACATATCCAAATCTATGGACTTTGTGACTTTATAGAATCTACAGTATACCACTGCCCATTATATATAGAGAGAAAAAATGTCCATAGAATCATATATCTCCCTGCTCAAGTTGTTCCTTGTATCCAGGTGTGATAGTAGTAAAAAAACACGAAGAATAATAGCGCATTTGCGGGACAATGCGTTCATATTCACAGAATATAGGCATGTTTTAAATCTTTTTCAATCATTGTTGTCAAGCATTTCAGGTAAAATGTTAAATACTTTCGATTCTTTTTTACAGAATATTATCACTTCGTATGAAACCAATCTCAACAAAATGTGTTATTTTATGTCTCATCTAATCTGTTGCAGATAAAGTAGTATTCCCTCGATGATGATGATCAGAAATCTCAATTAATCTTCCCTTTTGCGGCGGAAATGCATTTACAAACTGGGTGTTTATCAGCTTTTAGACTTGAGAAAAGACACTCATAGGTTTACCTCCTTCTCCAGGAGTTAAACCTAACCCTCAACATTTTACTTTGTATCGTATCTAAAGTTTTCTAGGCTTCAACATCCCGTATCGAAAACAGGTAATAACAATAGGTTTAGCCATAGGTTTACCTCCATCTACCTGGAGCTAAACCTACATTCCATCCATCACTTTATTATCCAATCTAATCTTTTGTATCCACCCAACCAACGTCATAATCCTTCTCTATCCTCAAAAACAAGATGCCATCCCATATATACCTTGTTTGTGTGTGTATCTGCCCACTTCTTCCCCCATCCGTCTGCATTCGTTTGAAAAAAGAGAGGGAGAATTGAAAAAAAATACGACTAAAGTGGTGGAGGGCCCCTCCTCCCTTCTGTTTTATATTTCACTCCTTCCATTCCTTCTCCATCCCTAACCCCCTCCCTTTTTTCCATCCAACAAGGTTTCAATTTCAAAAAGCAATTCATTTCATATAATAACACGAAAAATGGGGATATTTACCCTTGCCACTTCGTGCCGTTTTTCATAAATAATCCATCCATTTGGTTTTTTTCACACACTTTCATTTTCCATTTTGTCGCAAATAGACACACACTCACTTTTTCTTGGAATTATTAGTTGGCAGAGAGAGAAACCTGCCAAGAAGCCGGAGTTTTCTTTTTTTGCTTGAATAACTCTTAATATGTGATGATTAGAAAAGAGCTCGGTGATCAGTTATTCAGTTACTTCTAAAGAAGTTGGAAAGTCGCGCCAACAAAACATTTTCCTTATTTTTCAATGAAAATGTGCTAACAAAACTTATTTACTCTTCATTATCGTCAACTTGAATGTATTCTCTGAATAAAAATTCCTTAAATTTATCGTCAAATACTGGGCGTTTGTCAGTAGACACCTTGTGCTCGGATATCCAAGAAAAAAGTCTGCTTGGAAAATTACATATTTTGAAACCTTGAATTTTTTTTAAATGAAATTTCCAGAATTATCCGGGTTATTTCGGCCAATTTAGAAACCATTTTTGCTTTTCATACGGTAGTAAAAACAGCTTGAATCAGTGTACAACTTGTCGTCAAATAATTCATATTGTCTGCAGACACCTTCTGCTTCATTCGCCAAAAAATGAAGCATTTTCTACTTGGATAAATTCTAATATGTAATAATTAGAAAACATCTCTGTTCATTTTTCAGTTCACTCAATTATTCACTTTTTTCGAAAATAATATTTATGCAGTTTCATTTTTTTTTGTTGCACACTCTTCATGAAAATCCACCAAAAAATACACATTCTCGACTCAAAATTATAACTAGAAAATTCAACGTTTTTCCGCCACATTCGAAATTTCCGTTGTGTACCCGTCGCGAGCTATTTCCAAATGAGAAGTTCCAAATAATTTCCTTTTTTTTTTGATAGATCCCGTATCTTAATTACTATTGGATTACATGCGCCTTTAAAATATCTCACCACGAATCACCAAAAATGAACTCTCATAGTTATATTTTCTTGCAAAAATAAGGCAATGATATAGGAAATGTGTACTTTTTCACAAAAAAAATTTCCCACGAAGTCTTTTTGCATTCTGCGCAGAAATTGTCAGTTTCATGATTATTATATATTTTCAAACTTATATTTTTTCAATGATAGTGGCATGCATCGAGTTCAAATTTTTTTATAACAAAAAAAATATTTCGGAAAAAAACATACCACTTTTGGGGCAATACCACAAAATACCAGAGAAAATTTAGTGGTGCTCCTATAAAATATCTCACCACGAAAAAAAACTTTCCCCAAATTTTTAGCCCAACTGTCGTCAATTCCAATGCATAATCTGTAGTACACTCTCTCCGCAACTTGTCGTCAAGTATGGTGTATTGTCTGCAAACACTTTCCTAACTCAAAATTGTGTAAAACGCTTGAAATTTCGCGGAGAAGTCGAATTTCGAATTGAAAATTTGCTGAAAATTAGGATTTTGAAGTGGAAAGCTTAAAAAATTTTCTGTACAAAAAAATTTTTTTTTTCAAAAAATTTTCCCTACAAAAAACCCCAGGTATAAAAACTCTCAACCCCCTCAAATTTTCCCTCCCTTCCCTCCTTTTTTCAATATCTGTCACTTATCCCTTCCTCCTCCCACTTCAATATCTACTTCATTTCCTCCCCCTTTTTTCAATTAATCCGTTTTGTATACACACACCCCCAATACATTCTTTTTCAATCTATCAGAAAAACGAGGAGACAATTTTCCCGTTTTTATCCGCCAACAATATCAGAATAATGGATAAGGAGAGGATGGAGAAATCGACGAGCTCGAATGTAAGTCCGTGATTTGTCGTAGGGTGTGGTGTATTGTAGAGACTAGAATTTGTGCGCAATATTGCGTAGGATATGTTGTTTTTGTCATACTTCAACTTGTGTGCAACTTGTCGTCAGATATAGTGTATTTTCGTCTGCAACATGACGTCAAATATAGTGTATCAAAAAATCGAACTTGTGTGCAATATGTCGTCAAATATGAATTAGTGCCATATTCCTATTTGTCTGCATTTTGTCGTAAAACGTGGTGTATTGTGCACTGCTAGTTTGTGTGCAATATTGCGTAGGATAAGATGTTTTGTAGAAAATTGAATTAGTCTACATTTCTTCGTAGGGTGTGTTGATTTGTCATAGTCGAATTTGTGTGCAACTTGTCGTCAGATATGATGTATTTTCGTCTGCGACATACCGTTAAATAGAGTATATCAAAACATCGAACTTGTGTGCAATATGTCGTCAAATATGAAGTAGTGTCACATTCCTATTTGTGTGCAATTTGTCGTAGGATGTGGTGTATCATGTCTCGTCTGTGTCTTGTAGTATGTCGTCAATTGTGATGTATCATAACAAAGTCTGCAATATGTCGTCAAATTTAGCGTATTCAACAGATTCGATTTGTGTGTAATATGTCGTCAAGTTCGATGTATTCTCAAACTTTAACTTGTCTGCATTTTGTCGTGAAATATGGTGTACCGTTGTGTGCACTCTTTCGTAAGATATGATGTGTCAAAAGTACGCAATATGTCGTGATGTATTGTACTATGATATCTACAGTATATTCTGGATTATTTCGTGAAATATGGTGCATACTGGTGTCTGTTATTTTCTGCAATTTGTCGTCAGATATGCTGTATTATGACATTTTATATTATCTGCAATATTGCGTCAGTTATGGTGTGTTATTGTCAAATGATATTAGTACGCAACATGTCGTGAAATACAGTGCATTGAAAGGCATATATTGGTCTGCATTTTGTCGTCATATATAGTGTATTATCACACATCGACTTGTCCGCAATATGTCGTAGGATATGGTGTCTTGTTTTTTTCTGCAACTTTCCGTCAGTTATGGTGTATTACCAACTCTCAATATTTCTGTATTTTGTCGTGAAATATGTTGCCTGTACCATGACACCAAACTTTGTTGGAAAGTACGCAATATGTCGTCAAATGTAGTGTATCTTTTTCTGGGATACTCACGACAAACTGCACACTTTTCTGCATTATGTCGTCAAATCTAATGCATCGCTTCGAGACCCAAAATCTTTTTTTTCAGATGTCAACCACTCCAGAATGTGGCAGTAACCTAAGTGAACGTGTCTGCCTCAACGTCGGTGGCCAAAAATTCACAACAACCATCGCCACTTTAAGCCGCATTCCCGACTCGGTATAGGTTTAGATCCATCTCCAGGAGTTAAACCTAATTTTCAGGTTTTGGCTGTAATGGTCAGTGATAGATGGAAAACTGGCGACGAAATTTTCATTGATCGAGATCCGAAACATTTCGGCAAAGTGCTCAACTATCTGAGAGATGGTGATCAATTTGTGACACCGGCTGATATGGAAGCTTGTGATGAGCTTAAACGTGAAGCTCATGTAGGTTGATATTTGACGTACCTATATAAAAATAATTATGAGATGCTGAAAAAGTGGCTGAAATTTTTTCTAGCGCAAGTTTCAGCAAAGTTACAGATTTTAAGAAAAGTGGAAAAATTGAAAATTTTGAAAAAAAAATTTTGGAAAATTTTGAAATTTTGCAGTTCTACAACTTGCCATTGCTCTCCGATTTGTGTGCACCAATGAATGTCGACGTGGCGGATGTGGTGCAATGGAAACGAGACGCCATTGAGATCTATTGGCGACCATTTGTTAGATATATGGTGGATGATTCACTATCATTGCCATTTATTTATGATAGGTATGGTGGAGGGTTACTGTAGCTACTGTCGATTACTGTAGTTGAGGGTTACTGTAGTTATTGTAGCTTACTGTAGTTGAGGGTTACTGTAGACAGTTTGGGTCTCAACATGTCAGGGGTACTGTAGATACACCATAACGAGAAACTGCAGACACGAGATTCCAGTAGATATCTGAAATTTCGATTTTTCGAAACTGAAAATATTTGGGTCTTGAGTGGAAGAATTTTGGGTTACTGTAGGTATACTGTAGCAAAATTTTTTCACCAAGTACTGTAGATACAGAAGGGTGCGACTTCAAAAATCCAGACTTCCGGGTTACTGTGCCACTTCAGACGTTAAAAAGTCATAATGAACATTTTTTGGGTTTCGGGTTACTGTAGGCATACTGTACTATAGGCATACAATATTTTACAGAAACAACCACACTTTGGCTCGATGCATTGCATGTGAGGAGTTCCAAGACCCAAAATGTTCATACTTGTTTGATATCAATTACACGGCATGGGAACCGATGAAACATCATATGTATAATATGACTGGAGAGATTACTCAGGTAAAGGAGTTGTGCATTTGTGCGTCTGGTGTGGATGCACCATGTCTGACGACAAAATGCGGACCTTATATTCTTTGAAAAACGGTTCCGCAACTTTGAGTCACATATAATGCACCATATCTGACGCAATAATGCAGGCTTCACACTTTTGATTTGTGAGCATCATTCAAAAATTATGACAAAAAATTACACAATATTCGACGACAAAATGCGGAATCCACATTGTCTGCATTTTTGCGTCAAGTGTAATGTATTAGAATGCACCATGTTTGACGCAATAATGCAGACTTCACAATTTTGATATATTTGCATCATTTGAAAATTTTGAGAATGATACACAATATTTGACGAGAAAATGCAGAACCAACAATGTCTGCATTTTTGCGTCAACTGTGGTGTATTTGGATGCACCATTTCTGACGACGAAAATCAATGAATTGTGAGAAAAAACTGTGCATTTGTGCGTCAAATATGATGTATAACTATGCAACATATTTGACGCAAAACTACACACTTTCTGATGCAATTCACTTGACGACAAACTGCACAGTTTCTGCATTCGCGCGTCATATATAATACATTGATGTAAAGTATCCAAATATTTTCAGTTGATGGGTGAGAATTGCTGCATCGTTGCATGGGACAATGGTCAACAAATCCATCTACCCAAATCTGCATTGTGTCGTGTACCAGGCATCAATAATTGACAATATATTCTTTCTTGATATTCATGCATTCCATTTCCTATCTACTTATCATTATCTTTTCTTGTCGTAATAAATATACATATACACTCTGGATTACTGTAGGTACAGTATGACGCAATATTGCGGACTATCACTTTTGTTTCATTTTTTTGCGATGCTTCAAATTTTTTGCGTGGAAAATTCAGGTCTAAGAAACAGCAAATTCAGTTGGGGTACTGTAGATAGTGCAAACACCATGACTGATGTATGCAGACAACCAATTTCACAAAGTCAACTTCTTGACACTGGCCAATCTACAGAAAAAAAACATGTTTTTCTCTACGAATCACTACAGTATGAAAATTTTTTCCATACACTGAATTTTCGAAAAAATTTCTTCGCGAGACCATTTATGAAAATTTGACTATGCGCCTTTAAACTACAGTACTTTTTTCTAATTAAAAACAGTTTTTATTGGTTTTTTAAAAATGATAATTGGTGATCTCGTAAATCGTTCCAGAGTGTGCAATATTGCGTGACGCAAACACTTTTCATCTACAGTAACCCAACTCATTTCCACGTGTCAACAGGAGCTCAAAAATTCCACAAAATGTTGGATATAGTTCCGTAACCTGTTGATACTAAAAACAATAATTTATCCGCGTTGGAATATTCACGTGTACCCCATTTCCCCTCCCCCCCCCCCCTACCAACTCATTCCATCTCACTTCAGTTTTCTCTCAACAAATATTGGTGAGTTCTACCGTATCCCTACCGTACTCCCTCATATCCTACTGTAGACTGAAATCAAAGAAAAAAATGGGAGAAATAGTCGATCGTTATCTCGAGCAACTGGCGACAACTGTCGAAACGATGCGACGTCGGATCATTGCATATTATGATGGAATATTCTACATCGGTGAGTAGATACAGTATGGCTACAGTACTCTATTACTGTAGGAAGAAAATTGGACAAGGCTAACGAGCGATTGAAGGAAGTGGCGGAGCCAATGATGTATGATGCGAGGGACTATGTCAATCAGGCAATCACTGATCAGACACCATTGGACTCGATTGAGACGGAGACGAAGAATAGTTTGGTGGAGATGTACTTGGGTATATCGGTAGGTTGATTCATAGATTCATAGATTCATAGATTCATAGATCCTTGAGTTCTATGCTTCATAGATTCATAGATTCATAGATTCATAGATTCATAGATTCATAGATTCATAGATTCATAGATTCATAGATTCATAGATTCATAGATTCATAGATTCATAGATTCATAGATTCATAGATTCATAGATTCATAGATTCATAGATTCATAGATTCATAGATTCATAGATTCATAGATTCATAGATTCATAGATTCATAGATTCATAGATTCATAGATTCATAGATTCATAGATCTTCAAGTTATATGCTTTATAGATTCATAGATGCATATATCCTATCTTCCAGGTGATGCTCATCGGCTACGGTGGTGGTCAACTCGCCGGCTGCTATGCCCTCGCCTCCATCTTCCCTTCCATCTTCTCCACCCACATCATCCTCCTCATCCTCCTCTCCATCCCAATCTACACCTACCTAACCATCCGCAAGAATATCAGCCTCGATGACAACGAGCGTCGCTCGATGCTCCTCAGTCAATCCATCGCCATCGGCTCCATCATCGGATACCTTGTCGGACCTCGTGTATTATCAATGGCACCATCTACCGTATTCGCACCGCCCTTGTTGTTTGCATTGATGTTTGATAATGGTATATTCCCTTTACCATTGACTGGATTGCAACGTCAACAATTTTTCATATCATTTGCATCGATTTCTGTGTTTTTTACCACTTTATTGGGTAAGATCTCATCAGATACAAGCTGAAAAAAATCAACAAATATTTTCAGCCTCAATTGTCCTTGGATACTTCTCCTTCGCCGTATCATTGTTCAATATCACCCATGTTGCTGCCATCTATCTACACTTTCAAATCATCACCCAAACATTGAAAGACAAGATGTTCATGGTTGGAGAGTCACAAATGGCATATCTGTTTATCACCTTTATTATCCATAATCTATTTGTCATTTTATTCGGTTATAATTCTGATAAGGCAACACACTGAATAAATTTTTTGGTTTATTTATTTTCATCATTCATTATATATTCGAATACATGTTCAAACTATGAGAAATGTTATTTTTTAAGCGAGATACAGCGGTTCAAAGTTGTGTGCATTTTGGAGACCGGTTTTTGGCGAAAAAGCAGACCCGTTTTTTTCCCTGCGTCTCTTAATGGTCAAAAAGCAGACCGGTTTTTGGGAGAGACGCAGAGAAGAAAACCGGTCTGCTTTTTGACCATCAACGTTCGTTGACTTCAGTTCACACGGGGAAATAAGTCGGATTACTGTACATGAAAAGTGTTTGCGTCACGCAATATTGCACACACTGGCACGATTAACGAGACCACAAATTCAGAAAAAGTACTGTAGTTTAAAGGCGCATAGTCGAATTTTTATGAATGGTCTCGCGAAGAAACTTTTCCAGAATTTCAGCCTCCGGACATAGCCAGCCAGAAAAATACGGGAATTTCAGTGGTGATATTATTTTTTCATAAAACCTTCTAGTTTTTTCCCTAGCATCTTTAACGTTTTTTACACACCTATTTTCCGTCGCTCTAGTATTGCACATTAGTCACTACTATTTGTCATTGTTCTACTTTACACACCCTCGTTACTGTACTTATTCAGTTCGAAAATAACCTGCCATACCAGTAGTACACTGTCCTACATCACAACTACCTTGCTCCTCTCCAGTCATTCCTTCAGATTCACCCATTCGTATATATATCACTTGTCTCAAAGTTATTCTGTTCATTTTCAATAACGATAGTTCTCTCCAATACTATCCCTTCTTTCCTCTCAAAATTGTTTTAAACTATTTTTCTAATATTTTGCAATGCGTTTCAATATATATTGTATAATATATTGAGCACACAACAATATATTGCCTGCTATTTGCGGCTCATTCCATCTTATCATCATATCACCTCCTGGTACAGATAATATCGTCCGCCCTCCGTTCGATAATAGCTCTACTCAGTTGTGCTCCATCTAAACAATACTCCTTGAATATACTGTATCTAACATATCATGTTGTTATACCTCATTATTCCTTATCCTTATCCTCTCTATCATATCCCCCTATATCCTTATCAATTATCATTTCCAGGTGTAATCTGATTCCCTTGTGGATCTAAACCTAATTATCAGTTATTATGAACAAATGACGACGATCAAAAATGGAGACTTTGCTGCCCACAATCTCGGTAAGTATATAGTTTTTTTGGCACTTTTCTATTAGTAAACACTACAGTATCAAAAAATACTCTATATTTCATCAACAATTGTCGTTTACAGAATGTCGACAACACTTAACGTTTCCAAGGCAGACAGTCATCACTTTACCAGTGCCTAGATAGATGAGGGAGAACAGAAACAAGCACAAACAGTACTCACAGCAGCTCAGAAGCGTTGGAGCTACTCGGAGTATGAAAAACATGCGTGTACACATTGCCAGAGCTCACGAAGAGTCGAGCAAGAAGTTTAGAAGAGACGGTAGCATTAATGAAGCAAAAACAAGAAAGTTCACATGAAAGGATGAAAAATGGTGGTTATGTGTTAGTGAAGTTTTTAATATCATCTTGAAAAAATATGGGTTCTAGTGCTCGATCCGGCAAGCAGGATTCATCGCTTCGAGACAGGGCGGTTCAATCAAAATGGAAAGTGCACGAAAAATTGATTGAAAACTAGACCAAGAGGACGCCGCCAGAAGTGATCATGTGAGTTTTTGACCTACTTTTCGAAAAATAATTGAAGATTACTGGGTACTGTTGATAACTGTAGTAGAACATTGATAACTGTAGTTAACTGCAGATCACTGGATACTGTAGGTTACTGTTCATAAATAGGTACTGTAGCTTATTGTTCATAACTCGGTACTGTAGTTTACTGTTCATAACGATCATTGAGTACTGTAGCTTACTGTAGATTACTGAGTACTGTAGTTTACTGTAGATCACTGAGTACTGTAGCTTACTGTTTATAACTGAATACTGTAGTTTACTGTATATCACTGAGTACTGTAGCTTACTGTAGATCAGTAGACACTGTAGCTTACTATTCATAACTGGGTACTGTAGCTTACTGTTCATAACTGGGTACTGTAGCTTATTGCTCATAACTGGATACTGTAGCTTACTGCAGATCATTGAGCACTGTGTTTTACTGTAGATCACTGAGTACTGTAGTTTACTGTAGATCACTGGATACTGTAGTTTACTGCACTTGATTACTGTACTTTGAAAAAAAAAACATCAGATTGGGTACAAAAAGAGTATCAAGAAATTGCGAGTTGGATCGGAATAGTCTACAACAAAACTTCATCGGAACTGAAAACAGGAGGAATACGATTGGATATCGGTTAGTTTGATTGATATAGATCCTCAAAATAACTATGAACATTTTCCAGGTCACGAAATGATGGTCAATGTGATCGTTCGTCTAACAGTGAACAACCGTATCATTCAAATTCCGGAAGAAAGAGAGTGAGTTCAATTACATTTGAAATCCAACTATTATCATTCCCATACGAATCGAGAATCGAAACCGAAAATGTTCCCCAAAGCGAAGAGCCGTATTGAGATACCGTATTTCCTTGAATAGAACGGCACTGCAAACGCTGCCATATAATACTCATATCTCGGAATCTAGAAGAGCTATCAAAAAGTTGTCAACTGCAAATTTGTAGATCAAAATTTCAGCTACAAGTTTGCTGTTGACAACTTTTTGATAACTGTGCTAGATTCTGAGATATCCTCCTTCAGAGTTTACAGTGCCGCTCTATTCGAGGAAATACGGTATGCGCCTTTGATTCATACTGTAGTTGTAGTTATGAACTACGGTTTAAAAGTTCACAAGGGCTCGATTCGCCGATAATAACATGAGAAATATTGTGACGTTTTTATTGACTTTTTGTTTTGTAGACTATTCTGATTGTGATGTTGACCATGAATCAAATGAATCAAATGGTACCGACGATAAAGAAATAAATTCTCGAAAACTGAAGAGTGTGTAACTAGTCAACCATAAGAAGCAAACTGATGTCGAATAATTTCAGAAAAATTGTCACCGGATCAGATGGAGGCCATTATTGAGTATCAATGCAAAAGCCGGAGGAAACTGGAAAGCGACGAACGACACGGATGGACGGAATCAATAAGACTAATTTTGATATTTTTAAAAATAAAAGTGTATACTGTAATTGTGTATTGAATTGGTATCACTAAAAACGTAGAATAGTTTTCTGCATCATGTTCATATTTTTCGAGATTCGAAAATTCTCTTCTGTAAATATTTTGAAGATGAGAAACAACCGCGCTCCACTGCAAACTACTACCGTATTCTGAGTTTGAACATTTTTCAGATTTCCAGGATTTAGCCTCGATTCGAATGGCATTCCCATTTTTTGAACTATCAATTAAATAAAGACGAAACTGTGATTTCTCCTGATCTAAAACTTTTCCAGTCAAGATCTTCACCGCACTAACTAACTGAGAATTTCCCACTAGTCATGTCAAATTAAAGGAAATAAAAATTTCACACACCATTTCTCTAACTCTACGCCATTAGTCAATAGTAAGAAACCAAAACGCAACAGTATTGCACATTAGTCACTACTATGTGTCATTGTCCTACTTTACACACTCGGCTACTGTACTGATTTCGTTCGAAAATAACCTGCCATACCAGCACATTTTCTTACATCACAACTATCCACTTTCGAGTCATTCCTTCTAATCCACCCATTAGTTTCTGTCCCTTGTTTTAGAGTTATTTCGTTTATTTCTCTCCAATACTATCCCTTTTATTTTTTCTAATATTTTGCAGTGCATTTTAATAATATATCGAGCAAAAAAACAATATATTGATTTCTATTTGCGGCTCATTTCTGCTCTTATCATCTTATCACCCTCTGGTACAGATAATATCGGCCGCTCCCTGTCTGATATTAGCTCCACCCAGCTGTACCCCACCCAAACACCACATATATTGCTGAAAGTGGAAAATGTTTCCTCAATCTGTTTTTATATAAGACACTCATTCATAACTCACCTTTTTTCGTCCTGATATGCCTACAGAAAGTCGCCTTATATCAGAAAATATCTACTTTTCCTCCTTCCTCCTTCTCCTTTTTTTTTCACATTTTCCCACTTTTTCAACATATTAGAACACTCGGCATCCATGATTTCTGAGCAATATTATTTTGATCTACTTCTAGAAAGTCACATCTCTCTTTGTATCAATTTGAATATACTTATCTTCCATATTTATGTGATTATTACGAGACTCGGTACCTATTGTCGTCCAGTTTAGAGTCGAAACGACATTGCGCTTTTTTCTCCTCTCTCCATTTTCGCTCTGTTTTATCACTTTTCCCTTTACTTATCTTATATTTCTTCTTTTCAATACCTCATTATTCCTTATCCTTATCCTCTCTATCATATCCCCCTATTCCTTATCAATTATCATTTCCAGGTGTAATCTGACTCCATTGTGGATCTAAACTTGTTTATCAGTTATAATCAACGAATGACGACGACAATAAAAATGGAGATTTTTCTGCCTACAAAACAGGTAAGTAAATAGTTTTTGACACAACTCTATGAGTAATCACTCTGATATATAGTCCTCCAACTTCTAATAGATTCCATAATATTCTAAAACAATCATTTTCTAGAAGTGTTAGGATGATGTAGTTTACTGTAGGGTGCTGGGTACTGTTGCTCACTGTAGAACATTTCTCTCCGTATTTTACTATTTTCGACTGAGTACTAGGTTTAACTGTAGTTCACGGGGTACTGTAGTTTATTGTAGATCACTCAGTACTGAAAACATTGTTTCTCATCGATGAGTAGAAAATATTGAATTAGGATACGAATTGACGTTTGGATTTTCAAAACTTAAGTGAACCTGTTAAATGGAAATGTTTAGGAATGTTGGAGGAAGTAAGAAGACGCCGTTGGAATGACATATTCCCACACAAAGCCATTCCAAAAGGATGCGGGCTGAAAACAAAGGCAAAGTACACACTCCAGTAGCTCACGGAGACATTAAAGAGTGCCCAGATGAGAAAAAATAAAAAGGAGCACAAGCAGTGGTAGAAGAAGGAGAGACAGGTGTCGGAGCTACTCGGAGTCGCTAGGTACTGTTGAAACACACCGTTTTTTTAAACACATTGTCCTTCATTAACAATTGGCAAGTTACATTTTACAGAATGTTGACACAACCCGATGTGATCAACAGCGCATAGCCTATCTCCCATCAGCGAAACCGGAGGACATGTTGTCAAAAACTACATGATCGGCGACACAATCGTTGTTTGCCGAAAAAGTTCAGAAGGTTTTTCGGAAGATGGTACACACTGGACAGACACAAATGGAATATCAGGTAGAAAAAATATTACAGGAAGACATTACTGAGTACTAGGTTTAACTGTATATAACTGAGTACTGTAGTCCACTGTAGATCACTGGGATACTGTAGTCTACTGGATATCACTTATATATGTATCACTGGGTGCTTTACATATTTATTTGTAGATTACTAGGTACTGTAGGTTACTGAAGTTCAGTGAGTTAATGTAGCTTACTGTATATCACATGGTACTGTATATCACTGAGTACTGTAGTTAACCATATAATACTGATAACTGTAGTTTGCTGTACGTCAGTGAGATACAGTAGTTTACTGTAGATCAAGAACACACTATGAGCTTCTGGTTGTTGAATCCGGCAAACAACAAAGGCGAAACCAAGATGCCTACCTTGATATCTCGTTTCATTGTCGAAAAATTGGTTCTCAGGGTAAGATCCAATAAATAAAACAATCAATAAATATTTCAATTTTTCAGCCTGCATAACATTCCACTTGCTGACATCATTGGAATGGAACTCAAATTCGACATTCAATGCTATCGGAAAAGCCAGTTGCTTCAAAATGGAGCTGCCGAAAAGATGGAGATAGAACTTCGTAAGGAAGAGGCCGAATGTCACACGTCGATTTCTGTGAGTTTTTGACCCACCTTTTTGAAAAATATGAAAAAAAAATTTCAATTTTCAGAACGCGAGCAATGTAAACTAGAAGCAGATCCACTTCTATTATAACTATATTCATCATTATTTGTTGAATAAACTACTCGAAAGTTTGAATTAAAACATAGATATCTAAAAAATCTGAAATAGTGGATAACTATCTTCTAAATCCACAAATATTTGTATTCTTGGAGACATATTCTACTCAAGTATCGACTGTTTTCAAAACCCATGACACAAATGATTCCTTTCTCTTGAAACAGAAATTTCATGAAAAAGTAACATTTTGAGTCGATACCACTGAGAAATAGTTTCCAAGTTTTTCAGATGAGAGAAATATGTTTCCATTTCAGATTCCAAGATTTTTGAGAAAAAAAAACTTCAACCATCAGAGTACTTTACTATTTTTATAACCAGTATCAACTATATTCCAACTATTTGAAGCAGAAAATTTCTATAAAACATTCATTTTTTGCCAACTTTTCCTCGTTTGATTCAATTTTCCAGTCGACACCCAACTTTGCCATGAAGATACCAAAAAACCAAAAGGTTGAAACTTTCCAGAAGGAAAAAAAACCATCTATCATCCTGGAAACAGTACAAAAAACTGTCTCACCATGGAAAATTTCGACAAATCTTCAAAACACTCAAATATTTATATTCCAAATAAACAGAAAAAGAAACAAGACAAAAAAAGGCTTCAATTCTCAAAAAGCCAGTGTCAATGGATAATAATATAATACTTATCTAAATACAACAGTCCTTAATGTATCCTCATCTCTCACTTCCATTAATGCCTCTGATCCATCATTGAATCGATATGATATTCCACCATCGATAACCAAATGTGCATCATATCCTCTCGATTTTATGCGAATTTTGTCGGCGAAACCGCGTGGATCCGTTGGTGGGAATGTGGCGTTGAAGATCGGGTCTCGCACCGAAAATGCCAATTCTGGAAATGGAAAAAATTGGTAAAATTCGAAATTTTCTCAATTTTTCTATCCTAGGTACAGTTGGGTCAGTATCCAACAAAAAGACTCTCAAAAATATAAAATTTTCGAAACCGCATATTTTTTGAATCAAAATTTTGCAGTTTCTAGAGTAAAATTTTACAATCAAATGGAACTTTCACATCAATATTCACTTGGTTTTAGTGCAAAATGTGATTTTTTCAAACTGATGCATTGCAAGATGCGAAAAAAGTACAATTTTTTTACATGTGATACGAAAACCATCAGGAAAATCGAGATACTTCAATATTGTCACTTGTTGCCGCGTTTACGCTCCATTCCAACTAAAAATTAAGGAAAAAATTGCAAAAACTTGCATCTAAACATGCTTATAATCAACAGATGCATTAATCACTGCGAATTAATAAATTACCGTAATAAATATTTTCGAAAACTGCAAAACTTCTTCTAGAAATAGGTGCGTCAGTGACCTACAAATCATTTCTAAAAAATGTAATTTCGTTGAAACTGCAATTTTTCTCTTTCAAAGTTTCGCAGTTTTTTAACCCAGCCGATTGAGTATCAAACATTTCTGAATCTATGGGACACATCATTTGATACTCAGCTAACAGTCATTTTTAATTCGAGAGGAAAATTACAGTTTCTCATTGATAATTTATTCAAAAAACCAAAACCTTTCCTAACTACGATTGGAACATTGTCTGTCTAAGAAATTTGGATCTAGATCTGCTGGCTGAGTATCAAACGCTCTCCTATTTCTACAAAAATGAAAGGAAATATACATTTAATACTCAGCCTACTAGCAACAGTGTATCAGCGAAAAAGCACAGATCTCCGATATAATTTTCAATTTTTGAAACAGACAATGTTGTCAAAACTGTTCACTTTTCCAATATTTTGTTTCTGGCTCAGTATCAAATGCATGCAAAACGTTTGATACTCAGTCAACACCTGAAACTGAGTATCAAACGCCTTCCCTCAAAATGAAAAACAAAAAGAAACTAACGTCTTCGATCCGGATCAAAAATCAATTGTTGATTGAACTTGGTACATATCTCACTAACAACATCCTTATTCTCATATGGTATATCCACTTTACATTCTTGTCCAATAATCTTCATCAAATCAGCAACACAGTGTTCTGTCAATTTGTTGATATTGAAATGCCATGATGTTGATCCAGTTCCTGCAAAATATTTGAATGGTTTTTTTGAAGGTTGGTGGAAAATTGACAACTTCAAAATTTTCTAGCTATTATAACATTTTGAAACTGCAAAAAAAAATCGGAAAATATTGAAATTTCAGCGAAACGCTTATCAGAGGAGAGTCCATGATTAATCATAAAAACGAAAATTCTCAAAATGTAGTAATTTTCGAAACAACTACAGCAACAATGCTAAAATTTCAATGAAAGTTGTGGATTCTCATCGTCAAATTATCATTGTTGTGCTTTTCCAAGGAATTGATTTTATCAACAAAAAATTCAATCGTCTAAAAAATGATTTGTAAAATGATTGTCCTTGGCGTCGAAAATCAGCACGAAAATCTTTTTTTTTAATTATCAATAGGAAAACGCCATGTTTAAGCAAAAGTGTTTCAATTCCGAAAAAATCGTGGTTTTCTTTTTAAAATTTTTATTTTTGTGTATTTTCGATATTTGATTGATTCCAAAATCGATTAAAAATTTCCGACAATTTTCGAAAATTTTTAAGCTTTGAAACAGCAAAAATCGCATTTTGAAGATACAAAATGACGCGAAAAAAGAGTTTTGAAGCAAGAAAATTCAAATTTTCTGGCATATTTCTTATAAAAAATTTCGATAATATCGATAGATTTCAACAGCTTTCAAAAGGAATAACATTTTTGAAACAGCGAAAATCTGTTTTCTTTTCAATTTTCTACAAAAAAAAACAAAGTCTCAACTAACCTGTACAAATAGTAATACCCGAGCTCTTCTGTTTGACCATTTGATCATCATTGATACCAATCTCATAATATGACACTCGCGATGACAGGCTCTCACCAATGAATACTTCGTTTAGTGCCAATACTGGCAATTCAATCGTATAGCTATCTTGTTGTTGCTTGGCAACTGCTGCTGCTGGCGCATCACCTTCTGATATCAATCGTCGCTTTCTGCAAAATTATGTTTCTTTTTTCAAAATTGAATATGAAGTTTTCATTAGTTTTGAAAGCTTATCTCTAAAATTTCTGTGTTTCTGCCTAACTGAATATGTAAAGTCTTTTTATTTTTAACTAGTCTCGTCTCGGTCGAACTCCCAAGGATTTTTTTAAACACATTTTTACCGTATCAATCTACACTTATAACAAATATATCATCAATCTCTCTTGTTTCTGTCCATTCTTCACATTTTCTGATATCCTATTCTAACATTCGAAATATATTTTCTCAAAAAAATTCATGTACATCTTTCGATAAAATTTTAATGGGGAATTCCAGAAATTTACATTGTTGGTGTGAAATCTGTTTTATAATTTTTTTTGCCGTTTTTTAAATCTTCACAGTTTCGGTGCACTACGACCCTACAAAAATCTTGCCTTTCTATTTCTTTCATGGGAATTTTCGTTTTTTTTTTTTTGGAAAAAAATCTTTTCAGTTTCAACTAATTTTCATCTCAAAATCTTCGACTATCCTCTACTCCAGTATCCATTTTTCTTTTCATAACCATCATAAAAAAAACAACAACTCACACAGGCGGTGACAACGACATAAACTCCTCCTGATCTCTAGCCGGACTCCGCGGATTGTCCGTCCATCGGGTCGTCGCCGGATCCCGGTTCAATTGTTGATCGTGTAGTTCGATGGCGTCACCAACACCATCATCACCGGTGACTGTGATACGGATACGTTGTCGGTATAGCCATCTGTAAATATATATTATATTAATAATCTATTTCATATGTTTATTATTGAAATTTTGCCTCGAAATATATATCAAAACTTTCCGATACAGCAAATCTTCAAATTTTCTTCATTTTTTCCAATCTTCAATGATCTCTCTCATCCACCCATTTATTTTTCAAAAAAAAAAAACTCACTCAAAATTGCCATTGAACAACTTCTTGAGTGCACCGGCTAGATTTGCCTCCGGCAGTTTACGCATCAGGCACATGTATCCTTCAGAACTGCAAAAAAAATTTATGGATTAGTGGATATTTTCGTTGTAAGATTGATCTACAGTATGATACAGTACCCTAACTACTGTACTTTTCTATTTTTTCGGATTTGCAAGTGAGAGGTGATGGTAGTACAGTAATCTACAGTATACCAATACTGTCAATAGCAGGTACAGTCGGTTACAGTAATCTGTAGTGTGCAAAAGCTAAACATAGTTGATTTTGTGTGCTACAGTAAGCTACAGTATACCAAAACTGCATATAGTTGATATAGTAGACTACAGTGCCCTAACTACTGTATTTTTAGAATTTTCTTCGAAATTGTAAGTCAGTGGTGTTGATAGTACCGTAATCAGTACAAAACACCAATACAGTAGCCTACAGTATCCAATTACCGTATCTTATCGATAGTACCACCAACTGTAACAGTTATACTACAGTACTATCAATACTTGAGATATCTAAAGAATCTGTGTTACAGTAATCTACAGTAACTCGATCACAGTGCAATAATAGATCTACAGTATACCAAACTACAGTACTCACCCCTGCGGATCCGTATTAATCCCAATCACCGGCTTCTCTTTCGTTCTCACTCGACTCGATGCCATTAGGAATGTACCATCACCACCTACAAAAAGGATTACTGTAACTACAGTAGGGGGGGGGGGTACTGTAATACCTGCTGAGAACACAGCATCCGCCCAATCAACCGCCTCCTGTGTGTAATCGAAACGACGAACCAGACGGGATTGTATGCCGTTGGATCTGCAAAAAAGAGTGTAATTATCAACTTTTCAGGATTTTCGGGAGTGTATCAATCGAAGGATTCGAAATTTTGACATTTTTTCTCACAAACATGGATCTTCGGTGAAAATTCACAGTTTCTCACTCTTTGCAAATGCCTATCTAGTCGTTTTTCATTGATGGGTTATCCATTTCTAGTTGTTATAAAATCAACACACATGAAAACGTTTGATACTCAGCCGACTGTCTATATATCACCGTTTTTTTTTCAAAAACAAGGCAGTTTCAATAATTTTTCAAGTGAAACTTGTCAGAGTATGAATATTCCAGCGAATATTGACGATCGGCCGTGTATCAAACTTCATTTCGATTATTTATGTACAGAATATGGATTAGATACTCAGCCAACAGTGAAATCATAGTTGTCCTTGCATGTTTACTACTTTTCATTATCTATGAGCCGAAGAGCGTTAATTTTTTTTTCGAAAAATTTACGGTTTTTGAAAATTTTCACTTCACTACCATATTATATACTTTTTAGAGAAAAACACAACTATATACTGGAACAGGGTGTTATACAGTATACCGCAGTATACAAAACAAAGACTACAGTATGCCACACCGTTTTACCTCGTTTTATAGATTTTCTACGGAAAATATCAAATATTTACTGTTTCACTAGTTATTCAACTTTTGGATAAATATCAAATTATTGATTCATTGATTAGTTTTTTTTGCCACCAACTCTCATTTTATGAATCAATATTTTTCATAATTTCATGATTTTCAGATTCTGTCGGAGATAAATACTTCATATCAAAAAAAATTTTCTCCGTTTCTCAACTATTTCAAAGTATTCTGCTTTCTTGATGTATTCAATTAACAGATTCTCGTATCTACACATTTTCAGAACATTCTCGAGTTTTTTTTTTGAAAACTTTTGTTTTGACTGTATACTGAGTATCAAACAGTGATCTTCTTCAAAAATGATATTTTCAACTTTTTCAGTTTCTCAAAATTTTCATGATCGTTATTTTTTCAACTATCATAATCCGCCGCTTTCTATCAAAAAACTCACTCCAACTCTTTCTGCAACGTGCTCAAATACGAATGATGCAATTTGTGTTTTGTCAGCAGTCGATTGTAGTCGGATCCCCGTTTTTTGAGCTGAAAATCACCACTTCTATCATTACAAAAGGCTAAAGAGATACTTACAATAGTAGCCAATTGTTCATCGGTACATCCTTTATTCACCTTCTTTTCAAATTCATATCTTGTCAATTTCGACAAGATTAGCACCTTTTTTGGTTGGAATATTGGATTCTGAAAGTAGAATTTTTGATGGAAAATCTACAAAATCATGTCAAATTTGATTTTTCGTTGTTATTTCAAAATTTTTAGTTGAAATTGCATAGTTACGTTCAAAAATCAACCTCCTTTGACAAAAAAAAAGAAGATCGCTGTTTCACAAAATATGTGATTTCTCAAATTTTGAAAAAATAATGATTGTGCAATAAATTGTATTTGGTCCATATTACCATTGTTGGAAAGATTAAAAATGGATTATTTTATTGAAGATACGTCATCTGTTCTTTTTTAGCAGCTTTTGTAGGATTTTGTCAATCTTTCCGGATTTTTATTGAAAATTCTATGAAAATCCCAAAAATAATCATAGTTTCGATGAACCATGAATTCCTAGATAAAGAGAAATGGATCAATCAATTCGCTCAACTTTTTTTTTCAAAAATCCCGTTTTCTGAAGCGATAATTCCGATTTTCGATAAGGATTTTGTTACTGAAAATTAAATAATTTTTTAAATCAATTCTTTCCGGTTTCACACAGAATTGAAATTTCAAACAAAGCGAAAGTTTATCGTTCACTATTTAATCCCTCGGAACTTAAAAATTTGCAAAATATTTTCTAATTATGACAGAGTTTTTCATAAAGCAGTCCGAAAGGTGCTATTTTTATGCATTTTTGATTCAAAAAACATAATTTTTATCGAATTTCCCGGCCTTTGTTCACAAAATAAGAGCGAGATTTTCATCAAATTTCAATGTTAGAAGTATTAGATGATTAATTTCGGTTTCACTCGGAAAATAAAACTCCAAATCAGGTAAAACCCTTTGCTAACCAGGTAATTTGGAGTATTACAGTTGTTTTTCTATAATCATTGTGTATTTCTTTCAAATATGTTAGTTTTCTTTTCTCCAAAATCTCGAAAAGTTTGATGTTGGTTGATTTTCAGTTTTCAAAACATGAATATTTAGAATTTTCAAGTGTTTTTTTTCCAGAAAATTACAGTTTTCATCAATTTTCAATATAAAAAGTGACCAATCAATTCACTCGAGTTTGAAAATTTAGAACTTATTCACAAAAAGTCTAATAGTGGTTATGAAGGAAAAAACGTTTTTTCTCCGTTTCAGTTTTTTATCAACATGTTCAAGTTTCATAAAATCTCCGGTCTTGTCATTGTCGACCACTTTCTAAAGCAATCATGTTAATTTTCACTTTTGGTTTTATCTGATTTCGAGGTATTTTCGATGAACATCACAACTTTTTATAGCTTTTTCTCTAAAATGTTTTGAAAAATCGTATTTTCTACTCGAAATTTTTTGATTTTTAACAATTTCAGTTTCAAAAACTACGAAAAATATCAGTTTTTCATAAATTTTCAATATAAAAAAGTGTTCAACATACCTCCATACTTCCACCAATCGATCGTTTCGATGTTGTATTCTGTGTCTGGTACAATGCAGCAGCAAGTGATCGGGGTAACCTCATATGATCTACAAATAATATATTGTTAATTTCTATATATATAATCGAATGATATACTTGATTCCATCAATTTAATCGTTATTCGTTTGATAAACTTTCTCATTTCGCTGCGCGACAAAATTTGGAGAGAAATAACATTGAACATGAAACGTGGTTTTTCACGTTCCGTTTCACCGCAAAAAAAGAGAAACAATTGTTGATTTATTGTACTGATAACATGTTTTATTATCATACATTCTACGTGAGATATCTACGGTTTTCATGACTATTTTGTTGTTTTAAATGGGAAAATAGGGATTTTACTGTTTCAAAGCCGCCAAAATTAACTAAAATTTTATTTTCGAGTATTCAAAGGCCATTTTGAGTCAAATTTGTACAAGTTGACAACGAAAATTTGCTATTTTTATAGCAAGTTTGTAGTTTTGAAAGAGAAAAATGACATTTTTCTGTTTCAAAATGTTAAAATCAATGAAAAATGCCTAGTTTTAGTAATTCCGGTTCGAATAACGCTGAAAGCAACAAAAAATTCTTCAAAATCTGTTTTTCCAGACCAATATTCTCAGTTTTTTTCTGAATTTCAATATATTCTATATATGTTTTTGGCTTATAGGCTCAGATTGTCGATAGTCCTACTATTTTTGAGAAAAATATCAACTTTTACTGTATCAGTCCAAAAATAATACTACCAGGATATTGATTGAAAATAGTAATAGAGTATTTTTCTCTCTACGAAATTTTGCGAAACTGCATATCTGCATGATTTGTAAGGCTCGAAAACTGTGCAAAACGAGGGCAAATGGATTTCGAAAAAACTACTTTTATTGTTGATTTATTGTACTGATAACATGTTTTTATTATCATACATTCTACATTAGATATCTTTGGTTTGATGAAGGGGTTTTTACTGTTTTTTTCCTAAAGGCTGATTGTTGTGATATAAATAATGATAGTTCAAAATTTTTTCAAATGTGTGATGTTTTGGATGGATTTTTTGTATGAATCATCAACTGTTACCATTGTTTCCAGTTTGTTGTTTATCCATATCAATATTCGAAAACAGTAAAAATTTGTTGAAATGTATCAACCCATTCCAATACCTATGTCGAAAATCGAAAACTTTATGAGAAATATTGACAAATGATGGTTTTTTCAATCATAATTTTTGGAGAAGTTGGTTTGAAAACTTTGAAATTTGTTGAATCTATGTTTTCCAATTTTTTCTATTTGTTTGTTTGATTTTCCAAATATTGAATCGTTTTTGATTCAAAACTGCGCAATATCGATACAATTTTTTATCAGATTTTGAAATGTTGTGCAGTTTCAAAGTTGTTTGATATTTCAGCATGTTTTTAGTATATAATTTTTTGGAGTCTTTGTTTTCTATTTTTCAAAATCCTCAAAAAAAATCAACTCACTAGTCGGATCAACCCAAATCCTCGAATTCACTGGTTCTCCTTTGTGATCAACGATCCTTGGTGTGACGGGCACTTGTATCTTTGGCGCAACTGATGGTTGCGTACTGCACAGTATCGCGTTGCGAAGGTGTTGATTTATCTGTAAAAAAGATCATATTTTTCATGGATTTCAGATACTTTCTGTGTACACTCTGTTCGCGATTGCGTACCAGGCATCGGATTTGACGCGCAAATACACTCTTTTTGGCGGGAAACTGCGTACTTTTGTGAATGTTCATTTTAATGCGCTAGATCTTACGACAAATTGCGGACTTTTTTATATTTTGCACTATATATGACGACAACTTGCGTACTTCAAAGTCTTACGACAAGAATGAAGACTAATGCATTATATCTTACGACAAAGTACAGACTTTACATTTTATTTTACAAAAATTGCGATCTTCTGCAATAACTAAGTCTAATGCACTGTGTCTCACGACAAAATGCACACATTATAGGTTAATACATTATATCTTACGACAACTTGCAACTGTCTGCAATCACTAAGTCTAATGCACTGTATCTCACGACAAAATGCACAGAACCATCTTATATCAATACACCGTATCTCACGACGATTTGCGTACACAACTTCCGTGTTCAATACACCATATCCTCCGACATAATGCACATTTGATCAGTTGATCTCTGGTTCCCCGCCAGTTGTTATTCTCGTCCCCTTTTGATAACTCGTTTCCTGTCTTCCCCCTATACATATCTCTGTTATCAGTATCAACGACTTTTAAAGATGATCACACGATGACAAATTGTTATTGTCTTGTGCGCCGTGTCTTTCAAAGAATCATCACGTTTTTCTACTGTGTAATGTGTGTCCTATCCTATTTATAGTACATTCAAAGGTAGTAGATCGCTTTTAAAGGCGCATACAGTACCCAAGCACTATGAATCTCACTATGAAATAGATATGGAGGAAATGTCCGGGAACGTTCGGATATATACTATCAATAAGTTAGCAATAATAATTAATATTTTTCTTATGAAACAGTATATTTTGTTTAAAGGCGCATACAGTACCTGTTCAACATGTTGCTGTTTTATCCGTATCCTCATTTTGTTTTCTGTGTTTTTTTGTTCTATCAAGAAGTATCAGACTTGTTTGACAATAATTGAATGAGTTTGATAGATTTACGATTCGATATTTGATGCATTCGCATCAAATAGTGATGTATTTGGTCTGGAATTTGGGGAGAATGGATGAGATTAGGAAAAATCGCGGATGATAGAGATAAAAGGAGGGAGAGAAAGTGTTTTTGGAAGTAAATGAAAATCAAAATGCTATAGGTGTACTGAAGAAAAGTTGAGAAGGTGAAGTTGATGGGATAGCACGGAAACAGTAAGATTTGGAAGAAATGTTATCATTAAGATGAAGAATGATAGGAAACGTTGAAATAAATATATATGCGAAATTTCTTGTAGAAGGGTATTTAAAGGAAATATGCACATGGACGAAAGAATCGAAGCGAACCGTGTAGATTTGTTATGTAGATTTTTAGAGGCTTTCCAAAAAGATGAGCTCCAAATTATCTAATCTAATAAAGAAAGGGATGAGTGAAACGAATGATGATGAGACAGATAATCTTTCATAGAACTAGAGAAACGGAGACGTTTATTTTCGAAATGATATAGATAAGAACATCAACATAGTGAGAATTTATGGAAATCGGAGCACCTGACTTTTACACCGGAGAAAAACATATTCAAGATTCTAGAAACATGGAAGAGGTGAAAAACTTTGAAAATATTTTGGAATTTTGAAACAAAAATGATAAACTGGTCAATGATAATGGAAAAAAGGCGGAAATCTTACTGAAAGTCATGAAACAGTGGGAAAACTGATGTTTTTACATATGCTGATAGTTTTATGAAGAACATCGAGGGGAAGTGAATTAATCAATTTTGAATATAAAAATTATTTCTTATGAAAACTTTGAAACTGAAAAGAATTTGCAAAAAAACTCTGTTTCATGTTATAATTATCAATTATTTTCATACTGGTAATATATTGCCAAGATAAAATCCACAATTTCTAACTTTTATAAGCTGTATCAGCTGAAAATAATAATATTCTTAATGAAAAACGAAATATTCATGATGTTAGATAAATTTTCACCGTTTCCTAGTTGTCTTTTTACATTTGAAAACATGTTTTTCAGCAAAAAACGGTCCAAACCACTTCCAGATAAGCTTTATCCCATAAAAATGACAACAATTCCGCTGAAAAATGCGTGTCTCTTTATTAGATAAGTTTTCTTTTTTCTGTTTTCTAACAATTTTCACTGACTAGATGTGGTTTTTGCATTCGAAAACATGTTTTTTAACAAAAAATGGTTCAAAATGATATTTTTTCGGCGAAAAACATCCCATTTTGATCAGTAAATGACCAGCAAAATAAAAAATTTTCTCTAAAACTTATTTAAAACGCGATTTTTAGTTCAAAAATGGCAATTCCCATTCAAAACTTATCTAAAAACCTTGAAAGGGCTAAAAACAAAACTTCAAGGCAACGCCAAAAATGAAAAATACAAAGAAGAACCAAAAGACGAAGATACAAATCTAGATTGAAACACATACATACACTGATAACGATTGATAACGACTGATGGAATGGATGATGAAATGACCAACTATGGGGTGGAGGGACACAAGAGAAGGAAGCAAGCCACGAGGGCCCTGACCATCTAATCGTCTGCTGTCTCTTACTCTCTCTTTCCCTTCTTGCAGATGAACAACAGATACTGTTAAGACGATACACACGTCACTGATTTCGAAATGATCATTTTCACACGAAAGCTCATAGGTCAGATGATGGTCTTGCGACGATGGTAACAAAAACAGATGTGAACATTCCATTCGGGTCTTAAGATGATAGGGATACTGTAGTTTGTAGTGGAAATTATGTTGAGATTAGGTCTTGTCGCGAACCTGCGAGAACTACAGTATACCTTGGATTCCAGTCGGGACCCAAAGTTATGTTAGGAAATCTACAATTCTCTGTGAGAGCGGAAACCGAAACTGAGGATTTCACCAGTATTTGGGTTGGGTTGCATAACGAAAGTTACAGTAGCCCTGATGGATATACGATAGGGGTACTGTAGTTTGTAGTCAGAATTTTGTTGAGTTTGGGTCTTGTCGCGAACCTTCGAGAACTACAGTATACCTAGTATTCCAGTCGGTACCCAAGGTTACGTTAGAAAATCTAAAATTCTACAGTAAACTACAGTAACCCAAATTTCGCTTTCTGGAGAAACTATGATGAAGGGTCTTACAACGAAAAATTTTAAAACTACAGTACTCCTCTGAAAAACAAGGTCTCATCACGAAATCTGAATTTCGCTGTGGAACCCAAAAAGTAGTTGGGTCTCACAACGAAAACGAAAGATCTACAGTAACCCGGTTTTCGTTTACTGTAGTTCTCCCTCTTGAGTCATTGAAAAATGTTATAAATACAGTAGTCAAATAAGGTCTCACCACGAAATCTTTTTTCGCTGTAGGACCTCAGGAGGGCTTTTGGAAGAGTTTGGGTCTACAGTATACCCGTCTACCGCATAGTCATCTTCATAATCTACAGTACACCTGTCTCTATCAAGGCTTACAAAACTACAGTATACCTGTCTTGATCAGCCCTCTTCCCTATCACAAAAGAAAAAAATCAAAAGAACCGTGTCCCATCTGATATAATATAGTGATAATAATCACGTGGTGCAATAATCCGAAACTAGAACCGGTTGCAATATGGCAGCGCCGATATGTTCGGAAAATGAAACTGATAAGAGTGTAAACAACTGATTAATTTATAGGACCACGCCTACTCTTGGTGGAACATATGATCACTTGGAATTCCAGATGGTTTATTGGGGGAACTGATAAGAAGGAGACTCCGCCCACTTTTGGTGATTGTTGTAGAGGAGGTACAGCTGATTATGATAAGTTCCGTGAAGGAGATGATTGCTATTCGGGGAACTGACAAAACCTTTTTGGGGAACCATGTTTTTGGAGAAAACATGAAATTTAAAACATGATAAATACTTTGAATCATCAAAAACGAGGTAATTATGAACTTTGAAGCTTTTCGAAACAAAAGAAAAATGAAGATGGAAGCATGAGAAGCTTGATAAGAAAAGATTTCAGGAAGACTTCTGTGGAAAAAAAATGAATACTCACTCGACTTTTGATGGAACACTATCTTCAAAAATTTTCGAAACAATAAAAATTATTTGGCACGATGTGAGTTTCAGACTCGACAAAGGAAATAAAAGTAGGGAATGTGAATGTTTTTGAACGACAACCGCCATCAGATTGAAATAAATCATTTACAACTTATATTTAAAAAATTCATGAAACTCGAAAAAATTATAACTTCAGGAGTTGAAATGAGTTGATGAAATGTGATACTGATTGTAAAAGCCTAACAAAGAGTGTGATTGAGAAACTATTTGTGAATTTCTGTTTCCAAATTTCTTTGAACGTACAATCTATTGGAGCGTACTAGTCAAACTGGAAAAGACTAACTAAAAATTGTGAAATTCAATTTTTGAAACATGAAAAAAAAAAGATTTTTTGAATGTTTTTGAACGACGAAAAATTATGACGGGCATGGCAAAAACTATTTTAATTAGAGCAGAAACATGAAAAGCTTTTTTGAGATGCATGATTCTGGTAACGACGTGTATTCCAGTAGGATTACTAAACCTATGTAAAACAGCAAGACAGTTCATTTTACATTTGTTAGACATTGACCACACAATATGGAAGGAATTGTGTGTAGATTATTCAAACTATGTTGGAACAGTGAAGGAAATCGGAAAAACATATGAGAATCGACGGGAATTCGATACTGATCAGTGATAAAAGTATATGATAATTAGTTAAAAACATCGCAAAAGAGTTACTAGATAATAATGGATAGAAAATTATTTCAAAATTTGAGGAAGAATGAATATGATCAACATGGAGTTCATGTTGCAGAAAATATGGGGAATATTGAAACCTTGAATTGTTATGTTCAAAGTAGGACAGATTTGAGAAAACATGAACAATGAGTTCGGAGGATAGACATCAATACAAGATTGTGATCTAACATGATAGAACAGGGATGAAGCTTTTGATTATCAATGATAAAATTAAGTGAACTGACAAAGAAAGTTGCATCAGTATGAAAAGAAAACAATGTAAACAATTCGGACAGTCAAAAGGATTTTATAACTTTTTTTAAAGTTTCACAATATCTGTATCACAATTTACTTATTTTTTATGTCATTGTTTCCGTCTTCGATCAGGTTTAAATTCAAAAAAATCTACAACTGTCTATTTTTTTGAGCTTTTACTTTTTTACTGTTTCAAAACATTCATATCATTATCAACTTAAACGATATTTCGTCAATCTATACTCAAATCAAAAAAATAAAGCTTTGAAACAAAAAAAAACTCTACAAAACTATACAATTTCAAACTTCCAAACCAGAAAAAGTGTTTGTTATCAGTAATTGATAACAATATTTATCAGTTGGTAGAGTATGAAATTGATTCAATTATCGAATTATCCATGATATTTACAATATATGGAATGGGGTGATTTACGATTACATCGACAGATCAAAGATCACTATCTCGTTGGTTTATGAGATGTTTGGTGGTGGAAAATGAAGGTTTTCAGGATGAAAGTGGTGATTTTGATGGAAAATTGAGGTTTCAAACTTTGAAACTTATTTGACAACTGTTTTTGAACTAGTTTCCTTCTCAAATTGATGCAAAAATGACGGAAAATGATGAAAAATCGTATTTTTCCAACGATTTTTGCATTTCAAAAGGTGTCTGGATCCAAAAATGGGCTATTTTGATGCAAAAATCGAAACTTCACACCATTTTTTTTGGTGAAAATTAAGTTTTCTGCTGAAAAATTCGTGTACAACCAACGTATCTAGATCATGAATCGATCTTGAAAAGATTTGAAGTATATTCGAAATTAAGTTGAAGCAGTAAAATAATTTCCAACGTAGTTCCGTTTTTAGACATGACAGGAATCTACAGTAATCTAAATAGGAACTACATTACTCTCTTTTAGATGTCAAATTACGGTAGCATTTTTGATAGCAATTTCAAAATATGGTGATATTGATGCAAAAATGACGGAAAGTGATGAAAAATCGTATTTTCCAACGATTTTTGCATTTCAAAAGCTGTCTGGAACCGAAAATGGGCTATTTTGAAGCAAAAATTGACATTTTACACTATTTTTTCGCAAGAAAATCGTGTTTTCTGCGGAAAAATTGCAAAATTTTCGTGTACAACCAACATATGTAGAATATAGATCGATCTCGGAAAGATTTGAAGTATATTTGAAAATAAGTTGAAGCAGTAAAATAATTTTGAATGTAGTTAAATTTGAGAACCTTGCATTGATCTACAGTACGACAAAAAGGATCTACAGTACCCCTCCTAGAAGATTGGTGTACTGTAGTTTTCTACAAACATCTATAATCAAGTATTCTGAGACTGGAGAAGTTTTCGAATTTATTTGTCGTCATTACAGTAATCCACATAGGAACTACAGTACTCCTTTTTAGATGTCGGATTACGGTAGATTATTATAAATTTTTGATAAAATTTGCATTGAAACTGAAGAAACTTCTAAACGTATTTTAACTTTGAGATCATACTGTAGCCTACAGTAATCCAAATAGAAAGTACAGTACACTCCCTCTAGGTTTGAGGGTACTGCAGCTATTTGGAGAAGTCAAACGGTAGTAGCTGTGATACTGTAGATGTAGGTGTAATACAGTAACCCACAGTAATCCTTTCAGTAAAATACAGTACTCTTTCTCACATTTGGTGGTACTGTACATGTTGGCTTTTTAGGAACCTTACAGTAACTTGAAGTAACTCAAATAGTAACTACAGTAAATCTTCTTTCAGATACTGTAGCTTACTGTAGGTTACTAGTTGGGAAGCTGAGTCTCACCACGAATACATCGTACAATACGAAAATTTCTTATTTGGGTCTCGACACGTCATTCCCGACTCCAAAGTTCGTTTCAAGACCCCAAAAAACCAAACAATCACACGTGCGATCAACTGACACAAAATGATTGATGAGTTGACCCAACAAATAGTGACAAAAGGCTGACGGCTTGAAATAGGCATCGGTTGATTGCATCAGAAAAAAGTGAATTTGGCAAATATCCAAGTTTTGTTTTCGATGAAAACTGATGAAATTGATAAGAAAATATGTGATAGGACGAGGCAAATAGGGGGGGGTGATAATGAGGAAGTGATTAGACTTGATTTGGATAGGCGTTTTTAAATTCACACGGCTTTTATCACGTGAAAAAAGGTTCCTGTTTCATAAATCTGTTGAAAATTTGGTAGATCAAATGATTTTCTAGTGTTCTTTCTAGTCGCTCAAGCCGAAAACACAACTTTTTTTCCCTAAAAAAGTGGAACTTTCAAGTGAAAAAAGTTTGCCTATCGATGAAAATCACCTATAAAGCGGAAGAAATAGTCTATTACAATAAAACTCATCAAAGTGAGTTCTGAAAATCCACAAAATCCGAAAGAAGTTAGCTTTTTAGCGAGAAAAAGCTATCAAATAATACAATATTTACTCGTCATTTGACAATTTATATATGAATTCCTTGTATCAGAAAATACCAAAAATTATTTTTAATGAGACATCGAATTTTATTCTTATTTTATTTTCTCTAAGAAAGTGGAAACTGTGAAAATTGAGATATTTCGAAAATGATACTTGCTCTTAGGCTTCAAATTTTTAGACACTTCTGTCAGATGACAACAATTTTTTCGTCAATTGTAGTGCCTATAGAAGATAAACGAAATGATAATGTCACGACAACACCACAAACTTTAGAAATTGTTTTGAAACTGTAAAAACTATTTATACCCACAGTAACTCTACAACACGTCGACAAGGAACTACAGTACCGCTCTTTCGAGCTTTTGATACTGTAGCTTACTGTAAGCCATTTGACCGCTACGAGAACCAAAAGCACAGATAGATTCAGCGTTTTCAATTTTTTAAAAGCCATGATTTTTCAAAAATTTTGGAAATTTCCAGAAAAAATAATGTTTCCCACATTATTGATAACTTTGAACTATTACAAAACTTTCAATGTTCAAAGCATACAATTAGCGCATTTCCCCACTTTAAACGCCCGGTACGCAATCCCTTGTGTCTCGACACGAAACCCCCTTTCGTGTCGAGACCCAGCCCCTCAAAAACCAATTAAAAAAACTAACCTTCAACCTTCTTGCTCCTTGCTGCTCCAACACTTGCTCCAAATCCCTACAAAATCCTCTTTATTCCTTCTCCTTATCTCCAATTCTACAGTATACTTGCCACGTAGCTATAACGGTTCTATCTACAGTACTCCACCAATTAATACCGTAATTTTTATTATGGTTTATCACAAACAAAACACAAATATGGAATGCAATGGGTGGTTTTAATATGGAATATTATGCGAAAAAGCATATTGATATGTGATGTAGAAGCGAAGAAATGGGAATAAAACACCGGGCGGGTCTCAACACGAAAATTATTTGATCTACCAAAGTGATACGGTAGATCAAAAGACACAAAAACAAGTAATAATACATGAAAAACAGGAAGAATAGTTATTCTTTACATGGCTCAAATTTTCGAGCATTCTCATCGCCATTTTTGGCATTTTCCGCCTCGAGATTGATCAATTTGACGCCGGTCAGGAAACGGGGAAATGAGCTGAGCAAGTTTTTCGGCGTTTTTGGATCCAAATCGACGATTTTGATAGAGTAGGCGAAGATTTTACCTGAAAAAAAGTATTTTTGAAGGGAAAGTTGTGAAAAAAAGCTACCATTTGGAAGACGAACAATATCAGGAGGGAGAGGAGTACAGTTGGATGGAATTACTCGCATTGATACCATTATCTGGAAGATGTGATTTTTCATTGAAATTTAGATTGCGAGGATTTGTAAACGCTTATCAGACGGGTTTTTCAGCTTATATCAACTGCCCAGAACGGTAGATCACAAAAATAGCTAAACTGCTCGTGTATCGTCGGAAATTTAGTCGAAATTTAGATAGAAACATCCAATAAAGTGAACCAATTCCTCAATATGTGAGATTCGCGAAAAATACTGAATGATGTTTGTGTCGAGATATTTGAAAACTTCACAGTTTTTAATAAAACATAAAATGCTGAATGGCAGATTAGTTTAATTCGCACCATCTATTAAGAGTTATTATTAACAATTTTTAGATTTTTCACCTCCCGGCTGCAAAATTTAGAAAAAAAAGTAAATTCTGTGCGAAAATTGTCATTTTTTCAAAGAATCGAAAAAATCTGACTGTTTCATATATCTTTGATAAGTTTTTACTTTTTCTTGTTTCTATTGAGTCATGTTCCCCGATTGATCTTTTTCAGCTAGATTTCTGGTCGGTTTCAATTGTCAAGTTATCAATTTTCAAAAAAAAGATGAACTTTGATAGAGTTTATTCTTATTTTTAAAGATATTGACAAGAAATGTTTTCTGTTTCACAGAAATAATGTGATTTTCTACTTTTTTGAGTAATCTACTGGGTGTTTCCCTGATCTTTTTCATCTAAAATTTTGATAGATTCCAATTTTCAAGTTAAGACTTTTCTACAAAATAATTTCATTGTTTCAAGGAATTTTTCAGAAATTCTACATATATGTTTGAATATTCTACTCAGTATTTCGTCCAATCTTCCATATTTTTAAACTCGAATCTTGAAGGATTTCGATTTTCACAATATCAAACTTTCAAAAAGATAAGTCTTTGATGAATAAACCTCTTATAGAATTCGACAATAACTTTACTGTTTCCCAAATATTTTATGAACTTCTACTTTTTCGAAATTCTACTGCAATCTTTTGTATATCTTTGCGCTTTCAAATTCCCTTTTTCCTTTTCAAATCCCAAAATCTTCAAAACTAACCGAACAATCCTTCATCGTCGCCGCCACAAAATATCGTCTCAACTGTTGCAGTTGCTGGAATTCCTTCTGACTCAAATGACATCCATTTCCCATTGTATTGCTCATAATCTCATCAATTCCAACACGAGATAGACCAGTTTTATCTAATAGTCCACCCTAAAACATGAAATTTCAGTAATTTTCAAGAGGAAAATGATGCTAACCTGGATAGAATGATCCAATTTCTGATAAATCTCATGTGCTCGAATCATGCCAATCTCGTCAATCTTTTGTGCTCGAAGAATTTGACCAAGGACTGATGAGCGACGAAGTTTGAACTTCTTTCTCGATTGATTGCCAGATAAGGCGAAGCAGAGCTGAAAATGTGCGAAAGTTAGATTTTTTTGTGTTTCAGCATATTTTCAAAACTTGGCTTTCATCTTTGTTTCGTTTTAGATAAGATGTTTTGTAGCACTAATGAAAATAGACAAAAATCGTGCAAATCGATTATTGTAACTATTTCTCGGTTTCAAAAAAGTTTCTTTTACCAAAGTTACCGTTTTGTCAGATGAATACTCCAAAAATTGATTAGATAGTGGTTTGAGAGTCAAATATTTATCAAATCTTTTGTGATTTTTTTGATTGGGCTCATTTTTCTCGAAACATATTGATGAAAATATGATTTCAATGGAAACATTCACATTTTTCAAGCGTTTCTAGCTCCAAATACAATTTCCAAACAGTAAAAGAGCAAGAGTCATTTTTATTGAAATCCATCAAATGAAACTCATCCTTTTAGAAATTTTGAAACAGATTTTGTCATTTTGACTTCTACGCACTGATAAGATACACAAAAAACTGTCGAAACGGAAAATCACAAAACGTTCTCGGTTTCAAAAGAATCTCATTTTTTTTTGTGAAATTGTTTTTTTAATAAATACATAAATTTTGTTTTCGGAATAGCAAATTTTGTTTAAAAAGTCTGTTTTTCGTTACATTCATGAAAAGTAATGAAATTTTCGACTTTGTTTTGGAACTTTTTCATGAAAATCATAGTCTTTGCATCAATTTCTTTATGTTTGACCGATGTTTAACATCAACGAAAAAAACTGTCAAATTTTCCATGTTATCAATGATTTGAATGCGCAACTAAAATCTTTGAACTCGTTTTTGTATTCTAATAGGTTTGAAACAGATTTTTCATAATTTGCTCTACCAGAGCTATTGTTTCGTTGGAATCTAGTTTTTGGCTCCGTTTATTTATTTTTGATCAATTTTGAAACATTAAGAAAGTAAAACTGTTAAATTTTGCATGTTTTGCAATGATTTGCAATGATTTGAAACAACTAATTTCTTCGAAATCGTTTTTTCATTCTATCATGTTTGAAACAGAATTTTTTTCATTTTCCCTCCAAACCCCAAAAAAACACCCACCGCTTGCACTAAATCCTCCTTCTCCGCTTCCTTCCTCTCAAACACAACATCATCAAATCGTTTCTGATCCAATGCCTTCTCATCCGAGTGTACCAAGTTACCATCGACGAATACTCTCAAATTCCGATGTGGCACCAATATCAGCGAGTGAATCGCTTTTCTCATTCGCGAAAATTGTCCAGAGAAGATGTCCAATGGGCAGAAGTCGTACATTTCCGTAAAATGTGAACTTCCACACTTTTCGATCTGAAAAAAGGCATTTTTTTTAGGAAATTGGATGATAACAAACCTGCAGAATACAATTATTACAATGAGGCGTGTTGATATTTGGATGATCTTGTAGAAATCCTTGTTTTGGCTTGATTTCTACCTGGAAAACAACAAATTTGATGGAAAAAACGTCAGAGAAAGGCTTACAGTTACAGTTGACGTCGAATAAACATCAAGTTGAGCAGCGTTTGGAATTTGAGTGGCGTCAAGCATTTGAAGAGAAGTGAGGCGTTTTGGATTGGTTGTTGGTGCTGGAAATTGACATTTTCAGAAGGGAATGTGATATTTTTTATGTTTTGACTATTCTGATAGCCAGATTTCTGATATAGGGTGACTGAAGAACAATGATTTTAATTATTCGTACGTTTTTATCGCTTTTGAATTCAGAAATAGACTAATTGAGGTTATCTAAATACAGCGTTTCTGACGACTAGATTGTGAAACAAAATGAGAACAAAAATTTTAACAATCATTCGTATCATCACTAGGAAATTGATGTTTCATGAGTCAAACATATTTTATGAAATTTTTTTGTTAGTGTTATCATGTAAGCACAGCTCTCGCTTTGAACTAGTCTTCCAGCATCATTTACTGGTTGAAAGTTTCAGTGTTTCATTTAATTCTAGCTTGTTTCAACCGAAATTTTTAATGAAACAAGCATATTCTTGAAGTTTTCTGTTTCAAAATGATGACAAAACATATGTTTTGATGAAAAAGTTGATTTTCCATTTGTTTTTCGATTCGAGCAAAAAAATTAATGTAGTCCAAATGCGCTTGCAAACTCCAAAAAACCAACACCACATCCTTTGGCCCTCAGGATGGTGTGGTATTGAATGGCGATGGAACCAACAGAGGACTAAAGAGGGTTTGGACTAAATATCTCGTTTTCTCAAATTCTATGAAGTTCTATGTTCCTTGATGTTATGTTTCTATGCGTGAAGATGAAAAATACTCATAGAAATCCACAGACCTAGGATTCTATGAAGTTCTATGCATAGAACCTGACCGGATTTTAAAAAAAATGTTTTCTGTTTCAAAATGGATTCAAAAATAACGCTGTTTTGACCTTATTGATCTTATTGCCATTCGCAGAAAAATACTACTTTCTTACAGTTTCAAAATCAAAATTTGACAATTATTCACTCTCACTTTCAATTTCATACCGATAATAATTTTTTCAATCAAAAAACTAACCTGCACCATGCATCCTTTGAAAAGTGTTCCTCGGCAAGAACGAGTACTCTTCCGGTAATTCGAACAAATCCTCAAATTTCTCGATTTTCCGATTTGCTGGCAATGATGGAATCTTGGCGAGTTGATGAACATCGATCGTTTCAAATTCCACAATATTCATGTTCACCAGGTATTGTTCATCGAAGAATGGACCGACGATTCTGAAGAAAAATATCATGGTTTGCTGTCTGCGTCTCTTCTTTTACACACTATTTTTCGAATTTTGACAAGTTTTTCGATCAAAATGCTTAAATTCTGACGCAAAATGAGCTTGCAGATAAAAAAGCCAAAGATTTTGAAACAAAAAAATCATACCTCTCCATATAACTATTGACCAACTCGCTCCTCGCCTTCACTGTCAATAATCCACTTTTTCTTGCTTTTGCGAATCGCCATACTATTCTGAAAATACACATTTGAGATGAAACACTATCAGTTTCAAGGAATTTATATAGATTTAAGGATGAACTATTTGTGATAGTGAAGTCTTCGATTTTTTGAAAAAAAAACGTGAGAATTTCGCTGCTTCAAGAAGATAAAATAGCTATGTTTTGAAAGTTGCACTCGATTATACAAAAATTAGTTTGGTTTTCTCGATATAAAAACTATAGAATTTGCAGACATGAAAATTTTTTGAAGTTAGGAACAACATTTTTAGAAGGTTTTCGGTTTCAAGAAATTTTAATAGAATCGAAGAAAACTTTTTGTGTTAGTGCATTGTTCAAACCGATAGAGAAAATTTTGATGTTTCAAGAAGATAAAATAACTGTGTTTTGAAAAAGATATTTGATGCTATGACTTGTTTTTTCACAATATGAAAGATACACAATTTTGATTGATATGCAGACTTTTTTTGCTTTAAAAACAAAATTTTAAAAAAATAATTCACAATTTTAATTACAGGAAGACATTTGTGTAGTGTTTTTGAAGAGTTCTTGAATAGCTAACCTAAAAATTGAAGAGAGCGCTATTTCGTTGATTTTTTGAGGAAAAACTTTTTCAAAGTGTAAAAAACAACATTATAGCTTGAAAAACGGTTTTAATGTTAGCTTTTAGAGTTGAATTTTCAGGTTTTCTAACGTTTGCCATTGGTTTTTAATAAAACTTCAAATTTTTCTGTTTTTAAGCGAACCGATATAGTTTTTGAAAAATATAAGCATATTTTCGGGTAGAAATACTACTTTATTATTGTTTTTTATAGTTTTTAATTTAAAATTCTTATAATTAAAAACATTTTTTGCTCTTTTTAAACTGGTTCTTGCACGAAAACCGAAAAATTTTGATGAAAAACAACAACTTTTTGCATTTTCAACAATTTTTAATGGTTTTTAAACGAATAAAAACATTTTTAGAGATTTATTTGAAAGGATTATGCATATCTTAATATGAAAATACTAAATTCTTGTCGTTTTTTAAGACTTTTAACTTTAAAATATTATTTTGACTGAAAGTTTTCAATTAAAAGCTGTTTTTGCTTTGAAAACAGTACAATTTGAAGGAAAAGCACTGTTTTTTTTTGCATTTTCAGACATAATTTTAATGATTTTCAGAGATTTTTAAGACAAAAAGTGCACCAACCTTACACCAGTCTCTCGATGTTTGGCACTAATCACAAAATTCGCTCGTCCTTCGCCTCGAAAACAAAACGAGCGATAATCTCGCGGATCGATAAGCACCTGTAACAACATATTTGCCATTTTTAAGTGAAGGGAATTACTATTTATATACTAATACTTTTTATCAGTAATAAAAAAACACCCACCTTTCCGGTCTGCGATAACTGCATTCTCAATTCAAATTGGGCATTCGACAAAACTGAAAAAAGTGATGCATTTATATATATATAGCAATGTTTCGCAATGAGTCAGCGAACGACGAGACAAAAAAAACAATGTTGATTCGTATTTCAACACAAAAAATGACGAATCGGAGGCTGTATCAAGGCAAACACGTGCAAAAAACTGTGCGAATCAGGTGACTGGAGAAGAGAAATCGACCGATTTGGCAGCTTTCCAAGTCATATGAGTGTATATATTTTTGGGGTCATTTTTCAGCGGGTTGCATTGTCGCTCTGATGTAAACACAGGAAGTTGGCTATTTTGAGGGGAAACACACACTTTTTTCGTGGAAAAATGTTTTTTGGTTTTAGAAAATGTAATTTGAATACGAAATTTGCGAAAAACAACGTTGTTTTGCGGAATGGGAAAAAAAGGAAAATCAATAAATTAATTACAGTAAAACACTCGTAATTCAGAATTAAAGGAGCAGAGTCTTGACTGTTCTATGGTCTCGCAGCGAAAGTGTACTGTATAATTTTTTGAAGCAAAAAATTATTTTTATAAAGTGTTTTTACGATTTTCAATCGAAAATGAATGTTTTTAATCGATTTTTATCATTTTTATCAATTTTTGTTGAAAAAATTTACAAAAAATGTATTATTTTGTCATTTCTACCGCTTTAATACGCCGGAAACCCGTAAAACTGCCACATGTTTATTCTTCCGCATATTTTCGCCATAAAAATATGTTTCCTATTTTTTTGTCGTTGTAAATTTGAACTATCAATTTGTTAATACACCCAATAACATATTTTTGTAGCGCTAATATTTGTTTGATGGGTAAAAACACATCAAAGTTCAGTTTTTGTGGTGATGATTGAAACATTAGTGGACTTTTAAAGATAGAGTCATAGATTCGTAAATTCATAGATTCACAGATTCATAGATTCTTTGATTCATAGATTCTTGGATTCATAGATTTACAAATTCACGAATGGGTAGATTTATTGATTCATAGTTGCACAGATTTCGCAAATCGTACATATATATTCCACATTTCGCCATCATTTAATCCTCTCACCCAATCTCAGCTCATCTTGTGCGAACTGCCATCGTACGTGTCAAATACCCCATCCAACCGCCTGCGTTTCCCCCTCTCCTCTCTCTCTTCCTCTGCGTCTTTTTTCCCAGAAAAACAGCGCAACCTCACATCAGTTGCGTCTTTTTTCGGCCATTCGTCGCCAATTTTTAAAGATCTTGATGTTTGTAACACGTTAATTGATGTTTGCTTATCATTTTCCTCGAGATAATTTGGTTTTGCAGGTTTCCCGCTCAAAAAATGACCCGCAAGTTCTTCGTTGGTGGCAATTGGAAAATGAACGGCGACAAGCCGTCCATTGATGGAATTGTGAAATTCCTCAATGAGTCTGGAGGTTGGTTATTTGGTTTTTGATGGGAAAAGGGGGAAATATGATAATTTGCATCATTTTCGCGAGATTTCGCCCCAGAAAAGGTGAAATAATTGGTTTCTGAAGCGAGAAACACGGGCTTACTCGGCTAGCAAAGGCAGTGCTAAAATTGGAGGACAGCCTAACGGTGCAGCAAACGCGCTCCATTGCGAAAACTACTGTAGGACGATTTACGGAGAGGCTTGAACTGAATTTTACTCGTTTTATTAATATTTCCTTCTATTTTTCTCCAAAATAGTCTTGATTTCGTCCTAATATTTCCAAAACAAAATTAAATTACAGAAATCTTTGGCAAAAACTTGGAATCCGATCAAGTATTTGCCTGGTTTTTGCCATAGATTTCTGTAATTCAATTTTGTTTTGGAAAATTTAGGACGAAATCAAGACTATTTTGGAGAAAAATAGAAGGAAATATTAATAAAACGAGTAAAATTTAGTTCAAGCCTCTCCGTAAATCGTCCTACAGTAGTTTTCGCAATGGAGCGCGTTTGCTGCACCGTTAGGCTGTCCTCCAATTTTTGCAAGCTTTGACAGCTCGTGAGAAATGTAGAAAAAATGTGGTTACCTGTGACAAAAAATCAATTTTTACACAAATGTCTGTGGTTTTTTGCAAATTTTAGCAAATTTGTTCGTTTTCCACATCAAAAACAACGGAAAATGGGCGATTTTCGAAGGGAAAAACATATATATCGAAACTATTAGTCAAAAAAGTGGCGAAAAATCAATGTTCTGTTCTAAAAATCTGATTTTTCGATATCTTTTCGCTTTTTGATCATTATTTTTTTACTTTGGAACGAAAAAAATGAGAGGAAAGCGATGAAGTGCATCATTTTTGCCAAGAAAATGTGAAAAATTGGGTTTTTTCTGTTTTCGTCAACTTTTTCTATAAATTTGTGACAATTTTCAACAACTCAAGCATTTGAGATAGCAAGATTGATTGAAATTGGCAGAGTTTCATTCAAAAACTCCTTGCAGACCGAGAAATGTAGAAAAATCACTCTCTTTAGCATAATGTGACTGAAAATCCTCAAAAAATGTTGTAAATCCCTGTTTTTCGGACAAAAACAAGATTTTAAATACGATTTATCGAAATATTGCACAAATTTCCCACTAATAACTCCATTTTTGCAGGAAACTCGGATGTGGACGTCGTCGTCGCACCGCCAGCTCCATATCTCGCCGTCGTCAAGGCCGCCCTTCAACACAATATCCTTGTGGCCGCCCAGAATTGCTACAAAGTCCCAAAGGGTGCATTCACTGGTGAAATCTCGCCAGCGATGATCAAGGACCTCGGATTGGAATGGGTGATTCTTGGACATTCGGAGCGTCGTCATGTCTTTGGTGAATGTGATGCGGTAAGTGTGCTCTATTGAGAACTCAAATAGATTTCGAATTTTAGTTGATTGCTGAGAAGACTGTTCATGCATTGGAATCGGGTGTCAAGGTGGTGTTCTGCATTGGAGAGAAGTTGGAGGAACGTGAAGCTGGACATACCAAGGATGTAAGTTTTTTACCGAGAAAAAACGTCAAAAGTTATGAAATTTGGCGTTTTTCCCTCAAAATTTGATAAAAATCAATAATTTGTAGGTAAACTTCCGTCAACTCCAAGCCATCGTTGACAAGAAGGTCGATTGGACAAACATCGTCATCGCCTACGAGCCAGTCTGGGCGATCGGAACCGGCAAGACCGCAACACCAGAACAAGCGCAAGAAGTTCACGAATGGATCCGACAATTCTTGTCGGAGAAGGTGTCACCAGCCGTTGCCGACGCCACCCGTATCATCTATGGTGGATCAGTGACCGCCGACAACGCCGCTGAGCTTGGCAAGAAAGCCGACATTGATGGATTCCTTGTTGGTGGAGCATCACTCAAGCCGGATTTCGTCAAGATTATTAATGCTAGAAAATAATTTTCGTCTCTCCTGGCACATTTTTCCCATGATTATGTAGCTAAATATTGCGTCTTTTTCTTCAATACTTTTTCATGTACAATTTTAGTCGATTTTTGATAAATATTCTTGCCTGCATCTCTTTTGTTTGAATTTTAGAGAAAAATGAGTAGAATTCTGGAAAAATACCTGACAATAAGCTGGTTTTGAAAGGGAATAAAGAGAAATTATAGGATGAGCACTCAATATATCAATGAGCCGGTGACGTGTGGAAAAGTGAGTTTTTTTCTACTTTGTTGTGAAAAAAATGTAGAAATACAGTTGTTTTTCAATGAAAAAACATAATTAGCCACAAATTGACGTTTCCAGCTATAAAAATACGTAAAAATTAACTGAAATAGTAAAAATTAGACAGTTGCAGTCAAAAATAGCTGTTTTTTGATGTAAAAATGGTCGGAAAAGACTGCGTTGCATCGAAAATCATGAAAAAAAAGTTTTATAATGGAATCGTAAGATTTTCGGAAAAAATGAGCAATTTCAGCCAAAAAAATTGATGAAACATAGAAAATTAGACAGTTTTAGACAAAAAAAGGGAAATTTTGACAAAAAAAACGGTACGAAATCAGATTTTTTAGATATAAATGTGAAGCTTGAAACAGAAAATTATTCATTTTTATCGTTTTTTTCCTTAAGATATTCTTTCTTTTAATTTGCAACACAGAATTTCAAGAACTATCATTCATCGATGAATAATGTAGAAAAATAATATTATGAAAGCATCAAAATCAGATTGCTAGATAAAAATGAAAAGTTTGAAACAGTAAATTATGCATTTTCGTTGTTCTTTGTGCTAAAAGTTCTCTTTATTTTAGTTTATGCTCAAAAAATTCATAAAGTCGAAAACGATTAATCATCGATTGAAATAAAGACATTTTTTGATTAAAACAGAAAAAACTTGGTCATTTCAATCAAATTTATATACAAAAACTATTAAAAGCATCAAAATTTTGAACTTGATGCTCGATATTTTAAGAAATATCAAAAATATTCATTAACTTTTCCAAAAACTCGGAGTGTCTTTTGTTTGAAGTCGTTCGAGCTCATGTCGTACAAACATTGATAGTTTTTAACAAGATTAAGAAAAAACACTTGGTCGAAACAGTGAAAATTTCGTTATTTTGTGTTGAAAGTCACTTACTATTTTCGAAATTGGAATAACCTAACTACAAATTGTTATGAGATCGAATACGGGAATATCAACAAAAAAAACATAATAAAGCTTTTAGATTCATTTTGAAACGTATAATTAGCTTGAAAATCAACATTTGTCATGTAAGAATAACTGAAACATAGTTGAGCTAATTGTCAGAAAAATATTTACTGAAACAGTAAAATTTGATTATAATTGGTCGTTTTTTAATAAAGTAGTCTGTAATTGAATTGAATTGACACTTTAAAATCAGAAACTACTGAAATTTCAATACAACAACTATAAAAAAGCATTGAAAATAATGTTTTGTTCAAAATCATTCTTGAGATTCTGAAAAAGTTAGTAAAGTTTATGAACTTTCCGAATAAATTGACTCTATCTTTCATTTGAAGGCGTCCGAGCTCATGTCGTACAAACATTGATAGTTTTTAACAAGATCGAGAAAAAACACTTGATTGAAACAGTGCAAATTTCCTTATTTTGTGTAGAAAGTCAAGCACTATATTCAAATTTGAAATAACCTAACAAGAAATTGTTCTTAGAGATTGAATATGGGAATATCAACAAAGAAACTAAATTCAAGCGTTTATTAAGCCTTTGAAACGTATAAATCCGTGGAAAATAAATCTTTGTGAAGGTAGAAAAACTAAAACAGGGTTGTGCTAATTGAAAGAAATACATTTACTGAAACAGTAAAATCGCATCATATTTCGCTACTTTTTGGAAAAATATCTGAATTAATTCATTAGAATTTCAAAGGATCTATTTGTAAAATGTGTTTTGACAATGACCGCATAGTATCAGCAAGAAAAACTAACCGAAGTCTTTGTATATTACGTGAAACGTAAATTTATATGAAAAATGAAGATAAATGCGGCAAGAGAAGCATAATTATTTTATTAGATAGTTTTTAGAATGCTTATAGATGCTGCACTAATAAGGAAACTGAAATTTACACTGTTTGCAGTATTTTTAAAACTGAAATGCAATAGGTAGGAGTGATTTACTAATAAAACAAGATTTTCATAAAATATAAGCCATTTTTGAAACAGTATCAACTTACATAAACTTAGTGCGGCTAGAGAAGCTAAAATCTATTATTAGACAGTTTTTGGAGATAAATCTGTGTTTTTCTGTTGATTACAAACTGGAAATCTGTGAAAATCAGAAAATTTTGATATAAAGGGTTTCTGCTGAATTTGGAGATGTCCGACTAAAAAAACTGGAATTAACACTGTTTACAATATTTTTGAAACTGAAATGCAACAGGGAGGAGTGATTTACTACTGAAACAACATTTTCATAGAATATATGCCATTTTTGAAACAGTATCAACCAATCACATCATCTTTTTGCAGGTAACACTCGAAACAACCGCCGGTGACATTGAAATCGAATTATGGTCAAAAGAAGCGCCATTGGCGTGCCGGAATTTCGTGCAATTGTGCATGGAAAACTACTACAAAGGATGCATTTTTCATCGATTAGTCAAGAGTGAGTGTTTTTTGAGATTTTGAATGGAAAAATATCGACACTGGATTGATGGGAGGAAAAATGTTCAAAAAATCAGAATTTGAAAGCTAGGTATTTATCATAGGAAAAAGTTTTGAATACATTTGATACTCAGCCAGCAACTGAAACTTGTTTACGCTCTTAAAAAGCAGAATCGTCGAAAAAATACAGTTTCGTGATGAAGTTATCACGTTTCATTGATAATTTCGTATTAGTGAGTATTCGTATTGAAGTCGCTAAAGAAACTCGTTCAAAATCAAAACGTCACAGTAATCCGATTCAGAATATGTTTTTTTCGCTATTAGATTTATTACCAAGCAATTTTCGAAATTTATATCAACTCAAAATCTTCCCCGTTTCAAGTTGATATCAAATGCATGTGTCCCAAGCTTCTTGTATTGGTTTAGATGTCATTCTATTAAAAACAGTTTGTCCGACAAAATAGTGAACGATTTGAAATTTTTGAACAAAATTTCGCGGTTTTCAAGTTAGTTGAAATGTTTTTCGAAATTTTTTTTACAATTTGTGAGAGGATGACTACAATAACTGGCACAAAGCATCACTGAAAACTTTTGAAATTGATGCAAAAGAAACTTGGAAATCATATCTTGGTAGCGATACCGATTGATAGTCTGAAAAGTCACATTCATTGAAAATATACTGTTCCAAGTTGAAGATATCAAAGTTCATTGAATATAAGAATTGATAATTTATATGCCGAAGATCGAAAAAAGTGCAATAACCAGAATTACTCACCATTTTTCTAATGCCAAACTACTTTTTCAAGTAGTTTTCGATATTCATAGAATATCACATTTTTCCTCGTTTTGTATTAGTAACAAAAACGTTCGGAACAAGTTGATTTGTCCAAAAAGAAAACAATTTCAAAAAGTTTTTGAAAAAGCGGTTTCCAAAATTCAGAGTTTTTCGAAACTTTATAATTGTGGAACAAATAAATGACTGACCATGAAACAGCAAATTATGTGTAACAAAAACTTTGCAGTTTCGAGTGAACAACTTTTTGATCTTTATTAAAATTGTTCATTGTTTCTGCTCAATTGTGGATGAAAATGCAACGAGTTTCTTACTATTCATAGGTTTTCGGCTTCATAATTGAGAGAAAATAAAGTTTCTGAGTGTTTTCAGTTGATATAGCAAGGAAAATGAGTCAAAACCAAGAAAATTGAGATTTTCAGTCAAAAAACCTTCATTTTTCATCCTCCAAGTAAGTAACTTTCAAGAATCGTAGAAAATGAGAAACTTTCCTGTTTCATATTGATATCAAAATTTGTTCGGCACAATTTACACACATTAACAATTTTGAATTTCCACGCATGGTACAAAAAAAGTTAGAACTCTCAAATCTGATCATACTCAACGGGACCCATACCTGAGTTATGCATCACAAAATTTTTCGGTTTCGAACGAATAATTTTGGTACTCTTCTTGAAAAAGTTTTTATTGAATATGTAGACTTTATCGATTAAATTTGAATGGATAACTAAGAAATGTCAGAGGATTTCTGTTCAAAAAAGGTGAAACCTCCTATATTCTCTGGTATCTGATCGGTTATAATCCAGAAAAAAAGCAAAAACGCGATTTCCAGTCAAAAACCCTTCATTTTTGCAGATTTCATTCTCCAAGGTGGTGATCCAACAGGCACAGGACAAGGCGGTGAGAGCATCTACGGTGAGCCATTCAAAGACGAATTCCATCAACGTCTCAAGTTCAATCGTCGTGGAATTGTCGGAATGGCGAATGCAGGACCAAACGACAATGGTAGTCAATTCTTCTTCTCAATTGGTGATCGTGGATGTCCCGGATTGGAGAAGAAACACACAATTTTTGGGAAAGTCACGGGTCCCACACTGTTCAATATGCTGAAAATGACGGAAGTCGAAATTGGAGAGAACGAACGACCAGTGACATTGTATAAGATCACGGGAGCAAGGATTACCAACAACCCATTTGATGATATTGTACCAAGAGATTTGAAGAAGGAAAAGAAGAAGAAGGCGAAGGAAGTGAAGAAGGAGAAAGTGGTGGAGACGAAGAAGACGGGATTGTTGTCGTTTGGGGATGAAGTTGAGGAGGATGAGGAAGAGTTGATGAGCTTTAATCAGGTTAGGATTTCAGATTTTCAAAGTTTTGATCTATCGAAGAAGCTGCAAATGGCGGGAAAAGTATATCATAAAGAAAATTTAGAAATCATGAAATTGGAAAGTTTTACAGTTTCTAATTATAATTTTTAAAAAACGGCTCTACAATTTCTCCAGTTCATCCATTTTTACTTCTTCAGAATTTAAAAGAATATCAGGTGTACTTCAAACGTTTTTTGCACACTTCTTCATGTTTTTTTGTAAAAATTACCAGTTTGAAATTTCTCTATTACTTTAAAGACGAAAGTTTATTGAAAAAGGTTCTAGAAATGCGAAGTAAATACGAATAGAAGGCGGGAAATTAGATCACGAAAAAATATGAGCAAAAAAATCGGTTTCCAAGAACTAAACATCGTAAAGTCTGTTGGAAGAACATCTGGAAATCGGAGAGTTTTATAGTTTATACGAGTTCTAATTGAGGAAAAACAATTGAGAAAAGATTTCGTATAATAAGGGCCCGAAATTGTAATTTTCTAATAAAAAAGTTTGGAAACAGTAAAAATTTGAAACATTCACAACGTCCCATTAGCTTGGATTCGAAAGAACGCAATTTTGACCAAAATGTGAAACGAACAATATTCGTTTTGATAAAAATTACCAAAAAATGCAACATTGGGAGCACTGAAAACTCTTTTTTTCGATTTCCAATCGACGAATTTGCAAAATTAATGCTATCTAGAAAAATTTCAAATACGAAGATTCTGAAACAGTTAAAATATACGATTTTCTTACAGAAACTCGCTCACAAGCCCAAATCGGCTCATGATGCACTTGACGACGAGCGATTGAGCAAGCAAGCAGCTGTGACAAAGGATGAAATGAGTAATTATTGTGCAGTATGTTGTTTTATCACCTTATCTTATCAGTCATTGTTTTTTCAGGAAGATGATGAAGATGTGAAGAAGGATAGCTCATCAATCTCCAGTATTCGACAGAAGTTGATGAAAAAGCATAAGGTATGGATTAAAGGTTATCACTAACTGATAAGGGTTTTCTTGCAGAAAAACGAGGCGGAGGAGAATAATGAGGAAGAGAGGGATCAAGACTTTGAGAAGATGATTGACGATGAAAGAAGGGCGAAAGAACAGGAGGAAGTTGATAAGATGAATGTGGAATTGAAGGATATGCAGAAGGAATATATGAAGGCGTTGAGGAAACCGAAGGAGAAGAAGAAGAAGGAGAAAGGTGAGCGGAAGTTTATGAACTGCACAAAATGAGAAGATTTCTGGGAATTTTCTAGATGGAAATAACCAAAATAAAAACAGAAAAAACGCTTATTTTGCTTTTTGTGGATTTTTGGTGAAAAATATCAATTTAGGATGACTGTTTCAAGAAATATGAAAATATAAGGTGATTGATGAAAATTAGATTGTATTCTTAAATATGTGATATTCCACAGAATGGATGATTACTGGCTTTATTTGAGCTGGAAATTATAAATATCCAAGATTTAAAATATTGATAATTTTGTTTGATTTCTGCGGTTTTTTAAAGAATTTTTGAAAGTTGGTTTCTAGAAACACGAAATGAGAAGAGTTTAACTTGATTTCCTCAATTTCTGTGATTTTTTATGAAAACATCAGTTTTTAATGACTGTTTCAAAAAGATAATGAAATATGAACGTATTTTACCGTGGTAATCGAATGGTTGTAGCTGTTGAACTGACAGTTAGAGTATATCAGTTGAAAACCTCTGAGTTTTCGCAATTTTACATTATCTAATTGCAGTTGTGATAAAGAGTCTGGCAATGCAAGAGTATGAGGATCTCAAAGATTCGTACAAGACGAAAACGAAAGGATTGTTGAAGGCGAAGGATACGCAGAGGGAGAATCAGGTACGGTATTTTGGAAAAAAAAAGATTATTTTTCAATATATTCATAAGAGGTATGACGAAAAAACTAAATATTCATGAAAGTCCCATGAAAATTTATGTAAAAATAGAAAAAAAAGTGTGTCAAACACATTTTATGAAAAATACTGTTTCTGTGAGAAATTCTAAGGAATCTTCGTCCAAATTTTTCAGTTCAATTGTATCATTACGATGAATATATCTCGATCTAGGAAATTGACTTTAAGCCCTGAAAACGGGTTATTTTGTTCTGAAACTACGTGTTATCAATAATGAAGAAATTGTTATGATAATGTTGATAAAATTGCTTCAACGTATCTAATAAGAAATTAATGTTTCTGGGGAAAGTTTTGAAAAGTCTGTACTTTCCCAATTAAATTTTGGTGCATCTAGCAGATGAGTATATTGCGTAGTAGGAAAATGAGTAAAAGCTTAGGGATAGGTACTTTTCAACCAAAATCGTTGGTTTTTCGAAATATTTATCTCGGTTCAGCTTATTTGACTAGAATTGTAGGAGTCTGGACGAAATTTTTTGGAGGTACTTGTAGAGAATCGGCTATAATTTGATAAGTTTCCAGAAATATCTTGTAAAATATAAAAAGTCACGAAAACTGATTTTTTTTGCGTTTTTTTCATTTTTAAATGTTCTAAGAAGAACCTCTTCTTTGTGAATATTTGAATGGTTCACAGAATAACTTCTTTATTTTCCAGACACTAGCCATGTTGGACCGTTTCAAGCGTCGTCTTCACGCATCGGATCAAGACGCGATTCTATTCGACAAAAAAGTGAAATTGGATACGGAAAAAGATGAAGAAAAAGAGTTTGGAATTGATTTGGATGCGGAGGATACTCAGGGAACGTCTTGGTTAGTATTCTCAAGTTTTTCAATTTGGAAAAATGAAAATTGCAGGATGGCGCACAAATTCAAAGCGGAAGATGTTCAATTATCATCAAAAGCGAAAGATGCGAATTTGCGTGAAGAATCGGAAGATTGGTATGAAATGTCGGATCCGAGGAATAAGATGGCGAGACGGAGAAGAGGAGAAGAATGATTGGATTATGGTTTTAATTTATTTTGTATCTCATATCTTTTTTTTTGTTTGTTGATGAATAAAGTGAAACTTGTAAATTAGATCGAAATCCGTCGGAAATGGAGCAATAAATCGGGAAAGCTGGATTTTTCGGAGGAAAATAGCATTTTAAACAAGTTTTGGCGCGGAATGATTTATTTTGGGTACTGTAGACACCAAAAAGGTGGATACTGTAGTATAACATGAAATAGTACAGAATGCACAAATCTACAGTAACCTACTGTATACTACTGTAGCACAGAATGCAAAAAATGACCAAGGTGTGACTTTTTGCAATAGATGCCAGCTGTCAGAGAAGTCAAATAGTCGGTGGAATGGGGTACTGTAGTGTTCTTTCAGCTTACTGTAGCTTACTGTAGATCACTCGGTTACAGTTTTTTCAGGTAAAATTTTTTTTTTCAAATTTTGTGAAACGACAAGCCATGGTCGTTTTTTTGGCGTTCTAGGTCATGAGTTTTTTCAACATATATGTACGAAATGGTCTAGAATCAGAAAAAATAGGTTTAGCTCCAACTGTCACTGTCAATATTCTTTTCTAAAATTGATTAAAATCGACCACAGAACTCCCTGTGAAGTGTATGTCTTTCTAAATATACCGCATTTCCTCGAATTTAGCGGCACTGCAAGTTCTGCCGGAGAATGATCATATTTCGGAATCTAGTACAGCTATCAAAAAGTTGTCAACTGCAAACTTGTAGAGGAAGTTATGATCTACAAATTTGTAGTTGACCACTTTTTGATAGCTCTTCTAGATTCCGAGATATGATCATTATACGGCAGTGTTTGCAGTGCTGCTCTATTTGAGAAAATACGGTAAGTATTTGAGTATCCACTTATATTTTGTCAGAACACTTTATTGAAATATATTTTATATTATGATATTCAATCTAAAGTCTCTTCATATCATTCCAATCATCTTGATCAACATCAATTCGCGGGCAATCCCTATCCATTTCATGCCACTCCTCCCACCATTCCACCCGTAGCTCAAACTCGTCTATAAACATTTCACCGAGTTCTTCAGCTCCATATATTTCTTTCGTTTGAAGGTATAATTCCTGAAACTTTCATATATTTGTATCAAACGAAACCTTAACCAACCGATTCTTCTTCAACACCACCCTCATAACAGATGAATGATGCAGCAAGTGGTGTATATTTTCTGATTGGAGTTATATAATTGACACATAGGTCACCGATTCTATAGCATTTGAAGATTTCGGATAGGCGGAATAATGCACCATATGTATAACCGGCTGAAATATACTATGTTGCAACCTGGGTACCGTAATTCCTCGGCTTGCTGCCGGAGAATGATAATATCTCGGAATCTAGAAGAGCTATGAAAGAATAGTCAACTGCAAAATTGTAGATCAAAATTTTTTCTACAATTTTGTAGTTGATAACTTTTTGATAACTGTACTAGATAACGAGATATGATCATTCTTCTACAGCTGTTTGAGAAAATATGGGCAAATCGGAAGTTACTTCAAAAGTTAGACAAGTGCGCTCCATTCAAAAAGTTAGGCCATGACGAAAGTTCCAGCCCGAATGTGAATCTTTTTTCATGTTAACAGTAACGAAAAAAGAATTAATTTCCTTTTTCATTGTCTAAATTTTCAGAACTTTTCAATTGATTGGCAATGGAGCGCATTTGACAGACTTCGGGCATCACAATACACGATCTCCCCAGCCTGACATTGTCTATTTAAGGGATGATTCAAACGCGCTCTATTGCTAATTATTACCGTTTCTAAATAGTTCAAAAGACGGTGTTATGCAATACGGTAAAAATTAGCAATGGAGCACTCTTGTACGCTCTTATGTCGTCTTGATTCACTGTCAGCAGCAAGATTTCGTGTGTTAGATAAGTTGATCTTACATTTAACTCGACGATCAAATGGAGGCAAGCAATAAAGTAGCTCAATCAAATCCATCAACTGACAATTGACAAAATACTTTTTTTGTTTAACACTGAACAAATCCTTGAAAAATCTACAGTTGTCGGATAGAGTCTGAATGATATGGATGAAAAAATGTTATGGATATATTGTCAATCAAGCTGTCGTTTTGATTTGTCATGGAAGAAGTTTGAGTTTCTAGGTCATGTCGATTTACGAGAAAAACATTTTTTTTTCTCGTCCCGAAGACAAACTTTTTATGATACTTTTCAAACTTTCTGGAAATTGTGTTCATGAGCATTTTTACCCGGGAAACATGCATTTAGCCCACTTTTCTACACCCATAAAACTAATATTGCAATTTTGATTCTCAGAAAAGTTACTGTTTAGCTAAACCTAAACCTAAGTAGAGAAGACCCATCAAACTCGAATTTTGTTGTCAATCGACATGGCCTAGAAACCCAAACTTCTTCCACCACAATGACAAGTCAAAATGACGAATTTAAAATACCTTCTTATGAACACACAATATTCCTGACTCTGTCTCAAGTCGAGTAAATGCTCTTCTATGGTTTGGATAGATTTTCTGCTTCAGACTTTTGAAATTATTGAGCTTCGAATCGACAACAAGGACTTTCACTCGCACAGTTGCAAAACTGAACACTTCAGGCGGCTCAATTCGAATATGATATCCACCGTAACCACCGTAGTTGACTTCTCGTGCATATTCAAAAAAAGGGTCCTGGAACTTGTTCATCAAATCTATTTGGAAGGAAGATACGTACGAAAACCAAATCTCTTTTTTCCTTAGAGTACAACTCGACTTTGTTAATATCATACATTTTGAGTTCCATCTCACCTTCGAGACATCTTAGTGCATCAGGTACACGTTGGATGATTTGCAAATAATCGGGACTCAGTTCAAGTTTACTGAAAACAAGTTATTTCGTTGTAGGAAAGCAACAAAACTTACAATAGATAACCATCAAAATATTTGAAAGTTATTGGACATGAACTAGTCAGATATGCAACTCCATCATCGAAATTATAGGGATTAAAATAAATTTTGTTGTCATTATCGATTGGACGAGCGAATTGGCCAGACATGGTGCATATAATGCAATGCGGTGTGACACCATGAAGAGGTCGAAGATTTGCATGAGGTGTATTACGTCATCAGGTGTCGGTCAGGTCACCACATCCATCTAAAAGAAAACAGTAATCTATAGTAGGACAAATGAAAGTTACAGTACCGAAGTTGTCAACTTTGGAAGCTACATTACTTGAAGCTTTACTACTACAATTTTCACTTTAAAATTTTGAAAAAGCAAGTTATGGGGTACTGTAGTTTACTGTGGAAACATTCACCACTCTCCCGGAGCAAAATCATATTTTGTTTTCTAAAATTGCACACTGCTGATGCTACAGTATGATTTGAACATGTTTATTGCATTTCGGGGTACTGTAGCACAGTTTCAGCTGTCTGAATATTGATATTCTTCTACCGAGAAAATTACAGTAGTCTACAGTAGGACACATCAAAACTACGGTACCCAAATTTGGAAGATAATTGAAACTTATTGAAGCTGTTAAAAATTTGAAAAAATAGGTTATGGAATACTGTAGTTACTAGAAGTTTTGGGGTACTGTAGCACAATTTTCGCTGTGTGAATTTTGAGATTTTGCTACCGAGAAAGGTACAGTAATCTACAGTAGGACACATCAAAACTACAGTACTCAAAATTGGAAGATAATTGACACTATTTAAAATTTCGAAAAATCAATTTATGGGATACTGTAGCTTACCGTACATCATATCACATTTTAAATCGATAATAAAACTTACAATAGATAGCCATCAAAATATTTGAAAGTTATTGGACATGAACTAGTCAGATATGCAACTCCATCATCAAAATTATAAGGGTTTATATAGATTTTATTGTCTATATTATGTGGAAGACGAGAAAATTGGCCAGACATGGTGCATATGACACCATAGGGCAGGGTGAAGATTTGTTTGAGGTGTGTATGTATGGATCAATATGACGCAACACACCAACACCATATACACCCAACCATATCGATCTATTTCATCAAATGTCTTGCCAATTCTCGCGTCTACCACTGGATGATAACAATAAAATATACATTAATCCGTATAGATGTGGTGAAAATGTTGCATATTTTACTACCGAGAAACCATTGGCATACAAATTTTTTGATGGATATTTATTGTAAGTTTGCCCAAATTTTATATACCCTTTTTGGTCAACTAGTCGTGCGCCTTTAAACCGTAGTTTAGAATGAAACGGAAAATGGGATACTGTTTAAATGCGCATAGTATAAAACGTCTCTTTCTTTCATTCAGTGATCCACATATCGTAAGTGATTAGGTGATTCGTATAAAACCAAACAATATATTATTTCAACAATTTCACGTACATGACAGCCTACTGGCTAACACGTCTGTTTAATGTGGTGAATGAATAGTTAAGGGTTCGATCCCGCCCTGTTTGGGCTCATGGCTAGGTAGTTTTGATACTACTCAACGTCCCCCGCACCATGTGATATTGTGATGATGTTGTTGGCCCCATTGCCATTCAATATTACACCATCCTGAGGGCCAAGGATGTGGTGTTGGTTTTTTGGACTTACAGTAATATCTTTTCGGACAGCTGAAAGATCAATTTTTGAATCAAAACATGTATCTATGAATTTTTCAGTCGCATCGAATTTGGAAATGACTTTTTGATAATTGGTCAACGTATCAGTGATACTCAACGATGTCTGGAGGTGGATATCACATTGAAAGTTTATAATGATAAGAATCAGATGATATTCAGCAAAACAAGGCACGCTTTTTCATTCGTATGATTCATTGTTTGTTATAATTTATAAAATTTTTCAGACTAAACGTAACGACAGGTCGCGTCACAGAAACACAAGTGGGCACGCAGGAACTCGTTTCACAGTTGAGCCATTTGGCCCGTTTCGTTATGCTACGGTCAAGTTGTCTGTTGTTAGAACGGACACGAAAAATAATCAAATCGATTTTTTGAACCAAAAACTTTCGGAAATATCGAGTGATAAGAAGGAACTAACAGTTATCAAGTGTAATGGTGGAAAAGTAAAGGTTCATAAGAAGGTAAAGACTGATACGATAGGATATAGTGATAAAAATGATTACAGACATTATCAGATGAATGTATTCATTTCAAGAACCTGTTTCGTGATAGTCAAAGGGAGTATCATGTAAATTGTGATTTGATGGATATGATGGAGCTTTTGCATTGCTTAGCCCCATATAATAGGCGAATCTCATGTAATATCAACTCATCTAACAGTACCACAATATATATTTGCAGCTGGTATTACCTATGGTAGCCTTTACCGCCTATCTGAGTTATTCAAGTGTGGAACAATCGCCAACTTGTATATCAACTATATGGAACAACTCAAGAAGTATACACCAATGGCAGCATCATTCATAGCTGCTGAGGGTGGGATCGATGAGGAATCGGTTAGTTCCGAGTGGTTATCCCAGAAAAATCATTATTTCAGAAGTTGTATGACGAAGAAAAGAGGCTGCTCGATGACACTAGAATCAGATACTTCCTGTCCATAGAGAATGATTTACGAGAACAGTTTTATCAACAATGGCATCAATATAATAATGATAGTCCTGTGATAATAGAAGACTATTATGATATTCCTCACATGGAAGATGTTTATAGGTTGAGATGAATTATGATTATATTACGATGAACTGAATGAAAAATAAATATTTTTCTATTATTTAAATACATTTGTGGTTGATAGGTTATTCAGACGAGTAAACTGGATGGACAAAAATGAAAACACATAAGAAGGAATTGAACCCATGACCTAAAATCTACTACGTATCTCTTCTATCCACAAGACCACGCATTTTTCAATATAAATTATCAGAAAACGGAAAGTTGGAGACAATTTCAAAAATCAGACCTACAGAACACAAATGAAAAAATTGATCTACTAGCGAAAATTGTCAGGGAGTTCATTTATTTTCACCTTATATGTGCAAAAAATACACCAAGTGTTTATTTGCCTATTTTTGCTGCCGTTTGTTAACAATATTCTGTTTTCCAGATGAGCTCAAAACTGAACGCCAAAAAGGTTCGCAAGAATCAACAAGCCCGTCGGCAAGAGCCTGTCGATGATATAGTTCGAGAAATTGAACAGAATGTGAGTATTTTTGTGATGATTATGATGATTTTTATGGTTTTTTTGTGTAGATTCCTAGATTCATAGATTCATAGATTCATAGATTCATAGATTCATAGATTCATAGATTCATAGATTCATAGATTCATAGATTCATAGATTCATAGATTCATAGATTCATAGATTCATAGATTCATAGATTCATAGATTCATAGATTCATAGATTCATAGATTCATAGATTCATAGATTCATAGATTCATAGATTCATAGATTCATAGATTCATAGATTCATAGATTCATAGATTCATAGATTCATAGATTCATAGATTCATAGATTCATAGATTCATAGATTCATAGATTCATAGGTTCAATTCTTCAGATTTTCTATAATCAATCTATTGGACTGTATCGGAAGCATCATCAGCATCGATTCGGATATGTAGGGGAGTTGGAAAAGCCATTGAATCCAGGGGATTCACATGTGAGAGTATGTTATTTCATTTGAATGATATGAGTATATGAAAACTTTCAGATGGCTGCATCATCTCGCGATGACTCGGATGAAGAAGCGCAAGTTTATGACTCCGAGATGCTCTAATCTCAAACCTTTTCTTGTTATCATATGATAAAGTTTTAACCCTTGAAAAATCATTTTAAAAACAAATTCAAATAAGCACACTTCCGATAATCTCTCGATGAATTTTATTCTCACACTTGTTTCGCCTTTGATTTTCGGCCTGAATATTTCGCGGATTTGGAGAATATAAGCGTCCTGAGGATTTTTCTTCTTCGGGTGATGTGGACATCAAAGTAGGGAACATAGACTTTTTCAAAATCAACATTTATTTCATTTGCAGCGAAAAAAAACAAAGAAAAACATAAATAAGCAATTTCCAAAATTAGTCTTTTACATCTTCAAACTATCCATTTTTCTTGGCACATAATCAATTCACAACCAAATCAAAAGAAACATGTTACAGTAATATTACAGTATTTGTTATCACAAAGAATTATATAAGGCATACGGGGGGAGACACAAGAAATAGAAAGAGAGGGGATATTCGGAATTAGACAGAATCTTCGCGGCTCATTTGCAGTGGATTCACATATTCGAATCCATCGAACTCGCTTTGGTCGATTTTCGCGATTTCCGCCGGATTGTCTGGTGACAGTTGTGGTGGCTCGTCGGTGAACTGCAAATAAACATGATTTGTTTTTGTACTTGCTGGTATTTTTGGAAGACTGTATTTGAAAAATGCTTCGAATTTCATGTATTCATCGAAAAACTGACAAAAAGTGCAATTATTCTCATGGGTCTCGACACGAAAATACAGTACTCCCTCGATCAGCCTAATCAATTCAAAGCCTTTTCTCATTATGGATAATAAAAATCGGGCAGATTTCAGCACTCTGAAGCTCAAAAACTATCCAAATCGGCGATTTCTGGAGTTTTGGGTCTCGCAACGAAAATTTACAACTATTCTAAAAAGGTTTACTTCCTTTCAAAAGCTTTTATGCTGATTGAAGTTTAAAATGCCAAACTTCTTTTAAGCTCAACAATATACTAAATCGCCGTGGTTTGAGTATTTGAGTTTCACAACGAAAATATATTACTCTTTTGATAGGTTTACCTCCATCCCGAATGTTTTCTTATCATCAATATCAAGAATTCCTTCATTTCAACATTCTTTGCTTTGAAAATGTTGAATTCAACAACTTTCGGTCGTTTGGGTCTCACAACGAAAGTATATGAGTCAACATTATCGAAAATGGATCGAAAGAAAAATTTTTTGGAAGATGTATTTCTGGAGCAATATATACTCAAAACATTCAAGATGGAGAGAATTTATGGGTCTCGGAGCGAAAGTCTTTTTTACCTTTTCTATCACTACTTTCTATGGCAAAATTTCAAGCTTTTCTTTTTAGGGTCTCATAACGAAGAATACTGTACTTTTTTCTCAACATTCAATCGAAAATCAACTCACTTGATGATCGAAATGCGTCAAATCCCTATCATCTCTGACTTCTGGATGATATGGTGGTGGCACTGCTTTCTGTTCAAGCTGCAAATATTTTTGATTCAATTTTCCACGATTCTAAAAAAAACTAACCGCATCCCAATCAAGACCATTAAAGAATGAATGCCCCTTCATGTCCCTCAATCCTTCAGCAATATCAAATTTGCATCCGAGTCGTTCAGTCGGATCCTTGTTCAAAAATCCTTGTAGCACGTTGGCGGCGCGGACTGTCAATGAACGAGGTATGCGGATTTGACGCTCGAGGATTATCTGAAAATTTAAATGTTTTTTTTAGGTTTAGGAGGGAAAAAGAGTACCTGGAACAAGTAGTCTTCGGTATTCTCCTCAGCCGCATTGTTCATTCCATTTATGTCGAATGGTGATCTTCCAGCCATCATTTCGAACCTGAAAATTTGTTAAAATTGAGATTTTTCATGTTTCAAAACTCTCCTAAATACTTTAGAGTGATTGCTAATATTGATAATATTAATTCCAACGAATCATGTACCTTTAAAATATCTCACCACGAAAAAATATGTTTCTATGCTTTGCGGTGATGCACTTTGAAGGGACATGATTTTAAAGGCGTACCATGACAATTTCATGAGCTTTTCAACTCTCAAAACGAAAATTTGTGAAAAAACCAGAATTTTCGTTTGGAATCCTTCAAAATATCCCACCACGAAAAGCATTGCCGTTCAAAATGTTGCTTTTCGTTGTGGGATATTTCAAATATTCCGGAAACGACTATCATGTCCCTTTGAAATAAGTAACTTTCGTGGTGAGATATTTTAAAGGCGCATCACCATCTTTTGAACATTTTACAGCGAAAATTCGCGGAAAAAAACAACTATTTCCGATATAAATCCTCGAAAGCTCCCACACCGAAAACCTTTACCTCTCAAACTTTAACATTTCGTTGTAGGATATTTTGAAAAATTTCGGAAATGGTGATCATGTCCCTTTAAAATATATCCTCTTTGTGGTGAGATACTTTAAAGGTGCATAGTTCGTCAGAATTAAAATGAACACTTTTCACCGTTTCAAATATTTTATTTTTTTGTTTGGGTATATCGGTTTTTCAGTTTTATTACACACATATTTATCTCACCACAAAAATTGATACATATCATCGTTGTGAGATATCTAATGGTTATATCTATCATTTCAAAGATTCTTTAGATTTAAAAAAAACCACCAAAAAAGAAAACTCACATCAATACACCTAATGCCCACCAATCAACACTGAATCCATAATCTTCGCCTCTCAATATTTCGGGTGCAATGTAGTTTGGTGTACCGCAGAATGTCGATGTCAAATCGCCCGGATTCACATTCTCCTTACACATTCCATAATCGGTCAATTTGATGTGTCCCTCCGAATCGATCAACACGTTATCCAACTTCAAATCACGATAAATGATACCGCGAGAGTGAAGGAAGTGGAGAGCGAGGATGATTTCACCGGCGTAGAATCTGAAAGTATTCAATGAGGATTTGGATAATTTGTGAAAGACTTACCTGGCATGGTCCTCCGGTAATCTTCTCTTGGTTTGCATATGGAACATCAAATCACCACCTGGCACGAATTCAATCACGAAGAATAGACGAGATTCAGTCTGGAATAAGAATATTGATTGAAATTTTGAAACAGCTATATTTTCGATTTATGAAGCTTGTAAATCACTATAAGAAGGATCTGCAGTAATCTCATAGGGTTACTGTATCGAAGGAGTATTCACAGGTTTCTTTTTGTAGAAAGAAAGGTTTTTTTGGTTTTATGGTTTGAAAAAGACGCCTTGAAGCGATTTCTGGCCTACAGTAAGACTTTGAGGCTCCTTCAATACAGTATTACTGATATGTATTACTGATAGTCATGTGGCTACAGTATCAAAATTTATGAATTGTTTTCAAATTCTATCACTTTTTGGGCGGAGTTAGAGTTACAGTACCCCAGTAGGATAACGGAAATTTTCAGGTTCTATGGTACGAAAAAGTGTCTTGAAATGATTTGGAAACTACAGTATTCCTAGCATGGTCCTTTAATACAGTACTATAGGAATAATATCATTTCAAAAGTTCCTACAGTACATCAATCAATGACAACTACAGTAATGATATTACAACCAAGTCTCAGGAAGAGCTAAACCTACAGTGGTGCGCGATTTGAGAGCTACAGTGTCTCTATCATACTCTTCACTACTGTCAAAAAAAGCTTCTACAGTACGACTACAGTAATTTAAGATACAAAGACACCTACAGTACCCCAATCCCTTCAAGACCCCAAAAAAGCTCACCTGGAAACATGAATGAAGTCCAACCAAGAACGGATAATTCGACGCCGCCTCAAACACTGACTTTTCCGTTTGAACCCAATCGATATCCTGCAACGAATCAACTATATCAAGGCACAAAACGCCAACAAACCTCATCATCATTAAACATTTCCTTCTTGATAATCTTTATCGCATAAATTTGGCGAGTTGCAATATGCTCAGCTTGTACCACTTTCGCATATGATCCACGACCAATGACTGTGAGCAATTTGAAGTCACGAAGCGAGACCGCCCATCGAGATTCACCGTTCTGTAATAATTTTGATAAAGCTGATGTGTTCTTCGATCGAATTTTTTTGCAGAAAAAAATGTAGTCAAAAGCGGTGTTATTTTGCAAAATACAAATATATTTTTTCAATTGCCATGTTCACTTTTGCCTCCCCAATTTTCGTTTTATTTATGCTAAACTTTTGATATTTTTTTCGTCAGATTCTCATGACGTTTTTTGTCGATTTTCTTTCTTTTTTAATGGTATTTCTTATAACAAATCGTTTTTTCTGACTTGGGGAAGTGATTGATTTTTTTGGAATAGATTTTAGTAAAAACCGAAACTAGGGTAGTATACAACTTAGGTTTAGCTCCAGGAAACTCATATTTTCTTTGTAGAATCATCCCGATCAATTACAGCGAAATCGCCTATGAGGATGACTTTCTAGGTGGCGTATATACCCCTATTGCAGTCTCATATCCTCTATTTATACACATTTCTGTCATCATAATGATGAGATAATTATACAGTTTCATAAAAAACAATAAATATTTCGACGCTTGATATTCAATAATAGTTTTAAAACTCTAGTATTTGAAACAAGATGAGTATTTGTCGTTGTTCACTGATTTCAAAATCATTATGACATCAAAAATACTTCGAAAAAAGTGCAATTTGGACACTTAAATTACTAGTTTTTCTCGTTTTGCAATTTTCGTGATGAAATATCAATTAAATTCTCTGATAATGTTTTTGTTTCCTTTTCTTTTATCATAGCTACAAATTTTACAGTTTCACATAACTTATAAATATCTCGAAACGAAATATCTGCTAGTCATTTAGCTACGAAGTTTTCAAAAAAAAAAGATGAGTTTCTTCTATATTTTATGAAGCTCCAAATATTTCAAAAACTCCACAGTTTCAACTTCCTCAGCAAATTTCGTTGCAAGATATTTTAAAGACACATACTCAAAGTCATTCTTTTCCTCTTTTAATCTCACACACGGAAGCAATCTCCTGCCCATATTTATCATCATACTTACTCACTCTTATCATTGATATAAACTCCTGGGAATATGAAAATCACGCGTCAACTCTGTTCATTATCCAAAACGAGTCATTTAGTCGTTCTCCCTCTGGCGTATATACCTCATTTCTTACTCTCTAATTATTTTGTCTTTTCTACCTTCCCTATTATTATTACTTTTCATCTATCTTTTGATCATGTTATCATTCTTACTATTTTTATCATTTGATAAAGATAGATAGAGTATATTCCAGTGTTTTACTTCCTTTTTTTGTCTATTTTTACAACTTTTTCAGACAATTATCTTGAAAAAAGCACTAAAAATCGTCGGGAAGTCTAATTTTTGCAAAAATTCCGATTTTTAAAGGTTGTAAATCGATTAAAAGGATCTAGAAATACCATTTTACAGCGATTTTGAGAGTTTTTCGCTCATTTTCCACTAAAAAAACGTCAAAAAGCGGTTTTCCTTGATTAACACTACTCGAACTGTCACGATGGTGCATCATCTACCTCTCCCACCAATCCACCAATTTCCAGTCAAAACCATGTCCGCCTCCACCACATCCGACACCCGCAAGCGTCCACCAACCACCTCCACCAATACCGACAACTCCCGTCCGATCAAAATGCGTATCTCCCCACTTGGTGTCGTTTTCATGGAACCAGAATCCGAACAATCGATGAGAATGCGTCTGACACCAGATGGAGTGAGTTTCTTGTTAGATAAGTAGATCAAAAGTTACTATTTCAGTTAGTCTCATGCGATGAAAACACTGGTAGAGTTGGTGCCCATCTTCAAACTTTCCTGGCAAAATATGCCGATACAATCGATGAGAAGGAGATCGAAAAACGACGGAAGATACAGAAAAAGGCGTTGAAAGCGGCGAGGAAGGAGAGGAAGATGGAGGAAAAAGCTGCGAGGAAATTGGAAAAGGCGCTGAGAAAGTATCAAGCTTGATTCAATATCATTTTCTATCAAACACCTCATTTTATCACTATCTCTGATGTATCTCACTTTTTTGGAACATAATAAATATATTAGATAGATTCGGTTCAGAAGGAAATTATTGATTGATTATAAGCTTTACTAGCTTCATTGAAGGCTTGAAACGTAGTTTTTATTGGTTTTTAAGTGAAAATTTTTAATTCTTGAAACAGAAAAAATTCAAACTTTGTGAAGTTCAATTGATGAAACAGCAGGTTTTCATAGAAAAAAGCACAGTCAAAAAGTCGCGAATTCCACAAAATTTTATAGATTTTTCAAGTGAAAATTTGATATTTTTCAGTTGAAAAATGTCATCAATTTTCAAAATTTGACACTTTTTTACATGGAATTTCGATCCAAAAATTTTAGTTACTGAAAATTTCAATTAACTATACATTGCTCCTTGTTTCTCCTACTATATCTCACTTCTTTTGGAACATCATAAGAAATTTAGATATAATTGACATTTTTGGATAATATATCGGATAACTATGAGCTACTCTCATTTCATTTTTGTCGTGAAACGTATATGATCTCGGTTTCGGTTCGACTCAGCCTGAATAGCATAGCGAATCAAAATATCAAATTTTTTTCAAATCCAATCGATGAAACTGTAATTTTTCATGACACAATTTTCAACAAAACATCATAACTTTTATCGGTTTTTTTTACTTTTCAGTGAAAACTCGGGATTTTTCAGCCCAACTTTCACAATCAGGTCCGTTTTTACATGAAAATCGCGCCAAATTCTACTGTTTCAGTTCATTTCAAATATTTTTACTTTGTTCCCTGTTTTTTATTGTAATAATGCATCTTTTCAGACTATTTTTCCCAGTTTTAGCCTAAAACTACACAATTCAACACAAAATCCCCCAGATAACAACATAAACCAACTTACAGTATGTTTACTCGCATTACTTGTATTCGTCTCAATCTCCAGCTCATTGAATGCACCATTATCGATACCTCTCATCAAATCGTTTCTTGTTCTCAATGAGCTACTGCCAGATGATGATTGTGGAATGACTGGAGCAACTGGTGTCTGAAAAATGATCAATATTGATGATATGATAAGAATGATAAGGATCTACTTTTCTTTGGAATATTGTTTTGAGACAAAACATGCTATGCTGCATTTTTGATTATGAGCCACAATTTTTTGGAGTTTCTACTTTTTCGATTTGTATTTATTGCTAGAAACTAGTCAGATTTTTTGGGAGTTTTTCGCTAGTTTTCGCTGTGACACCCAATTTTTGTTGAAAACCATACTTTATTAGGTTCAGAAAATTTTGAAGCTCCTGCTGTTCTCAAAATTTTCAGACAGGAAGCTCATAACTCATATGAGTTCATCCTTTTGAATATTTTAGTTCAAACTAAATAATCTCATACAGACTTTATATAGGATTATCAACATTGCCCGTTTCAAGACTTACGAAAAACTATTTTGGAACCCAGTTATGCTAGTTGCTTTCTTGTCAATATGCGATTTTTTTCTTCATACTTTCCTCCTCACTATTCTTCTATTTTTTGAGAAAATGTTCAAACTTACAAAATAACATCAAAAAATGTAAGTAGCACAGTTTCTTTGAAAATAAATTATTATTCCATACAAAATTTTCTTTTTTTATGGAGCTCGTCGTGCCTGTGTTATAATTTTGCCGTTCCAGAATACTCAGAAAACATTTCGTGGCAGAAATTTTTCAATCGATTCTCCATCATCTATCGCATCTCTCTCACAGCTTGCTCTTCATCGGCTTCAAAGTAACAAACTATCATCCAAAAATGAAGCTGTTTATCTTAGGGGAAATTTGCTACTCTTGTGTCTCTTGAATAGAAACTAGTCTGATTTTTAGGGTTTTTACGCTAGTTTTTGCTATGAGACCCAAATGTTTCTACTATTCTTACTCACTGAAACAAGTAAAGAAAGTAAATTTCCTGTCAGTAAATAACATATTTTCGTCATACTTTTCGAATATGATTCATTTTGAAAGTTATAAGTCAAACCGCGTTGAAGACTTTTTGCCATCAATTTCAGCTTGTTTTCCGCTTTCAACACTATCTTTTTTCTTCAATTTCCGAAACATGTGTTCAGAATGTTTGAAAATTTCAGTTTCAAGCAGATTGGAAGATCTTTCCCAGCAGAAACTCCTTAGTTGTACTGCAGCAATTTATTCTCTACTCTATTTACCTTCAGAAGTATAATGCTTTCTAGATTTATTGAGCAAAAACTACATATTTTCATTATTTTTAATAATATTTTGTGCTTTGAATCAAATTTGTTACTATTTTATGAATTTTCATCAGAACTGCTGTTTTTTTCGGTTTCAAGCATGTTGTGAATGTAGCTTTTATCCGAATGCTATGATAGTAATCCAGATCAATGAAAACTTTTTTTTCGAGACTTTTTTCAGTGAAAATGATAATTTCTTGCTTTTTTTTTCGTCAAAACCTCACTCAAATCACACACAGAAAAGAAGGTCCCGGAATTTCTTCATTATTTGTGGTTTTTCACAATTCCTCTATTTTGTTTCAGTGAAAAAGAAAGAACTCACTTGACCACAATAAGTGCGAACCAATCGATGGCACTTCTTATGGACACACGTCCGACAATCCACACATCGATATCCTTGACGTCCGATTCCCCAGATGTAGTCGTTGCAGATGTAGCATTGAATTCGACTGGAAACAAAAGTATTTGATGAAAAATGTTGGTGTTTGGGGGTAAACATACTCCATTTGGAAGGACAGTAGTTTCAGTGCTTTTTGATTCAAATTTACTTTCAAAAAAGGGGATAGTAGTATTATGATGACGTAATATTGAGTCATTTGTTATGGTGAGAAGTAATAAGTTGTGAAATTGAGATTTCATAATGCTAGTGGATACGAAAGTGAAGAATCATAGGTAGGATACTCTATTTTTGGCAAAAAAAGGGGGACCCGTGGTTTTCAAAAAAAAAAACTGAGACTCGTGTTAGACAAAAAATTGGGCCTAAATGCCTACTTCCTACAAAAAAGGAAGTAAATTTACAATTCTTAAAGAAAGTGGGAACCATGAACCGAAATCTCAACAACTGGGACCAGTGGATGGAAAAGTTCCACTTATGTCTTTAGAGTATCACAGGTTTAAAACGAGTAGGTGGAACGGTTTTATCATGTTTTTCATTCAAATTTCTTTTCAGAAAAAAATTTTGATCAAATTTCTGACAGAAAAAGTGGTAAAGTTACAATTTTTGAAAAAAAAAGTGGAACCCATGACCCATAACATGACTCCAAAATCTCAAAAAGTGGGACCAGTGAAAGGAGAAGTTCCGAGGTATTCTACTTATATAGGTAGAATATCCCGGGTTTTAAGGGAAAAGGTGGCTCGGTTTTTTAAAAATTTATTTCCAAATTCTGGATTTTTCGGGCTGAAACTGAGGGCGAAATGAGTCTAGTTCTCGAAAAAATTGCAGTTTGGGTACTGTATTTACGTTCGAAACAAATTTTTAAAAAATAAAAACGTTTCGAGACCCAGAAACGTATACCTATGAATGAGGTTTTCTTTTTTTTGAAATATTTGAAAACTGAACTTCCAGTTCTATCTTCATGTTTTTGAAACACTTCGAAACTTCCACTTTTCTCCTTTCAAAACCCAAAAAAACTCACTTATTCATTCTCTTCGCCTGGAATCGATGTCCATTGTACAAATACGTCTTCTTCCATCTTCTTGCTCCTCTTCTATACACAGTTTCTACAAATAATCAACCATTTTAATCAATTTCGAGTGCTAATCAACTCACTATCTTCACCAGGACATGGTAATCCAGGCAATTCGGGTCTTCCAACGAAAACATGCACATTGAGCTCAGCGTCTTGAGATGCCTGTAAATATCCTTTTTCAATGATATTTTCATGTAAAAATAACAGTTTTGGAACAGTTTTTGTTGTCAAGATCGAAAAAACTCACATTCATACACCGAACAGCTTCATCAATCTCCATTTGTGAGTCGAGTGAGATTGGATCACCTGAATACCATCATTATTATCACTGAAAGTCCTGATAAAGTGTATCCTTACCTTCCTCATCAATCCACTTTACCGTAATCTCCTGATTTGCATGTTGTTTGCATGCATCCTTGAGCAACGAATTGAATCTGTCGAGTATCAATGGTGGTGGGGCGTACAAGACAACAACCTGGAAATTGATGTGGTGTGATTTTTGGGTGGAAAATTGGTGGGTGAGTGCGTTTTAGAGCTTTTTTCCGTGTTTTTGACGCAGATTTTTTGATTTTTATCATCAAAAACAGTCGAAAATGAAGAAAAACATACAATTTTTCGGGATTTTTGATAATTTTCCGCTCGCCGTTGAACTTTTATCAATTTTTCATCAAAACTGTTTCAATTTCTCACCGAAATGTCAAATTTTTATCATTTCGCAACATTTTAAACACTTTTTTTCACAAGAAAATCGACCAAATATTGCATTTGCAGGTGAAAACTCGGTTTAACAAGCGAAATTCCTTATTTTTCAATTTTAAAAGTGGGAAAAATTGATGATTTTCAACTAAAAATGAGCTGAAAGGTACACTTTTTCGTGATTTTTCATCTTTTCGGCTTAGAAATTATGTCGCCCTTGACTTTTATCAAATTTTCTTGAAAACTGGTTCAATTTTACACCAACATGTCAATTTTCTCGCATTTCGCAATACATTTCGCAATCTTTTTTTAATTTTTTGTGAGAAAATCACCAAGGTTATGATTTTCGGGTAATTTTTACTGTAATTTTTTGATTTTTTCGGAAAAACTCATGGTTTTACATCATTTTGAGTCAGAAAATTGGATTTTTTATGATTTTCAAGCTTAAAACTTGACATACCTGCCCTTGAAACCGAATTTTGACTTTAATATCCGCCGCATGATCCTGGTAGTTTGTCATTCGTGGTTGACGCTGTAAAACAGGAATGACTCAACAAAAAATGATAATAATTCGAATATAATCATCATAACCATAACGACGAGACAGTGAAGGAAAGTGAGAGACCGGAGGAGACATTTTGGGGAGGTGGGTGAAACGAACGGACACGACAACGCACATACCGATATGGGCGACGACGAAAAATGACAGGGAGAAGGAAAAGAAAAGGGAGAGAGAGAGAGGAAGTATGTGTCGGTATGTGTATCTAAACTATTGGGCGAGACACCTTTTTGAAGGGTTTTTATGGATGGGAGAAGAGAGGAGAGAGTGGGTGGATGGAGAGACGCAGGAGCAGGGATTTGAAAGGGTTTTTGTAGAGATTTTAGTGGGAAGAAGAAGGAGAGTGATTTACACCGAAAGATATGATGGCAAACTTGCAAAAACCGAGAATTTTGAATATTATGAATGACAAGGAGAGAGGGAGAGAGTGGGAGAATGGAGAGACGCAGAATGAGGAATTTCAAAAGGTTTTTGAAGGACCTTGTCTAGATGGAAGAACCAGAAGGACGGAAAACGGGGTTAATTGTAGAAAATCAGCGCGAAAGTGATATTTCCGTGAAGAGAACTATCAAAAGAAGTTTTTCTGGAAGACGTGAAATACTTGTGAACAGATATCACATTTATAAACACATTTAAATTGAGTATCTCATGGAGGACAGAGAGTGGGAAAATGGAGAGACGCAGGAGGAGGGATTTCAAAAGATTTTTTGTAGCAACTTCAGATCGAAAAAAGTGAAGTACACTGAAAATATGATATCAAACTTGCGAAAACCGACATTTCAGTTGCTCAAAAGAGGAGAAACTTAGAGATTATGTACAGTTTTTCTGGAAAAGATGAAATATTTGCAAGAAGAAATGCCGTTTTCAACCGTTGGTTCATTCGGGATTATACGAGAAGGACGGGGAGAGGAAGAGAGAGAGTGGGTGGAAAAAGAGACGCAGGAGGAAGGATTTGAAACGGTCATTGATTTCACAGCAACAAATTGAATGACAAGTTTGGATATGAAAATTGCAAACTTTTGAAAATGGTTTCACTGCTTCAAAATTGCCGCTCTCCACATTCATATCGGCGGAAATTTTAAACTGAAAATCGTATAGCTGGAAGTTCAAAAATTGAGTTTTTCGATAAATTTCTGACAAGCAAACACGAAAATACATGAATACTCTTTTCACTTTTGTCGAATTTGGAAAAATTAAAGAAGGAGACTTTAAAATGGCACGAAAGTGATGATTCAACGAGAAAAATTGGATGAAAAAGGGAATTTTCACGAAACAGAGAGGACAACAGGAAATATGATTTTCAAAGAAACATGTGTGGTTTTCTGCCGAGAAGCAGTGTTACTACGCAGTTTGCTTGTTTAAACAATGATGAAAAATAAGCGGGTAAATGGCTCTTTTTTCTGCAAAAATGATCGTTTTGCTCTTGTTTAGAGTTGAAATAAATAGAGCAATAAAAAACTAAATTAAGAAAAGAAGGCATTCAATATCTCGTTCTAAAAGTTGGAAAAACTACGAAAATGAGCGTTTGGGTTGGAAGTTTGGGTGGAGAGATGGTCAACATAAATTACAGATTGATCGACGATGTTCAATGTGAAAAAAGACAAAAATCAGTGAGAAATACGTTTCAAAAAAGACGCAAGACGTGCTGAAGCTTCAAACTGAACAAGAAAAAGAGTAAATTACGAGACTATTCTGTTTCAGCAATTGAAATTTAATTTATCAAATCAATTTCAGATGCTACGATGGATATACATTGAAAAATTCTGTAACTTTGATCTCAGATTAGGACACAAGTGTTGAAAAACAGTCTTTCGAACAGAAAATTTAGTTTTAAAAAGAGACAATCGATGTTGATAAAGAATTGCAGAAAAAGGCGACTTTTGAATATGAAAAGTGAGTTTTGGTCAACGAGTTCAAGTGAAAAGCAGAGAATTCCTAGAAACATGCACAAAAATAGCAAAAAGTGAAGCATTTCTCGTAGATTTGATGTTTTTCTACTAAGAAGTGGAGTTTTTGATGGTTTTGTGATGAAAAATTGTCGAATAAGCAACATTTTCAGAAGAAAATCAACTTTTTCATGTGGAAAATTGATTTTCGAAGAGATACTGCGCTTTTCCACCTAAAATGAGCGAGTTTTATACAAATTGGAGTTGGAAAGCTGCTTTTGCATACAAAATTTACGAAATTTTTTACATTTTCTGCTTCAAAATTAACCGAAAATCAAGTTTTTGGTATAAGAAAACCGGATTATGGTGTAAAACTGATGAAATTTCACCATACTCTCTAAGAAAACGCTGGTTTTCTTTTGAAAGTGAGGGAAAATAATGATTTTCGAGTAGACTGACGAAACGAGAGGACTTCAAGATGCAAAAGAGGAGAAAAGAGAAGAGCAGAGTTCAAAATAAACCATTTTCAGATTGTAAACCTATAAAAACACAAACACAGTTTGATACTTACTTACTTTATCAAAATAATCCAAATCAAATTACAAAAAAATGAAGAAAAATGTATGGGTAAAACATATTACAAAATGATCAAAGTGTAATGTGGGGTGGGAGGAAAATGCAATGAGAATTACTTAATGCTTATTGAAATAATCCTTGCTCTCCTTGACACCTGGCTTGATTGTGTCACTTCCCGGTGTCCATCCAGCTGGGCACACCTCTCCGTGCTTCTCAACAAATTGGAAGGCTTGAACGAGGCGGAGTGTCTCGTCAACCGAACGTCCGACTGGCAAATCGTTGATGGTGATTTGGCGCAAGTTTTGTTGTGGGTCGATGATGAATAGACCTGGAATTTCATAAATTATTGAAGGAAAAGATGAAATAGAAACATACCACGGAATGCGATACCATCCTCCTCCTTGAGGACTCCATAATCACGCGAGATTTGGTGATTTGTGTCGGCGATCACCGGAATGTTCATCTCACCGAGTCCACCGTGCTTGCGTGGCTGATTGATCCATGCCAAATGCGAGAAGACTGAGTCGGTCGATGCAGCCAAGACGACGGTGTTGATCGATTCGAACTCCTTTGCACGATCCGAGAATGCAATGATTTCGGTTGGGCAGACGAAGGTGCTGCAAAATATTATTTATTGAACATTTTCAACTGGTTTCGGCTGTTTTACTAGGTTTTCTTGGATGAAATTTAGAATTCATATCACGAAATTCATTCAAAATGCAAGTTTTCAACTAAAAAAGAGAAAAAAACTCACAAATCAAGTGGGTAGAAGAACAACACGACGTATTTGCCCTTGTAATCGGACAAGGATACGTCGACGAACTCGCCATCAACCACGGCCTGAGCCTTGAATTGTGGGGCTGGTTTGCCAATGAAAGCCTTCGACATCTATAACAAAACAGATGTAAATTGAAGGAATTATTGGCAAAAAAGTCGACTAAAAACGCAAAAAACCAACAACAAACACAACGATTAGGGGGTAAAAAACGACGAAAATGGAGGGTGGGTAGAGAAAAACGAGGCCAAACTATTGTGTCGACGGGCGCAGAAACGGACTGTCCATTTCAAATGAAATGAAATTCGTCTCTCCTTATCTACATGCTAGAGGGGTAAGACGACGAAAAACGACGATAAAATTGGGAAAATGTGGAATGATTTCAACTAATCGGCGGGAAAAAATGATGAGAATATTTTTCTGTATAGTTTGCAACAGAAAAGTGCACAAAAATCGTGAAAATTGTGAGGAAAAATGATGATTTTTCGAAAATTTAGAGTTCAAAAGTGCGCATGCGCCTACAAAATATACCGTAGTTTTCGGTACTGTATTTCAAGGCGCAGGCACGAATTTCAATCGAAAAATGTGATTTTAAACGAAAAAATTGAGTATTTTGTTAGAAAAACAATAGGAAAAGGTGTTAAAAACTAAAAACAGCTACTTTCAAACCTTGGGAGCAAGCGACATATCGAAAAACGGCAAAAAAGGGAAAATTTTGAAGGAAAAAGTCTTTCTGAACGTGATTATATAGAGAAAATGGGTGATGCAAACGACGGAAAGTTTCATAAAAGATGATAGAAAAGAGGTGGAAGGTGAGCAGGAAAAATGTGACGCGATATATGATGACAATTTCATGACCAACAAACACACTACAATGTTTCTCTATTGTTTTGTTTTGGTGGAAACGACAAAAAACCGAACGATGTTCAAGGACATTCCTTTACCTGACGATACATGCGAAAACTGGAAGAATTTGATGATTTTCCTGGAGAAATGATGAGTTTATTGGATTCAAGGTGATTCTAGTGGGAAAATTGCCATTTTAGAGCGTTTTTCTAGTGGAAAATGTGATTTTCTGATGACAAATTATGAAGAAAATGTTGATTTCTTCATTTTCTGTTGCAAAAATAAGAGAATAGTCGATTTGAAGAAGCTAACGACGGAAAAATGCGAAAAAACTGACGAAACAGCGGTTTTGGACGATTTTTACAAAAATTTTGAGGAAAAACCGGTAAAAAATATGAATTGCCATCAGAAAATATGATAGAAATTCGATTTATAACGAAAGAAACGGTTCTAGAGGAAAAAAATGAGTTATTCTCGCCTTTCGACTTTAAAATGGCGAGAAAAGGTCTTTCTAACCTGTGCAAGGCGATTATTTTCACTAAAATGCGTAAAAAATTGACGGAAAAAATATTTTGTACAGTTTAAAACTGGAAAAACAGCGAAAATCGATCAAAAAGCTCAAAAACTGATGAAATAGGGCGAAAAAAATAATTTTCAAATTCAAATTTTGAGAGGTTGTGTGCGTGCGCCTTTAAATTGTACCGTACTTTGGGTTACTGTAATTTAAAGGCACATGCGCAAATTTATGAGATTTTATTCGTTTTTTTGGCAATTTTATTGCTCTAAAAGACGAAATTTAATCGAAAAAGATAATTTAGATGAAAAATAAGTGAGCAAATCGCATTTCTCATTAATTTTTAACAGGAAAAATCGAAAACTCTGCAAAAAACTAGGTTTTTCGCCTCAAAAAGTGTCAAAACTTCCGCTAGACTGATTTCTTTTGCAACTCGTCGACCGACAAACCTACTAACAAAACAAGAAGCCGTATTTGTTGTCATGACATCGAAAAAGCGTCACATTTGATACAAAAACATGCGTTTTTTATAATTAGCATGCGGAAAAAGTGAATAAACAAAATGGGAAGGGAAAAAAGAAGAGAGATAAACATGGGCAGAGGGAAGAGAAAAAGATTGACAAGAGAATATTGAGGAAAAAAGAGAGAAAATAAATGAAAAAATCGAACAGGAGGTGAGGGGAGGGAAAAATGAAGGATTATGGAAAAATTGTTGCTTATAAATACATACTCGAGGCGAAAAATCGAAAAAATTGGCGGGTGCGCGCCGAAAAATTCAAAACAAGAGCAAAAAAGTAAGAGACAAGTCTGAAAAATGATACATTTGTAGGGAGGGGAAATTCGAAACTTTTGCATGTCTACTTTTCTAAATTGGAGTGTACTTTTGAGGAAACTTTACAAAACAGGAGTGTTTTATAGGTTTTTGAGGCATTTTTACTCAATAGAACATCAAAAAACTCATTTTTACCCATTTTGAAGCGTTTTTATTGTAGAAAATGTTACTTTATGGTATAAAATGATGAATGAAGTGATGATTTTACCATTTTCGGTTAGAAATTCGAAGAATATTTGATTTGAAGCAGCTCACGACGAAAAAAAAGTGGACAACTGACAGATTGAGGGTTTTGGATGATTTTTAGAATAAATTTTGTACAAAAACGGATGAGAAGGAGTATTTTCTGGCTAAAAAAATCAGAATTATATAGTCTCATAACAGAAAAAACGGTGATTGACGGAAAAACAGTGTTATTTCCAATTTTCGACTATAAATAGCGGAAAAACTATTTTCTGCCTCGAAAAATAGTAAAATTTGCTACAAATAAGCGAAATAAGTTGCGAAAATATTATTTTAACAAAAAAACAACAAATATTGGCGGAAGCTTTCGAAAACTGATGAAATTCGATGTAAAAATAATTCGAAATTCAAACTTTGAATGATTGTGTGTGTGCGCCTTTAAAGTACTACGGTGGTTTTTGAGGTACTGTACCAATTGTTTTTCGTTGAAAAAGGTGCTGAAAAGTTACAAAAGAGGCTCAAAAAGAAGCAAGAAGGCTAGAATTCAATACCATAATTTATTTCAAAGACAAGAAATTCATGAACATATTGGTCTAGTTTTTCCATTCATACAATACTTTTCATCCTTGATACTTCATAGTCGGATCAACACTCCCTATCTGATGATGTTCGAATTCTCTAAGACCTTCTTCATGTTTTCCTGAATCGTGAACTTTTTTGGTGTATTATAAGTGCCAAACCAACGGCTAGGAAAAAAGCGAGTGCGCCCCGTGGGTCTCGAAGCGTTTTTGTATTTCGATTTTTTTTTTGACCGTATATACAGTACCCGAACTGCAAAAACGTATCGAGACTCAGGAGCGCACTTGCTCTATTCCTAGCCGCTGTTTTGGCACATATAATAAAAAAGACCGACTCTTGCCACCCTGTCAAATAGAGGAAGCTTATCTAAGTGGGCGCACTTGCCAGGCTTCTTAACTGACAATATACACTCAATTTCTGTCATCAAAAAGTATTTACCCACCCCTGTCAAGCCGTCATTCTTACACCAATAGAAAACAGCTGGTGTCCACCCTTATTCCTTCTCCACACCCTACCATTTGCAACAATGTCCGCCCAATTCGCCCATTTGCCAATCGATAAATCCACTAGTATTTATATCAATCCATTTAAAGTCGACAAGAATGACAAGTACAAATTCGCAAATCAGCCGGCTTATTTGACAAAGAAGAAACCAAAAGTTTACAAGTATTTTGATGGATATTTATTGTGAGTTGTATTCAATATTCAGAAAACAATATATTCCTCGATTCAGTCAAATAACTCTCAATGAAGATAATTTATTCATAACTCGAGATATAGCTGAATTCCAGAAGAGCATTCATTTTGATGCTTTTATAACAGTATATGGTAGAAATGATGAGAAACTGTCTGTGATGGAATGTAGAAGGGAACGATATGTGAGTATTTTTGTCAAATGCGCTCTATGGAGACTTCCGGAAAGTTAGGCCACTTGTTTCAATAAAGTTCGGCCATAGCTGAAATTTCAGTTAAAATATGACTTTTCTTAGATTTTTCTTGAAAGTTTGTATGTATTATGCTTTCAAATTTTTTTCTACCTATATTTAAATATAATGAACACGACGAAAAAACGCGTTTGTTGCGATTTCTAATGATGAATTCAAATATAAGCCAAAAAGCCTTACAAAAATTCAAATTTTTTAAATAATTTGTAGTTATGAGACCTGAAATGCTTTTGTGTATCGGTTTTATTACATTGGGTCATCGCTCACCCCTATGAACTTTGAAAACGGCCCCAGAAAGTTATGCGCGTCGAGTGAGCATCGTACGTAAAAACACCAAAAGTGTACCACATGCACACAATACCGTAGTTTTTAGTCAAATGTGTGCACCTTCTCGTCATTTCATGTACACAGATATATAGTTGCGTACAATGCACCTCAAAATTCTTCGGCACAAAATTAAGTACGCGATGGCCCAATGTGTCATACGAATCGAGCCTTCCGTTGCCACAACCCTTTGTGAACCTTTAAACCGTACAAAACTAAAACTACAGTAGAAATTAAAGGCGCATACAGCTCTTCGCTTCGAGGAACATTCGCGGTTTTCTAGGCAACGAGGCTCGACTCGTATGGGATAATACTAACCTATTTTGTACAAAATAAAGCTAAAATAATCAGTGGAAACTCGATTTTCGGCTGGTGGCCTAACTTTTCACATGTTGCGATCGAGACGTTTACAGGATGTTGGATTGAGAATAAGATATTAATCTAATACAAATAGACTTAAAATCTTCAGCGAGCACTCGAATCCGACGTCAGAGATGTTAATCGTGGCAGGACAATTGGAGCTAACTTTGATTTCCCAGCATTTGAAAATTTTGCCTATATTGAGTTGAATATTGCTATAACTGGAATATGTGGAAATCATATTTATCAATCAAATATAATCAGAGAAATGAGGAGGATGAAGGGAATATTCACGAATATTGAGACAAATAATGGAATAGTTCGAGTACACAAGAATGCATTATCTGACAATTGTCGATATTTCAAACAATTGTTTAGTATCAAAAAAAGGTCATATCGTGTTGATTGTGAGTTTATGGACTTGATAGAGTTAATCTACGTCCTCCCTCCATTTCGTCGACGTATCACGAGTGAGTTCATAGATTCATAGATTCATAGATTCATATATACCAATTCCAGCTGGTATAACTTTCGGTGCCCTTCACCGTCTCTCCGAGTTATTCAAATGTCCCTATATCGGTGATCTCTGTGCCAACTATTTCAATCAACTCCAACGGTTCGCACCACTAACTGCATCACTTGTTGCTTATGAAGCCAATGTTTCTCCAGAATCAGTTGGTCCTATCAACAATTATGATTATATCATTTTGTATTTCAGCAGTATTACTCCAAGAAAGGAGAAGCTATATTTGGCGCGTATGATGTACAAAGGGCTCTCAAAAAAGAGCAACCAATGTTTGATAAGTTTTGTGAGCAATGGCATCAGATGAATATTGATCATCCGATACTCCCTGAACAAGAGTGTTGTCAGGATGAAAGATGCAGATAAATATCAGATTTTTTGTTATGTATCTATTTTCTAATAAACCTTTTTGTTCTGATAAACAATTCATCGAGCCGAGTTGGTGTAACAGCTGTTGCGGCCAGGCAAATCGGCAGTCACCAAGAAGATTCTGGTGTACACCAATTGCCTCATGTCCGAACAATTTCGCTATTCGCTGACCAATGAGTTCTTCAAACCCTATATAAACCCTTTCAAACTCGATAGAAATGACAAGTACAAGTTTGCAAATCGACCGGCATATTTGACAAAGAAAGAACCAAGAATCACTTACACTTACAAGTATTTTGACGGATATTTGTTGTGAGTTATGTTCATTTATCAAACAAGAAAAATATTTTGAATTCAGTCAATTATCTCTAAATCATGATAATTTATTCATTGCCCGGGAAGCCGCTGAATTCCAGGAAAGTATCAAATTCGATGCTTTTATAACAGTATATGGAAAGAATAATGAACAACTTTTTACAAATTCGTTTTTGAATCAAATCTATGTGAGTCAAGATTCAAAAAAAAGTAATAAAATAGGTTTCAGGGTCCTCGTGACTCCATATCAAGAGATGAACATCTTTCGGGACTCATCGGCTCTAACTTTCATTTCCCACCAAATGAAAATATTGTCTATGTTAAGTTGAATATTGTCATAACTGGAATATGTGGAAATCACATTGATCAGTATAAAATAATCAAGGAAATGAGGAAGATGAAGGGAATATTCACGAATATTGAGACGAATACTGGAATAATTCGAGTACACAAGAACGCATTATCTGACAATTGTCGATACTTCAAACAATTATTTAGTATCAACAAAAGTCATATCGGGTTGATTGCCAATTGACGGACTTGCTGGAATTAATATATATTCTCCCACCATTCCATAGGCGTATTACAAGTAAAGTATCCCTTTTGTATCTACCGTACTCTTCTCATTCAGCTGGTATTACTTTTGGTGCCCTCCATCGACTATCTCAATTATTCAAGTGTCCTTATATTGGTGGTCTATGTGCCAGTTATTATGACAATATAAGACGGTTTGCTCCAATGACTGCATCATTAATTGCGTATGAAGGGAATATTAAACCTGAAAAAGTGAGCTGATTTCAGAATGATTTGAACCAGAATTGATGATTTTGTAGAAGTTATACTATAAAGAAAGGACATCCTTTCGTAATTATCCAAACGAGGTTCCGAATATCCTTAGACAAGAGCAACGTTTGTTTAACCAATTTTATCAGCAATGGCATCAAATGAATATTGATCATCCGATTATCAAGGATGAAGGATATTGCTCAAATGAAAAGTGTAGATGAATATATTATGTTTTTGATAAATAATAAACTTTTATGTTTCAATGAAAAGTTTATGAATCAGGGAAAGAATCCTGTTGCGGTCAGGTCAGCTTGGAAGCCACTAACAAAACCAATATCCACCCTAATAGTTGCACCATGGCCGCCCAATTCAACCATTTATTATGAATATCATGTGAATCGAGCCTCTTGGCATAGAAATGCTCAACGAAGCGAAGAGATGTTTTGAGATGTGTGCCTTTAAACAATAATACAGTAATTTTAATTATGTTTTGGGCTACGGTTTAAAGGCACACAAAGTATTGATGTTTTGTAATTTTACAACGAAGACTCGGTTCGTATGAAACCGATAATAGGACCCGAAAAAGTCTCTTCGTAACAAAAAAGTAGTTTGAAGTGGAAATCGAGTATACCGTAGTTTTGAACATGTTTTTTTCGCGGCGAGACCATCGGTGTAAATCGTTCATTTCCCGCGACATGAGTGCAAAGGATTTAGCAAAAAACAGTTCATCAAAAAAAATTATCACAATAATCTTTCAAAACTGTGGCTATATACACTTTTCTTGCTCAATATCGGTTCATCATTATGATACAAATGCCATTGTCTATAGAATTGTTGTCGTAAGTTTCTCTCCTTCTCCAGTATTTTTCGAACCTTGCGAACCCCATTTTCTTCTTGTTTTGTGTCGTAATACAGCTTCTGTAACCTTATCAATTATCACTTATCAATAAAATTGACTGACATATTCATGCTTGATACCACCTTCATGAGCAATTAGAGCGGCAGACATTGGTGTATATTTCTTGAGTTGAGCCATGTAGTTGTCACATAAATCAGCGATAGTGTAACACTTGAACATTGCAGATAGACGGTACAAGGCGCCGTAGGTTATACCAGCTGAACAAAAGGAAATCTATGAATCTATGAATCTATGAATCTATGAATCTATGAATCTATGAATCTATGAATCTATGAATCTATGAACCTATGAATCTATGAATCTATGAACCTATGAACCTATGAATCTATGAATCTATGAATCTATGAACCTATGAACCTATGAATCTATGAATCTATGAATCTATGAATCTATGAATCTATGAATCTATGAATCTATGAATCTATGAATCTATGATTCTATGAATCTATGAATTTATGAATCTATGAATCTATGAATTTATGAATTTATGAATCTATGAATCTATGAATCTATGAATCTATGAATTTATGAATCTATGAATCTATGAATTTATGAATTTATGAATCTATGAATCTATGAATCTATGAATCTATGAATCTATGAATCTATGAATCTATGAATCTATAAATCTATGAATCTATGAATCTATGAATCTATGAATCTATGAATCTATGAATCTATGAATCTATGAATCTATGAATCTATGAATCTATGAATTTATGAATCTATGAATCTATGAATTTATGAATTTATGAATCTATGAATCTATGAATCTATGAATCTATGAATTTATGAATCTATGAATCTATGAATTTATGAATCTATGAATCTATGAATTTATGAATTTATGAATCTATGAATCTACTTACATCTGATCCGTCGGTTGAATGGAGCTATGCAATAAAGTAGCTCCATCATATCCATCAGCTCACAATTGACATAATACTTCTGTTGAGTATCACTAAACAAGTCCTTGAAAAATGGACAGTTATCAGCCAATGTCTGTAATCACTATTATCACCATAACGTTTTATTTCAACCCTCACCCCTTTATGAACTCGTATAACACCCCCTTTAACCTCCAAATTGGTGAATCCCCTTCCATCCTTCACAATATCCATCATCTTTTTATGAGGTCTAATCACTTCACAATCAACTTGTAATATCCTAATCTTCACTTTCACATATTTCATTCCTTCAATTGGTGTATATACCAGTTCTACTCCATTAGATAAGTTTTGACGCCGCTCTCTTTCCGCATCAGTTATTGGGAGCTGAAAATTAATTTTTAATCGAAATTTTTTTTGCAAACGCGCTCTATTGCAACAGTTTGAAAAGTTAAGTGGATCGCAGAAAATACACTTGATTTAACGACAGTATGCAGAAATGCATCTGAATCAACGACAAATTGCAGATTTCCAAAAGTGTAGCTACTGTGGATTTGGTAAAAATTTATGAGAAGGTGTTTGCAGACAATACACTAGATTTCACGACAAATACAGGAAAAAATTATATTTGCAGATGAAACACCTCAATTGACGACTAATCGCAGATTTCAAATAAAAATTGGTGTTACAGTATACTTGACGAAAATTTACAGAGAAGGTGAGTGCACACAAAACATTGGATTTGACGCTACTGTCGTCAAATCGTGTGCATTGTCTACAAACAACGTCCAGGGCTGTTTTCACTCATTTTTAACACGAAAAATATCGAATTTTTTAAAATTTTTTCACAAGAAAATTTCAAACTATTGCAATGGAGCGCACTTGCCAACGACACTTACAAATCGAACACCAGCATGTCGAGTACCACCAAGGAATTGATCCCCTCCACCATAAACTCTTATGGTAACATCAAAAGTCATGCTAGTTTGAAATGTCGCATATTTTCTACGGATTACAATATGATTTGGGTCCTTGTATAGTTCACTGAAACGATATATTTTCAAATATTCAAATATTTTAAAAACTTACAACAAATAACCATCAACATACTTGAACACGGCATTCCTTCGATTCGTCAAATATGCGAATTCATTGACGATTCGATTTTTGGCAGTTTTATAAAGGTTTATGTATATTTTAGATTTATTGCTGATCGGCCACCGAGAGAATTGGGCAGACATGGTGTGAATGGTGAAAAGGACACCAATGGTTGGTGACGCAAGAGTTGCCAATCGATAGGTCAGATAGAGTGAACACCTGCTGTGTAATTCACGTCATAACACTGTATACGATTGTATCTACCCAACAGAAAACGTAGGACTACTCTCGAATCATCTATAGTATGAATTTTCAATTTAACCTTTTTCAGTTGTTGATTTCATTTGAAATCATAACACGTCTCTATCTTATCTTGATTAACAGATCTTATCTGAAAACTTAATCTTTTAGAGAAACACATATTTTGAGGGACATGAATCAATCCAGGATCACTGACTCATTGCTCGCGTATCTGGTCGAAAAGCAGACCGGTTTTTTTCTCTGCGTCTCTCAATGTGCAAAAAGCAGATAGGTTTTCATCTCGAGATGAGATCTCTGGCAGAAAGTTAGATTCTCTGCGTCTCTCGCTGTATCGAGCGTGCGTTGCGCAAAAACCGATTGTTTACACTGCGTTTCTTTTCTCTCTCCGTCTAGAAAGAAACAAAGTTCCTTCCTCTGCGTCCCTAACCTTGATTTCCTTGTTGAGACTTGTTTCACTCTTTGTTTTGCTTTTGCAGCAAGCCACTTTACGTAACGCGAGGGACGCAGAGCATATGTCCCGCCCCAAGCAACGCTGCGTACATTCACAGCCACATGTCTACGCCTTTCTCATTTTCTTCGAATACACCTCGTGATGCGTGCCGTTGCTCATGCTTATTTGAATTTTTGTCGATTTTTGATGAAAGCTACTCAAAATCAGTTAGATTGTTCCGATTTCCCCCGATTCATCAAAGTATAGAAAATTTGAAACTATTTCGCAATACACCATGTACAAGCAGTGGCCGAATTTTTTCCTCGGCCCCGCTTTTTGTTCGATTTTCCCGCCGAACAGATTTTCGAGGCAATTTTACTGCTTTATGAAGAAAATTGCGTATTTTTTTAGGTATATAGTGCATGGAAAAATTTTTTTCAAGTGTACTCAATAAATTTAAGCCGATCCACTCCTGTCTAACGCCCCTATTTCCAGTTTCCATGGCAATTAATCCGTTTAGCAGGTGTCTCAACCTCACTCCTCTTTCGAATAAACAACCCTCTCCGCTTCTCTTAATTCTTTATAATTTTGTTTTCAGATGCATCGTGATGATCTGCCCACCACGTCGGATCTCATCGAAAAAACCAAAGCACTTGGGATTGGCGGCAGTTTTCGAACGTATTTGGAGCATCCGGATGGTGTGAAAACTATTGAGAAGGAGATTCAAGAGTTGGTTTTTATTTAATAAAATTTAGTAGAAAAACATTTTTCAGCCAAGTTCGGATAAGAATGTCAACGAGCCAGACGGACACAACGTTGATGTGTTTGCAGACAGCCAGAAAAAATGTGAGTTTGTTTTTTTATTCCAAAAATAATCAGAATGTGGAGAAAAAAGTAGTTATTGCTTCAAAAAACACACTCAAAGCAGCTTTAAAATGTGTTGAAAAAAATAGTCTTCTGAGGAAAAAAGAACATTGTAAATTGCAAACATTCCAATAGAAAAATGTATTTTGAATTGTAAAAATTTTATATTGTAAAAAAATTAATTTCAATCAGAAAACAACGAGTTGCGAAAGATTTTTTACTACTCAATGCTAAATTATCGATTTTCCGAGAGAACCAGTTATCTAAACTAAAATGTAGGATATTTTGTGCTAGATAAGGAAATGAATGGTGCATTACGAAATCATAGCAAACATTTTTTGTGAAAAAAAGAAGCTGTTACCAACATTTGAAAACGGAAAAAAACTTTAGTTGTTTAAAAAACTGAACATTGTTTTTTTTCCGATACACTTGTATGAGAAAAATCACACATTTTGAAAACAAAAACATCAAACGATGTATTGTAACAAAAAAAATATTCAAAAACAGCTGATTCTTTCTTAAAATACAATCACACCAAATAAAAATGCTAATTCCAGTTCCTATCAATGACGGATAATGAGCGTGCAAAATTCCACAAACCTGGCAGATATCGAAAAGCGGATAGTGGTGGTGAAGGACCGTCAACAACGCCATTATGCGATATTCCGGTTGATAATCAGCATAATGAACGGTTGAAATTGATGTAAGTGGCTTTTTTTTAAAGATTTAGATTATTTTATTGTTTTTTAGAAACGATAAATTGGCCAGGAATGTTGTTTATTGTGGATTGTGCACAAAAAAAGATGAGTTGGTGGAGATGATTGATAGAGTGAAGTTTGTGGTATGTTTTTAAATCCTTGAAATAAATTTATAAGTTTTTTCCAGGATCACTATGCTAGCAAACATGGCGTTATCGACATGTACGGATGTCCATTTTGTAACAAATGTTACACAACGAAGGCAGAGTATCGATTTCATGACTGCGACGAGTTCAAGGCGTTTATGGAAGAGGAGAAGAAGACTAATCCAAGGACATATCAGGTATTTTTTTTGCTAGAAAAATGAAGTCACACCCATTGTTGCACCAATTGGTGTAAATATAGGCACCATCACAATTATAGCTCAGTTTTGACACCTGAAATGCCCATAGTTATTCAAAAATTATCAATTTTCAACTAAAACATCTCTGGGCTTAAAAACAATTTTCTATATCCTATAAAACCTATTTTTATTTCCAGGGTTTATTTACCATATGCGTCCTCTATATAATGTGCACAGATTGTGGTGTTTCGAGGCGATTTGAAGTCGGTAAAAGTCAAGAATTTACCAGTGAAGATGTCGAGTTCTTTGTGAGTTTTTTGAAAACAGTTTTGGTAAAAAATAAAATGTAATTCCAGAAAACACATTCTATGGACCACCTGCTTCCAGTCGTCATATATTCGGAGCAGATCTTCAAAAACGAGCCGGTGTTTTGTGTTACGACTGCATTCAATGCTGGTGAGTTTTGATGAGGGCTTTGATTTAAAAATGAGAAATACTTTTGAGAAAATCATTTAAAAAAAGAAAATAATAATGCTCTCCCTCAACTACTATAGGTTAAAAAAAATAAACTGATAAGAGGATACTGAACAAAACTAAAAAGTTTTTTTTTCTTAAAAATTGACGTTTTTCGATCCAGGATCATTATTTTCCAATTTGCAGATCTCGGAATCGACTTCTCAACACTAGACGCAACCCAAGACGCTGATCCATCAACTGAAGCTTCCTCGTCTTCACATTTCAACCCGCCAAACGCGGCGACATGTCTGAAATGTCCCTTATGCACTGCTTCATCGTTTTCCAGTGATTTCCAGCGAAGGTAATAACTTCTTCCAATATATTTTCACAGCTAGATTGTTACAGACATCACATATTCAAAAGCCACATACTGAATGGTGAATTGATCTACGTTCTCAATTATTGTTTGAGTGTTCGAATGAATGAAAGATTTGCGACGACGGCGAGTGTGATGGGAAGAACAAAAAAGGGAGAATTTGATACGTATAGTGGTGGATCGATGAATCAGTTGTTGGTGAGTTGATACTTTAAAAAATGGGAAAACCGGAAAACTGGCACATTTTGGGCTATATCGAAAAAAGGGAATAGAAGGCTTATTGAAAATATTCAAAAGTTAGAATTTCAAAACTGCGAAAAATCATTCGAAAAACAGTTTCCAAAGTCTTACAGCATCAATTCGTTATATTAGTTTTAGAGCGAGATTTTAATTGAAATTTTGTCAATATAAAACAGAATATATCACATTTTATAACATAATTCAAAGATTTCATACAAATTGACTATTTTCTAAACAGTATCGAGTTTGTAAAGCATTTGCAATGGTAGAAATTTGCAATTTCATTTTTCAGGGAACAAGAATAACACCGCACATTCCTTGGTCGGTAGGACGAAAGGATATAGTACCTGTCAAAGAGGGATGGATTGAGGAATGTGCACCAATACTTTTGAAACCCAACAAAAAAGCGCCAAAACTTTGGGTTTCGTGCACAATATTTTTAGATGAGGTTTGCTCGAAAACTTGTTAAAATTTATAATTATTCCATTTTGTAGGAAACGCCAAAGACAGCGGAACTGATTCCCAGTACAATCAAGTTAGTCGACGGATTTGAAGGAATGAAGTTATTGGAAGATAAGCAAATTGAGCTACCCAAATTGTTGATACCTGTTAGTAGCAAGAAGCTGATTGGATCGAGAGAGAAGTGAGTTGGTTTCTGAGATCTGAAAAAAAAGAAATGGCTCAACGTATGTAAAAAAAATATTTCGGCGATTTTGAAGCAAAAAAACGTGATCTGAGTATCAGACTCAAAAAAGTTTAATTTTATGACATAAATGGAAAATGGAGACAGAATTGCACTTTATGGAAATTTGAAAAAAAAACGTTCACCGCAATTATTCAGATAGTAGCTCGGAAATCATATTTTAAAACTATCTACCAAAGTTGTCTCAAGCCATCATAATGGAAAAATCACGAATTTTCACAATTTTTTTTTCCAGAATCTGCTTCTCCGAAACCCACAATATCCTCCTCAACGGCAAGAAACGGATCGACGATCACATGGCAAAACATGCAAATGATAGTCTCTATGTGTTATCAGATGGCATTAGATCAGCTCAAAATCGACTGATCAAGTGTCCATTATGCACGAGATCGTTTTGCGGTGTGACTGCAATTCAATTCCATCTTTATGAGTTTCACGATCGTTTGTGCATGATTAAGAGTGATAGTGGGTCCCGGATTTTTGTTTCAAGACCCTACTTTGATGTTGCAGGTGAGTACGAAACGGCACCACGAAAAGTACCATGCACCGCTGGAACTAAAGCTATCAACGAGTTGTTGGGAATGAACGAAGATGGCGAGATTATCGAGATGATTGATCGAACTGGAGCAAGAAAAATGGTCAAGAATGAGCCAGAATGGTCAAGAATGAGCCAGGACCATTCGAGTAGTGTGGTTGTGAGAGATGAAGAGATGCCGATGGAAGAGGAAGATGATTACGAAGCGATGGAGCTTGATGGTAAATTTTAAAAAGAGTTTTTAGTTGAAAAATCACAAGTTTCTGAAAAAAAACCTCTGAAATATCATTTTTGTAACTTCTAGACCTTGAATGGGCTTATGGGAAAAGATAGTTTTTATTTGTAGAAGTCTCTGAGCAGCAACCAGCTGCACAACAAAACGGTGAGCAAAAAATTGTCGAGGAAGAAGTGATTGACGAGGATAATATCAATTATTTGTTGAATTCGGTAAGACTTTTTTTGAATTAGACAAAAATCGAGAAAAACTAGAAAAGATAGAGTGCGACTTTCACTGAAAATCAATGAAGTCCCATTTTCCCAAGTTTCCCATCCCAAAAATCAATTTTCAGGATGACAAAGGCGTTCGTGATCATCATAGCGCAGAAGTTCTGTCTCGGTAAGCTCCAAAACTCGAAAACACACAATTTTCTTAAATTCTTTACAGAATAAAACCATCTGATTCGGATATTTTGATCTGCCCAAATTGCATCAACCAACGTTTTACAGACGTAAAAGCATTCTATGAACATCTTTCAAGTCACAAAGCACATTATGCACTAGAAAAGGAGGATCGTCCGCTTGAGAAGACTGCGACGGTTTGGATATGTATGTCTTGTTCAACGTCGTTTGAGGAGGAGAAGGCTTTGAGAACGCATGAGGAGACGATTCATCTGTCTAAGGATTTGTAAGTTTTTTGTGGGTTTGTTACAAAAATGGTGGTTCTTACACATTTCGAATTTTGAAAATATCTTCATTTTAAACGAAGTTACAAACGCGTAATGTTAATGTGCGTAAAGCAGACCGGTATTTATCTCAGCGCCTTTCAATGGTAAAAAAGCAGACCAGTTTTGTGAAGAGACACAGAGAAAAAAACCGGTCTGCTTTTTGCACATAAACAAAAATTTCACCCTTTTTTGAAAAAAACTATGGTTTTCTTTGCAGCCGACATTGCGAACTTTGTTGTGATTACGTACCATTGTCAAGATACGGGAAACATTTGCAACAACACGAAAAAAACGAGTTGAAGTACAATTGTACGGTTTGTACGCCTAATAAATGCTTCCAAACGGTTAGTTTTTTTTTTCTGAAACACTCAAAAGAGGAAGTTTCAGGATCGTCAACTGATGTATCATGCCAGTGTAAAGCACAATATCTCAATGATATTCTACTGCAAAAATTGCTCACTCGGATCAACGATGTTCAACAAAACATTTGCTAGACATATCAGTCGTTGCGCGTTTCAAAAAGGACTCATTGGACCGATTAGCAAACATCTCGGAGTACTACCATCATCAACTTTCACGTTTCAACCGGCGAACATCAAAGTTTATGATATGAAAAGGCAATTAACACCGGAAATGTTTGGAAAAGTGTCGAAATGTAAACATAGAACGACTGTACGGTTCGGCAAGTCATTTGATTTGTGTGTTGAGCTGGGATGTCGAGTTGTGGTACGTTTTGAGATTTTTCTTGTACAAAACTTTTTTTTCCAGAAATCCTCAACTGACGGAGGAGACGTTGTCAAAATGTCAATCCACGAGCCAAGCTACCATGAATTGATCTACAAATTGTTGGAGAAATCAAAAACAAGGCCAGAATCATGGGATTTCCAACGGAAAGCATCGTTTTGGAGTGACGAGGATTATGCGTTTTTGATGAGCCAAATGGAAAGAGCAAGGAAAAATCCAAGCATCATTGAGAGAACGAATGCGTTGGAGGCGTCTAATAAAACAAGACGTGATAGAAACACTGCAAGAACTGAGAATGGAAAAAAGAAAGTGGAAGGAAGAAAACTGTCGAAAAGTGATACTGAACGGATGCTTGCCGTTTATAACAAGACAGGAGAATATGATGGAAGGGATTTGGCGAGTTTGGGTCATGATACTGTGAGGAGGAATGCTGTACGAGCAAGTGATGTGCCATCAACGTCGGCTGCTTCGGAAATACCTGTGAAGCGACGACGAGTTGAGGAGAGAGTTGAAACAGTTATTGTGGATTCCGTTAACGCAAGCATACCGAATGATGCAAATCCGGAACTACTGGCTAATCTTGCAAGAGAGCAGAACGATATAATCCAAATGACTGCGATTGATAGAGCGAACCGAGAGAGGGAAGAAAGGAATAGATGGCTACAGATAAATATGGCAGAGATGCAAAAACGGAAAGAACTTGCTGAGACGAAGAAAAAATTGGAAGAGCAGAAGGCAAGATTGGCGGAGGCGGAGGATCAGCAACGGAGAGAGCAAGCAGAGCAAGCGGCGCAGCAGAGAAGATTGGCGGAGGATCAGCGACAGAGAAAGCAAGCGGAGCAAGCTGCGCTGGCTGAGCAGCAGAGGCAGACAAGATTGGTGGAGGATCAGCAACGGAGAGAGCAAGCGGAGCAAGCGGCGCAGCAGAGAAGACCGGCAGAGGCGCGACAGCCGACAGTACAAGCGGATTCGGGGCTGCCTTATGTGCCGAGAAATGTGCCTCTTGTATCGCACCTTGTATCGCACAAGCCGGCGAAGGAGGAGGTGAGAGTTTTGGAAATTTATTAATCAATAATAGTTTTGAAATTGGTTCTAATTTTGAAGCCCGGTTCTTTAATGAAAAGCAGACCGGTTTTTGGAAGCATAATTGAGAAACGCTGCAAAAAATACCAGCCTGCCCTATGCAGAATAATAAATTGTATTCCTTCCAGGTCGAAGAGGAGCCGCCACTTCCCAGCAGTCAACTGCGGAGACTTATTGCACAACCTGATCAACAGCCAACTACATCACAACCGGCACCAACTCCACAGCAGCCACCTCAACAACCGGCAGTAACACCACAAAGCGCAGCACCATCTCAACAACCCACGCGGAGTGTCAAGCAACCTCCGCCAACTCCTCAATCATCTCGTGAACAACCTCAGCCTACAGTGAATGTCAAGCAACAACCACCACCAACGCCTCAACCACCTCCACAACCACCTGCAGAGCAGCCACCAAGGCCGACTGTGAAACAGCAACCACCAGCGAGTCCTGATGCACCTGAACCATCTTCACAGCAGCCGGCACCTCAACCTGTTCAACAAGCACTTGTGAGAGTGCAGCCACAACCAGCTCAGGTTTTACCGCAACAAGCAGTTCAGCCGGTCCCTGCGATGCGTATGCCTGATGGACAAATGTATACTCAAGAACAGTATCAACGATTCGCACAACAACGTCTCATTCAACGTCATCAAATTCTGCAGCGATGTGTTAGGTTGACAGAACAACAACAAAATAGCTTGACACCTCAAGGAAGACAAGATTATATCCAGTATATGGAGGGTTGGCGACAATTTGATGCGGCTATGCAACAACAGATGGTTAGACAACCTCAACTACCACTTGGACAAGGGCCTCCTCTTCCTCAACATATTGCTGGTATGTTACAACAGCAGCAACAGCGTGGATCACCTCAACAACAGCCTCAACATCCTGGACAGCGGCAACAAGCACCTCAACCAATGCAACAACCACAAATGGCCCAAGAAAATGTGCAACAACAACTAGCACGTCTACAACATCTTGCTCTGCGACAGCAGGGACATCCTGGACAACCGCAACAACGTCCTGGACAGCAACAACCAGGTGGTGCTGTACCACAACAACGGGGATCTCCTCAACAGCCGAACAACATTCCGCAAATTGTTCAGCAACAACAAATACGTCCTGGTGTACCGCTACAGCCAGTAGATCAAGCTGCGTTGATACGACAAGCACAACAAGTTATGGCACGACAAGGACCGCAAGCTGTTAATCAACTGGTTGGACAACAAAATGGTTTACCATTGGCGATGGTACCTCCGATGGTTGTGGCACAGCAAGTGAATCAACAACGTCGCTCAGGACCTCAACAACCGCCTGTTGCCGCACCTCAACAACAGCGGGTACAACAAGTGCAGCAACCTCAGCTACAACAGCAAGTTGTTCCTCCACCTGGACAACATCGACAACAACCAGCTGCTGCTCCTCAACAACAACAAGGACAACAGGCTCAACAGCAGGCTGCTCTGCTTCAACAACAGCGACAACAACAGGCTGTTGCACCACAACAAGTTGCTGCTCAAAGAGCAATGCAAGCGTACGCGGGACTAACTGTCGAGGAACACTTTTACGCTGTAAATATTGACCGTATAGAGCGTGAGATTTTGAGCAATCCAGAGCCATGGGAAGTCCAACCATCGTACTTGAGAGGCGGTGTGATGATTGTTCGGCAAATTTACGAGGTTTGTGAACTTTCTGGAGATTTTATAAGAATTGTTTTTTCAGAATGTTGAAAATTGGGCAGCCATGTTTTATGTCATGAAGTATCGTCAAGAAGGTTTCTGTTTCATATGTGGTCAGAAAGCAAATGAGAATACAAGCACTCAAATTCAACATGAGCGCATGAAAAGATTGATCTTGAACTTGATGAAACATTATCAGCGAGCGTGTCCCGAAGTAGATGCAAACAAGTTGAATTTGGATGTTTTGGCGTACACCATGGTGATGAGACTGCACGCAGGGAGAAATCGACGAGGAAGACCGACGGTTTTCTCTGCGTGTAATTCACATTTCACGGATACGGCGTCGTTGCAGTTTCGTTTTTGTCTTGTGAGTTTTTACATCTTGTCTCCATTGAAAACTGGAATTTCCAGACATTTGCTCCACTACCGGCTGATCCTCAGTTCCGGGATACGTTTGGATCTCTTCAACAAGCATGGGATGTGTCCGATGCGGCGAATTGGAGGGAAATGTGCCAAGAGTTGAGAGTTCTCTATGAGAAACAGGTACGAAAATTAAAAATTTTTACAAAAATAACGTTCTCTAATTCTGAAAGTGATAGTTTTTTCGGCGTTTTTGCAAACCGGTTTTTGTGCGAAAAACCAGACAAATATATTTCTCTGCACCTTTTCATCTGCAAAAGGCAGACGGGTTTTGTAAAGAGCCGCAGAGAAAGAAACCGGTCTGCTTTCACGTATGTTCAAAGGAAATGCGGCCGTGCAGGTCGCTTTTCAAATTTATGCAACGGAAATCTAAAAAACTACCGACTTTCCTCAAAAACTGTTCAGATATTCGGATTCTCCACCTAAATATCTATGAGAATAGCATTTATGAAACAATACTGAGCTAAAATAAATTAACAGTACGTCTGAAAGAGTTTTGAAATCCTAGGCCACACCGGTAACGCTTTGCAGATTTTGCAGACCGGGTTTTGGCGAAAAAGCAGACCGGTTTCTTTCTCTGCGTCTCTTCACAAAACCGGTCTGCTTTTTGACCACTGAGAGACGCAGAGAAAAAACGGGTCTGCTTTTTCGCCAAAAACCGGTCTGCAAATTGCGCACAGATTTGAAAACTCATAACTCGGCTCAGAACCGACATTTTTCGTAGTTTGAAAACGAATTCGAACCATCTCAATCTCATCTAACAAATGGTCTGCTTTGAAAAAAAAAATAATTTTTCATTTCAGAGTGGTCAAATGTGCGGCATATGCATGTCAATCGAAAAACGCGACAGTTTCCATAAAGAGACGTTCGTGGAAGTGCCAAGAAACGCGCCACGTCAATGGAAAAGATTCCTGATTGATGAGCTTCGCATAATTATGGAGAGAGCAAATTTTGGAGAAGCCGCTATTCAGCGAAACATCACGTTGTTGAATAGTCGATTAGATGAGAGAATAGGATTCAAATGTTGCCTTCGCCATTTCTCACCATTCCATTTCGACATTGTGCGACAAAATCGAGTGAACATAATTCGATTGGATGTGGATGCTGTGAAGCGACCATACTTCAATGTGATGGATCAAAGACCGGTTGATTGGATAAAAACGAGGAAAGGATTTGATAAATTCCTACAAGCAATAATTACTAATGGAACAACTGAATGGTTGAAAGACCAATTGGGCCTGTATCGTGCTACGTTTAAATGTACCGAGGTAAGTTTTTTTCGGAGTTTTCAAATCAAAAAATATTCATTTTACAGTGTCCAGAGACAATATTGAGTAACACGTATATTGTTCGACACCAACGACATAAGGCAGTGAACATACTGAGTTGTATCGATTGTAAATCCAACACGGCGATACTACATCCAGTTGGAAATGATGGAAGCATTCGACCGGAGCATATCGAAATGGCGGTTTTGAACCATGTTCAAAGTCACCACAGACTTCCGGAAGGTATGTTAAAAATCCTATTTTGAAACCGTTAATTGTCATGAGTAGAACATTATAAGTGCCAACGGCTAGGAATTTCAAAAATTCATTTTGAACATAAATACAGTAAACGAACTGCAAAAACGTATCGAGACCCTAGCGGTTGTTTTGGCACATATAGTACCGCGATATTTTCCCGCCCACGGGCCCCACGTTTTGAGATTTGTAAGTGATTTTGGACGAAGTCATGGGTCCCACTTTCCCCAAAAATTGTCACTTTACATCCTATTTTGTCAGAAAGAGAGGTTTTTTCGCAATAGACTCATTTTTTGTCAAAAATAGAGTATTCTATCTATGTTAGTTTTTCCAGAAACGCGAAACAGATGGGATTTGATGTGTTGGGCCAATGAATGCAATGAACAATTTGATAATCCTGGCCAATATGTGAATCATATGCTAGCAACACATAATGACCAATTTCCACATATTTCGTAAGTGTATTCTCAAATTTTCCAAACAAAAGTTGATTCTTGCAGAATGTGCCGTAAAAGATTCCGATCACCAGCTGAGATGAATCATCACAATGCTCAGCATGCCGTTTTTCTACCACAACCAACTGCGTGTTGTGTAATATGTGACGCAGTTCGACCACCACCACATCATCAATTGATACATACTGTAGATATTACAATAGTTTGTAGTATTTGTGCACATAGTGAAACTAATGCGAATACTGTAAGTTTGAAACTTTTATAATATCATAACTGCTGAAATTCCAGGTGGAACTCAAAAACGAATATAGAAAACATTATCAACAACGTCATGTGAACCGAGACAATATTTGCACTGATTGTAACCAACCAAATACAGAACATCATATGGATAGACATTGGGTAGGTCAAATTCTTTGCAGTCAAGACATAAATTGGGTATATTTGCAGCACATTGAAATCAATAAAGGACCAACTGAACATGCAGTATGCTCGAATAAAAGTCGATACGAAGATAGAAGTTAAAACTAACCCAAACATATTTTTTGGATACACTTTAACCAGAATTTTAACCCATATATTTCTTCTTGCTTTATTTCTGTTCTGTGAATATCAAATAGTTAAATGAATTATTATTATATTGACTATTTTTTGGTGAGCCGACTAAAACAGGAGCACATTTTTAGTCAAGATCAATCTTTTGAAAAATCTAAACCATAAAAACAAAGCCGTTTGATGAAATTTCACTCCATTTTGTAGAAAAAAATCTTTCAACAGCTTTCAATATAACTTTGTACCAAGTTTTTGCAACAATCGACCTTTTTATAGCGTAGATAGAATCTTAAGGATTCTAAATCGTTTTCAAACTTCGAAAAATGTTCATCTTGAGCCGAGTTATGAGCTATCAAAGTTGTGCGCAACTCGCAGACCGGTTTTTGGCGAAAGAGCAGACCGGTTTCTTTCTCTGCGTCTCTCAATGGTCAAAAAGCAGACCGGTTTTGTGAAGAGACGCAGAGAAAGAAACGGGTCTGCTTTTTGACCATTGAGAGACGCAGAGAAAAAAACCGGTCTGCTTTTTGACCATTGAGAGACGCAGAGGTAAAAACCGGTCTGCTTTTTGACCATTGAGAGACGCAGAGAAAGAAACGGGTCTGCTTTTTCGCCAATAGCCGGTGTGCGAATTGCAAGAGTGTTTTGATGATAAGTAGAAATTTGATGGTTGTCGGACCCGAATTGTTTGGACTATTTCATATACAGACGAATAACAAGTCATGATAAACAACATGTTTATTTTTCATAAAGCTTTACGCTTTTTCATCAATCATTTAAAAAACAGTTTAATACGAATGGCACTGTTGTGTTGGACGCATTGGTGTGGAAACGGTGCAGTTGAAGGTTGTGGAATATTGGGGGAGATTCGCCATCAACCCCTTGATCCTTTCTTTCCCGATTGTCTTGAGATCGTTGGCGGCACTGGTTTTGGTCGAAAGTCCTTCCAATGGCGACACGCAGATTCTCTGTAATCAATTGATTATCACTGGATGCTATTGATATCTGATCACCTTAGCTGCCACCAAAAAGAACCATTGTGCATTGTTGAACTTCTCAAATCCTTGCAACACATGTTCCTTCCCTTCTTCCTTCGCCTTCTTCTCCTCTTCATCCATCAATTGATACGATAACAATGTTCCGATGTTGTCCGTGATTGCCTCATCGACTGCTGTCTGTCCTTGACCAGCGAAACAATCAGACGTCGTCTTGTATGCATCTTTGGCTTGTTGGTTCACACCAGTTGAGCCCTCTTCGTGATACAATTGACTAATCGCATCTGATACTCCTTTTCCAATCAACTGCCCGAATCCACCATAATTGACGAATGATGGATATGTGTCGTTGAAAAACGGGTCGTCGAGCAAGTCAGGATGAAGATCTGGAAACATCTAGATGTTATCAGTTATCAACAATCCATACTTACGAAGGATATTCTCCTTGATGTTGTAATACGTCTTCGAGGCATAAAAACCATGGAATGCCGGGTAATGGTCTTGTGGATTGGCCAAGTACTTGAAGTGTTGGAGCACTTGCCATCGTCGAAGTTCAGGATACGCAAAGTTTAAATTTGTCATAAAATGTGGACGAATATTATTTTCCCATCCTGTCGGATTCGATACAAGATCAGTTTTCAAGTTGTTCCGCCACTTCTCTGGATACCCGACAACCACTTTGAACCGTTCGACTAGGTTGACCAACTTCTGTCTCGATGGTTCATCCATATCAGTCTTCTTGAACACCTCCACACTCTTCTTCTTATACTTCTCCGTGATCGTGTTGATCTTCTCTATCTTCTCCTTGTCTTCATCCTTTTCAGTATATTGGACAAAGGCTAGTGGCATTGTCTCAACTACCATCTTGTAGCAATCCTTCGGGGTGTAGATGGCATCACGCAATGACTGTTCCAATGCTATGGTGGAAACACTCCAGCGGAAGATGTTTATTTCAGCATCCAAAGTTTCAGGAGGTACAACAATATCCGTTTTCCAGTATTCATAGTCATATGTCCATAGATTTGCCAGGATATGATCTTCCGAAGATGTATCAGGGAACCAGCCCTTCAACACATTCATCAATGATGCTTGTTTCTTGCTCGGTATTTTGGAATACACTTCCGACATTGGACTCAGCTTGTCGTTTGGTTTTTGACGGTTTGCAATACTATCAAATGCGGCAAACTGTGTTCTGATCTTAGAGCTGGTGTCAATAAAATCGTAACCAAATTTCTGAAATAATTTGATAAGTACAAACAAGCATTGATTACCAACTTACATCACTTGAGTCATAACCAGCTCGATTTTGAATGACAATCACAGTCTTCGGATGGACATCGTTTGGGTCCGACAATCGTTCCAGATCGAGTTTGTAGTGTCCGAAGTTGGTCATGCCAGCTTTTGCAATATAACGTTGATAATCTAGCAACAAAGTGTTTGCTAGATTTCGGTCAGGTCTACATACCCTCAGAAGTTTTTTCTGTGTAGTCATTATTTATGATATAGTGCGAATAATCTATTCTGGATGTGTACGTTTTCCCGGCCTCACAAAGATCGAACAGCTTCTTGGCATACTTCATTGGTCCCTCGTATTGTGTGCTATTATCCTCCAACATCTTCTTCATTTTTTCAGTCACGATCACGTTCGAATGAGCATATGCTCCACATACCAAATCGTGCGGATCTTGACATGCCTCTTGATCTTGATTCATGGGAGCAAGCTGAACATATTTGATTATTCTGATATAATTCTATCAAATGACTAACCATATCTTCAGCATATTTGTTACATCCCGGTGTCTCACATGTGATTTTGGTGGGTGGTGGTCGAGTTGGTAATCCAGTTGTGCTGACTTCACCAACACTCGTATCCGCATCAGATCTTCCGAACTTTGATGGTCCTTTCCATATGATATAGCCAAGGGACACACACAAAACAGCAACAACAACCGCCCACCAGACATTTCGAAGTGTCCTTGATTTCAATATCGACTCCTTCTTCTTCGCTTTCACTTTATTTTTTCCTTTTGGTTCCTTTGAGGTATCGATTCCTGATACACTTGAGTCAATTTCTGACATCGTGGATGATGTACAGAACAGGTAATGACTAGGAAAGTGGGAGAGCCAACTCGAAATAGTTCACGTCAATTTTTTTTGAATATATGTTGTTAATCGGAAAAATGAAATGCGAATACTGTGTGAGTAAGCAATTGAAAGTCAAACTCAATCTCCTGGATCATCTACTTTATCAGAATATACCCATTTGATGAAATTGCACCCCCTTTATCCCATATGTGAAAATGTTTCATGAAAATGTATTGCTTTAAAAGCTTCCAATATGATTTTAATCTGAAGTTTTACAACAATTGACACTCTTACGTGTAGATGAAGTCTTGAGGATTCCAAATCTTTTTCAAACTCCGAAAAATGTTGTCTTTGGGCCGAGTTACGAGCTATCAAAGTTGTGCGACCCGTTTGTTTATCTGCGTCTCTCAATGGTCAAAAAGCAGATCGGTTTTGACGAGAGACGCAGAGAAAGAAACCGGTCTGCTTTTTGACCATTGAGAGACGCAGAGAAAAAACCCGGTCTGCTTTTTGCACATTGGGAGACGCAGAGATAAAAACCGGTCTGCTTTTTGACCATTGAGAGACGCAGAGATAAAACCGGTCTGCTTTTTCGCCAAAAACCGGTCTGCAAATTGCGCACAACTTTGATAGCTCATAACTCGGCTCAAAGTTTACATTTTTCGAAGTTTGAAAACGATTTGAAATCCTTATGATTCTATCTACGCTATGAGTAGGTCGATTGTTGCGAGAACGTAGTATATAGTTATTTTGAAAGTTGTTCCGCCATGTTGTTTGGACTATTTCATGTAAAGACTAATAACAGTTCATGATAAACAACATGTTTATTTTTCACAAAGCTTTACGCTTTTTCATCAATCATTAAAAAAACATTTTAATACAAATGACACTGTTGTGTTGGGCGCATTGGTGTGGAAACGGTGCAGTTGAAGGTGTTGGCATATTGGGGGAGATTGGCCATCAACCCCTTGATCCTTTCTTTCCCGATTGTCTTGAGATCCGTTGCAACACTTGTCTTGGTCAAAAGTCCTTCCAATGGCGACACACAGATTCTCTGTAATCAATTGATTATTACTGGAGACGATTATCATCTGATTACCTTAGCTGCCACCAAAAAGAACCATTGTGCATTGTTGAACTTCTCGAATCCCTTCAACACATGCTCCTTTCCCTCTCCCTTCGCCTTCTTCACCTCATCGTCCATCAATTGATACGAGACCAATGTACCAATGTTGTCCGTGATTGCCTCGTTGGCAACTTTCTGTCCTTGATCCGCGAAGCACTTGGACGTCGTCTTGTATGCATCCTTGGCTTGTTGGGTAACACCAGTAGATCCTTCTTCGTGATAAAGTTGAGCAATGGCGTCCGACACTCCTTTTCCAATCAACTGCCCGAATCCACCATAATTGACGATTGATGGATACGTATCATCGAAGAAGGGGTCATCGAGCAAGCTTGGGTGGAGATCTGAAAGTATCAAGTTGTTATCAGTGGATCATCTTCCATATCTTACGAAGGATATTGTCCTTTGTGTTGTAATACGTCTTAGACGCATAGAATCCATTGAATGCCGGGTAATGATCTTGTGGATTTGCCAAATACTTGAAGTGTTGTTGCACCTTCCATCTCAGAACTTCTGGGTATGCGGTTTTGATATCATTCATGAGATCTGAATTGATATCACCGATATCAGTCTCCAACTTGTTCTTCCAATCATCCGGATACCCCACAACCACTTTGAACTGTTCGACTCGGTCGATCAACTTCTGTCTCGATTCGTCGTCCATTACCGCCTTCTTCAACACCTCCACACTCTTCTTCTTATACTTCTTTGCCAATTCCTCCACCTTCTTTACTTTCTCCTTGTCTCCATCCTTTTCAGTGTATTGTGCGAATGCTTGTGGTACTGTCTCAACTACCATTTTGTAGCAATCCTGTGGTGTGAATATAGCATCCTGCACTGACTGTTCCAACGATTTATGTGCAAAAAAGGTGTGGAAGTCGGTTACATCCTTATCATCCGTTGTTTGTGGCACAACAAGCTCTTTTTCCCAGTATGGATAATCATATGTCCAGAGATTGGCCAGAATATCATCTTTCGAAGCAGTATCAGGGAACCAACCCTTCATCACATTCATCAATGATGCTTGTTTCTTGGTCGGTATTTTGGGATATACTTCCGACAATGGAATCAGCTTTTCTGTGGTTGGTTTCGCACGATTCTCAATACTATCGAATTTGGCAAACTGTTTACTTAGGTCCGATTGGTCACCGACTAGTTGGAATCCAAAGTTCTGTAATAATTCGATATTAGCAATGATAAAGGCGGAGTAACATACATCACTAGCGTCATAATTAGTCCGGTCTTGGATGACAATCACGGCCTTTGGGTTTAAGTCATTCGGATCCGATAATCGAGACAAATCGAGCTTGTAGTGCCCAAAATTGGTCATTCCAGCTTTTGCCAGTTCAAATTGGTAATCTGGAAGCACATTATTTAGATTTTTAGATTTTAGATGTGTCTTTATACCTTTGGACGGAGATGTAGTCGGAACTGTAAGAACTCTACGGGCACGACCAACATTATTGGGATCCGTTTTATCTAATTCGCAACGATCGAACATTTTTTTGGCATGATCCATTAATCCAATTGGCGATGGTTCTCCTAACATCTTCTTCATTCTTTCAGTGACAATCTCCGTCGGATGAGCATATGTTCCACATGCCAAATCGTGCGGATCTTGGCATGCCTTCTGATCTTGACTCATGTGGGCAAGCTGGAAATAATTGATTGTTCTGATATACTCCTATCAAATAACTAACCATATTTTCAGCATACTTGTTGCATCCTTTCGTCTCGCATGTGATTTTGGTGGGTGGTGGTCGAGTTGGTAATCCAGTTGTGGCGACTTCACCGGCATTTGCATCAGACGCGGATCCGCCGAACTTTGATGGTCCTTTCCATATGTTGATACCAATGGCCGCAACTACAAGAACAATTCCCACCAGCCACAGAACGTTACGAGCTTTTCTCGATCGAATCTTGTCGTAATACTTCGGCTCATCCGCTTCCTCCGTCTCCTTCTTCTTCATCTTCGCCTTCACATTCTTCTTGTCTTTCGAATCCTTTTTGGTTTCGATTACTCCGGATTCGCTTTCTGCCATCTTTGAGAGTGGACAGAACAGGGAATGATTGAACAAGGCAAGACAAGTCAACACATGGGCTGTTTTGACACGTATCGACTCGTGTCAGTTCACGTTACCTTTTTATTCAACCTTTTCTCATCGTTCGTGGTCGAACGTGAAGGGTAATATATGAAATTGACAAACTCAAAAACTCCTTATCTGTGCGTGAATCTGAGACGCGTGACACAAAAAAATCTCTATAAATAGGCCTCAAAAACATCAGAACCCCAGTACCCTATTATCTGAATAACAGCTTACTAGCTAGTAAGATAAATAGTAAGTTGCACCAATGCTCCCACTCCTATTAATCCATATCTTCCAGTGGGCGATCAATATATGAACTTTATTGAAGTAAACAAAGCTTCTGGCATCCCACCACCAGTCGGAGGACAACAAGCGGCCGGAGCTGCTCCACCACCACCACCTCCACCACCACCGCCGCCGCCGCCACCACCACCACCAGCGCCAGCTGATGCACCATCAGCAACAACAACACCAGCATCAGGTGCCACTCCGGCAAAGAAGGCCGAGTCTCGAGACGATCCTCATTTGGAAGACGGTGATAAACCGAAAAAGAAGAAGAAGAAGTCACCATTTGACTTCGAATTCTATGCATTAGTGTTCGTCTATTTGCTAGCCATAGTATTATGGACTTCCGCCATATATTGTATGGTTTGAATAAAGTATTATTGTAATTTGTGTTTTTCAAATTGTTTATAAAGCAATGCAGCGAAGAATCAAGAACAGCGCTTTCGTCAGCTGAATTGTCTTCTCATTGTTGTTTCTTAGACCATATCAATCAATATATATGCTAGATGAGATTGTGACGATTCAAATTTGCTCTCAAACTCCGAAAAATGTCCATTCTGAGCCGAGTTATGAGCTTTAAAAGTTGTGCGCATTTTGCAGACCGGTTTTTATGTCTGCGTCTCTCAATGGCGAAAAAGCAGACCAGTTTCTTTCTCTGCGTCTCTCAATGGTCAAAAAGCAGACCGGTTTTTATGTCTGCGTCTCTCAATGGCGAAAAAGCAGACCCGTTTCTTTCTCTGCGTCTCTCGTAAAAACCGGTCTGCGAATTGCGCATTTTTCGTATCTGTTACTAACAACAAAAACACCAACTTTCATTCAAATTATTACTTTATTCATATCTTTTTCATTGAAAATTACACGAAAAAACTTATTAATTATTCAAAAACTCCAAATTTAGTTGAATCGTGTTCCGTTTCTCGTTGGGAATTTTGACGACAGGCGGTACATTACTCTGAAAATTGAGAAAATGATGGTAGAAAACGAGAAAGAGGGACTCACAATTTTCTCAGGTGATCTAAACTTATCAGCATACTCCTTATCAGTGATATGTTGTCGACAAATGAATCCGTGTCCACCGGGCTTCATTCGTTTTGGTACTTGCACCATTTCGATGCGTTCCACATGTTTTTGGCAAAGTAAACATTTTTCGGGGTATAGAATCAGATCACCGTCGTCGTTGAAGAAGAATTCCTGAAAAAAAAAACACATTTTTGATGAAAAAAAAAAAACAAACCTCATCAACTTTCCCGGCGACCCGTTTTTTCGGCATAACTGTTGGAAACAGAGGTTTCACCGGTTTTCCACTATGTTTTCGTAGAAAAATATCCAGAATTTGTTTGAGTTGAGGGATGGTGAGTGGTGAGCTCTGGAACAATGTTTTTCTGTTAAAAATGTGGAAAATAGTGTATTTTTTGCATGCCAAACGCGAATTCCAACTTATTTTTGGCTGAAGACCATGATCTCTAAGTATTTTCTTGTCGCAAAAGCTCATTTGGGAAGAAAAATGCAAAAAGTCGATAATTTTGCAGTACTTTTTGTTCAAACTATGAGAAACAGCTAATAAGATCATGTTTCAACTTTCTTTTATCAATTTTTAGTGAGAAAAATCAGAGTTATCGGTAAATCGATTCATTTTTATATTTCACATCGAAAAAATCGATTGTTTGGCTGAATTTTGAGCTCAAATTGTCAGAAAATAGTGTAAAAGTACAATTTTTGTATTGTAAAGCTAGATTTTTCCTTGAAAATCTCACATCAGGTATTTTTTTTAGCACTGCCCGAGTTTGAATAAGGATTTTTTGAGCAAAACTACTTTTAAGTCGAGTTATTTTGCTAAAAACGTGTTTTTGTACTTTTTTAAAGCAATTTCTGACAAAACTAATAGAAATTTTGTATTTTTATAGTCTTTTTCGTCAATTTTTCTTTGAAAACCGAGTTTTTTCTATGGAAAATCTATCAAAAACACTCACTTTAACAATTTCCGCCTTACTCACAAGACGTTGAAGTATGTCCTCCGGCACATGAAAAATTTCATCCGGTCCGCTAATGTTCAATGCGAATAACAGTTCATTACACTAAAATATTAATAAAAATTAAAAACTAAACAAAAAAAAGAACTCACAGCATGTTTGAAATGGCTCAAACACATATAATTCGTCGAATCTTGATTATATTTCTTCGCCGCCATATCCGCACTCATCATTCCATAATGAACATAAACCAGGTAAATTGTCAATTGTTCCGATGCCATCGTCACATTTTTGAGGAGTTCAAGCGGTTGAAGTTTGTTACAAACTTGACATTCTCGACGTATCGTTTGCGGCCATCCTTCCCTTTTCGTCAGTCTTATTCGATCCTTTGGCGGCACATACGGTATATTTCTTCTTCGTGGTGGCGATCCATTCATATATTTCTTCATAATAATATCATATTCATTTTCTGGCTCCTCTTTTACTTCTTCTACCATTATTTTTGGTTTGAATGTTTTGAAGAGCGTGCGAAACTTCATTGAATCATTTTCTTCTAATGGCTCTTCTTTTACGACTTTGTCGAGCATATTCGACATCAATCTAAGCTTCTTCTTCGTATTTTTCACCTGAAAATTAATAAAATTAGCTGAAAAAGTGCAAATTATACGAAAAAATGGGGGAAAATTAACGTTTTTTGGTGAAAAATAAATGCAGTGGACTAGAAAAACCCACCTGCAAAAGTTAGGCCATGTGTGTTTTTCGCCACTGGAAATGGCAAATATCAATGTTTTTCGAATAAATTAAGGGCTTTTACAATGAAAAAGTTATCAAAAAGTGTGCCTGGGCCGATCAGAAGCTTAAAATATGCTCTACACATAAAATAATGTACTCAAAACACTTAATATCCAATAAAAGATAAGAAACTGTCTAAAACTGTTTCTCTCGGAGGTTTTGTTGTTAATTAACTACACAGATATCTTATTTCTTGACAAATAGTGAAATTTTATTGTAAATACAAAATAGAAACATTCAAAAACACAAAAACTTCGGAGAAAGTGACAAAATGACAGAAATGTTGAGCAACATTGTTGGGTATTTTTATGATTTACTTGGATTATACCAACATTATATGATATGGTTCATCCCAAATGAGCTCGAAGAACAGGATGCCAATCTATCCAAAATGTGGTGAGCACCAATTTTTGTGATCATTTAGCATGCAATCTTGTGATCTACCAACCGTATTCTCCTGATATATCACGGTAAATGACTTCAGGAGTGAGAAATAAATGTGGTGCACAAATTTTCAAGCAACATTTTTCCTAATTACTGTTTATACATATCATCCACTTGTCCTCTCATGGAAGATAAAATCACCAAAATCCCCCAGCTACTTGATATCACAACTACACTTCTATTTCCCTCTATTTTTGGTTCCCCATTACAATATAGATTTATAACTATTTTATTATTGAACAACAGTGTCCCCCTCACACATATTTGTTGTAACGTTTTCTATTAATATCTGTGTCTTTCCTCCACTTTCCTTCGCCTACACAGTTCTTCTCTTCCTACTGTTCAGTGTAATAGTAATATTTCCTGCCGAAGAGCCTATGTGTGCTCACTTTATAATATTGTTTCAAATACTATCTTTGATTTGCCTTCTACATTCATTACATATTATTCATCAAATAGTATTAATTATCCAAGTGAGATCGAAGATCAGCTACAGTAATTTAGTGATCTAGAATACTGTAGCCCGCAAAAACATGTTGAAGACTACGGTATCCACTGATTTGGTTTATCAATTCCATTTTTCTTAATTCGATGTGCTCTCTTGTAAATTTCCTTTTTTGTTTAGTCATCAGAATCACAAAAATTGACATATCGGCAGCTTTCCACCAACAGAATCCCGGCTAATGGTGTTGAAAATGGTACACCACATACGACCGACCATTTTCGCCAACTCATAGTTGCTTGACTCATTCTTTTCTTCTCAACATCTATCTCCTATCTCTCTCACTCCAACAGAAAAAAAACTGTCCCATCCTACTGTTTTTTTCTCTCTTTTCCTCATTTTTTCTTTCTTATTTCATGAAAGTCTTCTAGAATGTAACAACCGTACCAGCTAAGAAACATCAGAATTAAAAATCCATCACGCCAATATCTTTACTATTACTAATGGAAAACTTCTGTCAGTCTGTCACTCTGTCCGCGGCAATTTCTCGGCCAGTTTCCATCCGATTTTGCCCAGATTTGACAAGGGGCTCAGAAATGCTTCCGCGAAGGTGCACGAGAAATATCTAAGTGATCGATCGAGTCATTCTCCTTCCAGAACCGATTTTCAGATTTAAACCTTACATTTTCATGTTTTCATTTTCAAAAATTAAATGTCACGTTCCATTTCGAAACTTTTTTTTACATATCGAAATGAGAAAATCGGAATTTCAAACGTTAGACAGAAGTTTTCCATTATTAATAGTAAAGACCAGAAGGAAGTGACGGCGTAGCCGGCGCGCACCTTCTGGTCTTTTTTATCAAACCAAACAATATTTCGTTGTGTCACTCCCTTACCTCTACCAGTTTTGCCGATTTAAATCTGCTTTGATCCACCTCCAGAATCAAATCACCCTCACTTGTCAGTATCAGTTTGAATATACTGATCTAACATATTATGTTGTTATCCCTCATTATTCCTTATCCTTATCCTCTCTATCATATCCCCCTATATTCCTTATCAATTATCATTTTCAGGTGTAATCTGATTCCATCGTGGATCTAAACCTAATTATCAGTTATAATGAACGAATAATCAACAGAAGTTACGACCATTTTAATGCCAGAAAGTGAGTGATATCTGATTACCAAAAAAATGTCAATAAAAAGTTATAGGGTGCAGTGAAGAAATAGATGAAGACCAATGTATTGGACCGCTATCCATGACAATGTGATGAACAACGATGGTAGGTTGATTGAAAAATAATAATAATTTAATTAAACCGATTTCAGTATCCGAGGACTGTCTTCTTCACGCCTTCTACCAAGGAAAATGCTATGTTAAGTTCATCAGAAAAGTGTGAAAAAGAAGAAAGAATACATGGAGTCATACCAAAAGAATTGTTGTCCCAATATCTGAGATTGAACGGCAACAACAGGTATTCGGAACAAAAAAGAAAAACAAGACCCGTATATCCTCGAATAGAGCGGCACTGCAAATACTGCCGGAAAATAATAATATCTCGGAATCTAGAAGAGTTATCAAAAAGTAGTCACCTGCAAACTTGTAGATCATACCTTTCTCTACAAGATTGCTGTTGACAACTTTTTGATAACTGTACTAGATTCCGAGATATGATCATTCTTCGGCAGCTGTTACTGTGTATTTGAGAAAAAACGATACCATATCCAACAAATTTGTTTCTAGATCTGTACAATGCGACCCAAAAGTCCAAACCGACATGTCGTCATAATTGACTGAATATTCGTAAGCATTATTTTCTAGATAGTATAGAAAAATAGGTGTACTTTTCAGTGCAACAAACTCAAAAACATTGAAGATGGATGTGCTCGAAATCTTTTTGAACCACTAAATCAACACGGATGGATGCTATAGCTGTGAGCACGGGTCCCAGGCTCAAATAAGATGCAAATCGAGGAAGAAAGAAATGATCGGAAATATCAACTGTGAGCAAGAAAGATACGCAGTGCAATGCAAACCGGATGGATACGAATCAACAATACGCATCTTCACAAACGAGGTGCAATTTACACGAAAATGCAATGTCACATGTGGACAGGATCTACATCCATTCACAATAACATCCACACTGGATTCCTAGGTAAGAATGTGCATTTCAGTCGAGTTGATGCTCAAGTGTGTATATCAAATATGTATATTTATATCATATTTGAGCCCCTACTCGGCTGAAAATGCTCTTTGTGATTTAGGAATCGAACATTAAAAAAATAGAACCGCACGCTGCCGGATAATGATCATATCTCTGAATCTAGCACAGTTATCAAAAAGTTGTCAACTGCAAAATTGTAGATGAAAAAATTATCTACAAACTTGCAGTTGACTATTTTTTCATATCTGTACTAGATACCGAGATATGATCATTCTTAGGCAGCGTTCGAGTAAAATCTATATCTCCAGACACTATCATACCACTTTTACCGTGAAATTAATCCAGGTACCTTTATTATAAGTTGCAATATTTTATTATCAACCGTATCCCAAAATATCCCATCCCATGCTCTATTAGTATCAGTACTTACATTAATATCTTACAGTATCTTCCATCTTCCACAATGGTCACACCGTACGTTGTATATACATCGGCACGAATCATCTGCAATTCATCTGTTTGCCATGAAATATGTCATCAACAACACCGTCTGGAACAAAGTTTCTTACCTTTGTTTTGTATTTAATAAATCAGTATATCATATTCCAATGTGTTATCAAGAATTACTCACACTCGCATAGAGCATCCCCTCACGCATATTTGTTGTAATATGTTTCTATTAATATCTGTACCTTTCCTCCATTTTCGTTCGCCCACACAGTTCCTCTCTTCCTACTGTCCAGTGTAATACTAATATTTCCTACCGAAGAGCCTATGTGTGCTCATTTTATATTATTTTTCTACTTTCGTCATTTTCCACTATATGTTTTCCTTTTTGCAACATATAGTTTTAATTGCACAATTCTGCGCGGATAACAGTTACATCTAGTAATCTAGAATACTGTAAGCCTCGAAAAACATGTTGAAAACTACAGCATCTACTGCTTTGGTATAAATTACATTTTTTTCTCAAGTTGCTGTCTTCTCTCGTAAAACTCCTTATTCTATCCATCTTTTGTGTCTCTCTCAGAATCACAAAAGTCCACATATTGACAGTTTGCCAACATCAAAAGTGCCGCCAATGGTGGTAGCACCTTTCTCACCAACAGTGTACTCGTTCTCGCCAACTCATAGTTTTTTTGAGTCATTCTTTTCTTCTCAACCGTTGCCCTCTATCTCTCATTCAAATAGAAAAAAATATCACCACCTTCCCTTTTCTTCATTTTTTCTTTTTTTACAAACAATAGTCTCCTATATTGAAAAAAAACTGTACCAACTGGAAGCTAATATTTTCAGCACATGTTCTATTTTTGTGTATTATAGTCTGATTGGTATCATCATTCCGAATCTAAGAAATTGCTAATCAAAATTATTTTTATTTATATCATAGAGTACATATATACACTTCCTTCCACTTTCCTTCTCTTCTCCTTCGTAATGAGGGTACTGTATTCCACTTATATCACTGTATACTGTAGTTAACTATATACTATTGGGTACTGTAGTTGTTTTGTTCCTAAACTATATTAGTTTGATATACCTCCACAAAGTCACACCACTCTTTCTATTGTTTCGAATATACATAAACCGTATTTCCTCGAATATAGCGGCACTGCATACGCTGCCGTATAATGCTCATATCTCGAAATCTAGAAGAGTTATCAAAAAGTGGTCAACTGCAAATTTGTAGATCATAACTTCAGCTACAAGTTTGCTGTTGACAACTTTTTGATAACTGTAATAGATTCCGAGATATGATCATTCTCCGAGAGAGTTTGCAGTGCCGCTATATTCGAGAAAATACGGTATATGTTATTATACCTCATTATTCCTTATCCTTATCCTCTCTATCATATCCCCCTATTCCTTATCAATTATCATTTCCAGGTGTAATCTGACTCCATTGTGGATCTAAACCTATTTATCAGTTATTATGAACGAGAAATGAGATTTTGATGAAAGGACATACTTGCGACTGTGTCATTGCAATCTGTAACGATAAGAAACCAGAGTGCCACGGTTAGTTACAAACGTAAATGGTATGAAACTCGTATCATTGTTTCAGATGACATCAAACTGTTCGACGAGAAATATGGAGTCCCAACTCTTCAACTGGAGTACGGAACAATTAAAAAGATGATGGGACACTGCAGACAGTCAACAACGTCATCAGAAAGTTTAATTTGAAGTGTGGTGGAACGAGTTGAAGTAGCAAGCAAGTACAGTAAGATTTTTTGAGCATATCAGAAATATAAAATTTAATTCAGGATTCAAAAGCAGTTATTCGAAGGGCTCTCTGTTTGTCGGATTTGAGATTTCCTATGGAGGAGTCGTTTAGAATACTTTTTGAGGTTTGTTAATTTTTCTTATCGTTGTTGGGCGAAGCGGGATTCCGCCCAACTTGTGGTAGATAGAATACCTCATGTACGTCAAGGACGCGCCACTGTCCAGAAGAGCACGAGCTTTTTCCTCGCCATCCGATTGCCGTTTTTTGAATGAGACCATCACGTGCGGCAACTTGGTGGTGCGACCGGGAACGGCATTAACGGGAGCAACCGATGTGTTCATCACACTAATCAAACTTTTCCTCTTTTCAGTCTTGGTTGTATAATGGGAATCGTCTTCAGCGGATTCATCGATGGGTGGGACAGATGGCAGGCATTCGTGTCTGATGCGGTGTACTATATAGGAGTAGTTGCCACTCTCGTCCTTCTCCTGGTAATTGGTTATTTCCTTATGATGTGCGTCGTCAAAGCCTGGATCTATGCGGACTGCTACAAATCAGGATTCGGGCGCCTGCAAACCATCTTTTGCTCTAATGTGAAGAGAAGACTCAATGCGATCGATGTAGAAGACGGAGTGTGCGAAGACCAATCCGAAAGCCTCGAATTTACCAAAGTGTTGGAAGTAAACGGCAAAAATTGAAAAAGGTATAACGCAAGAAATTTCATTGATAGTAACTTATGTTTTTGTTCACAGAACGTGATCAACAAGAATGCAATGCGAATGGGTTCAAGAATTTTGATAAAATTCAACGTTCACATTCATTTTTCTCTACCTTCAATAAAAGACTTGTTATGGGAAGCGTGTTCTAGTGACAAAAAGAGAAAAGGAAGTAAGACCTATCACACCTGTTCAAGCGGGGAAACAGAGAGAGCTACTGTAGACCAAAAAGTGTTTGCGGAACTCGTAACTTACGCCATATTACACAACAATAGCTACGGTAGAAAAAACATGTTTGAGACTGAACTTATGTAAATGCATTATTATGATATTTCAGCGACTTCCTTATTGTTTTTTTGTTCATTGGGCATATTAACACCATTTAGAAGTCGATAATCAAATTTGAAATGCGTTATAACGCGAAAAACACACTTTTTCATTCAAAAAAAGTACTGTAGTTTAAAGGCGCATATTCAAATTTTTATAAATGGTCTCGCTGGAAAAAAACTTCAGAGTTTCAGCTTCCAGACATAGCCATCCTAATAGAGAAAAATACGGGGATTTCAGTGGTAACATTATTTTTTCATAAAACCTCCTAGTTTTTTCCCTAGCGCGTGCACCGTTTTTTACACACCCATTTCCCCTCGATGTACTGCAGTGAACAGGTGTGCTACATCTGGAACGGATAACAGATGACAAAGAATTGTGTAGGCCCGTTAGTACAGCGATGACTCATACTGAGTGGGGCTGAGTGATAATTTGAATTAGGTAAACATGTCCACAATGAACGGTACAAAGTAAATCGCGACATATGTAATTGTTCTATCTAAAGTTCATTCCCTTGGCCATCTCTGTTATCTTAACCGTAAATGCCAGAACCGCAAAAGATGAAGGACAACGTGGGGTACTGTAGGCAAGTGAGGGACGTGTGAAGGGGCAAACCTACTGGTGCTAACAGTAGGGTTGGAGGAAATGGATGAGGTTGAGCAAGATCTGGACACATCACTCTGAAATGCTGTTGCCTCACTGTCTCATTTCCTTCTTAACTTTGGTCGGGAGATTTTGCTTAATTTGCCAGCGTCCGGATATGCTCGATATGGACAAAACTCCCGATCCGATCCTCCTTATTTTCCGCTGATCAACCAGTCTCTTTTTTTTGGTTCACTATCAGTATTTCTACATATCTATGTAGTTATAAAAATTTATTAATTTTAATAACCAATTATGCTATTTATGAAAATTTAGACACCACTGTGTAGGGAGCACAGATTGGATGCATAATTCGACATTTTTGAAGAGTCTGAAAATTGAACGTATATATTTTAGAAAATATAGATTTAAAAACTCACCTTCAACTTTTCTTTCCAACTTTGGTCAGCGGCTCAAGCTTGGAATATTGTGCTGATTTGGCGGATTTGAAACTCGTAAAAATCCCAATGGCGCTTTTCGTCTGAAAATCGATTTCTTATGTCTTCCAAAAGCAGTTTAAAAACTCACTGATTTCATTTTGACGAGCGATTGTGGTCTTTATTCCTCTCCAAAATTGGTAATTCTTGTTTGAAGAACCATCCGGTCGGGATGTCGTTGCTCATTTGTGAACCGGAATGCGAATATATTCCTGTAAATGTATACTGCTTTTTTTGAGAATAATGAGTGAAAAATCACGACTGGATGTACTTGTTAGTATGTAGAATTCAATTTACAGATCAATTTTTGCTTTGAAAGTTGGGGAACGGTTAAAAATGGTGTTTGAAGTTTTTGAAAAAAAATTTTTTTATTTCACATTTTCAGACATTTTTCCAGCAAATTTCAAGTTCAGATTCGGAATCTTCATGCAAAAACACCGTATGCTCACAAAATTTGGAAAATTCCTGATTTCGCTCCCCAAAAATTTTACCAGTAAGCTCATAGAAGGGGCGGAGCTTTTATTGAAAGGTACTGAAATATGATTACGGTATTACCGTACTCACACGACGTCTTGAACCTGACATCATTTCTACAAATTAGCAGACCAACAAAAAACTGCTACAGTAATCCTTCATATTTTTCAATGTTTTTTTCGAAATTTCTGTTACGGTGGAATTTTCGTAAAATCAAAAGTTAAAAATGTACGGTATGCACCTTTAAGGACTCCTGTTTCCACCTAACGTTCTGTAGTAATTTTCAAACAAAAACATGTTCTTCGTCATACTGTTCATTTGTCATAATCAAGAAATCGTGGAATCTAGTCTAGTCCCGCAAAACCGATGAATGCGCCTTTAATACAGTAACCCATAATTGACCTACTGTTTTAAAGGTGCACGAGGCTCGATCAGGTCTCGATAACAAAATATATATCTATACTAAAAACTTACATTGGTCGCCCGTTCATCACGATTTTTCTGGCTTTCTTCATCACTCTCTAACATTTGTGCATATCGTGCATATTCGTCAAATCATAGCCCTGATCCACGAAATCGTCATTGCGAATGTCCTGTTGACAATTTTTTGCAGAACTTCTACTTTTTCAAACAATTGGAAGCAGTGATTTGAAGAAAAAGAAGCTATGTCTCGGCATTTGTGGTCTGTTTGGTACCGCATAAGAATTGGCATCTGAATAAAATCCATTAATCAATTGTTTTAGTTGGATTAGTTGAATCAATTACAGTACTCAGTAATCTACAGTATCCCGGATTAACTACAGTACTCAGTGATCTACAGTATCCCAGATGAACTACAGTACTCAGTGATTCTACAGTATCCCGGATTAACTACAGTACCCAGTGATCTACAGTATCCCGGATTAACTACAGTACTCAGTGATCTACAGTATCCCAGATGAACTACAGTACTCAGTGATTCTACAGTATCCCGGATTAACTACAGTACTCAGTGATATACAGTATCCACAGATGTACTACAGTACTCAGTGATCTACAGTATCCCGGATTAACTACAGTACCCAATGATACAGAGAAAACTACAGTACCCAGTGTTCTACAGTAACCTACAATACTCATCGATTTACAGTAAACTATGGTATTTAGAGATATACAACACTCGATGTTCTACAGTTAGCTACAGTAACTAGTGGCCTACAGTAAACTACAGTATCCCTGATATCCAGTGAATTACAGTAGGATACAGTACTTAGTGATCTACAGAATCAATTTGTAAAGTAATACAATATATTTCAAAAAGCTTACATCATTCTCTATCCAAAACCAAGTGATCAACGCTTGTAATGCTTTGATTTCATGCATATTTTCCAAACCAGTTCTCATCCGTGCACTTCGTGATGTCTCACAGTATGCTGGCACTGCAATCGTCGATTTATGTATCAAGTGTTTCATATATAGTACACTACAATATTACAGTATCTAGTAACCTGGAGTGAACGACAGTATCTATGGATTACTGTAGTTTATTGTAGCTCGCCAGTCCTGCTCTTTATCACAAAGATTACTCATAGGATAGTGCCAAAAAACTATATACTTACCGATTTCTTGGTCAACAAAATATTCATTTTCGAGTTTCTTCATTCTTTTTTTATTATTCTTAAAATCTTGCTGAGCTGAGTGATTCGTTGATTATAACTGATAAATAGGTTTAGATCCACAATGGAATCAGATTACACCTGGAAATGATAATTGATAAGGAAATAGGGGGATATGATAGAGAGGATAAGGATAAGGAATAAGGAGGTATAACAACATAATATGGAAGATAAGTATATTTGAAACAATATAGAGGGTGGTTTGATAGTGTAGAGGTAGATCAAAATAACATTATTTAGAAACCCAACAACTACAGTACTCAACAACATAGTGAACTACAGTATATAGTGATATACAGTAGAATACAGTACTCCTCAATTTAAAGGAGAGATGGAAGAGGGAAGTGGAAGGAACTCTGTATATTCAAGGAGTGAAAAACTATTATACACATTTACCAAGGAATGATGGTGTTTTAGGTGAAGCTGGGCAGGGTGGAGCTAACACTAAAAAGAGAGAGGGTGAGAAGCAAATAAATGAGCCGTATACAATATATTCTTTCATGCTTCATATATATTAGAAAGAACGAGGATACAAATATATGAGAAGAAAAGAAGGGAACTATTCATATAGAAACATGGAACAATGGGACAACTATCCGTTTAGGTGTGAAGAGAGGGCGAAGAAATGGTGGCTGGGTGGAATTGATACAGGTCAGCAGATGTAGATGTGCTCATCTGAAAAGAAGACTTTGACAGAATCACAACATCCCCGATCACAACTATGTGTTGTGAGAACGTGTGTTTTAGAACAGTACATAATGTTTTTTCTGGTTATATGTGAACTAAGACAGTATCCATTAGCGAGAAAAATGACGAATAGTAGTGAGTAACACCTTGTGTTTTCCAACTGCTGACTAATGGTGTCGAGGGGAAAGAGGAAGTGGTATGTCTTTTCACCAAGAAGGGATTTAAATTCTTTGCTATATAGATTTTCCAGTATCAGTTCGGAAACAGTGAAACTCGGGGTACTTTATTCAAAAAAACATATGAAAATGATTGTATCATAATCTCCATCTATTCCAGAATCTGTAAATAAGTAGAAACAAGTAATGGTGTGTCTCGTCATAAACCATACTGTTTCTCCTACTCACTCATCTCGTATTATTGCAATTTATGAACCCTGAACCGAGCAGGAAATTTCCTGATGTCTCCACATTTTAATATTCTCTCGTTGCCATAGCGTCTGCTTTTTTTCTCTGTTTTCGTTTTCATAGTGTCTTGTTTACGCCATGTGTCTCACTCTAATCCCCTGAAACACCTGGCCATGTGAGCTGAATATAATCTCCACCCAACAACAAACGCATTTACTTCTTCTTTACCTCCTTCTCCTTCCCTTTTATTTTCTTCCTTCATAATATTCATTTATTTTGCTCTTTTTTATAATATACTTTCTCATATCATTCCCCAGTTGTTCCTCTGTATCATTCCCTCTATTCCTTATCAATTATCATTTCCAGGTGTAATCTGATTCCATTGTGGATCTAAACCTATTTATTAGTTATAATAAAACAAGATGAATCAACAAACTATGAAGGTTGATTGGAAACCAAGACACAAGCGATCGGCACTACATATACATTGTTGTGGATGCTCGAATTGCTCACATTGCTCGAACACATGAATTGTACATACTTTGAAAACAAGACAGTATGTTGAGTTGGAGGCCAGCCAAGTAGTTGAAGAAAATGTGGGGACAAGAAAACTTCGTACTGTATTCGACAGCAATGGATGTAAGTGAAGGAGAAGACGAACCGAGGTGGAAGGAAAAGTAGGATGGAAAGAACTATGTGGTTGTCGGGGGACGGTAAGAACTATTATTTGATAGAAGAGTATCAATTGGAAGTTGTAGATAGGAAGAATGAGTGATGATGCAATTCGTCAAAAAGTTGCTGAAATGAATGAATCGCCAGAAGACAGAAGAATAGTAGTAGGTATTCCATCGACTGATCCAGCTAAATTCGACATTGTTTCCAACTCATTATCGGCCTTTTCATAATCGCAGAGGAAGACTAGTGGACACTATAATATTGGGAGATGTGCGTGATTTATTCTAAAGTTTTCCTCCAATAAATATTTTTATGTTGTTTTGTTTGTAACATAAAACGTGCCACGGTTTCTTGTCCGCCTTTTTGGTGGATTGTATGGATTGTAGATGTGAGCATTAAGGTTAAAATATACTGTACTTTTTCAGCTGCAAACATCCTATCACTCTACACTTTTTTATCTATATATCATATTTTTTGCCCCTTCCTAGCTATCGCCATCTCTGCCACGTCTCTCGTGAGACATATTTCTTGTTATATCATATATAGAGATTTATTATCACTATATCTTGTTTGATCAGTACCAATCTGAAATTTTATCTTTCAAAACAAATTATGCAATGGTGTGATTGTTCACCAACACCATATTATTTTCTGTTGCCTCAAACTTTGTCTTTTCCCATCTTTTGTGTAATTGATACTATAGGTTGGCAGATGTAGATGGGCTCATCTGAAATGGTGTCGCGGATATAAGCATATGCGTTTTAGAAAAGTATATAATGTTTTTTTCTGGTTATTTATAGAAACTGAGACAGTATCCATTAGCGAGAAAAAAGACAAATAATAGTGAGTAACACCTTGTGTTTTTCAACTGCTGACTAATAGTTTTGTGTTACAATTCGCTTCATCGTCTACTTCGCACCAGACATTCCATCTCTTTTTCCCTCAGACAGACATAAGCTATTTTTCCACCTCAAACAACCGGTTTCTATTTTTTTTTACGATCTCTGAGCAATATTATTTTGATCTACCTCTATAAAGTCACACCACTCTCTATATCAATTCAAATATACTTATCTACCATATTATGTTGTTCTACCTCATTATTCCTTATCCTTATCCTCTCTATCATATCACCCTATATCCTTATCAATTATCACTTCCAGGTGTAATCTGACTCCATTGTGGATCTAAACCTATTTATCAGTTATAATGAAGAGATACAAGGCTTGAAGAGCAATATTGGAAGGACAAACTCAAAAATGTTATCTCCCTTATCACGCTGATTGACCTGATAATGCACAAAGACGTTGCCAACCAAGGATATCAAAGTGTTTTGGTCAACGAAAGTTTGGAACAATGTACTCCAAGGTGAACCATCATATATAGTTTGCGTCAAATATTTGCGGTTTTAAGACTGATATGGAATGGCTGTGATACGGGACTTGTCAATAATTTGGTAGATATGGTACAAGTTGCATGGTATTTGCAGCACTCGTTTGTACAATTACATGGATAAAGTTGGTCGGGAGAGACTCAAATGTGTCGGTGAGCTTTTGATTTTTTAGTTTTCTGAAAATTTGATCCACAGTTATTTCAGACACTGATTTGTTGATTTACCGTGTTTGCTCTGGAGAAAGCTGATAATGATGAGAAAGTTATGAAGGTATTTTCAAAGAAAAAATAGGTCTGAAAATTGTCATTATTCAGGTTGTTCGAAAAGCGAAAGGTATTCGATTCTCCGGTGAAGCAGAAACAATTGTCAGCTTCGACGAATGTCTATCTCAACTCGTCGTCCAGAAGATAAATGACATTTTCTATTTGGCAACTCAATAGATAATACGATTTTTCTTCTTATATTATATATAAATATTCATTATCATGATGTCTTTGTGGTTTCTTTCAAACAAGCTGAGTAATGGCAGTAAGGGTGTGATTCTTCACCAACACCATACTACATTCTGTTGTCTCCCACTTTGCACTTTTCCACCTCCTGTATCTGTCCTTTGAATCGGAAAAAGAAGAAGCAAGAAATAGTGTGATAACCTCTATCCTGTCTACAAATTTCATTTCGGAAACAATAGAATTTCTTTGGTATCTTATAAACCTTAAACCGAGCAGATCTGTTGCGTCATTTCTTTACTTTCTTCATATGACGCCACCATATGCGTCATCCAGATTTCAAAAAAAAGTTGTCTGTTCCGACTTATTCCTTTGAGTGTTACCATCTTTTACTCATGATACCGACACCAAACATCAGTCGGGACACCTCTTTTTATCCATCCATCCACCATTCTATGTGTCATTCCCCTACCTCAACCATTCCCTCTTTTCCCTCAAGACACCACGACCTCCTTCCACTTTTCCTTTGTTTCTTTCTTCTATTATTTCTGAGCAATATCCTTTTGATCTACCTTTAGAAAATCAAATCCCTTTTTGTATTGTTTGAAATATACTGCACTACCTACATTGATGCAGTTGAGCAATGTTCCTAAACTCCTCTAATATACAGAGTTCCTTCCATTTTCCTAATCCTCTCATTTGAATTGAGGGTACTGTATTTTACTGTATATCATTGGATACTGTAGTTGTTTGGTTCCTGAACTATATTAGTTTGATTTACCTTTACAATATCAAACCACTCTCTGTATCTTATCAAATATACTTATCTAACGTATCATGTTGTCATACCTCATTATTATGTTCCTTATCCCCTATTTCCTTATCAATTATCATTTCCAGGTGTAATCTGACTCCCTTGTGGATCTAGACCTATTTATCAGTTATTATGAACGAATCAATCAACAAGACAAGACAATATTGGAAGCATGAAAGGTGAGTGTGGAGGTGATATATAAAATTATTATTCAAATATTTTCTAGGTCCACAAATAACTATCAATCAGTACTTTGGTGCAAATGGGCAGGCAACAACAGTTGGTCCAACTGAACCATCCGTTGTCGTGCCATCCACTTTTGCACCCTTGCCAACTGCCGGGACTCCAAGAATTGCTGAAGGTACTCCAACTATGGCCCAACAAGATCACTACCGTCCAGGTTGCTTCTGTTGATGCTTCGACACTGGCACCATCAACCGTCACTCCAGTCGATTCCGGAATCTCTTTCGCGTATTTATTGTTAATATTTTGAAATAAAGTCTCACCAATATATAAATCGCATTCTTTTTCTTCATCATAAAATTGGTGTGCCTCTTCACCAACACCATACTACACTCTGTTGTCTCCCACTTTGCACTTTTCCATCTCTTGTATCTGTCACTCGAATCGAAAAAAGAAGAAACGAGAGAGTGTGTGAATACTTCTATCCTGTCTACAAGTTGTGTATTTGTGCGGGAAACGACAGACTCGATATCTAACGCGATCTTTTATAATCCCTAAATTTATGAGCCCACCAGATGCAAGTCATGCCGATCAAAATAGAGGCGGTCTGTTGCGGCTCATTCCTTTGCTTGTCACCCTCTCACACCATGGCACAGATATCATAGTCGATGAAAAGGGGTGACCCCCTTTTCATCCACCATTCGATGTGTCATTCCCCTTCCTCCCCTTTTCCCTCGAACATATCGACACCACGACCTTTTTCCACTTTTCCCCACATTTCCTTTGTTTCTTTTTTCTATGATTTCTGAGCAACATTCTTTTGATCTACCTCTAGAAAATCAAGTCCCTTTTTGTATCAATTTGAATATACTTATCAGTTTTTTCTACTCTCTTCTTTACTTTGAACCCATGATTTTTAAACAATATTATTTTGGTCTAGCTCTATAAAGTCCCACCACTTTCTATACTATTTCGAATATACTTATCTATCATATCATGTTATTATCCCTCATTATTCCTTATCCTTATCCTCTCTATCATATCCCCCTATCTCCTTATCAATTATCATTTCCAGGTGTAATCTGACTCCCTGTGGATCTAAACCTTTTTATCAGTTATTATGAACGAATGAATCTACAAATCAATATTAGATCTCCCTTAAAGTAGTTTGAAAAATGGCAAATGGTGAGTTGTAGTTGATGAAAAAACTAACAAAACCAAAATTATAGGCAGATCGAAAGAATGCAAGTCATCTACAAATACAATGGGCTTGTAATTCTTCAAGATATCGTAAATGGAGAGAAGGAAGCCTATTATAGGAAAGGTGTAGCAAACATGGTAAGTTGATTCAAATCAAAAATAAAAAGGAAAAAAGTTTTCAGGCAATCAACACCAATAGAAACGATGAAAAAGCTGAAGATATCCCCAACTTCAATCTGGCTCTCAAAAAACTAAAAGAGGTAAGCTACTGTAAAATATACTTTGTATAAAATAGATACTTTTTCAGGAGTGATAACAATGAGCTCAACTGTTCCAGCAGTGACCGTGGTTGCCTCTACACCGATGGATGTTCCAACTGTTCCACTGTTCCTCACCCAATCTTCATTTTTTTTGTAAAATCATATCTTTTTTCTATATAAAAGTTCAACTATTATGATGTCATGTGATGGTGTGACAGCACCATAATTCTTTCTCTTGTCTCCCGCTTTGCACTTTTCCATCCCTTGTATCTGTCCCTTGAATCGAAAAAAAAGAAGCGAGATAGTGAGATAATACTTCTATCCCTGTCTACAAGTTGTATTTTGGCGGGAAACAATACACGGTATCTATCTTCAGGCTGTTCTCTAGCTGTGGTGCGATATTTTATGAGCCCATTAGATGCTGACTGTGTAGATCAAAAGAAGTGGTCTGTCATCCGCTCACCATATGAATCATACCATACACTCGTGCCGGCCCATTTCATTTGGACGGCGCACTGCCTGCGAAACAGAGACTATGTTTTCTCTGCCTCTTTCTCGCATCGTATGCTCTTTCGTGAGTTGGCATCGCGCCAGGGTACCATTCCGCGGGACGTGGTTCTCAATCGATTATGTCATCCACTCTCCTCAATACAAACTGTCTCTCATTCTCCCTCAAACAGATAGACACTACGAGTTCTTCTTCCTTTTGTTGTCCATAACAGTCATGTTCTCATTTTTCTCTCTAGGAAGTCACTGTATCAATTCAAATATACGTATCTACCATATTGTGTTGTTATACTTCATTATTCCTTATCCTTATCCTCTCTATCATATCCCCCTATATCCTTATCAATTATCATTTCCAGGTGTAATCTGACTCCCTTGTGGATCTAAACCTATTTATCAGTTATTATGCAATCAATAAACATCGAATATCAGATATCGATACTTCCTCAAAATGTAACCGCCTCGCCCGGATGACTGATAATAGTGAGTATCATAAGTGAGCTCATTAAAAATGTTTATATTTTGTTTTATAGCACGGACAGAAAAGCTTAGAGACGGCTGAGACAATGTGTGACCATACGGAATGGACCGATGTAAGAAAGGAAGCAAGAAGACGTGGACAATTTCAGAAGTTGCAAGACACAGCTGAAGGATTGAATATGTATTTGAAACACTGAAGGATCAAACAGAGATGCACTGTGGAAGAATGCTATGAGATGGTTCCGGTATGTTATTTCTTTTTCCCGAGAACTGGTAGATTGGTTTGTGTGGGTCTGAAATGTTTGAAAAAAATAATTTCCCAAGGGAATGTTTCGGGGAGCAGTCCCGGTTTTTCTGAATTTTTCCGCAAGTATGGGGAATTGTCCATGAAGATTCCGAATATGAAATCAAAACTCGCTGAAAAAATGTCTGAAAATACGAATTTCGTACCGATGTTAAGAATCAGAATTTCAAGACATTTCGTCTTCCAAAAAAGTTTGAAAAAAATGTCTTGCTTCAAAATTTTCAAACACGATTTTCGACCTTTCCCGGATTTTTTCCAGCAAAAACTGATTCGGCAGTCGGATTCTACATACCCAAATACATCTAGTAATGAATTTTCATCAAAAACGCTTCCTCGTAAGATATTTCTATAATATTTTCAGAAAACGAATGAGAATGAAGCAGATGCGGATCTGCCATTACGCTTTGTTTCCTTGTACAATTCCACCAGACGATACGATTTTAACGGAGATTTACCAAATACTGATTGAAAATCCATACTAATTTTGTAAACCTGTATCTTGTTTCTATATAAAAGTTTTTAAACGATTAAAATCATCATGATGTCATACGAAAATCTTCACCAACGGTTGTTGTCAATAAAAGGGCACAAGAGGACAAAAAACCTTTTGTATTAGTGTTCTAAAAAATATACATAATATTGTTGCTCAACAACTTCTACTCATTGTTCATTTCTCGTGTTTTTCGGTGTATTCTGCCTATATATAGCCCTGCAATGCTCGGAATGGAGTATAACATGGCAAGCTCTGAATAAGCCTGCGGAGGTGGCGATCATGTTTTTATTCTTGTCATCCATTGTTTCTCACTCTCCGCAAACTTATACAGTAACAAAATGAAAGAATATACCGTAAAAAGATTACCGTGTGCACCAGTGCACTGAGATCCTACAAAACTCGAAGGAAGCATTCTGAATAAGCCTGCGGAGGTGGCGATCATGTTTTTATGCTTGTCATCCATTGTTTCTCATTTTCCGCACCCTTATACAGTATCAAAATCAGAAGAATTTACCGTATAAAGTTTACCGTGTCCACCAGTGCACTGAGATCCTATAAAACTCGAAGGAAGCTTTCTGGATAAGCCTGCGGAGGTGGCGATCTTGTTTTTATGCTTGTCATCCATTGTTTCTCATTTTCCGCACCCTTATACAGTATCAAAATCAGAAGAATTTACCGTATAAAGATTACCGTGTGCACCAGTGCACTGAGATCCTATAAAACTCGAAGGAAGCATTCTGAATAAGCCTGCGGAGGTGGCGATCTTGTTTTTATGCTTGTCATCAATTGTTTCTCACTCTCCGCATACTTATTGAGTAACAAAACAAAAGAATATACCGTATAAAGATTACCGTGTGCACCAGTGCACTGAGATCCTACAAAACTCGAAGGAAGCATTCTGAATAAGCCTGCGGAGGTGGCGATCTTGTTTTTATGCTTGTCATCAATTGTTTCTCACTCTCCGCATACTTATTGAGTAACAAAACAAAAGAATATACCGTATAAAGATTACCGTGTGCACCAGTGCACTGAGATCCTACAAAACTCGAAGGAAGCTTTCTGAATAAGCCTGCGGAGGTGGCGATCTTGTTTTTATGCTTGTCAACAATTGCTTCTCACACACCGCACACTTATTGAGTAACAAAACAAAAGAATATACCGTATAAAGATTACCGTGTCCACCAGTGCACTGAGATCCTATAAAACTCGAAGGAAGCTTTCTGAATAAGCCTGCGGAGGTGGCGAACATGTTTTTATGCTTGTCATCCATTGTTTCTCACTCTCCGCACACTTATTAAGTAACAAAATCAGAATAATATACCGTATAAAGATTACCGTGTGCACCAGTGCACTGAGATCCTATAAAACTCGAAGGAAGCTTTCTGAATAAGCCTGCGGAGGTGGCGATCTTGTTTTTATGCTTGTCATCCATTGTTTCTCACTCTCCGCACACTTATTAAGTAACAAAATCAGAATAATATACCGTATAAAGATTACCGTGTGCACCAGTGCACTGAGATCCTATAAAACTCGAAGGAAGCTTTCTGAATAAGCCTGCGGAGGTGGCGAACATGTTTTTATGCTTGTCATCCATTGTTTCTCACTCTCCGCACACTTATTAAAACAGGTTCCGGCTATCACGTCAGTTATCTGGGTGATAAGGTGTACGTTAAATTCAAACTATACCGATTTGGCTGATATTTTACACAAATGGTACATATGGACCACTGACAACAAAAAATATGTTGGGGTCCCGGATTTCGGGCCCGCTGGATAGTTGCACCTTCCGAAACCCAAAAAATGTGCACGAGCACAACTTTTTTGTGAGTCATCGTAGAAAAAAATTTTGAATTGGCACTAATATTCATTTTTTTGGAAATTTTGAAATTTTTTAACGATTAGGAAAAAAAATTTTTTTTGACCCATTTTTTGAAAAAAATGTGTCTAAAATTTTTGGTTTTTGGCAATTTTCGGGTCTTTACAACAAAAACTGAGTGGAATCATTATGCGCATTAAAAAGCTTGAAGAATTTTACGCATTTTTGACCTATCGCAAAAAAATTCTAGGTCTGTATAGGGGGTGCCACAAGCCGTTGAAAACCGGCCATTTTCCAACTTTCCATGTATTGCTCTCTATATTTCTTGCTCTAACTTTGTTTAATGCGTTGATAGAGAAATATTTTGAACTGGAGCATCTCCTCTTATTTGATAGACTGCAAGAATTTTTTATTATCATCAAAAAATTTTCTCATTAAACCTATGTTAAACCTATTTTTGAGCTTTTTTTCGGCTTTTTGGAAGGTATTGTACTTGAAATCTCGAAACTGATGAGAATCTTTGTTTTTCTTGTGAAATTTGAAAGTTTGCACACATTTTCACAATGTTCCAACATTATGCTAGATTTTCCAACGGTATTTCGTGAGCTACGGTGCGTATCATGTAAATAACTATACCCTGATATACATGATATGGGAAAAACTATTCGTCGAGCAGAAAATTTACGTATCAATCGGTGATTCGCATGTCAAAACAGCACAGAGCAAAGGCTTTGAAAGAAATATAACGCACAATCCGGCCTCACCAGGAAAACACCAAAAAATACTAGTGGATCATAATGATAGCCTCACTTTGCTAATATCATTTCAACTAAGGATTATGATTGATATAACTACTGAAATATTTTGAACTATCTAAAGATTACTAACTACAACACAGTTCCAGAATAAAAACCCCTTTTGATAAACAAGTAGGATGATGAAAACGACGAATTTTGACCTAAAATTACCATTTTCCACCTAATCACTCGGAATTTTATGGAAATAACTGGAAACTTCATCAACTTATTGATTGAAGTATATTAAATCTTGGTAGGAGTCAAATCTACCAGCATATCATCTTTTAATTTTTTGTACGAGTCATGTTTTTGAAACACCCCACCTCTCAATCACATGCCACAGCCGATCAGAACTAAACCAATGCTAATTTCGTCTTCGACACAATATCATTCTTGTTTGAAATTTTGGAATTAAATTTTCCTTGTAAAACCCGAAATTAATTTGGAATGCAATAATTTCATCACGTTGTCTATCGGTGATCAATACAAACTAAACAAGCAGAATTAGCATTGGTTTAGTTCTGATCGGCTGTGGCATGTGATTGAGAGGTGGGGTGTTTCAAAAACATGACTCGTACAAAAAATTAAAAGATGATATGCTGGTAGATTTGACTCCTACCAAGATTTAATATACTTCAATCAATAAGTTGATGAAGTTTCCAGTTATTTCCATAAAATTCCGAGTGATTAGGTGGAAAATGGTAATTTTAGGTCAAAATTCGTCGTTTTCATCATCCTACTTGTTTATCAAAAGGGGTTTTTATTCTGGAACTGTGTTGTAGTTAGTAATCTTTAGATAGTTCAAAATATTTCAGTAGTTATATCAATCATAATCCTTAGTTGAAATGATATTAGCAAAGTGAGGCTATCATTATGATCCACTAGTATTTTTTGGTGTTTTCCTGGTGAGGCCGGATTGTGCGTTATATTTCTTTCAAAGCCTTTGCTCTGTGCTGTTTTGACATGCGAATCACCGATTGATACGTAAATTTTCTGCTCGACGAATAGTTTTTCCCATATCATGTATATCAGGGTATAGTTATTTACATGATACGCACCGTAGCTCACGAAATACCGTTGGAAAATCTAGCATAATGTTGGAACATTGTGAAAATGTGTGCAAACTTTCAAATTTCACAAGAAAAACAAAGATTCTCATCAGTTTCGAGATTTCAAGTACAATACCTTCCAAAAAGCCGAAAAAAAGCTCAAAAATAGGTTTAACATAGGTTTAATGAGAAAATTTTTTGATGATAATAAAAAATTCTTGCAGTCTATCAAATAAGAGGAGATGCTCCAGTTCAAAATATTTCTCTATCAACGCATTAAACAAAGTTAGAGCAAGAAATATAGAGAGCAATACATGGAAAGTTGGAAAATGGCCGGTTTTCAACGGCTTGTGGCACCCCCTATACAGACCTAGAATTTTTTTGCGATAGGTCAAAAATGCGTAAAATTCTTCAAGCTTTTTAATGCGCATAATGATTCCACTCAGTTTTTGTTGTAAAGACCCGAAAATTGCCAAAAACCAAAAATTTTAGACACATTTTTTTCAAAAAATGGGTCAAAAAAATTTTTTTTTCCTAATCGTTAAAAAATTTCAAAATTTCCAAAAAAATGAATATTAGTGCCAATTCAAAATTTTTTTCTACGATGACTCACAAAAAAGTTGTGCTCGTGCACATTTTTTGGGTTTCGGAAGGTGCAACTATCCAGCGGACCCGAAATCCGGGACCCCAACATATTTTTTGTTATTAGTGGTCCATATGTACCATTTGTGTAAAATATCAGCCAAATCGGTATAGTTTGAATTTAACGAACACCGAAATCTCACGTGTTAGCCGGAACCTGTTTTAAGTAACAAAATCAGAATAATATACCGTATAAAGATTACCGTGTGCACCAGTGCACTGAGATCCTACAAAACTCGAAGGAAGCATTCTGAATAAGCCTGCGGAGGTGGCGATCTTGTTTTTATGCTTGTCATCCATTGTTTCTCATTTTCCGCACCCTTATACAGTATCAAAATCAGAAGAATTTACCGTATAAAGATTACCGTGTCCACCAGTGCACTGAGATCCTATAAAACTCGAAGGAAGCATTCTGAATAAGCCTGCGGAGGTGGCGAACATGTTTTTATGCTTGTCATCCATTGTTTCTCACTCTCCGCACACTTATTAAGTAACAAAATCAGAATAATATACCGTATAAAGATTACCGTGTGCACCAGTGCACTGAGATCCTACAAAACTCGAAGGAAGCTTTCTGAATAAGCCTGCGGAGGTGGCGAACATGTTTTTATGCTTGTCATCCATTGTTTCTCATTTTCCGCACCCTTATACAGTATCAAAATCAGAAGAATTTACCGTATAAAGATTACCGTGTCCACCAGTGCACTGAGATCCTATAAAACTCGAAGGAAGCTTTCTGAATAAGCCTGCGGAGGTGGCGAACATGTTTTTATGCTTGTCATCCATTATTTCTCATTTTCCGCACCCTTATACAGTATCAAAATCAGAAGAATTTACCGTATAAAGATTACCGTGTCCACCAGTGCACTGAGATCCTACAAAACTCGAAGGAAGCATTCTGAATAAGCCTGCGGAGGTGGCGATCTTGTTTTTATGCTTGTCATCCATTGTTTCTCATTTTCCGCACCCTTATACAGTATCAAAATCAGAAGAATTTACCGTATAAAGATTACCGTGTCCACCAGTGCACTGAGATCCTATAAAACTCGAAGGAAGCATTCTGAATAAGCCTGCGGAGGTGGCGAACATGTTTTTATGCTTGTCATCCATTGTTTCTCACTCTCCGCACACTTATTAAGTAACAAAATCAGAATAATATACCGTATAAAGATTACCGTGTGCACCAGTGCACTGAGATCCTACAAAACTCGAAGGAAGCTTTCTGAATAAGCCTGCGGAGGTGGCGAACATGTTTTTATGCTTGTCATCCATTGTTTCTCATTTTCCGCACCCTTATACAGTATCAAAATCAGAAGAATTTACCGTATAAAGATTACCGTGTCCACCAGTGCACTGAGATCCTATAAAACTCGAAGGAAGCTTTCTGAATAAGCCTGCGGAGGTGGCGAACATGTTTTTATGCTTGTCATCCATTATTTCTCATTTTCCGCACCCTTATACAGTATCAAAATCAGAAGAATTTACCGTATAAAGATTACCGTGTCCACCAGTGCACTGAGATCCTACAAAACTCGAAGGAAGCATTCTGAATAAGCCTGCGGAGGTGGCGATCTTGTTTTTATGCTTGTCATCCATTGTTTCTCATTTTCCGCACCCTTATACAGTATCAAAATCAGAAGAATTTACCGTATAAAGATTACCGTGTGCACCAGTGCACTGAGATCCTATAAAACTCGAAGGAAGCTTTCTGAATAAGCCTGCGGAGGTGGCGAACATGTTTTTATGCTTGTCATCCATTGTTTCTCACTCTCCGCACACTTATTAAGTAACAAAATCAGAATAATATACCGTATAAAGATTACCGTGTGCACCAGTGCACTGAGATCCTACAAAACTCGAAGGAAGCTTTCTGAATAAGCCTGCGGAGGTGGCGAACATGTTTTTATGCTTGTCATCCATTGTTTCTCACTCTCCGCACACTTATTAAGTAACAAAATCAGAATAATATACCGTATAAAGATTACCGTGTGCACCAGTGCACTGAGATCCTACAAAACTCGAAGGAAGCTTTCTGAATAAGCCTGCGGAGGTGGCGAACATGTTTTTATGCTTGTCATCCATTGTTTCTCACTCTCCGCACACTTATTAAGTAACAAAATCAGAATAATATACCGTATAAAGATTACCGTGTGCACCAGTGCACTGAGATCCTACAAAACTCGAAGGAAGCTTTCTGAATAAGCCTGCGGAGGTGGCGAACATGTTTTTATGCTTGTCATCCATTGTTTCTCATTTTCCGCACCCTTATACAGTATCAAAATCAGAAGAATTTACCGTATAAAGATTACCGTGTCCACCAGTGCACTGAGATCCTATAAAACTCGAAGGAAGCTTTCTGAATAAGCCTGCGGAGGTGGCGAACATGTTTTTATGCTTGTCATCCATTGTTTCTCATTTTCCGCACCCTTATACAGTATCAAAATCAGAAGAATTTACCGTATAAAGATTACCGTGTCCACCAGTGCACTGAGATCCTACAAAACTCGAAGGAAGCATTCTGAATAAGCCTGCGGAGGTGGCGATCTTGTTTTTATGCTTGTCATCCATTGTTTCTCATTTTCCGCACCCTTATACAGTATCAAAATCAGAAGAATTTACCGTATAAAGATTACCGTGTGCACCAGTGCACTGAGATCCTATAAAACTCGAAGGAAGCTTTCTGAATAAGCCTGCGGAGGTGGCGAACATGTTTTTATGCTTGTCATCCATTGTTTCTCACTCTCCGCACACTTATTAAGTAACAAAATCAGAATAATATACCGTATAAAGATTACCGTGTGCACCAGTGCACTGAGATCCTACAAAACTCGAAGGAAGCATTCTGAATAAGCCTGCGGAGGTGGCGATCATGTTTTTATGCTTGTCATCCATTGTTTTTCATTTTCCGCACCCTTATACAGTATCAAAATCAGAAGAATTTACCGTATAAAGATTACCGTGTCCACCAGTGCACTGAGATCCTATAAAACTCGAAGGAAGCATTCTGAATAAGCCTGCGGAGGTGGCGATCTTGTTTTTATGCTTGTCATCCATTGTTTCTCATTTTCCGCACCCTTATACAGTATCAAAATCAGAAGAATTTACCGTATAAAGATTACCGTGTCCACCAGTGCACTGAGATCCTACAAAACTCGAAAGAAGCATTCTGAATAAGCCTGCGGAGGTGGCGATCTTGTTTTTATGCTTGTCATCCATTGTTTCTCATTTTCCGCACCCTTATACAGTATCAAAATCAGAAGAATTTACCGTATAAAGATTACCGTGTGCACCAGTGCACTGAGATCCTACAAAACTCGAAGGAAGCATTCTGAATAAGCCTGCGGAGGTGGCGATCATGTTTTTATGCTTGTCATCCATTGTTTCTCATTTTCCGCACCCTTATACAGTATCAAAATCAGAAGAATTTACCGTATAAAGATTACCGTGTCCACCAGTGCACTGAGATCCTACAAAACTCGAAGGAAGCATTCTGAATAAGCCTGCGGAGGTGGCGATCTTGTTTTTATGCTTGTCATCCATTGTTTCTCATTTTCCGCACCCTTATACAGTATCAAAATCAGAAGAATTTACCGTATAAAGATTACCGTGTGCACCAGTGCACTGAGATCCTATAAAACTCGAAGGAAGCTTTCTGAATAAGCCTGCGGAGGTGGCGAACATGTTTTTATGCTTGTCATCCATTGTTTCTCACTCTCCGCACACTTATTAAGTAACAAAATCAGAATAATATACCGTATAAAGATTACCGTGTGCACCAGTGCACTGAGATCCTACAAAACTCGAAGGAAGCTTTCTGAATAAGCCTGCGGAGGTGGCGAACATGTTTTTATGCTTGTCATCCATTGTTTCTCACTCTCCGCACACTTATTAAGTAACAAAATCAGAAGAATTTACCGTATAAAGATTACCGTGTCCACCAGTGCACTGAGATCCTACAAAACTCGAAGGAAGCATTCTGAATAAGCCTGCGGAGGTGGCGAACATGTTTTTATGCTTGTCATCCATTGTTTCTCACTCTCCGCACACTTATTAAGTAACAAAATCAGAAGAATTTACCGTATAAAGATTACCGTGTGCACCAGTGCACTGAGATCCTACAAAACTCGAAGGAAGCATTCTGAATAAGCCTGCGGAGGTGGCGAACATGTTTTTATGCTTGTCATCCATTGTTTCTCACTCTCCGCACACTTATTAAGTAACAAAATCAGAAGAATTTACCGTATAAAGATTACCGTGTGCACCAGTGCACTGAGATCCTACAAAACTCGAAGGAAGCATTCTGAATAAGCCTGCGGAGGTGGCGAACATGTTTTTATGCTTGTCATCCATTGTTTCTCACTCTCCGCACACTTATTAAGTAACAAAATCAGAATAATATACCGTATAAAGATTACCGTGTGCACCAGTGCACTGAGATCCTACAAAACTCGAAGGAAGCATTCTGAATAAGCCTGCGGAGGTGGCGAACATGTTTTTATGCTTGTCATCCATTGTTTCTCACTCTCCGCACACTTATTAAGTAACAAAATCAGAATAATATACCGTATAAAGATTACCGTGTGCACCAGTGCACTGAGATCCTACAAAACTCGAAGGAAGCATTCTGAATAAGCCTGCGGAGGTGGCGAACATGTTTTTATGCTTGTCATCCATTGTTTCTCACTCTCCGCACACTTATTAAGTAACAAAATCAGAATAATATACCGTATAAAGATTACCGTGTCCACCAGTGCACTGAGATCCTACAAAACTCGAAGGAAGCATTCTGAATAAGCCTGCGGAGGTGGCGATCATGTTTTTATGCTTGTCATCCATTGTTTCTCATTTTCCGCACCCTTATACAGTATCAAAATCAGAAGAATTTACCGTATAAAGATTACCGTGTCCACCAGTGCACTGAGATCCTATAAAACTCGAAGGAAGCTTTCTGGATAAGCCTGCGGAGGTGGCGAACATGTTTTTATGCTTGTCATCCATTGTTTCTCACTCTCCGCACACTTATTGAGTAACAAAATCAGAATAATATACCGTATAAAGATTACCATGTCCACCAGTGCACTGAGATCCTACAAAACTCGAAGGAAGCATTCTGAATAAGCCTGCGGAGGTGGCGATCTTGTTTTTATGCTTGTCATCCATTGTTTCTCATTTTCCGCACCCTTATACAGTATCAAAATCAGAAGAATTTACCGTATAAAGATTACCGTGTGCACCAGTGCACTGAGATCCTACAAAACTCGAAGGAAGCATTCTGAATAAGCCTGCGGAGGTGGCGATCATGTTTTTATGCTTGTCATCCATTGCTTCTCATTTTCCGCACCCTTATACAGTATCAAAATCAGAAGAATTTACCGTATAAAGATTACCGTGTGCACCAGTGCACTGAGATCCTACAAAACTCGAAGGAAGCATTCTGAATAAGCCTGCGGAGGTGGCGATCTTGTTTTTATGCTTGTCATCCATTGTTTCTCATTTTCCGCACCCTTATACAGTATCAAAATCAGAAGAATTTACCGTATAAAGATTACCGTGTCCACCAGTGCACTGAGATCCTACAAAACTCGAAGGAAGCATTCTGAATAAGCCTGCGGAGGTGGCGATCTTGTTTTTATGCTTGTCATCCATTGTTTCTCATTTTCCGCACCCTTATACAGTATCAAAATCAGAAGAATTTACCGTATAAAGATTACCGTGTGCACCAGTGCACTGAGATCCTATAAAACTCGAAGGAAGCTTTCTGAATAAGCCTGCGGAGGTGGCGAACATGTTTTTATGCTTGTCATCCATTGTTTCTCACTCTCCGCACACTTATTAAGTAACAAAATCAGAATAATATACCGTATAAAGATTACCGTGTGCACCAGTGCACTGAGATCCTACAAAACTCGAAGGAAGCTTTCTGAATAAGCCTGCGGAGGTGGCGAACATGTTTTTATGCTTGTCATCCATTGTTTCTCACTCTCCGCACACTTATTAAGTAACAAAATCAGAAGAATTTACCGTATAAAGATTACCGTGTCCACCAGTGCACTGAGATCCTACAAAACTCGAAGGAAGCATTCTGAATAAGCCTGCGGAGGTGGCGAACATGTTTTTATGCTTGTCATCCATTGTTTCTCACTCTCCGCACACTTATTAAGTAACAAAATCAGAATAATATACCGTATAAAGATTACCGTGTGCACCAGTGCACTGAGATCCTACAAAACTCGAAGGAAGCATTCTGAATAAGCCTGCGGAGGTGGCGAACATGTTTTTATGCTTGTCATCCATTGTTTCTCACTCTCCGCACACTTATTAAGTAACAAAATCAGAAGAATTTACCGTATAAAGATTACCGTGTGCACCAGTGCACTGAGATCCTACAAAACTCGAAGGAAGCATTCTGAATAAGCCTGCGGAGGTGGCGAACATGTTTTTATGCTTGTCATCCATTGTTTCTCACTCTCCGCACACTTATTAAGTAACAAAATCAGAATAATATACCGTATAAAGATTACCGTGTGCACCAGTGCACTGAGATCCTACAAAACTCGAAGGAAGCATTCTGAATAAGCCTGCGGAGGTGGCGAACATGTTTTTATGCTTGTCATCCATTGTTTCTCACTCTCCGCACACTTATTAAGTAACAAAATCAGAATAATATACCGTATAAAGATTACCGTGTGCACCAGTGCACTGAGATCCTACAAAACTCGAAGGAAGCATTCTGAATAAGCCTGCGGAGGTGGCGAACATGTTTTTATGCTTGTCATCCATTGTTTCTCACTCTCCGCACACTTATTAAGTAACAAAATCAGAATAATATACCGTATAAAGATTACCGTGTCCACCAGTGCACTGAGATCCTACAAAACTCGAAGGAAGCATTCTGAATAAGCCTGCGGAGGTGGCGATCATGTTTTTATGCTTGTCATCCATTGTTTCTCATTTTCCGCACCCTTATACAGTATCAAAATCAGAAGAATTTACCGTATAAAGATTACCGTGTCCACCAGTGCACTGAGATCCTATAAAACTCGAAGGAAGCTTTCTGGAAAAGCCTGCGGAGGTGGCGAACATGTTTTTATGCTTGTCATCCATTGTTTCTCACTCTCCGCACACTTATTGAGTAACAAAATCAGAATAATATACCGTATAAAGATTACCATGTCCACCAGTGCACTGAGATCCTACAAAACTCGAAGGAAGCATTCTGAATAAGCCTGCGGAGGTGGCGATCTTGTTTTTATGCTTGTCATCAATTGTTTCTCACTCTCCGCATACTTATTGAGTAACAAAACAAAAGAATATACCGTATAAAGATTACCGTGTGCACCAGTGCACTGAGATCCTACAAAACTCGAAGGAAGCATTCTGAATAAGCCTGCGGAGGTGGCGATCTTGTTTTTATGCTTGTCATCCATTGTTTCTCATTTTCCGCACCCTTATACAGTATCAAAATCAGAAGAATTTACCGTATAAAGATTACCGTGTCCACCAGTGCACTGAGATCCTATAAAACTCGAAGGAAGCTTTCTGGATAAGCCTGCGGAGGTGGCGAACATGTTTTTATGCTTGTCATCCATTGTTTCTCACTCTCCGCACACTTATTGAGTAACAAAATCAGAATAATATACCGTATAAAGATTACCGTGTCCACCAGTGCACTGAGATCCTATAAAACTCGAAGGAAGCTTTCTGGATAAGCCTGCGGAGGTGGCGAACATGTTTTTATGCTTGTCATCCATTGTTTCTCACTCTCCGCACACTTATTGAGAAACAAAATCAGAATAATATACCGTATAAAGATTACCGTGTCCACCAGTGCACTGAGATCCTATAAAACTCGAAGGAAGCTTTCTGGATAAGCCTGCGGAGGTGGCGAACATGTTTTTATGCTTGTCATCCATTGTTTCTCACTCTCCGCACACTTATTGAGAAACAAAATCAGAATAATATACCGTATAAAGATTACCGTGTCCACCAGTGCACTGAGATCCTATAAAACTCGAAGGAAGCTTTCTGGATAAGCCTGCGGAGGTGGCGAACATGTTTTTATGCTTGTCATCCATTGTTTCTCACTCTCCGCACACTTATTGAGTAACAAAATCAGAAGAATTTACCGTATAAAGTTTACCGTGTCCACCAGTGCACTGAGATCCTATAAAACTCGAAGGAAGCTTTCTGGATAAGCCTGCGGAGGTGGCGATCTTGTTTTTATGCTTGTCATCCATTGTTTCTCATTTTCCGCACCCTTATACAGTATCAAAATCAGAAGAATTTACCGTATAAAGATTACCGTGTCCACCAGTGCACTGAGATCCTATAAAACTCGAAGGAAGCTTTCTGGATAAGCCTGCGGAGGTGGCGATCTTGTTTTTATGCTTGTCATCCATTGTTTCTCATTTTCCGCACCCTTATACAGTATCAAAATCAGAAGAATTTACCGTATAAAGATTACCGTGTCCACCAGTGCACTGAGATCCTATAAAACTCGAAGGAAGCTTTCTGGATAAGCCTGCGGAGGTGGCGATCTTGTTTTGATGCTTGTCATCCATTGTTTCTCATTTTCCGCACCCTTATACAGTATCAAAATCAGAAGAATTTACCGTATAAAGATTACCGTGTCCACCAGTGCACTGAGATCCTATAAAACTCGAAGGAAGCTTTCTGGATAAGCCTGCGGAGGTGGCGAACATGTTTTCATGCTTGTCATCCATTGTTTCTCATTTTCCGCACCCTTATACAGTATCAAAATCAGAAGAATTTACCGTATAAAGATTACCGTGTCCACCAGTGCACTGAGATCCTATAAAACTCGAAGGAAGCTTTCTGGATAAGCCTGCGGAGGTGGCGATCTTGTTTTTATGCTTGTCATCCATTGTTTCTCATTTTCCGCACCCTTATACAGTATCAAAATCAGAAGAATTTACCGTATAAAGATTACCGTGTCCACCAGTGCACTGAGATCCTATAAAACTCGAAGGAAGCTTTCTGGATAAGCCTGCGGAGGTGGCGATCTTGTTTTTATGCTTGTCATCCATTGTTTCTCATTTTCCGCACCCTTATACAGTATCAAAATCAGAAGAATTTACCGTATAAAGATTACCGTGTCCACCAGTGCACTGAGATCCTATAAAACTCGAAGGAAGCTTTCTGGATAAGCCTGCGGAGGTGGCGATCTTGTTTTGATGCTTGTCATCCATTGTTTCTCATTTTCCGCACCCTTATACAGTATCAAAATCAGAAGAATTTACCGTATAAAGATTACCGTGTCCACCAGTGCACTGAGATCCTATAAAACTCGAAGGAAGCTTTCTGGATAAGCCTGCGGAGGTGGCGAACATGTTTTCATGCTTGTCATCCATTGTTTCTCATTTTCCGCACCCTTATACAGTATCAAAATCAGAAGAATTTACCGTATAAAGATTACCGTGTCCACCAGTGCACTGAGATCCTATAAAACTCGAAGGAAGCTTTCTGGATAAGCCTGCGGAGGTGGCGATCTTGTTTTTATGCTTGTCATCCATTGTTTCTCATTTTCCGCACCCTTATACAGTATCAAAATCAGAAGAATTTACCGTATAAAGATTACCGTGTCCACCAGTGCACTGAGATCCTATAAAACTCGAAGGAAGCTTTCTGGATAAGCCTGCGGAGGTGGCGATCTTGTTTTGATGCTTGTCATCCATTGTTTCTCATTTTCCGCACCCTTATACAGTATCAAAATCAGAAGAATTTACCGTATAAAGATTACCGTGTCCACCAGTGCACTGAGATCCTATAAAACTCGAAGGAAGCTTTCTGGATAAGCCTGCGGAGGTGGCGAACATGTTTTCATGCTTGTCATCCATTGTTTCTCATTTTCCGCACCCTTATACAGTATCAAAATCAGAAGAATTTACCGTATAAAGATTACCGTGTCCACCAGTGCACTGAGATCCTATAAAACTCGAAGGAAGCTTTCTGGATAAGCCTGCGGAGGTGGCGATCTTGTTTTGATGCTTGTCATCCATTGTTTCTCATTTTCCGCACCCTTATACAGTATCAAAATCAGAAGAATTTACCGTATAAAGATTACCGTGTCCACCAGTGCACTGAGATCCTATAAAACTCGAAGGAAGCTTTCTGGATAAGCCTGCGGAGGTGGCGAACATGTTTTCATGCTTGTCATCCATTGTTTCTCATTTTCCGCACCCTTATACAGTATCAAAATCAGAAGAATTTACCGTATAAAGATTACCGTGTCCACCAGTGCACTGAGATCCTATAAAACTCGAAGGAAGCTTTCTGGATAAGCCTGCGGAGGTGGCGAACATGTTTTTATGCTTGTCATCAATTGTTTCTCACTCTCCGCACACTTATTGAGTAACAAAATCAGAATAATATACCGTATAAAGATTACCGTGTCCACCAGTGCACTGAGATCCTATAAAACTCGAAGGAAGCTTTCTGGATAAGCCTGCGGAGGTGGCGAACATGTTTTTATGCTTGTCATCAATTGTTTCTCACTCTCCGCACACTTATTGAGTAACAAAATCAGAATAATATACCGTATAAAGATTACCGTGTCCACCAGTGCACTGAGATCCTATAAAACTCGAAGGAAGCTTTCTGGATAAGCCTGCGGAGGTGGCGAACATGTTTTTATGCTTGTCATCAATTGTTTCTCACTCTCCGCACACTTATTGAGTAACAAAATCAGAATAATATACCGTATAAAGATTACCGTGTCCACCAGTGCACTGAGATCCTATAAAACTCGAAGGAAGCTTTCTGGATAAGCCTGCGGAGGTGGCGATCTTGTTTTTATGCTTGTCATCAATTGTTTCTCACTCTCCGCACACTTATTGAGTAACAAAATCAGAATAATATACCGTATAAAGATTACCGTGTCCACCAGTGCACTGAGATCCTATAAAACTCGAAGGAAGCATTCTGAATAAGCCTGCGGAGGTGGCGATCTTGTTTTTATGCTTGTCATCCATTGTTTCTCATTTTCCGCACCCTTATACAGTATCAAAATCAGAAGAATTTACCGTATAAAGATTACCGTGTCCACCAGTGCACTGAGATCCTATAAAACTCGAAGGAAGCTTTCTGGATAAGCCTGCGGAGGTGGCGAACATGTTTTCATGCTTGTCATCCATTGTTTCTCATTTTCCGCACCCTTATACAGTATCAAAATCAGAAGAATTTACCGTATAAAGATTACCGTGTCCACCAGTGCACTGAGATCCTATAAAACTCGAAGGAAGCTTTCTGGATAAGCCTGCGGAGGTGGCGATCTTGTTTTTATGCTTGTCATCCATTGTTTCTCATTTTCCGCACCCTTATACAGTATCAAAATCAGAAGAATTTACCGTATAAAGATTACCGTGTCCACCAGTGCACTGAGATCCTATAAAACTCGAAGGAAGCTTTCTGGATAAGCCTGCGGAGGTGGCGAACATGTTTTTATGCTTGTCATCCATTGTTTCTCATTTTCCGCACCCTTATACAGTATCAAAATCAGAAGAATTTACCGTATAAAGATTACCGTGTCCACCAGTGCACTGAGATCCTATAAAACTCGAAGGAAGCTTTCTGGATAAGCCTGCGGAGGTGGCGAACATGTTTTTATGCTTGTCATCCATTGTTTCTCATTTTCCGCACCCTTATACAGTATCAAAATCAGAAGAATTTACCGTATAAAGATTACCGTGTCCACCAGTGCACTGAGATCCTATAAAACTCGAAGGAAGCTTTCTGGATAAGCCTGCGGAGGTGGCGATCTTGTTTTTATGCTTGTCATCCATTGTTTCTCATTTTCCGCACCCTTATACAGTATCAAAATCAGAAGAATTTACCGTATAAAGATTACCGTGTCCACCAGTGCACTGAGATCCTATAAAACTCGAAGGAAGCTTTCTGGATAAGCCTGCGGAGGTGGCGAACATGTTTTCATGCTTGTCATCCATTGTTTCTCATTTTCCGCACCCTTATACAGTATCAAAATCAGAAGAATTTACCGTATAAAGATTACCGTGTCCACCAGTGCACTGAGATCCTATAAAACTCGAAGGAAGCTTTCTGGATAAGCCTGCGGAGGTGGCGATCTTGTTTTTATGCTTGTCATCAATTGTTTCTCACTCTCCGCACACTTATTGAGTAACAAAATCAGAATAATATACCGTATAAAGATTACCGTGTCCACCAGTGCACTGAGATCCTATAAAACTCGAAGGAAGCATTCTGAATAAGCCTGCGGAGGTGGCGATCTTGTTTTTATGCTTGTCATCAATTGTTTCTCACTCTCCGCACACTTATTGAGTAACAAAACAAAAGAATATACCGCATAAAGATTACCGTGTCCACCAGTGCACTGAGATCCTATAAAACTCGAAGGAAGCATTCTGAATAAGCCTGCGGAGGTGGCGATCTTGTTTTTATGCTTGTCATCCATTGTTTCTCACTCTCCGCACACTTATTGAGTAACAAAATCAGAATAATATACCGTATAAAGATTACCGTGTCCACCAGTGCACTGAGATCCTATAAAACTCGAAGGAAGCATTCTGAATAAGCCTGCGGAGGTGGCGATCTTGTTTTTATGCTTGTCATCCATTGTTTCTCATTTTCCGCACCCTTATACAGTATCAAAATCAGAAGAATTTACCGTATAAAGATTACCGTGTCCACCAGTGCACTGAGATCCTATAAAACTCGAAGGAAGCATTCTGAATAAGCCTGCGGAGGTGGCGATCTTGTTTTTATGCTTGTCATCAATTGTTTCTCACTCTCCGCACACTTATTGAGTAACAAAATCAGAATAATATACCGTATAAAGATTACCGTGTCCACCAGTGCACTGAGATCCTATAAAACTCGAAGGAAGCTTTCTGAATAAGCCTGCGGAGGTGGCGATCTTGTTTTTATGCTTGTCATCAATTGTTTCTCACTCTCCGCATACTTATTGAGTAACAAAACAAAAGAATATACCGCATAAAGATTACCGTGTCCACCAGTGCACTGAGATCCTATAAAACTCGAAGGAAGCATTCTGAATAAGCCTGCGGAGGTGGCGATCTTGTTTTTATGCTTGTCATCAATTGTTTCTCACTCTCCGCATACTTATTGAGTAACAAAACAAAAGAATATACCGCATAAAGATTACCGTGTGCACCAGTGCACTGAGATCCTACAAAACTCGAAGGAAGCATTCTGAATAAGCCTGCGGAGGTGGCGATCATGTTTTTATGCTTGTCATCCATTGTTTCTCATTTTCCGCACCCTTATACAGTATCAAAATCAGAAGAATTTACCGTATAAAGATTACCGTGTGCACCAGTGCACTGAGATCCTACAAAACTCGAAGGAAGCTTTCTGAATAAGCCTGCGGAGGTGGCGATCATGTTTTTATGCTTGTCATCCATTGTTTCTCATTTTCCGCACCCTTATACAGTATCAAAATCAGAATAATATACCGTATAAAGATTACCGTGTGCACCAGTGCACTGAGATCCTATAAAACTCGAAGGAAGCTTTCTGAATAAGCCTGCGGAGGTGGCGAACATGTTTTTATGCTTGTCATCAATTGTTTCTCACTCTCCGCACACTTATTGAGTAACAAAATCAGAATAATATACCGTATAAAGATTACCGTGTCCACCAGTGCACTGAGATCCTATAAAACTCGAAGGAAGCTTTCTGAATAAGCCTGCGGAGGTGGCGATCATGTTTTTATGCTTGTCATCAATTGTTTCTCACTCTCCGCATACTTATTGAGTAACAAAACAAAAGAATATACCGTATAAAGATTACCGTGTGCACCAGTGCACTGAGATCCTACAAAACTCGAAGGAAGCATTCTGAATAAGCCTGCGGAGGTGGCGATCATGTTTTTATGCTTGTCATCCATTGTTTCTCATTTTCCGCACCCTTATACAGTATCAAAATCAGAATAATATACCGTATAAAGATTACCGTGTGCACCAGTGCACTGAGATCCTACAAAACTCGAAGGAAGCATTCTGAATAAGCCTGCGGAGGTGGCGATCATGTTTTTATGCTTGTCATCCATTGTTTCTCATTGTCCGCACACTTATTGAGTAACAAAACAAAAGAATATACCGTATAAAGATTACCGTGTGCACCAGTGCACTGAGATCCTACAAAACTCGAAGGAAGCATTCTGAATAAGCCTGCGGAGGTGGCGAACATGTTTTTATGCTTGTCATCCATTGTTTCTCATTTTCCGCACCCTTATACAGTATCAAAATCAGAATAATATACCGTATAAAGATTACCGTGTGCACCAGTGCACTGAGATCCTACAAAACTCGAAGGAAGCATTCTGAATAAGCCTGCGGAGGTGGCGATCATGTTTTTATGCTTGTCATCCATTGTTTCTCATTGTCCGCACACTTATTGAGTAACAAAACAAAAGAATATACCGTATAAAGATTACCGTGTGCACCAGTGCACTGAGATCCTACAAAACTCGAAGGAAGCTTTCTGAATAAGCCTGCGGAGGTGGCGATCATGTTTTTATGCTTGTCATCCATTGTTTCTCATTTTCCGCACCCTTATACAGTATCAAAATCAGAATAATATACCGTATAAAGATTACCGTGTGCACCAGTGCACTGAGATCCTACAAAACTCGAAGGAAGCATTCTGAATAAGCCTGCGGAGGTGGCGATCATGTTTTTATGCTTGTCATCCATTGTTTCTCATTGTCCGCACACTTATTGAGTAACAAAACAAAAGAATATACCGTATAAAGATTACCGTGTGCACCAGTGCACTGAGATCCTACAAAACTCGAAGGAAGCATTCTGAATAAGCCTGCGGAGGTGGAGATCATGTTTTTATGCTTGTCATCCATTGTTTCTCATTTTCCGCACCCTTATACAGTATCAAAATCAGAAGAATTTACCGTATAAAGATTACCGTGTGCACCAGTGCACTGAGATCCTACAAAACTCGAAGGAAGCATTCTGAATAAGCCTGCGGAGGTGGCGAACATGTTTTTATGCTTGTCATCCATTGTTTCTCACTCTCCGCACACTTATTGGGTAACAAAATCAGAATAATATACCGTATAAAGATTACCGTGTGCACCAGTGCACTGAGATCCTACAAAACTCGAAGGAAGCATTCTGAATAAGCCTGCGGAGGTGGCGAACATGTTTTTATGCTTGTCATCCATTGTTTCTCACTCTCCGCACACTTATTGAGTAACAAAATCAGAATAATATACCGTATAAAGATTACCGTGTGCACCAGTGCACTGAGATCCTACAAAACTCGAAGGAAGCATTCTGAATAAGCCTGCGGAGGTGGCGAACATGTTTTTATGCTTGTCATCCATTGTTTCTCACTCTCCGCACACTTATTGAGTATCAAAATCAGAATAATATACCGTATAAAGATTACCGTGTCCACCAGTGCACTGAGATCCTACAAAACTCGAAGGAAGCTTTCTGAATAAGCCTGCGGAGGTGGCGATCATGTTTTTATGCTTGTCATCCATTGTTTCTCATTTTCCGCACCCTTATACAGTATCAAAATCAGAAGAATTTACCGTATAAAGATTACCGTGTCCACCAGTGCACTGAGATCCTACAAAACTCGAAGGAAGCTTTCTGAATAAGCCTGCGGAGGTGGCGAACATGTTTTTATGCTTGTCATCCATTGTTTCTCATTTTCCGCACCCTTATACAGTATCAAAATCAGAAGAATTTACCGTATAAAGATTACCGTGTCCACCAGTGCACTGAGATCCTATAAAACTCGAAGGAAGCTTTCTGAATAAGCCTGCGGAGGTGGCGAACATGTTTTTATGCTTGTCATCCATTGTTTCTCATTTTCCGCACCCTTATACAGTATCAAAATCAGAAGAATTTACCGTATAAAGATTACCGTGTCCACCAGTGCACTGAGATCCTACAAAACTCGAAGGAAGCATTCTGGATAAGCCTGCGGAGGTGGCGAACATGTTTTTATGCTTGTCATCCATTGTTTCTCATTTTCCGCACCCTTATACAGTATCAAAATCAGAATAATATACCGTATAAAGATTACCGTGTGCACCAGTGCACTGAGATCCTATAAAACTCGAAGGAAGCTTTCTGAATAAGCCTGCGGAGGTGGCGAACATGTTTTTATGCTTGTCATCCATTGTTTCTCATTTTCCGCACCCTTATACAGTATCAAAATCAGAAGAATTTACCGTATAAAGATTACCGTGTCCACCAGTGCACTGAGATCCTATAAAACTCGAAGGAAGCATTCTGGATAAGCCTGCGGAGGTGGCGAACATGTTTTTATGCTTGTCATCCATTGTTTCTCATTTTCCGCACCCTTATACAGTATCAAAATCAGAAGAATTTACCGTATAAAGATTACCGTGTCCACCAGTGCACTGAGATCCTACAAAACTCGAAGGAAGCATTCTGGATAAGCCTGCGGAGGTGGCGAACATGTTTTTATGCTTGTCATCCATTGTTTCTCATTTTCCGCACCCTTATACAGTATCAAAATCAGAATAATATACCGTATAAAGATTACCGTGTGCACCAGTGCACTGAGATCCTATAAAACTCGAAGGAAGCTTTCTGAATAAGCCTGCGGAGGTGGCGAACATGTTTTTATGTTTGTCATCCATTGTTCCTCACTCTCCGCACACTTATTGAGTAACAAAATCAGAATAATATACCGTATAAAGATTACCGTGTGCACCAGTGCACTGAGATCCTACAAAACTCGAAGGAAGCATTCTGAATAAGCCTGCGGAGGTGGCGATCTTGTTTTTATGCTTGTCATCAATTGTTTCTCACTCTCCGCATACTTATTGAGTAACAAAACAAAAGAATATACCGTATAAAGATTACCGTGTGCACCAGTGCACTGAGATCCTACAAAACTCGAAGGAAGCATTCTGAATAAGCCTGCGGAGGTGGCGAACATGTTTTTATGCTTGTCATCCATTGTTTCTCACTCTCCGCACACTTATTGAGTAACAAAATCAGAATAATATACCGTATAAAGATTACCGTGTCCACCAGTGCACTGAGATCCTATAAAACTCGAAGGAAGCTTTCTGGATAAGCCTGCGGAGGTGGCGAACATGTTTTTATGCTTGTCATCCATTGTTTCTCACTCTCCGCACACTTATTGAGTAACAAAATCAGAATAATATACCGTATAAAGATTACCGTGTCCACCAGTGCACTGAGATCCTATAAAACTCGAAGGAAGCTTTCTGGATAAGCCTGCGGAGGTGGCGAACATGTTTTTATGCTTGTCATCCATTGTTTCTCACTCTCCGCACACTTATTGAGTAACAAAATCAGAATAATATACCGTATAAAGATTACCGTGTCCACCAGTGCACTGAGATCCTATAAAACTCGAAGGAAGCATTCTGAATAAGCCTGCGGAGGTGGCGATCTTGTTTTTATGCTTGTCATCCATTGTTTCTCACTCTCCGCATACTTATTGAGTAACAAAACAAAAGAATATACCGTATAAAGATTACCGTGTCCACCAGTGCACTGAGATCCTATAAAACTCGAAGGAAGCATTCTGAATAAGCCTGCGGAGGTGGCGATCTTGTTTTTATGCTTGTCATCAATTGTTTCTCACTCTCCGCATACTTATTGAGTAACAAAACAAAAGAATATACCGTATAAAGATTACCGTGTCCACCAGTGCACTGAGATCCTACAAAACTCGAAGGAAGCATTCTGAATAAGCCTGCGGAGGTGGCGATCTTGTTTTTATGCTTGTCATCCATTGTTTCTCACTCTCCGCACACTTATTGAGTAACAAAATCAGAATAATATACCGTATAAAGATTACCGTGTCCACCAGTGCACTGAGATCCTACAAAACTCGAAGGAAGCTTTCTGAATAAGCCTGCGGAGGTGGCGAACATGTTTTTATGCTTGTCATCCATTGTTTCTCACTCTCCGCACACTTATTTAGTAACAAAATCAGAATAATATACCGTATAAAGATTACCGTGTGCACCAGTGCACTGAGATCCTATAAAACTCGAAGGAAGCATTCTGAATAAGCCTGCGGAGGTGGCGATCTTGTTTTTATGCTTGTCATCCATTGTTTCTCACTCTCCGCACACTTATTTAGTAACAAAATCAGAATAATATACCGTATAAAGATTACCGTGTGCACCAGTGCACTGAGATCCTATAAAACTCGAAGGAAGCATTCTGAATAAGCCTGCGGAGGTGGCGATCTTGTTTTTATGCTTGTCATCCATTGTTTCTCACTCTCCGCACACTTATTTAGTAACAAAATCAGAATAATATACCGTATAAAGATTACCGTGTGCACCAGTGCACTGAGATCCTATAAAACTCGAAGGAAGCTTTCTGAATAAGCCTGCGGAGGTGGCGAACATGTTTTTATGCTTGTCATCCATTGTTTCTCACTCTCCGCACACTTATTTAGTAACAAAATCAGAATAATATACCGTATAAAGATTACCGTGTGCACCAGTGCACTGAGATCCTATAAAACTCGAAGGAAGCTTTCTGAATAAGCCTGCGGAGGTGGCGAACATGTTTTTATGCTTGTCATCCATTGTTTCTCACTCTCCGCACACTTATTTAGTAACAAAATCAGAATAATATACCGTATAAAGATTACCGTGTGCACCAGTGCACTGAGATCCTATAAAACTCGAAGGAAGCTTTCTGAATAAGCCTGCGGAGGTGGCGAACATGTTTTTATGCTTGTCATCCATTGTTTCTCACTCTCCGCACACTTATTAAGTAACAAAATCAGAATAATATACCGTATAAAGATTACCGTGTGCACCAGTGCACTGAGATCCTACAAAACTCGAAGGAAGCATTCTGAATAAGCCTGCGGAGGTGGCGATCTTGTTTTTATGCTTGTCAACAATTGCTTCTCACACACCGCACACTTATTGAGTAACAAAACAAAAGAATATACCGTAAAAAGATTACCGTGTGCACCAGTGCACTGAGATCCTACAAAACTCGAAGGAAGCATTCTGAATAAGCCTGCGGAGGTGGCGATCTTGTTTTTATGCTTGTCAACAATTGCTTCTCACACACCGCACACTTATTGAGTAACAAAACAAAAGAATATACCGTAGAAAGATTACCGTGTGCACCAGTGCACTGAGATCCTACAAAACTCGAAGGAAGCATTCTGAATAAGCCTGCGGAGGTGGCGAACATGTTTTTATGCTTGTCATCCATTGTTTCTCACTCTCCGCACACTTATTAAGTAACAAAATCAGAATAATATACCGTATAAAGATCACCGTGTGCACCAGTGCACTGAGATCCTACAAAACTCGAAGGAAGCTTTCTGAATAAGCCTGCGGAGGTGGCGAACATGTTTTTATGCTTGTCATCCATTGTTTCTCACTCTCCGCACACTTATTAAGTAACAAAATCAGAATAATATACCGTATAAAGATTACCGTGTGCACCAGTGCACTGAGATCCTACAAAACTCGAAGGAAGCATTCTGAATAAGCCTGCGGAGGTGGCGATCTTGTTTTTATGCTTGTCAACAATTGCTTCTCACACACCGCACACTTATTGAGTAACAAAACAAAAGAATATACCGTAGAAAGATTACCGTGTGCACCAGTGCACTGAGATCCTACAAAACTCGAAGGAAGCATTCTGAATAAGCCTGCGGAGGTGGCGAACATGTTTTTATGCTTGTCATCCATTGTTTCTCACTCTCCGCACACTTATTAAGTAACAAAATCAGAATAATATACCGTATAAAGATTACCGTGTGCACCAGTGCACTGAGATCCTACAAAACTCGAAGGAAGCATTCTGAATAAGCCTGCGGAGGTGGCGATCATGTTTTTATGCTTGTCATCCATTGTTTCTCATTTTCCGCACCCTTATACAGTATCAAAATCAGAATAATATACCGTATAAAGATTACCGTGTGCACCAGTGCACTGAGATCCTACAAAACTCGAAATAAGCATTCTGAATAAGCCTGCGGAGGTGGCGATCTTGTTTTTATGCTTGTCATCAATTGTTTCTCACTCTCCGCACACTTATTGAGTAACAAAATCAGAATAATATACCGTATAAAGATTACCGTGTCCACCAGTGCACTGAGATCCTACAAAACTCGAAGGAAGCATTCTGAATAAGCCTGCGGAGGTGGCGATCTTGTTTTTATGCTTGTCATCCATTGTTTCTCACTCTCCGCACACTTATTGAGTAACAAAATCAGAATAATATACCGTATAAAGATTACCGTGTCCACCAGTGCACTGAGATCCTATAAAACTCGAAGGAAGCATTCTGAATAAGCCTGCGGAGGTGGCGAACATGTTTTTATGCTTGTCATCCATTGTTTCTCACTCTCCGCACACTTATTGAGTAACAAAACAAAAGAATATACCGTATAAAGATTACCGTGTCCACCAGTGCACTGAGATCCTATAAAACTCGAAGGAAGCATTCTGAATAAGCCTGCGGAGGTGGCGAACATGTTTTTATGCTTGTCATCCATTGTTTCTCACTCTCCGCACACTTATTGAGTAACAAAATCAGAATAATATACCGTATAAAGATTACCGTGTCCACCAGTGCACTGAGATCCTATAAAACTCGAAGGAAGCATTCTGGATAAGCCTGCGGAGGTGGCGATCTTGTTTTTATGCTTGTCATCCATTGTTTCTCACTCTCCGCACACTTATTGAGTAACAAAATCAGAATAATATACCGTATAAAGATTACCGTGTCCACCAGTGCACTGAGATCCTATAAAACTCGAAGGAAGCATTCTGGATAAGCCTGCGGAGGTGGCGAACATGTTTTTATGCTTGTCATCCATTGTTTCTCACTCTCCGCACACTTATTGAGTAACAAAATCAGAATAATATACCGTATAAAGATTACCGTGTCCACCAGTGCACTGAGATCCTATAAAACTCGAAGGAAGCATTCTGGATAAGCCTGCGGAGGTGGCGATCTTGTTTTTATGCTTGTCATCCATTGTTTCTCACTCTCCGCACACTTATTGAGTAACAAAATCAGAATAATATACCGTATAAAGATTACCGTGTCCACCAGTGCACTGAGATCCTATAAAACTCGAAGGAAGCATTCTGGATAAGCCTGCGGAGGTGGCGAACATGTTTTTATGCTTGTCATCCATTGTTTCTCACTCTCCGCACACTTATTGAGTAACAAAATCAGAATAATATACCGTATAAAGATTACCGTGTCCACCAGTGCACTGAGATCCTATAAAACTCGAAGGAAGCATTCTGAATAAGCCTGCGGAGGTGGCGATCATGTTTTTATGCTTGTCATCCATTGTTTCTCACTCTCCGCATACTTATTGAGTAACAAAATCAGAATAATATACCGTATAAAGACTACCGTGTCCACCAGTGCACTGAGATCCTATAAAACTCGAAGGAAGCATTCTGGATAAGCCTGCGGAGGTGGCGAACATGTTTTTATGCTTGTCATCCATTGTTTCTCACTCTCCGCACACTTATTGAGTAACAAAATCAGAATAATATACCGTATAAAGATTACCGTGTCCACCAGTGCACTGAGATCCTACAAAACTCGAAGGAAGCATTCTGAATAAGCCTGCGGAGGTGGCGAACATGTTTTTATGCTTGTCATCCATTGTTTCTCACTCTCCGCACACTTATTGAGTAACAAAACAAAAGAATATACCGTATAAAGATTACCGTGTCCACCAGTGCACTGAGATCCTATAAAACTCGAAGGAAGCATTCTGAATAAGCCTGCGGAGGTGGCGATCATGTTTTTATGCTTGTCATCCATTGTTTCTCATTTTCCGCACCCTTATACAGTATCAAAATCAGAATAATATACCGTATAAAGATTACCGTGTGCACCAGTGCACTGAGATCCTACAAAACTCGAAATAAGCATTCTGAATAAGCCTGCGGAGGTGGCGATCTTGTTTTTATGCTTGTCATCAATTGTTTCTCACTCTCCGCACACTTATTGAGTAACAAAATCAGAATAATATACCGTATAAAGATTACCGTGTCCACCAGTGCACTGAGATCCTACAAAACTCGAAGGAAGCATTCTGAATAAGCCTGCGGAGGTGGCGAACATGTTTTTATGCTTGTCATCCATTGTTTCTCACTCTCCGCACACTTATTGAGTAACAAAATCAGAATAATACACCGTATAAAGATTACCGTGTGCACCAGTGCACTGAGATCCTATAAAACTCGAAGGAAGCATTCTGGATAAGCCTGCGGAGGTGGCGATCTTGTTTTTATGCTTGTCATCCATTGTTTCTCACTCTCCGCATACTTATTGAGTAACAAAATCAGAATAATATACCGTATAAAGATTACCGTGTCCACCAGTGCACTGAGATCCTATAAAACTCGAAGGAAGCATTCTGAATAAGCCTGCGGAGGTGGCGAACATGTTTTTATGCTTGTCATCCATTGTTTCTCACTCTCCGCATACTTATTGAGTAACAAAATCAGAATAATACACCGTATAAAGATTACCGTGTGCACCAGTGCACTGAGATCCTATAAAACTCGAAGGAAGCATTCTGAATAAGCCTGCGGAGGTGGCGATCTTGTTTTTATGCTTGTCATCCATTGTTTCTCACTCTCCGCATACTTATTGAGTAACAAAATCAGAATAATATACCGTATAAAGATTACCGTGTCCACCAGTGCACTGAGATCCTATAAAACTCGAAGGAAGCATTCTGAATAAGCCTGCGGAGGTGGCGAACATGTTTTTATGCTTGTCATCCATTGTTTCTCACTCTCCGCACACTTATTGAGTAACAAAATCAGAATAATACACCGTATAAAGATTACCGTGTGCACCAGTGCACTGAGATCCTATAAAACTCGAAGGAAGCATTCTGAATAAGCCTGCGGAGGTGGCGATCTTGTTTTTATGCTTGTCATCCATTGTTTCTCACTCTCCGCATACTTATTGAGTAACAAAATCAGAATAATATACCGTATAAAGATTACCGTGTCCACCAGTGCACTGAGATCCTATAAAACTCGAAGGAAGCATTCTGGATAAGCCTGCGGAGGTGGCGAACATGTTTTTATGCTTGTCATCCATTGTTTCTCACTCTCCGCACACTTATTGAGTAACAAAATCAGAATAATATACCGTATAAAGATTACCGTGTCCACCAGTGCACTGAGATCCTATAAAACTCGAAGGAAGCATTCTGGATAAGCCTGCGGAGGTGGCGAACATGTTTTTATGCTTGTCATCCATTGTTTCTCACTCTCCGCACACTTATTGAGTAACAAAATCAGAATAATATACCGTATAAAGATTACCGTGTCCACCAGTGCACTGAGATCCTATAAAACTCGAAGGAAGCATTCTGGATAAGCCTGCGGAGGTGGCGAACATGTTTTTATGCTTGTCATCCATTGTTTCTCACTCTCCGCATACTTATTGAGTAACAAAATCAGAATAATATACCGTATAAAGATTACCGTGTCCACCAGTGCACTGAGATCCTATAAAACTCGAAGGAAGCATTCTGGATAAGCCTGCGGAGGTGGCGAACATGTTTTTATGCTTGTCATCCATTGTTTCTCACTCTCCGCACACTTATTGAGTAACAAAATCAGAATAATATACCGTATAAAGATTACCGTGTCCACCAGTGCACTGAGATCCTATAAAACTCGAAGGAAGCATTCTGGATAAGCCTGCGGAGGTGGCGAACATGTTTTTATGCTTGTCATCCATTGTTTCTCACTCTCCGCATACTTATTGAGTAACAAAATCAGAATAATATACCGTATAAAGATTACCGTGTCCACCAGTGCACTGAGATCCTATAAAACTCGAAGGAAGCATTCTGGATAAGCCTGCGGAGGTGGCGAACATGTTTTTATGCTTGTCATCCATTGTTTCTCACTCTCCGCACACTTATTGAGTAACAAAATCAGAATAATATACCGTATAAAGATTACCGTGTCCACCAGTGCACTGAGATCCTATAAAACTCGAAGGAAGCATTCTGGATAAGCCTGCGGAGGTGGCGAACATGTTTTTATGCTTGTCATCCATTGTTTCTCACTCTCCGCATACTTATTGAGTAACAAAATCAGAATAATATACCGTATAAAGATTACCGTGTCCACCAGTGCACTGAGATCCTATAAAACTCGAAGGAAGCATTCTGGATAAGCCTGCGGAGGTGGCGAACATGTTTTTATGCTTGTCATCCATTGTTTCTCACTCTCCGCACACTTATTGAGTAACAAAATCAGAATAATATACCGTATAAAGATTACCGTGTGCACCAGTGCACTGAGATCCTATAAAACTCGAAGGAAGCATTCTGAATAAGCCTGCGGAGGTGGCGATCTTGTTTTTATGCTTGTCATCAATTGCTTCTCACACACCGCACACTTATTGAGTAACAAAACAAAAGAATATACCGTAAAAAGATTACCGTGTGCACCAGTGCACTGAGATCCTATAAAACTCGAAGGAAGCATTCTGAATAAGCCTGCGGAGGTGGCGATCTTGTTTTTATGCTTGTCAACAATTGCTTCTCACACACCGCACACTTATTGAGTAACAAAACAAAAGAATATACCGTAAAAAGATTACCGTGTGCACCAGTGCACTGAGATCCTACCAAACTCGAAGGAAGCTTTCTGAATAAGCCTGCGGAGGTGGCGATCATGTTTTTATGCTTGTCAACAATTGCTTCTCACACACCGCACACTTATTGAGTAACAAAACAAAAGAATATACCGTAGAAAGATTACCGTGTGCACCAGTGCACTGAGATCCTACAAAACTCGAAGGAAGCATTCTGAATAAGCCTGCGGAGGTGGCGATCTTGTTTTTATGCTTGTCAACAATTGCTTCTCACACACCGCACACCTATAAAGCAACAAAATCAGAAGAATATACCGTAATATGATTACCGTGTCTCCCAGTGCATTCAGATCGTATAAAACTCGAAGGACACAATCCGCGCTCTTATAAAGTAACAAGATCAGAAGAATATACCGTAATAAGAAATATGCACAATAGTTCGGCATGGTTGGGCTAAGGGTAATTGTTTTTTTTTATTTACAAGACGAAATACGTGACTATTTGAGACAACAACAATTCAATCACACATCAGAGCAACTCGAGGAATGTACGAGGGAATTCAATTCGATGGACGTGACGATGTCGTTGGAGATGCACATAATCCAGACATATATTAATATATATTGTTTTTTGTAAACCTATATCTTGTCTCTAAATCAAAGTATAATACTCTGTTGTCTCCCACTTTGCACTTTTATACCTCATGTATCTGTCACTTGATTCGAAAAAGAAGAAGCGAGAGAGAACTACTGTCCTGTCTACAAGTTTCATTTTGGCGGGAAACAACAGACTCAATTTTTTCAAGTTTCCCTCTGTCCTCCAGCTGAAGGGCGGTATTTTATGAGCCCACCAGATGCAATTGATGCCGATCAAAAAAGATGCTGTCTGTTGCGGCTCATTCCTTTGCTTGTCACCCTCTCACACCACGAAACAGATATCATAGTCGGGTCACCCCTTTTTATCCACCATTCGATGTGTCATTCTCCTTCCTCCTACCTCAACCATCCCCTCTTTTTCCTCAAGACACCACAACCTCCTTCCGCTGTTCCCCCATATTTTCTTTGTTTCTTTTTTCTATGATTTCTGAGAAATATTCGTTTGATCTACCTCTATCATATCATACCACTATCTATATTGTTCTCGAATCTACCATATAATGTTGTTATACCTCATTATTCTGTTCCTTATCCTCTCTATCATATCTCTTTTTCCTTATCAATAAAATAAAGGATATGAAAAAAGATACCGTATTGACTTGATAATGTATGAACTCCACCCAAGAACTATCTTATCTATACTGTCATGTGTGATTCTTTCCCCCCCCCCCTATTCGTTTCCCCTCTTTTTATTTCCTCTTAACAACCAATTTTCCCCCAAACTCACCTTTGTTTTCCTATTTTGTTCACCCATTTCACATCAACTAATAATTATCAATCATTTTGCAGGGTATTACTGTCTCCCTTGTGGAACTGGACCTTCTTGTCAGTTATAATGAACGAATACACAACGATCCAAGAGAATTCGACACCAATTTCACGATGGGACAGAAAAGAAAACAACCGGAAACCGAGATTGGCATTATAAATGGATTACCTAAAAATATCAAATTTTATCCGGACTCGCAAAACTGGGGGTCCTCTTCTTTGATTAAATTGGACTCGGTTCCACAATCGTTGGTATGTAGCTCTTTTTTTCAGGGAAAAACAGTGAGTACTTCAGATTTCAATCGACGTATTTCCATTCAATGTTTTTCGGCGGCTTTCGGGAATAAAAGAGATCACGATCAATGACGTGAAACATCAAGAATTTCATGATTTTTTAACACCAATTATCCAACAAAGCGGCACAACTTCCATGAATAAAGCGAATACAGCGATGCGATGCTGATAATGAATATTATATCAGTAAATCGGCAGGTTATTTTTTGTTTTTTTTTCGTGGAAAACGTTGAAAATTGTAGATCTTGGGACAGCAGTCGGACTTTTTTTAGAAGACTTTTTTATGTCAATCTGGTAGAAAAATGCGAGGAAAAAATTGAAGGATGTGTTGAGTTTTTACACCTGATGTATCAATGTAGCGGGGAGATCACAGGTAATATTTTTTTGAATGTCAGCATTAATCATTTTACACTTCCAGAAAACAACGTATACACAATCCTTGTTCTTGCTGCTCGCTACGGTGGTTCCCGCATAACTCAACTATGTGAAATGTTCCTCATTTCGAGCAATCAAGTGGAGCGTTGGGAAAAACTGAAATATGCGCAAAAGTTCGGCATGGTTGGGCTAATGGTAATTGTTTTCTTTATTTACAAGACAAAATACGTGACTATTTGAGACAACAACAATTCAACATTAGAGCAACTCGAGAAATGTACTAAGGAATTCAATTCGATGGACGCAACGACGTCGTTTGCAATGTTCAAAAAATCAATTGGTATTGGAAAGAAACTATCTGTTCCAGCTTTTCCAGCTCCTCCAGCTAATTGATTATAACACATGAGTTTTGTGCTTTTTCACTATATTGTTATAAACTATTGTCATCTTGTTTGTTTTTTTCAACAAAAGTTCTCCTTCAACAATTTCACATTAGATAAGTTATATGCCCTCCCCCTTCGCACTTTTCCACCTCTTGTACCTGTCACTTGATTCGAAAAAGAAGAAGCGAGAGAGTATGTGAAAACTTCTCTCCTGTCTACAATCTGTATTTTGGCGGGAAACAACAGACTCGATTTCTTTTCAAGTTTCCTGCTGTCCTCCAGCTCTGGTGCGGTATTTTATGAGCCCACCAGATGCAACTCATGCCGATCAAATTGGAGGTTGTCTGTTGCGGCTCATTCCTTTACGTGTCACCCTCTCACACCATGAAACCGACACCATTGTCGGGCCACATTCGCCCAGACACATTTTCGTCATGTCCTTTCTCCCTTCCTCCTTCCTAACTATCCACCTCTTTGTCTCTCAAACAGATGGACACCACGAGTTCTTTCCACCATTCTCCTCCTGTTGCTTTGTTTCTTTCTTCTACTTTTTTTTTGATTTCTAAACAATATTATTTTGACCTTTTTCTACAAACTCACACCACTCTCTATATTGTTCTCGTATATACTTATATACACCATGAAACAGATACCATAGTCGGGTCACCCTTTTCATCCACCATTCGGTGTGTCATTCCCCTACCTCCTATCCCAACCATCCCCTCTTTTCTCTCAAGACACCACGTACTCCTTCCACTTTGTTCCTCCTATTTTTTTCTTTCAGTTTGACAATATTTTTCTTCTCTACCTCCTGAAAGTCCTACCACTCTCTGTATCAATTCAAATATACTGTATCTAACATATTATGTTGTTATCCCTCATTATTCCTTATCCTTATCCTCTCTATCATATCCCCCTATATCCTTATCAAGTATCATTTCCAGGTGTAATCTGATTCCTTTATGGATCTAAAACCGTCTTATCAGTTATTATGAACGAATGAAAATGATCAAAAAATGGCGATTTTTCTGTTGGACAAAAGAGGTAAGTATATAGTGTTTTTACAATATTATATAAGTAATTACTCTGATTGGTGAGCTACAGTATACTACAGTAACCCATAAATACTGTAGTTTATTCTATAGTACTGGGTACTCCAGTTTACTGTAGATTACTGAATAGTGTAGTGTACTATATATGAAACACTTGACAAATCGACGATTGCAGCGCCAACGCCTCCTGGACATGTTGGGAAATGGTGGAGCTGCTAGCGAATTATACAGCTGACATGATAACAAGAAAAGACGAAATGCGGAGATGATACATGGTTTGGAATTGTTCGCCCAACATTCATTTCCCATGATAACACGGTTGAGCAACTCAACAAACCATAAATTGGATAGGATACGTCTATGAGGATGTGCTGGATTTGGAAACCAACATTACGAAAGTTTGGTATGATATTTGTGACTCTCAAAAGAGAGTTGAAAATTGTATTTCAGGGGTGGAACTGTATCAAACCAATCGTTTCAAAGAAGTTTCAAGATAGTCCAAAACTGGTTACCGCGTCGTTGATGGTATACCGAAACAATGAGATGCTAACAGAAGATGACGTGCCTGACCTTCATCAAAAATCATGCGATCCGACTGATACGATTGTGATGCACTTTCGACTATTATCGCATCTTTATCACCTTCTTTTTTTTCGGTTCATCGTAAAATTGTTTCTTTTCAAAATCATAATTTGTTTGTTGACTGATTCCTTTTGTTTTCTACAATAAACCTTGGTTTCCCGCACTCTTTGTCCACTCTGTATCTATCATTCGATTTGAAAAAAAGAAACGAGAGAGTATGTGAATACTTCTGACCTGTCTACAAATTGTATTTTGGCGGGAAACACCAGACTCAATTTCTTTTCAAATTTCCCGCTGTTCTCCAGCTGTGAAGCGGTATTTTATGAGCCCATCAGATATTAATCATGCCGATCGAAAAGAAGGTTGTCTGTTGCGGCTCATTCCTTTACATGTCCCCTCCCACACCATGAAACCGACACCAGTGTCGGGTCATCTCCGCCCAGACACCTCTTCGTCATGTCCTTCCTCCTTTCCTCCTCCCTAACAATCTTCCCTCTTTTTCCCCACACAGAGTGATACCACGAGTTCCTTTCTTCTTTCCCATTTTTCTTAGTTGTTGTAAATTCCTAACTCAAGAATCGAATGCATATGGTATCCAGGATTTTTATGACGTCGCACATCTTCGAGTCTATAAAATTATGATAAAGTTATAACCGAAGCAGAAAGATAATGTCTCAACCGACTGATCTCTATCAATAAATTTCTTCCCATTTTGCACTTTTCATTGGATATTCCTTTTCTTTTGTCTTTTAGTGCACCATACGACTCCACCAGATGTTGTTCATGAAGATCAAAATTTATATTATCTGGTGCGGCTAATTTCTTTACTTGTCATGATCTCAATACACCGCGAAAAACTACGCACCGCCTGCAAAATGACTTCTATGTTTTCTTTGCCCCTTTTTCATATAGTATGCCCTTTCGTTAGTTGGCATCGCGCCAGGGTACCATTCCGTGGGCAGTGGTCCTCTTATTGATTGCGTCATCCACCCTCCTCAATTCAAACTATTTCTCATTCTCCCTCCAACAGATAGAAACTACGAGTTCTTTTGTTCATGACAATCATCTATTCTCATTTGTTTCCACTTCCAGAATATCACACCACTCTCCGTATCATTTCGAATATACTTATCTAACATACTATGTTGTAATACCTCATTATTCCTTATCCTTATCCTCTCTATCATATCCCCCTATTTCCTTATCAATTATCATTTCCAGGTGTAATCTGATTCCCTTGTGGATCTAAACCTATTTATCAGTTATAATGAACGAATGACGACAATCAAAAATGGATATTTTTCTGCCCAACCAAAGGAAGGAGTAAGTGGAAAACTTTCTTTTTCATTTTCAGTGTTTTTGTGCTCCGTTGAGCTATAGAAAATCACTAGACTTACTTTTGCTCGGAAATTTTCGTAAGATTGATTGGAAAAAAGGCAAAAAAAAACCAATCACCTTTCAAAAAATTCAAAAAAAAAAAACGCATGATTCCTAGGTATACAAAATCAACAAATCAACTCAACATGGTTGTTGATATGATTCCAAGGGACATTCAAATCATTGAAAAAAAATATTCTTTTGGTAAGCTTTAGTATGTAAGACGAATATACATATTTAAATTTTGAGATTTCTGATGACCGACAAATTGGAAACATTACCAGGAACAATAATGATTTGCACCTTCTCACATTCAAGGAGTTCGAAGTTGTATCCTGTGTATCAGGGCAATGGAATATGTAAGTTGATTTTTCTGTGATCAAAAGGTGAATGAATAGTTACAGATGGCACAAAGAATTGTATGACCATGATATTGTCGTGAAATGGAGTAAAAAGGTATTACAATTTATTTGTACAGCTATATTATTTTTTTCAGGTTTTGTATGAATATGTCAGTTATTCAATGTAAAATCAATTCATTGTTGGCTCGAGGAATCGGAAAAAATTGATAATACGAAGTCAAATTCGTTCGTTCAATAAATATTTCAATGAATACTTCGGAAAATTTTCTCTCAAACATCATTACCAAGAATAATTTATTCCAAACCAAAAAAAAATCTCAAAGCCAAATTAAAGCCGTGCAATAAAATAATCACATTAAAAACACAAAAACAACCCAGTTATAAATTATCAATTGCTCATCACATTTTGTACAATTTCATCCAAATTGCTTGTGAATGCTTCGAATGCGAATACTTGGTTCACCCATATTGGTCCCTGAAAAAAAAACAAGGAAATTATTTTTGAAACATATTTCGTTGTGAAATTGTTTCCCAGATAAAAGATGATCTTGAAATTAAAGTTTTGAACTGAAAATCTTCCAGGTCTCGTAGCGAAAACATTACTCAAGGATTACTGTATTTTTTGTTTCAAGGTACCTTTAATTTACTATCATGGATATATCTTGAAGGTCAGGAAGCGAAAGATTACTGTAGTGTCTTCGCCTCGAGACCCATTTTTCCTAACTTCTTGAATTCTGCACTTCTATTCGAAACGATAATTTCAGGTCCCAAAGCAAATAAGGTGTACAGGGTTACAGCAGCTGAGTTTTCGCTTCGAGACCCATATCTCTAAATTTGCTATTTTTTTTAATTCTCTATGCATCACTTTTTCCGGGTTTCGAAGCGAAGATTCAAAGATCTTACTGTATTCGTTGTGAGACTAGTTTTTCCAAGTTTTAAGACAGGTCTCGAAGCGGAAAAGGGTTACTGTAGTAGTGTCTTCGTGCCGAAATCCGAAGTACAACTTTTGTCTGAGTACTGTAGCTACCCAACTTTTCGGTTCAACATTCATTAGCTCTCCCACTATCACAACTGTTTTGGGTTACTGTAATCCCACTTTTCTACTTGAAAGACTCATATTTAAAAAAAATCTCAAAGCGAAAAGTATACTGTACTGTAGTTAGATTACTGTAGACATTCACGTTTCGCTTCGAAACCCATTAGCGCTCACAACTAACTTTCAAGGCCCAACCACTTCCAATCAACTAACCTGTTCCGACATCTCTCTCCACTTCTCCTCATTCCTCATCAATTCCATCATTCTCTTGGCAAACTCAACATCCGTCTGTTCCACCAAATATCCCGTTTCGCCATGTTTCACCGATTCACACGGTCCACCACTTTTGACGGCAATCACCGGTGCACCCAAATACATTGCTTCGACTGGCACAATACCGAAATGCTCACGATCCGGTGTGTAGAGAATTGCGCGACTACGACGGATTAGGTTGACTTTTTGCTCGTCGGCTGCAAAAATTTTTAGTGAGTTCGATGGAAAATAGCTCAATAAAAATGTGATTTTTCCTGAAAAATGCTCATTTTCTACGAAATTATATAAACTTTTCAGTTTCAAAATTTTCTTTTTGTTATTTTCTCACTGATCGCCTAGTTTTATAATATTTATTTATGAAAAGTAGTGGATCTTGCGTTTTTAATCGAAATTTTCACCCCACAAACCAAGAAATTCAGTTTCAACATGTAAATTTCTCTCGAAATTGCTCAAAAAACCTCGATGGTCTCCGTGTTCCACTTTGCCATTTTAAAAATTTACAAAACCAACAAAAAATTGGGTTTTTGTGTTTTTTTCCCAAAAAATCTCTTATTTTAGTATTACAAGGAAGCTTAGCTTTGATACACTTTTTTCAAACTATCAAAAATTCTAAGTTTCAAAAAGTTATAATCAATATTTTTTTATTCAGTTTACTGTTTTCTCAATCAACTTTGCAAGTTTCATTTTCAAATTAATGAGAAATCTTTTTTTTTTTAATTTGTATAGAAAGTTTGCTGAAAAAGCTTATCTTTTCAGTTCAAACTCATAAATTTCTCGTAAAAGATTCCAAAAACTTTTGCCAACTCAAAATATCTTTTCCGAATGGTGCATTTCGACAGATAGTAGATTTGGAACTCTTCTAAAATCGAGGACCGAAAGACTTTTTTTAGAAGAGTGAAGTTGATTTTTCATATTTTTCAGTTTCAACAGTTCACTTTTATCTTTCTCTACTATAAATTGAAAAAACAGTTATTCCTGTTTCCCGCGTTTTCGATCAACAATTTCAGTTTCATCGTATCAATTTCTTATGAAAAGTTTCAAAATTCTTTGATAAATATGCTGTTCGACCGTTAAAAGCTCATAAATAACAATTGAAATTCAAAAATCAACTGAAATAAACTTTTAACGACCATTTATGTGATTTTCTTCTGATTTTTCGAAACTTTTTCGAAACTCATCGTACTACCGTTATATTTTGTCTTCAACATATTTTGAGAACTTGTGAAACAGAAAATTCTCTTCTTTTTTTCAAAAAAAAAAAACTCACATGGTGATTTCATAAATGTGACATTATGTGTATCCAATTGAATATCATCCAAATGTTGTTCCAATTCCTCGAAGTACTCGATATTCTCTCGATTCTTCTTATCATATCCACCAGCAATCACCAAATGGCATTTTTTGAATTCATCCGATGATACATTTCGTTTCAGTTCGGCTGAAAATTGAGGATATATAGTTTTTTTTGTTGCTAAAATTCATGTTCTAAACTGATAAAGCCATACTTTTTTTTTAATGAAATAATGATTTTCAGCCCATTTTTCAGGTTATGCCTTATTTTAAAACACTTTTTCAAATGAATGAAAGCTAAAATTGTCATGTTTCAATCAAAATTTGAGCGATTTCCTCAATTTTTCTCAGTTTCTAATTTTCTTTTCAACACAAAATATTCAAAAAATGTCGATTATGAGATACCCATTCATCGCCAACTTTTGGTTCAAATAACTTCGTTCCACTATTTTTCTACTTATTATCTTTTCCACACTAAAAACCTATGAATAAAGGTTAAAATTGCCGTATTTTGCCTATTTTCTCAATTTTTCTCAGTTTCAACATGTAAATTTCTCACGAAATTTTTCAAAAGTCGTTGATGGTGTCCCTATTCGTCGTTTGCCGTTGCCTCGTTGCCGTTTGAAAATTCAAAAAAACTTCAAGCAATAGTTTTTCAAAACTTGCTTTTGTATTTCAAGAAAAAGTATTTTTGATACACTTTTTCGAAAATTCTCAGTTTCAAAATGTTATTATTCATCTCCTTATGGCATGTTTTTCAGTACCAAGTCCTAATTTAAAGTTTCGAAAATATTTGAGTGCTTCAACACACCCTTCAGAATTATTCATTCGAACAGATAGGTAATTTTTTTCATATTCTCAAGTTTCAACTGTTCATTGTCATCTATTTCTACCATAAATTGAAATTTATTCTCTTTTGATTAGTAAAATGCTCTATTTTCTCAATTTTTTTTCGGTTTCCAACAACTTTATATTCAACAGACGATAAATCACAATAGTCAAGTAACGATTTTGTTATTTTTTTAAAACAATTTTTTGAAATTTTAAACATAACTTCTTTGAGTTAAATTTTTTACAGTTTCCAGAATTTGTGATGAAAAATATTCCGAATTTGTGATGTTATCTCAGAATCTGTGATAAAAAATACTTCAGTTGTTTTTCTTGAAAATGCTATACATTTCAATCACCACACGCATCCAGCGGCAATGCAACCGGAACTTGGAGTTGCTTTTTCAATAAATGTTCTCGGTTCAAATGGCGATTTTTCACACTTTTATGGAAAAATAGACGCAAAATATTCCGTTTTTGATCAGAGTATCTCTTATTTCAGCCATTTATACGATTTTTCACAGTTTTAAATGTTTTTGATAACAAATATCTTTCTTTTCAATTATTTTTTATTTACAATACTATAAAACCAACTAACCAAACGCATCCAACGCCAATTTGACATTTTTCTTCCGCTCAAATCGATTCAATGATGTATATACATATTGTGCAGTCGTCGGTACTCCATCTAATTCACATCTTTCGATCGAATCGAAATATTCCGTATTGAGTGATGGATACAATACAACCAATTTCCTTTGTTTCAATGATTCGAATGTGTCATGTACAATTGATTCGGTGAATTTACTATTCACACAGATCACATCTGCCAGTCCTGTTGTGTATTCCTCGATTGCGTCGATCACTTTTCTGCAAGAAAATGTGGTTTCAACAAAATTTGAAATTTATGCTTCATAATAATATTATTCGTTGAACTATCCGGATTTTGCACCGAAAAATCATCCTTTTTGACTCCAAACTAACGGAAAATGAAAAACTCAAAACAAAAAGTCTCAGTTTCGAATATAGCTAAAACTTTTGCTTTTAATTTGAGTTTTGTTTACTCATTCCCAATTTGTTTATGATTATACAACACAACTTTGACAAACGCCTTCATTTTTAGAGAAATTTAAAGAAAACTGTTTGGTTTTTCGGTTTCAGAAAAGCTCACTGCTGCTCTCGGGCGGTTTTTGAAGCATATACTTTATCAACTCAGGTTCTCCTCGCTGTTTTCAATTTTTTTTAAACTTTCACTGTTTCAAACATTTCCAAAGACTGGAGCCTACTTATAAAAACTAGTGTACCTTTCTTTCCGGTCGTTTTCTAAAAAACAAATCCTTGAAATATCTAGATGTGGTTTTTCGTCAACAAATTATAAGTTTCTAGACATTTCAGTTTCAAAAGTTGTCAAACTACTGTCTGTAGTTGTTCATCGAATTCGGTACGGATGTTCGATGGACTTCAGAAATACTCGTATGGTCTTTGTCTTTATTAAAGTGTTTCAACAGTGTGGAATCTGTTTGAATTGTACAAAAAGGTTCTGTGTGGGAAAGTATTACAGATTCAGCTTTTTCGGGTCTCTCATTCTAGATTATTCTGGAATAAAATTCCTATCATGAGAAACGACTCTAGCTTTTTTTCAGTTTCAAAGTGGGTCTAAGATCAACTATTTTTTATAGAAAATAATTGTCGACTTCAATATTTGTCAACCACAAATTGTGACTTTCTAAACATTTAAGTTTTAAAAATTACTGAACTGTTATAGTTGTTCATCGAATTTGATTCGAGTTCCTCTTCTATTTCCTATTAAAAAAACTCAATAAATCTCTTTTTCCTCTCTCGAAGAGTTCCAGAAACTTTCAGCCAAACTGATTTTTTTCTTTGTTTGTCTTTCAATGTTTGATTATAATATATTGTTCTGAGTTGAAAAGTCATAAATTTGCATCATTTTTAGATTTTCAATGCACCATTTAATTTTTTTTTCAATTTTCACAGTTTCAAATATTTTAGAAAACCGGAATTTTTTTTAGTATATAGTGCAGCATCAAGTTCCAATTTCTCAAAAACCACTATTTTTCAATAAAACCACTCACCGATAAATCCCCTTCGCCCTACTATCCCTCTTCGTCAACAACATATCCGGAAAATGGCAATAGAACACAAGTTTCGCATTAGAGAACCATTTGAGCACAAATTGACTGGCTGACACCGTATCCGACAATATAACATCTTGCTCATTTCGATGGAATATGACAATGTATAATGCGGCCATTATCATTTTGAAATATGCGCATAGGGCGTGCATTTTGCCGAATATTGATCGGGGGAACCATGAGAATACTTGGATGATTTCTGCAAATATTTTCGAGTTGAGGGATCAGAATCAAATGCTATTACTATATATTTTAGAAAACTTCAAAGTATAAAGGCTTTTTGAAACGTATCTAACCTATTTTTCAAAAAATTGAAAAAAACATACCCAAATCCTCAGTCTCCTTGAAACAATGCGTTTTATCATAATGATTGGTGACAATTTTGACACGATGGTGCCTGGATTCCAATGCCACTGCTGCATCAACAATCAATCTGTAAGATAGATACATTTGACTATATTTGAATTTTGCTGTTTCGAATGAGAAAAATATGAAAAATATATGTGATACAGTGGAAATTTTCGATTATCTTTCCGCATTTTAGCTTTATATTTTATGAAAAATATGGTTTTTTTACTATTTCAAAAGCTGAATATACATTTGAAAATATAAATAATTTTGATGATGATGATTTAGCTGGCTGATAATTTTATTTTTTCAAAATTAAACAGAATCTATCACATTTTCCGCTAAAAATCTTGCATATGAGAATTGTACAGCAACAAAAATATTGTTGTTTTGTTTGTATCACAAAATGAAGAAAAATCTTGTTTCACAACTTCTTGAAACAATTATCAGTTCAAAATAATTTCATTACTGCCAGACATGACTATTTATTGGAAAAACTCAAACTGATGTTTTTCGTAAATCATTTTCTCTCTGATCAATGATTTAGATGATATTTATTCTCATCGTTTACAAGAATCATCTGTTTCATAGAATTTAACAACAAAATTTAATCAGAAATCGTCTAAGAAGAGTAATGGTTTTTTTAAAGCTTGAAACAATTCTATCAAAATCAAGCGACCTTGCGAGTTTTTTATCGTTTCGGAAGCTACATATACATTTGAAACTATGTATACTTTTGATGCTGATGACTTAGCAAGCTGATAATTTTCTTTTTTTCAAAATTAAACAGAATCTCGCATTTGAGCATTATTCAGCAAAATTTATCTGTTTCCTAACAACTTGAAATAGCTCTCATTTCAAAATGATTTCAATACTGCTAGGCATGACTATTTATCAAAACAAACTTCAAATTGTGATTTGTTTCGAATCAATCGAATCAACATTCTGTTTGACTCGTCTATCAAGTTTTTGTAAACTTTTCGCTGTTTCAAAAACAAATCATACATTTGTTACAATGATTTTGATGATCTCACATTGCCCAATAGTTTTTCGATCGCGATTTTTCAAAATTTGGTTGAATATTCCATTTTTCAGCAAAAAATCTCGATTTTGGACAGTTTTCAGCATCAAAACTATATTTTTCTTTGTTTTTATTACGAATTTATACAAAACCTACTGTTTCACAACTTCTTTTCAAAAATTTCAGCTCAAAATGATTTCAATACTGCCGTATTTACAGTATTTACTTTGAAAGATGATTTAATTGGCCGAAATTGATGCGTTATCAGGTTTTTCCATATTTTTCAGCTTCAAAAACGCATATTTCTCAGTTTTTAAAGAATTTTCATTGAAATTGCTCACCTTTCAGCTCCACCAATACCCAAATCCGGATGCAGGATGGTCACCCGCATTGGCATCCTATAATTCCTATTTCCAATTATTCTATTTCTTTTTCAAAGTACATATTCCTGCTTCAAAACACATTTCTTCTTGAAAAAAACAAACAACATGCTAAAATTCTGACTATTCATTAATCTTCAAAACAATAAAACACACAACCTATAAAACGAAAAACCACAGAAAAAGAAGAAGAAGCTCATGCAATATATGGCAACTGGGGAAGAAGTGTCAATGGAGGGAAATTAGAGTTGTTTGAGGCAATCATCGAGTAGACTGCTTGCTCCAATACGGAACAATTGTGGATTGAGCCATTCCTCGCCGAGCACCTGGAATTTAAGTAAAATAATTTGCTGTTTTTGACAAAAAAGCGGGATTCTGGTCTTAAGTTAAAATTTGATAGAGTAGGATTTCGGCAAAAAACTCGTTTTTTTTCTGACAAAAGATACAATTTTAGGTAAGTGGGGCCCAAGACCCGTACCAAAATTACTTCAAAATCTTAAAAAGTGGGTCCCGTCGACGGAAAAGTTCCACGATATTGTACTTATGAATTTGTCAAGGAGCCTTATTTTTTCAAAGTCAGGGGTACCCAAATTTTGATGAAAATATACTAAAAGATGTACTTTTGCATGTAGAATTCGATTTCAAAGTCAGTTTTTGCTGAAAACTCTGGGAAACGTCGAAAATCGTGTTTAAAACCTTTGAAACATGTTTGTTTTTTGAGCTAGAGGCTCAATTTTTTTGAACGACGAACCTTTAAATTCTGATTTTGAATATACATATGAAACAAAATTTTCCCCAGCCGATGACCGGAAAAATTTCTAAAAACATGTTTTATCACTCGATTTTGCACTTTAGGACATTTTTTCAGCAAATTTCGATTTCAAATTCGGAATATCCATGCAAAATAATAGAAATACGGTCTCCCCGCAACATTCCCTTGTGAGTCATATTGATGTATTTGAAAAAACTCACATTCTTAATCAACGCAACAAATCCCAATGCCTCATCAACATTCTTGATTCCACCAGCCGGTTTGAATCCAACCTTCTTTCCCGTCAATTCATGCCATTTCTTGATAGCAGTGCACATCACGAATGCGACTTCAAGTGTTGCATTCACACTTTCCTTGCCAGTTGATGTTTTGATGAAGTCACTACCAGCGAGGATACTTGCCCAACTTGCTTTGTATACATTGCTCAATGTTTTGAGCTCCCCGGTTGCCAAGATTGTCTTCAAATGTGCCGGACCGCATGCTTTCTTGAGAGCGAGCACCTCTTCATAAACTGTCTTCCAATCTTCTTCAAGTGCTGCTGATCGACTGATTACGATGTCGATTTCGGTTGCTCCATCAGCCACTGTCAATTCGACTTCAAGAATCTGAAAATTTAAAATGTGCGTTTTTTCTCATGTTTTTTGACTATAAATCTTCAAAACTCTCAAAAATAGTTGTGTTTTGCATAGAAAAACTTAGATTTTTCTCGATTTTCGGGCTCAAATAGGTCAAAGTTCTTATATTTTGACGTAATTCTTAATTTTTGCGTCCTTTTTGATGTTTTCAGGCGCAAAAGCTTCAAAATTATCGTAAAATGATAGTGTTTTGCATCGAAATTTTCGAAAAACAATCAATTTTTCAGCTCAAATGTTCAAAATGCAACTATATCTTCTAATAATCGTAAAAAACAAACCTTTGACTTCAAATGATATTGTCCAGATGGGAAACCGGCTGCCACACTTGTAATCTCACTTTTCTGCTTTGATTCCTTCAAATACTTGGCAATGTCGGCGACTCGTTGTGGATATACGCATACTGATCCGCAGTGGATCGATGGGTCCTGCAACGAACAAAGATTTATATTTTTCGGACATTTTCAGGTGGTTTTGGGCTTAGTTTTATCAAAAAAGAGGGAACTTACAGTTGGAATTGGCTGAATAGCCCTTTTGGTCAAGGCAACAACCTTGCTCTTGGTGTCATCACCATTCAATGTCGTCAAGTCGATATATTGAATGATCTTGCGGATCTCCTCCTTCTAAAAAAAATACAAAATCAACACTTTTCTACAAAAAAGAAAGGTAAAACCCACATTTTTCATAGTCTTTGCCTCTTGCTCAAACTTGGCAGTCGATTGTGCAATTTCTTGGCTATCGAAGCTCAAGGAAGTGGCCTTTTCGAATGCATCCAAATCGAAACGATCCTTGTATGAGTCGCGGAGGAATGAGAAGATGGTTGGGATGATTGTTGCCATGTTTACCTGCAAAAATGGTTAATTGTAGAGAGGATGATGACGGAAAGATGGAAAATCGAGGAGAATAAATGGGAAAAACACTATATTTTTCACTTAAAATCGTGAAAAATAGGTTAAATTGATGAGAAAGTGTCTGAAAAAGAGTTAAATTCAATTTCTGTGGATGGCAAACATAAAAACTTTCAAAAAATAGAAAATTTATTGTTTTTTGAGAGATTTCTTATTAAAATGATGAAATTCTCATAAAAACTCGAAAATTTAAGGAGAAAACGATATTTTATCAGAAAATAAAGATTTTGTTAAAGTTTCTAAAGCCTCGAAGCTCGAAAAATTATGAAAATTCATAAAAACACAGTTTTTCCTACAAAAAAAACCAATTTCTAGCCTAAAAACCACGAAAATCCGCTTGAAACGTACATTTTCGACTCAATTTTAACGCAGAAATCGAAACAATAAATATTGACACTCCTAAAATCTATTTTAATGCCGAAAAATCCTATTTTAATCGAAAAAATGCTCAAAAAAAACCAACAAGCTCTGTGTAGATTTACGGTAACCGCAAAACTCGCGGAATCGGCGGAGCGTCGTAATCCTAAGGTGCGCAAGTTGAAAATGGAAAAATGACAATTTTCTCGAATTTTCATGATGAAAAACTAATCAAAGACCACCAAAAATGATGAAACAAGTATAACTGATAACGTTATCAATATCAATTTCGATGATAAATTGTCAAGGTTGCCTGAATCGGCTTATTTTTGTCGGGTTAACGTTTTCAATGAAAAAAATCAACACTTTATAACTAAAAAAAACAAAAAATATACAAAATCTAATAAGAAAAAAAACGTTAAATCTTTGGTCTTGGTCGTGTTCCAGCTTTGCCGAGTTCCGGTTGTCCGGTTAGTCGATTGAAGTTCATGATTAGATCCATTGCGGTCATGTTTTCGGTGCTGAAGTGCAATTTTGAGCCATCATCTGTAAATTTTCAATCATTTCGAATATCAAGACGATTTAATACTGCATTTTTGCTCGGTTCAAGACAGTAACTTCCTAATTTAGTCATTTTCTCAGTTGAGTGTTTCTTGGTCAGTGCGTACAGTAATCCTTCTACAACTCACACAAGTATTTTTCTTCGCTTTTGAAATGGATATATCATAAAACTAAAATTATCAGTTTTATGTGGCATGCCAAGTCCAGAATCAAAATAAAAAATGGCAAGCTAAAAATGAACAAACTTTGAAACAGAAAAATCACAAAGTTTTCACTGTTTCTAGAAAAAGTTTAGTAATTTCATGTTTTTTTTCTACACAATGCTGCCAATGTGGGAGTACGTCAAAAACTCAATCCTCGTATTTATCTTATCTAATCGAAGGATTCCATAGATCAAATTTTTCATGAAAAGAGCGCAACAGATGCATATTTTTCAATACGGATCAGCGAACATCACCCGTCTCTGTTTGTGATCTATCTAGTCAATACGCTCACTCCAAGATATCATCCACATCGTTATTAGCATCAAGGTAGGTTTATCATGATTCGATTCCGTACTACAACCCCCGAATGGGAACTGTATATAGGGAAACTTTGTGTTGATATAATTGATATCTAAAGTGGATTCCTATCAGATACTCCTGCACTTTCAATGATAAAACTAAAATTGTTCATTTTTTTTACTCGATCGGAGATTAATAAGTTTCAAAACTTTTCCGATATGAAATATAGAAATTTTGAAACGTAAAATACAATGGAGTCAAAAAAAACGAATTGCAAGATTGAGTGATTGGATGAGATCTAACAAAGGAATCAGGATTCTTGGAAACAGCAAAAATTTGTACGATTCACGGAAAAAATGCAATCCATAAACTCCATTTTCAGACAATTTCAGAAAATATCAAATATTTCTGTTTCAAACATCTCATAATCTCTATACGACTTCCAACGTTTACTGGTATTTGGGTTTTGCAAGAGAAAGAAAAGAAGAAACATACCAAGTGTGGCGACAAAGAATGGTGGTTGGCGATCGTTTCGAATTTCGGATTTGACACGAACATTCGGATTCGTCATACGCACTTTTGGAGCCATGATTGAGTGCCAGAATGTGCTGAAAATTGATATATTTGTTGATGATATAGGTTTTGTTTCAAAAATTTCTGTTTCCAAACTTTCATACTCTAACTATTTCAATTCAGAAAACGTTTCATATATGAAATTTTCAAAGCTAGTAGAATGTTTCCTTCTACTAATAATCTCAGCGTCCCGATTTGAAAATATTGAAATATATTCAGAAAAAACACAGTTCCAAGCATTTCTTTTTAACTTTCGGCGTTTGCCAACGCCTCAACCAGGTTATTTGATCACAATTTGAACATAAATTTTGGAGGAAAAGTTGTTTTCTGATTAATTTGAGCACAAAAAGACGAGCTCAGAAATCTAACAACAGAAAATTACAGTTTCAACTCATCATCGAGTTTTTCATGTCTATTTTTGTTTTGTTAAATGGTGTAGTATCTTGTTTTCCAAAAAGTTCAACTATTTTTCAAATGCCTACATAGATACTCAAGAATAAGGAAAAAACATGTTGAAACTTTTCACAATCAATCGTTTTATTGCTATAAATTTTTTTTCAAAAGTTGATTTTGTGTCATAAAATTCAGTTTCCATTCTGATTCAAGTTTTTTTGAACCGGTTACAGTAATGATCGTTAATTTTCATTGGTTTCATGTCAAAGATTGAGGAAAACCGAATTGAAACTTTGCAAATTTCTGTTTCAACTCGAAGTCAAGCTTTTGAAACTTTTTTTCTGATTTGGTAGATGGGACAACGGTTTCTTTATTGAGAAATTTCCAAGCAATTAGGTATTCAAAAGTCAAACGAAAAGATTACAAATTTCGGAAAAATATCACAGCTTCAATTTCCATTGAAGTGCTTTTTGAAATTTTCTTAGGTCAATGTCTAGTTCATCTTACTTCAGATTACATAAATGTGTCACATTTTCTTCGTTTTCATAGCATCACTGATAGTAATAACAAAGATACACCTCCGCGTGGAAATCTCACTTTTCGTAAGTGTATCGATCCGTAAAAATTTCCTGAATTTCAGGTGCTAATTTTTGGAAAATTTTACGGATCGATACACTTACGAAAAAAAAGTTTTCCATGCGGACGTGCATCATAAGAAAAATGGGTCACAAATTAATTTTATTTCAAAAAAAACTGTTTCAATATGAAATAAAAATTTTTGAACCGATTACAGGAATGATTGCTAATTTTCATCGGTTTCATATCAAAATAGAGGAAAACTGTGTTCAAAGCAAGAAAAATTCAGTTTCATTTCAAATTTTTATTATTTTCGTCAATTTTTTGTATCAATGTGTCAAATCTTAACTTTGTTTCAAGTTGAGTTCAAGTTTTTTGAATCAACTATTGGAGTAATTTTCCATTAACACCAAATGACATTTCAAAAATAGAAAAAAACTGAGCTGAAACGGTAAAAATTACAGTTTCAATTCAACATTTCGAGTTTTTCGTCTATTTTTCGTATCAATAGAGATTTTTTTTCTCAATTTTTCGACTGAAAGACTAGAAACTTAAGAATGTTCCGCAGAGATTACTATTTCAATTCACATTGAAGTTTTTATTGAAACTTTTCCGATCTGTCTTTTATTAGTGAAAAAAAATGTGTCAAATGTTCATTTTGTTTCAAAAAATGTTAGTTTCAACTTTGATTCAAGTTTTTTTGAATCGATTACAGGAATGATCGCTAATTCTCATCGATTTCATGAAAATGATAAAGAAACACTGTGTTCCAACAAAGAAAATTACAGTTTCAATTCAAACATTTGACTTTCTCTTCAATTTTTCATATCAATCACGCAATAGTTTTGATTCAAATTGTTGAGTTTTTCGTCAAATTTTTCTAACAATGTGTTCTTCGGACTTCTCAACAAAAAAACTCACCGAATCGACAAATTATCATGATGCAATGGATCCATCGAAATATCGATTGTCTTCACCTGCAAAACTCTCTTGTTTTCTATGAAATTTCGTCAAAAACATACTTTTTCAAGATTCAAAGCTCTCGTGGCTAGTGCAAGTCTCTCCGCCGGATTCCAACGAACTCCATATCGAATTTTCGACCAAAGTTGACTCATCTGAACCAATTTTCCCATTTTAATAAATTTTCCCATTTTAATCAAAAAATCGTATAAAAATCGATAATTCCGGGCTTAAAACCCTCAAAAAAACTTCAAAAGCAAGAAAAAACTCAACAATCACTTTATTATGGCTCACAAAATGTAACAATGTATCAATGTTTAACAGCATTCGTCAATTCCACAATTTTTGTCACATTTTCCTCCATTTGTTCTGGTGTTTGTGATTGCAATTCATGGACGATTTCCTCTCTGCAAACAAGAAAAAGTTCAAATTTACATTTGACAATAAGGCAAAAACAGACTTATAAGATTCCTGAGCCTCTTGGAGCAATGAGCCGAAGATTTCGCATTCAATGTTTTCCTTGATCTGTAAAAAACAAGTTGAGTTCCAGATTTTGATCCTAGAAACTTCGATTTTTTTGTGGAAGATATTGAAATTTTGAAAACTCACTGCTGCTGACAGAGGAGACAGCTAGTTCTATGACAATTCTATGAAATTTTCAATGGTAGTTTCGGTGGCGCTGTGGTAATTCTATGAAGATTCTATGATAGTTATATGACAGTTCTATGGAAGTTCTATGAGGTTCTAAGATACTTCTATAGTATTGCTAGATATAATTCTATGGTCGTTCTATGACGATAATTTTTGATTCTGTGGCGCATACATGTTAGTTCTATGCAGTTCTATGGCTCATCTTCAGCGGTTTCGAAAATTCTATGGGTAGTTAGATAGAAGTTCTATGCTTTTTTGAAATTATTATTATCTGAGCTCAAACGTTTGAAAAATTGTATTTTTACCATTTAGAAAAGTTTAAAAACTTTAGAACAGGATAAAATGCCTTTTTTGCCCGCTTTTTGCATTTTTTCCATCCACATTTCTAGCTTTTCCTTATTTTTTAGCTCACTTTCAGTAATTATAGCTCAAAACTCATTTCCTTAATAGATTTTTCTATCAATTCATGGCCATTTTCTCTAATTTTCATGTTTTTAGAATCATATCAAGTCTCCCAAATTCCGCAGATTCTTGTCAACAAATTATGATGTAATACGACCAAAAACACCTCACCTTGAAATCCGAATATCCTCTCGCAGCTAGACGATCATACAGAAGTTCTGTTGGGCATCGGAGGACGATAACGACGTCGAACCATCTGCAAAATTGTTGATTTGGAGGCATTTTTCGAAGGTTTTTAAAAAATACTGTTACAAAACTGTTATAACACTAGTTAAGAGTAAAATCAACAATGATTGACTGGACTTTATTTGATTCACATTTTCCGACCCTTGTGAATATTACAGTTTCAAAACTTTTTTGAAACTTTTGGCAGAAACATATCCTTGATACAGTTAAATATGAAAATATTAGTTATGACAAACCTTTCAGGGAACAAATCACATCCATGATAATCAACAACAATGCCTCCATTATCACTATCCATTCGTTCGGAGATATGATCGAGTAGTTTATCCTCATCTAGTACATGACATCCATATTGTTCGTCATATTCACCGTACAAGTTGTTCTCTCGGACTTCTTTTCCGATCTGCAAAAAGTACAACTTTACAAAAAGGAAGAATTTTCTGTTTCAAGATATTTTCATAAAGAAAATGATTCAACTTGTTTCGTTGGCACTTCACTTTCTGTCATTCGAAAATTCATAAAAATTTTAGCACCTCAAACATCTAAAATCAACCTTCTAGCCTAAAACTCGTATTTCCGACTTAGAAAACGCCCAAAACCAACATTCTCGATTTCCATATTTTCAAATTTCCTTCTAAAAACGGAATGATTGTTTCTAAAATCGTGAAAAATTGGGTAAACGGACGGAAAACTATTCGAGAAGCAATACAATTCCATTGTTATGGATGCCAATCATAAAAACCTTTTTAAAAATTGAGAGCTTTTCTATCAAAATGATTCTTATGAAAACTCGAGAATTTAACGAGAAAATTAGTATTTTAATGAAAAATTTTTTTTGTTGAAGTTTCTAAAGCCTCGAAGTTCAAAAAACTACTAAAATTCATTAAAAAAAGCTTTATGATCAAAAAAAAACTATTGACACTAGCCTATTTTTATCATGGTTCCGGAACATCAGTGTTTTCTACAGCTCACAGTCTTAAGCCTATCTCGCAAGGAACGGCAAAAAATTTAAGCCGATTGGCTCAGTGTCTATTTCTTTGGACGTAGAAATAGCTTTTCAAATATCTCAAGATGTTTTTACAAAAACAAGGTGTTCTATACCTAATACCTTCGAATCCTATGCCTATGCCGGTAACATCAATTCAGTGCTCAACTTTGATTCTTTCAGTTTTCAGTATAGTTTCCTCAACTCAAAAAACCCAAAATATCCCCCGCCCAATCCTCACCTCAATAAAATCAAATCCCAACTTATCAGCAACTTGTTGTCCCAATGTTGATTTGCCAGTTCCTGGCGATCCAGTTATCAAAATGTTTGGCTTTTGGCGTGTTTCCGGTGTCGCCATGCTATAATCCATGGTTATCTTCTGAAAGGAAAAATGGAGTTATAGGTACAAAATGAGCTTCAAAACTCTACAAAAAGGCGGAAAAAAGAGGAATAAACCGGTTCATAATTTATCAAAAAAATGTACAAAAACAACAACAAAAGTATTATCGTCCATATTGAATTTGACTCAAATTCGCTTGCTTCGTCATATCAATTGTCAAATTCTGAATCTCGACGAGTGTCTCGTTGATCTACAAAATTATCATATTTATATGATAGGCTCCGCCCATTATCACTCACTTTTCGCTGAATCTCTCGAAGTTGCTGAAGATTGAGGAGACGGAGCACGCGAGCTGAGAATTGAACGGCACCGTTTTTTGTTGTTGACATGCCGAGTGGGAATTCTTTGATATCCATCGTTTTCTGGAATTCGGGAAATGAATTGAGCGAGGAGGAGAAATAGCATGGGAAAGGGAGAGACGCAGAGCGTTGAGAAACAAGTGTTTCATGGAACATAAAGTAATTGAAGCTCTGAAGTTTATTATAATTCTGCTCACTCTCCTGGTATTGATGATTCTCGAAAAGTAGCGTTTACAAAATTTCCGTGAAACGTACTCCGCCCGAATTTCATGTTCTAGGGTGAAAAACCCTGATTTTTCGGTTTCAAAAACGTAATTTCTACACAATTTTTAAATTAAAAGTTTCCTCAGAACTTTGTGAAGTCATTTGCAAAGTAAAGATCATTGGAATTCGCCAATAAACAATGATCAAGATAATGCTAGACTAATCGTTAAACAAACGTTAGATATCAGTATGAAAACACTTTGGAACTGTTTTTTTTTCAAAAAAAAATCCTACATCAGCAAAAAAACCATCTGTTTTGTGAAACTATAGAGCTCCTTTGAGATGAGATTTGATATTGTGAATATTCTATTACAACTAATTTTTCTAATACTCGTTTTCTGAAACAGTGATGCTTCCAACAATTGATTTTTCATAACTGGTCCCTTTTCCCACAACTTTCGTGTTCTAAAGCGACAATTATGTTACTTCACGGTTTCAAACACGTAATTTCTACATAATTCAAGTTTGATCAGAAGTGTATGACGCTATTTGTCTCGAGAAAAATCAAAATTTTTATGAAAAAGTGATAGGCCAAAAAATCAATATCGAATTATGGAAGAATATACCAAGAATGTCATGAACACTAGTCGAAACTGTTTTTTCATAGAAATCTTTCTCATCAAAAAGACTAAATCCTTCTGTACGGTGAAACGTTTGACATTTTTTGAAATACAATTCCAAATCAAAAATAATCAATTATCGTTTGTCTTTTGCCTGATCAAATTTTTATGAAACTGAAATGCATCGAACAACAAGGATCCTTTCTCAAAGTTGTCACTGTTTCAACTAACTCACGTTATGTAGTTAACTTTTTCGTTTTGATTGAGAACAGGAGCGTATTCAAAAAGACTCGTCGGATCATAACATCCTATATTGTTTTTGGTATGTTTTGAATATTTTTAAAACCAAATTTGAAACAGAGAACAATTTTTGTTCTCTCAAACTGTTTACTGTTTCAATTAACAACTAAAGCCTTTCTCGGTTTCTCCGTTGACAGTTTTGCCATGAGAATTGCATTATCAAAATTTCAATTACTTCACTGTTCCAACTAACCGATTTTCATTGATTCCCTTTTCTGTTTTGATTGGGCGTATTCAAACATACTTGTCAGATCATAACATCCTATATTGTTTTTTGTATGTTTTGAATATTGTTAGAACCGAAATTGGAACAGAGAACAATTTTGGTATTTTGCAAACTTTTTACTGTTTCAGTTAATAATCAAAGTTTTCTCTATTTCTCAGTTGACAGTTTTGTCATGAGAATTTGATTATCAAAATTTCAAAAGTCTTCTTTTTTCACAGTTTCATCTACCAAACTTAATTTTTTTCATTTTTCAAACATCAGTGCTCTTTCACATTATTATTTAAAAATACACTCACAATTTCCTCTTCCTTCTCCACCCAAACCACTTCATCATTCAAATTCTCGCTGATAAACAGACACGCTGCTTTCATGAGCACCTTTGGATCCGGATGTGTACACGAGATGCCGAGCAATGAGCACAAGGCACGTGCGTTTTCAGCAAATTGTGGGGATGCATCTGTAATTTTTGAGCGTTTATATCGTGTTTTTCGATTGACTTCCGGTTTTTTTTTCATCAAAATAGTCTAGACAAATAGGGAATGTTTAATACTTTTTATATTTGAAGACTTTCAATGAATAATGAAACTTGACGAGTTTAAGAACATTATAGGCACTTTTAGAGCTTCACAATGAATATGTTAGGTGCGAATATGGCAATTTTTCTGACTTTTACGGGGAAAAAAGCCGAAACTTTAGAGTTTTATGAACATAGTTGGATGAGAAAGTTTATCTTGTAAGTTTCTTGAAACATTTTTTTAAAATTAAAATAATTTTCATTAAAAACGTGGAAAATTTGTGCCTTTCAACCCAAATCAGATATTGAGAGCTGATTTGAAAGTTCATGTCTAAAAATATGAAAAGTATCTGACGGACTGTTATTTTATTTAAAGTCAAAAATCAACACTGTTTCACCCATCGTATTTCTGAAAAATTTTAAAGAAAATCTTGATCGTTCTCCAGTTGAATAAACTTAACAAAACCTATCACTTTATCATTTTTGTTAACAAAATCTTTGATAACATATTTTTCTACAATTTCTTGAATTTTCCAGTGAATCGTGTCGTCGATGTCAAAATTTTTCAAAAACTACAATTGTGTTCCAAATAAACAATAAAACTTTGCTGTTTTACAAATATTTCAATATCTACGACTTATTTGATGGGAACAATGGTGCTATTGTTCCTATTGTTTTGCACATTTGTCGATTTGGAAATTTTCATTTCATAATTTTCATCCAAAACTTTTTCAGCTCAAATTCTCATATTCCGAGAGCTGATTTATAATTTTTCATTTAAAATATGAATGATCTTCAAATATCTCTTGGTTTGACTTTAAAAAAAAAGCAATCATTACTGTTACATAAAAAATATATTTATCATTGCTTGATATTTGAAGTTACTACATTAAATCCCGAAAATTCAATTATCTTTCTGTCCGAAACTACAGAAAATTCTTCAAAACTTGAACTTTTCCAGTTAGAAAATTTTTTTAAAACTTTCATATTCCTTTTAGAAAACATGTTTCTACGATTTTTCGAATTTTCCAATGAATCGTAACGTCAAAGTCATAACTTTTTGTAAATCCGAAATTTTTATACAACTTTCACTCCAAAACCGCCTAGAGTACTTGAAAACTCCAACTCTGTTTCAAATCTACAATCTAACTTTTGCAGTTTCACAAACATCTTAATAATTAAGAATTATGTGATGGAAACAATGGTCCGTTCTCTTCGGCATCTACATTTTTTCACAAACACAGTTTAAAGAGCACATGTAGACTTTCTTGCACAATCTTTGAATTTTAGATTGTTCTGACTAACTGATTCATTTCCAATTATGATCATAATCGTCAAAGGCTTCATTATCAAAAGTTCAATCACGAAATTCTTCTTTATTTTTGAAATGTTCAATGATTTCGTTTTGTAAGGCTTCAGAATCAAAAGATGGGAGTTTTTTGTTCCTTGGCTTTCACAAATAGCCTCAAAATCAAGGGATTTTCAATAGGAAGCTACTTTTTTTTCGAATAACTTCAAAAACTCACAGTCCAATCGATTTAATGGATTCTGCGAATCTCGATGTGCCTCCAATATCGCATCTGTCGCCTTTTTCAGCTTCTCCCCGTTCAATTCATCATCTCCGCCTGAAATTATTCGATTTTTTGTGGATTTCAATGCTAGATCTTACCATTTTGCTCATAGATCTTGTCAATCGCAGCATTCAACACGAAATCGACCGAAGCAGCTGTTGAGGATTCCAAATTTGCGCCAACATCGATGAAATACTGAAAATAAGATGGTTGGTATAGATACTAACTGGAAGTTTACTGTTTTAAAATGAATGTATTTGAAAATAACGAAACTTCCTGTATTAATACTGGTGCATTATTTATCTTAACATGCCTTTTGTTTTGGGAAAATCGGATAGATTTCTGGAATATCAGGATGAACCTATCCATGTTTGACAAAATAAAACAAAAACTCCTAAATATATCCATGTGATATTTAGCTTCTTATGTGAACATAAGCCGGCCAGTTTGCAAAATCGCTTTGTTCTATACAAATTTCACAAAAAAAAGCTTGTATATATTTTTTTTTGAAAATTAGAATATTGATGGTTCGATCAGATACACAGCTTCGAATATGGAATAATTCTAGGGATGACATTTCGGTGAAACGTATTTTTATTTTTTTGGTAATAATATATTTTTGTTTCTCACATTTTTATCATGAAACTACAGAGGTTTAAAACGAAATCAATCGAGATCAAATTAAATTAAAATTGCATGTGAACAGGGGATTGAAAATTAAAATTAAAAATTTTTTTTTCGCTTGAAAATGAATACCGGTAGAGCTCAATCGGACAAAAAATAGGTTTCTCGTCTGAAAACTCCATTTGAAGCACATTATTTTTAAAATTGATGAAATTTTGGTTGTCCAAGTTTTGAGCTCATTTCAATATAATGGGTTAGTGTATAAGGAATACAATCTGCGGTCGAACTACCGTAAAGAAAAATCTCAAAATTCATTATCTATGTGAAACAGTTTTTTTTCGTCTGGAACATTTTTAGCTGGGAAAGTTTCAAGTTTCTATTCTCTCTAGTGAGGCTTATCTGGAACCACTAGGTTTTTCAAATACGTCGATTTCTCACTCTATCTGCTTATAATTGACTGAATTTCTATTTTTTTTTCGACTTCTAGATCGAACTTTCTATATTTTTCCATCAAAACATATTAAAAAACTTACATTCTCCAACTCCACCGCCCACTTCTTCTCATCTGTTTCATCCAACAATTGCGCCGACCAATTCTCATCCCTTTTCTTCAAATGAGCTTCCTCCATTATCGCAACAAATCGTCGAACTTCATTCAAATCTGAATATATTTCATTAGTGATAAGATTACTGATATTTGATATACCTTCACAATTGATATGATCCTTATCATAATCAACCACTTTCAGCTTTCGACGACTCATTTTTTGCGCTGAAAATGGTCAAGGTCACTTATCCCTATCAAAATTGCTCAAAAATATTTAATCGGCTCAAAAACCGAGCTCGAAACAACAAAAAACGAAAAATAACCGCATTTTTATTGGAAATCAAGTGAATTAAGGCAATTTTAAGTGAGATACAGTTGAATAATACAAGTATAATTGGATTTTTGAGCAAAAAATGAAAATTCGGGGGTAAAAAGTGGTAAAATATGGATTTCAATGAGTTAAAAAGTGAAAAATATAGAAGAATGAGGTAGATTTAGAGTTTACAAGTGGAATTTTGACATAAAAAGAGCAAAAAATTGAAGAATTTCAGGATTTTCAAGTCAAATTGTTACATAAAAGAGCATAAAAGAGCAAAATTACAACTCATCCAACGACAATTCAGTCAATTTGACTTCTGCCACATACTTCACCTTGTACTTCTGCTCATCATAAACGACATATTCATCGTATAACAAGTCAGAGTCTTCCTCGATATCTACCAATCCTCCGCTGAATGCTGGCAGACCGTTTCTGGAAATTTTTTGGTAAAATTTGTAATTTTTGACGGTCAGCTTTTTTTTTTGATTTCATACAAAAAAAGGACATGATATTCTCGAATTTTGGATTTTTGGGGTTTGGACACTATGAAACAACTGTCAATTTCAACAAAAATCATATGGTTTGAGCGAAACAGTAAAATTTTTGTGTATTTTTGATATATCATGTTTGAAATCATGAAATCGATGATAAGAATCAAGATTTGTATCATTTCAATGCTCCAGACTCTTTCAATCCAAGCTAACTCTTTTTCGGAAAAAATCCATTTATTTCACACTTGCTCTTCATCTTTCTTTAACAATTGTTCATCTTGCTATCAATATCGTCACTTTCAAGTGGAATTCACTTTTTAAAACACATAAGAAAAATAAATAGCAGCATAAAATTTGTTTTTTATTTTATTATTTCATCTCGAAACAGCAGAAATTTCGTGAGATTTGTTGAGATTTCATAAACTTTGATAATTCTTGTTTGAAAATGATAAATTAATTATGAGAAGCAAGACTTGGATCATTTCTATCTTTTTCATGTTTCAGATTCTTTCAATTCATTAATATCGTTTTTTTTCCAACACTGCCGTATCTTTTCAAGCCGAAACAGTAAATTTTCTCATTTTTCTATCCAAAAAAACTCACACATCCAAATACTCCGTCGGTCTCGTTTTTCCAGCCGCATACACGATTCCCTTCTTCCTTCTCGTCATTTGCTCCATGGCGTTTGTCTCCGATTCATACAGGGTGAATGGATTTTCGATGTCAACCTAGAAACACGATATTTTGAAATCTATGAAAATTTGACAAAAATACCTCACACAACAACAAAAAGACGTTATCCGAGACGCCAGGACAACAATAATTGGCAGATTTCGATGGCACATTGGCGAAATAGACACCATTTCCGAACATGAGATCGTATCGAGGTCCTTTTGGCATCACAAGACCATTCATCAGAATTGAGAACACGTTGGTGACTCGGGTACCGTGCCAGAGGAGAACTCTGCAATTTTTTGAATATTGTGATTTTGAGTCAAACAGGATCACAGAAATTTGAGAATTCTCAAAAAAATTTTGAAACAGTGTTTTTTTTCTCGAAAATTTTCTAAAAATCGTTTTGATGCAACGAAAACCTAGGAATACCAAAAGATTCATATTTTAGCAAAACATCTGTTTCATTCTATCGTATTTTTCATCTGTTGTCTCACTTTTCCTTTTCTATGAAACCTCTTCTGGGTTCTCGGCTTTCAAAACATTTTTTCGGTAATTATATTCGGAATTTATAGGCATTGAATGTTTTCAGAGTATAACAAGCGGAATATGAAGATTTAATCCGAACAGAATCATAAAAAATATCAAAATTTTTATGGAAATGTTGAAACAGTGATTTTTTTTCAAAACTTTTTTGAAAATCGATGTATTGAAACGAAAACAGCAACTTTTCATTTTCTTGAATGTTTATTAATTGAAAAGAGAACGCTTATTCATTTTTCTTGCGGTTTCAATGCTCGCTTTTGGAACTGATTGAGTATTTTCGGTGTTTTATCTTCAGTCTGAAGACTTCAGAGCTTTGAAAGTTTTAAGAATAAACTTATGTTCAAGAGAGAATTGATGTTTCTAGAAACCGTTTCTTCTGTTTTTGCGAAACTATACAATTTGGTAAATTACAGTAAGAATTCATTGGTGAAATATGGAACAACAAAATTTAAGATAATCTTATGAGACTGCAAAAAAATACTTAAATTTTTAGGCAGATAAGTTCTTTGAAAACCCGATTACAAGTATGAAACTACAAAACTCAAAAATCTCGGTTTCACAGGTTCGAAATAAAAAATTGAAAGCCTTTAATCTTCAATACGTTTGACCTATGCAAATCGTTCAATTTTTTAGGTGCTCAACTTTTCAAATCAAAAAATACCACCAACCTCGTCGGATTCATTTCCTTCGCTCTCTTTCTCGCCTTCGGCTTCTCCTCCTCATCCTGTCCCCTTTTCTTGATCTCAAACGCATTCAACAAGTCCATCTTATACATATGTGTTGCTCCTCTCAATTTCAAGCATTCATCGATCGTTTTCGCCGTTTTTTCATCAACCGGCTCGATGAAACATGGCAATTCATTGTGCATTCGATCGTAAACATCTCCATCACTCTTCTTCAAATTCTCCACCTTCTGAGCAGCATCAATTGCTCCTTTTAGTGCATCTAACAGCTCCCGCTCCTTCTGAATATGATCCAATGTATTGATCTTTGGTGGAACTGAGAATCTGCAATTACAGCACATTTTTGAGAAAGAAAAAGCTGAAACTAACCCAAAATAATGAGGAATAATCGAATAATACTTGTTGATATCAGCCATTGATGGGCCAGATGAGACAACTGTTTTTTGACCGCGTTTTGGTTTTGCTGAAACTTCAAGGTTCAAATCGTCAAAAAAGGCTGATTTACCTGTGATGGACTTCTCAATTTCCATGAGAATCTCGTAACCAGTGTCGATTTGAGCGAGAGAGAGGCAATCTGCAAAATATTTTTTAATTCTGTTTCTTTGAGAACTTTTCAAAACAACTAATTCTTTTTTATTTCGATTTGACCGGGGTTTCGGTAATATTTTCATTTTGAAACGGCCAAAAAAGTGCATAACGAAAAGCTAAAATGAGCTTCAAACTCACCATATAATAGCACTTTTTCTACAAACTTTATAAGAAGCTTTGAAATGCTCAAAACTGTTGGAACATAAACGATCAGCTGTTAATATGATACTGATACAGTTTGAACCGCCACAGGAATTTTCAAAAGAGTAAAGAGACCGAAATGTAATTTTCCGTACTAAAAAACATTGGGAAATTTCGAATTTCAATGTATTTATTTTTACTTTCTTTTGTTCAGTCAGAAATATGCAGTTTTTCCGATAAATTTAATTTTGGCTATGTTAGAAATAATTGAAGGTGATGTCAATTTATTATGTTCTACTTTTATTGGAAAAGAACAGCCAAGGATATAAGAACTGCCCAATTTCATTTTGTCGAGAAAACGGTTTTCGATGTTGAAAATGTGTTCAAATTCAGAGTGATTTTGAAAAAATGCCGAACAAAAGCTTTTTCTTGCGAAATTCTCGCATATTTCAAAATTTACGTATTTTCAGCACATCTATTAAATCTGTAGAGAATTTCCGTCTCTTAGAGAAGTTTAAGATTATTTTATTTTTGAGAAAGCGGTAGTTGGAACAAATAACTTTATTAAAAATACAACAAAAAATTTATATAATTCCTGACGATGTTGTGGTGCCCTTGTTGGTGTCGATGTCATCTGAAAAGTTGATAATGTTCATTAAACTAGTATACGTTTTCGTTATTATACACGTTGGAACTTTTTGCTTTTTGCTTAGACTTCAAAAAAGTCAGAATTTTGACACACGTGCAAAAATTCCAGGTTTTTCGAACATCAAAAAAGTCAGAATTTTAGCACATGTGCAAAAATTCCAGGTTTTTCGAACATCAAAAAAGTCAGAATTTTAGCACATGTGCAAAAATTCCAGGTTTTTCGAACAACAAAAAAGTCAGAATTTTAGCACATGTGCAAAAATTCCAGGTTTTTTGAACATCAAAAAAGTCAGAATTTTGACACATGTGCAAAAATTCCAGGTTTTTTTAGACTTCGAAAAAGTGAGAATTTTAGCACATGTGCAAAAATTCCAGGTTTTTGGGACTCCAAAAAAGTGAGAATTTTAGCACATGTGCAAAAATTCCAGGTTTTTCGGACTCCAAAAAAGTCAGAATTTTAGCACATGTGCAAAAATTCCAGGTTTTTCGAACAACAAAAAAGTCAGAATTTTAGCACATGTGCAAAAATTCCAGGTTTTTCGAACAACAAAAAAGTCAGAATTTTAGCACATGTGCAAAAATTCCAGGTTTTTCGAACAACAAAAAAGTCAGAATTTTAGCACATGTGCAAAAATTCCGTATTATTTGAACGAAATATTTGTGAATCAAGACAACATTCGATGAATTCTGCGCTTATGAAAACTAACTATCACCAAGATTACAGCAGACTCATTGAAACTCAACTACCATGAATCATACTAACTTTTCTTTGAAATTTGCTGTCTTTTCGCAGTTTTTTGGTAGTATTTCTTCCGCTTTGGCTGTTATTCTTGGGATTTGATTAACTATGTACTGTGATTTAATGAATTCAACATAGTATTTTAAAAATTTGCATCAAAATTACAGTTTCACAGCATTTGACCTTGAAACTGGGGAAAAAATTATTTAAAATGGCTTATTTCGGTACTTTTTTGAGAACAAAATGTGAAAAACTTTCCGCTGTCTTTTCTTTCTATTTCAAGGATGTTTTCTGACACTTTCTGTTTCATTTTGCAAAGAAAATTTGTGATTTTATTCATATTTTCTACTAAATCCGCTCAGGGTTTTCAAAACAAATGAAATACCTTTTTAATTCCTTATTTGCTCGTCCTTTGCCCGATTCCCTGCTGTTTGTCGTTTCTTCTGTAATAATAAATCAATTATACAAGGAATATACATGAATAGGCGTTAACAAACAGAAAATAGCTCGTAACAAGTCAAAATGCGACTAATGACCGAACTTGCGGCGAAAAAAAGGGTTGTAAGCCAAGTAAATTGAAAGAAAACTGACTAAATAGTGCTCAAACAACTCTAAACTAATTATTTGATCGAATTATATCGAAAAACACTAGAAAATGCAGAAGAAATCTTTAAAAGTCGCAGAGAAAATGTTTTTTACGCATAAAAAATGCTCGCACGGCCGCGGCCACGCCGCCGTTTTTCTAGGCCACAGGTGTCGATAAAGAATTTATTTTTGCGTTTTTTCAAGATAAATACTATTTTTAAGCTGATTTTGACTGTTTTTCGATATAATTCGATCAAATAATTAGTTTAGAGTTGTTTGAGCACTATTTAGTCAGTTTTCTTTCAATTTACTTGGCTTACAACCCTTTTTTTTCGCCGCAAGTTCGGTCATTAGTCGCATTTTGACTTGTTACGAGCTATTTTCTGTTTGTTAACGCCTATTCATGTATATTCTTTGTATAATTGATTTATTATTACAGAAGAAACGACAAACAGCAGGGAATCGGGCAAAGGACGAGCAAATAAGGAATTAAAAAGGTATTTCATTTGTTTTGAAAACCCTGAGCGGATTTAGTAGAAAATATGAATAAAATCACAAATTTTCTTTGCAAAATGAAACAGAAAGTGTCAGAAAACATCCTTGAAATAGAAAGAAAAGACAGCGGAAAGTTTTTCACATTTTGTTCTCAAAAAAGTACCGAAATAAGCCATTTTAAATAATTTTTTCCCCAGTTTCAAGGTCAAATGCTGTGAAACTGTAATTTTGATGCAAATTTTTAAAATACTATGTTGAATTCATTAAATCACAGTACATAGTTAATCAAATCCCAAGAATAACAGCCAAAGCGGAAGAAATACTACCAAAAAACTGCGAAAAGACAGCAAATTTCAAAGAAAAGTTAGTATGATTCATGGTAGTTGAGTTTCAATGAGTCTGCTGTAATCTTGGTGATAGTTAGTTTTCATAAGCGCAGAATTCATCGAATGTTGTCTTGATTCACAAATATTTCGTTCAAATAATACGGAATTTTTGCACATGTGCTAAAATTCTGACTTTTTTGTTGTTCGAAAAACCTGGAATTTTTGCACATGTGCTAAAATTCTGACTTTTTTGTTGTTCGAAAAACCTGGAATTTTTGCACATGTGCTAAAATTCTGACTTTTTTGTTGTTCGAAAAACCTGGAATTTTTGCACATGTGCTAAAATTCTGACTTTTTTGGAGTCCGAAAAACCTGGAATTTTTGCACATGTGCTAAAATTCTCACTTTTTTGGAGTCCCAAAAACCTGGAATTTTTGCACATGTGCTAAAATTCTCACTTTTTCGAAGTCTAAAAAACCTGGAATTTTTGCACATGTGTCAAAATTCTGACTTTTTTGATGTTCAAAAAACCTGGAATTTTTGCACATGTGCTAAAATTCTGACTTTTTTGATGTTCGAAAAACCTGGAATTTTTGCACGTGTGTCAAAATTCTGACTTTTTTGATGTTCGAAAAACCTGGAATTTTTGCACGTGTGTCAAAATTCTGACTTTTTTGAAGTCTAAGCAAAAAGCAAAAAGTTCCAACGTGTATAATAACGAAAACGTATACTAGTTTAATGAACATTATCAACTTTTCAGATGACATCGACACCAACAAGGGCACCACAACATCGTCAGGAATTATATAAATTTTTTGTTGTATTTTTAATAAAGTTATTTGTTCCGACTACCGCTTTCTCAAAAATAAAAATAAAAACAACTGTCTACTTTTTCTGCAGATTTTCAGCAGGTTGTTGGATTTTCGATTACGAATTTCGAAAATTTAGACGAAAACTGGAAAACTGAGACAAATTCCAATTTTGAATACATAATTCAAGACGATCGAATCTTGTCACATTTTTGATATCGGCGAACGAATACTCGACAAAATGAAATTGGGCGGTTCTTATATGAACCGTCTGCAGCAACAAAAAAATTTATAAAATAATTTTCTGATACAGTGATTTATGAAATATTTTAATATTCCGATCTTTTCACTTTGCCGAAAGATTTTTCAACTTGCTGTTTTCTCGCTCATTCTCATTTTTTTCCAAGTAAATTAAAAAACATACCAACAGGTTTTCCATGATTCTCATTATACTTCAATTGTTTCAACAACTTCAAATGTTGATCCTCATCACAAATCGTCTTCAAAAATTGTTTGACAACTTCCACAGTCTTCGGTACAAACTTCTCTTCTTTTTCTTCCTTCTTCACCTCATTCTTCCTCGGTCTTCCTCTCGCCTTCGGCTTCTCCTCCACCTCCACAACTTCCTCTTTCACTTCAACTTTCACCTCTACTTTCACCTCCACTTTCTTCTTCAATTCCACCACAACATACTTTCCTGGCACTGGCTCATCATTCCTCTCCTATAATCACTTATCATATATCAATATATCAAAACTATCACTTACATCCCATTCCAATCGTGTCTTTTCTTGAAATTTCTTGCCAAAAAACTGCTTCGCCTTCTCAATATCGCCGAAATACTTGAAATTTGTGACTCCATTGTAGCCGATTCGTCCGTTGATTAGTTTCACACTGGAAAATATTATTTTTGAAATACAGTTTCAAGAATTCAATTTGATCCTAACGATTCTAGGGAGTACATTAAATCTATATTATTTAGACTGCGACGGCCTCAAATTTTTCAAGAACGAAAAACTCGAATTTCGTTGAATTTCGCGTCACAATAAATTTCTATATTTAATACGTTTCAACAGATCTAAAAATAACGTTCCATGAAATGAAAAACTGATTTGACTCTTTGCTTTGCCTAATAATAATCTCATACTTTTTTCAGTTTCAAATTCGGCATATTTCAATGTTTTAATCATTCGAGGTAGTACCACGTGCTGTTTTTACTGCATATTAAAAAATTTCCAGTTTGGTTTACATATTATTTGTGAAAACTACCTAGAATCTATTGTTTTAATAATATTACTTATTTTTTGTTATGAAATTAACAATTTTTCTGTTTCGTTGGACCATTAAAAAAATAAAAGAGAATATCGTCGATTTTGAGTCAAAATAAATGGCTTCATCGAATATGTTTCAATAAAATCAAAAACAATGTTTCTTGGGACGAAAAACTGTTTTGACTCGTTCTTTCGACTAATAATAATCTTATACTTTTTTACAGTTTCAATAAAATCAAAAATTTAAAAAAATCTTTGGAAGAAAAGCTGATATACCAGCCTCCTTTATGTAATGATATAATTTTTCATGAGACGAAAAACTGATTTGACTCGTTCTTTTGCCTAAAAATTATTCCATACTTTTTTTCAGTTTCAAAATGCGTATGTCTAAACTTTCCATTCAATCGAGACAGTGTTACCTGAACTAAATTGAAACTACAATTTCCTATCACATTACAAAGCTGTTTTTTTTTGTTTTTCAATTGCTACCTAGAATACGTTTCAATAAAAACCGTAAATATTATTGTTCAAATGAAACATTGATAGTCCAGCTACCTCTGTACAATAATATTATGCAATATTTCATCAGATTCAAAAAGTTATGTGTAGATTTGTTTCGAATTTGGAACAATTTCGGGTATACATCGAACAGCATCTAACATGATACCAAATTGAATCAACAATTGCATTTCTTGTGTGATTTTCGCATATTTTCGAGATAGTAAAAAAAAATGTTGTCATCTTTTTTATCTACTTATCGATAGTATGAAAATCGCTGTTTTTAAAGCAGATTTCTTAGATTTTTATTAGGAATCAATGGATGAAATACAGATTTCTTCGCTTAAACACTTCCAAAGCAATTGGAGAACGATTCGACTGAGCCAAAATTCTAAATTTTTACTTTTTCGAGCATAATATTTTTAATTTATTTAGCTTTTCATAGTGCTATTTTTTCTTTAGTAAACTCTCTATTTTCACAATTTTTATGGGATCTATGTTATATCTGGGTAACTCCAGCTCGATTTCAGTATTTCTTCCTTAAAATAATAAGAACTCACGCATATTTCTGTCCACCCGACTTGGCATTCTCCAACAACTCCATATCATAAAATTTGTTGGAATTCTGGCCGATATCAGTCTGAAAAGTCAAATTTTCATGGAATTTTATTGAAAATTTGGTTTACCTTGCATAAATGAACCTTGTACGGCTCTCCATTCTCATCGTTCACCACGTTTTCGCTCATCTGGAATTGATAATTGAGAAAAAAACGGAAGAAAGCTGATTTCAGGTATAAAATGGGCTTCAAACCTCGGAAAACACAAAGTAAAGAGCAAAAACAGGATTTCTAAACAATAATTTATGATTCAACAACAAAAAAACATAACAAAAAACAACAATTATTCCATTTTTGAAGCTTTGATCGCCGCCAATTTCTCCTTTTTCGATTTCAAACTCTCACAACGATCTCTTTTTGCGAATTTCACATAATTTGTTGGAATCGGGCGGTCTTGTACAAATTCATGAAGTCCTTTGGTGACATTGACGGTTGGCGCCATTTTTGTGAGCTCACCGAGCATGTTTTCCATCATTCGACTTCTGAAAGCCATCTAATAATGTATTGATTGGTTTTTGAATTTTTTGAGGTTGTTCTTGTTTTGAAGCAGTAACTTTTTTTCAGTTTCAAAGAAGTAAATTCAAAATTTTTGTGATTTTTGAAATGATTTGTTGTTATTATTGAACTCATGTTGTCATCAAGTGAGTTTTTGTTTTACTTTTCAAAAGTGAGTTAGAATAAGATGCAATAAAAATGACTGGAAGCTTTTTTCAGTTTTTTCTCCGTCGTTTCTATGATTGAACATTCAAAAGTTGTCAGTGTAGATAATAAAACATCATTGAAATCGAAACTTTTTTTTGCATATTTCCAGATAGTTTTTGAAATGATTTCTAGACAATTTCATCGATTTCGATCAATTTTCTGCCAAAATTTGCAGTTTCTCTTTGGAAATTACTTTGTAGAGGAAGAATAACGATTAGTCAATCATAAGATTTTTCGCGATTTTGTTATTTTAAACAGTTTTTTGAAGCGAAACTACCGTTTTTACTTTTAACGTTTTTCATCCTTCAAAACTTCAAGACAGTACATTGTGATCAACCACTAAAATGGGATCAGGTCCGTTCCATTCTGTACTGAAATGGAAACTTTTTTGCGTTTTTTTATATGTTGGTCTTCAACCATGGAAGATATCATATAAAACTTTTCAGTGCAGATAAACACAAATCTTCGAAACTGATTTTTTTTTTCTGTTTCGAAAATGAATTGAAAATTATCAGAATATCAATATAGTTACTGGAATCTTATTGAAAAACGGCTTCCAAGTTAATATCAGAGACTGTGAAGCGAAATTTGAGTTTTTTAACTTTTTCAAACTCAAAACCTTACTAACCTCGCCTGATATGCCGCCCACGTTTTCTGCACCCCAGCAATCGTCGCACCCATCACCGTCTCATCAATCTTCCATTCCAACTCCGAATTATCATATCGACAATCAAACAAGCACAATGGTGTATCCGATGCCAATGTATATTGTGGTCTACTCTCATATTTCGTCAAATCCAACATCTCCGACACCAACTCCGGCTCCTCGTTTCCTCGTCCGATTTCTTGAAGTACAGTCACAATAAACCTGATCATATGCCATAGGAAACCACTTCCAGTCACTGTCAACTCAATCATATCGTATTCGCGGCGAGACCCGCTTTGAGAGACTTCTTGGACTTCGATAGAATAGATTCGACGGATGTATGATTGTTCCAGCCGCTTTTCGTTCATATCAATCTGAAAATGACCGTGATTGAAATTTGATAAAAGTGAAAAGGAATACCTGACAAAAATTCGAAAAATCGTGTTCACCAACAAGTCGGGATGCTCCATCTCTCATTTTCTGCAAATAAAATTTTTGAAAAGATAAATTTTTGCTGTTTCTTTGAGTTTATAGGAAACTAGTGGTGATATTACATCCTAATGTTTTTGTTATTGTGTTTTTCGAACAAATCAGTCTTCTACACTGCCCAAATAGCTAAATATACTAGAAATACTGAATCAATAGAACGAAATCAGCAAATTTTACCCATAAAAGGCTGTTTTTCGATGAAAACTTTAATATTTTTGAAGCAAGAAGTTTACAATTTGAAGAAAAGGCTTTCTTTGAGCTTTTAAAAAATATTTCACTTGGGAGGTATGGAAACAATCCAGTTGAACTTTCGCCCAAAATTTTTCTGGGGCTTCTGGAGACTATAAATAATCCTTCTGTGAAGTTTCAGCCGCCACTGGGGGGGGGGGGGGGGGGGGGGGTTTGAAGGAAGTTACAAGACAAAGTATGGCTAAAAAAAAATCCTAAAAACACCATTTTTACCTTTTTTGACGTATTCAGGTCTATTTTCGGTCATTCTTTGTCTCATATTTTCGTTCAAACCCTCCAGTGGCGGCTGAAACTTCACGGATTCCATTTTATGGTTCAAAGAACCTATGAAAAAATTTTGGGCAAAAGTTCAACTGGATTGTTTTCATACCTCCCAAGTCAGAAAGAAGAATCCATTTTTCACTATAAACACAGATTTTATAGTGCAAAACTATTATTTTTTGATCTAAACATGAATAATTTCGAATCTAGGTGTTTAGAAACACTTTTAAAATTGGAAAAAGGTCTCATTTGTACATCTTGGAGGTATTTTACAGTGGAAAATTTTTTTCTCAGTTTCGACGAAGTAGAATACTTGGAAAAAATGTCCTCATTTACTAAATATCTCTTGAAACGTATTTTATCAACTTTTTCAATAAATCTCACCTCCAAATCCAAATCAGCTCTTGCGAATGCATATTTATAGCTTCTTCTATTACAATCGAACCTCGCATTGAACTCCTTGTCCACCGACGCCCATCCAAACACTCGAATACTCTTCGGCAACACTCCATTCAACATTTTGATGTATGGTAGCTCTTCTTCCTTGTTTTTATATGAAGTTTTTACACTTTCCGGTGTATTTTCACTCCAAAATACGCCATTATGAGCTGGAGAGTTGGACCTGCAAGTTTTTCATTGAAAAAAGAGCGAAAAAGAGGCAAAACCTAACTGTTAAGGCGATAGTTTGTTTAAAAGCCGACACTCCCTTATCAGTTCGTCCACATCGTGATAATTCGCAACTCGCCCAATCCTCGATCAACTTAGTTTTCAGAAATGCCAACATTAGGTGCTGAAAATGTGGAAAAAATCAATAAAAAATCAGTTTTGACTTACATGTTCAACAGTATTCTCATTATTCGGCTGTTGCACCAATCCATCATGTTCCCAGCCGAGGTAGAAAAATTGTAGAGCAATTTTTCGCTTTGGATGAGCAGAAAAATCGAATTCCTTCACGGTTTTTCGTTTTTTCGCTGTAAAAAACAGATTTTTAGGTACAAAACACTATTTCTCACCTTTATTATCGATTTCTTCGCTTGAACTACTTCGTTTTGCTGTCATTTTGTAGTCTGAAGATTTTGAAATTAAATAAATATACTGATAGTGGTGAAAAGTGAAATATTAGGAAATCTAACGCAAGATAAAATTGTGCGGGAACGCAAATAATGTGTGGCCTAGAAAAACGCCCTGGTTTTCCTCGGCCATAGAGTGTGTACTCCACACGGACAAGATTTTTTTTTTATTTATTTCCCATTTTCAGCTTAAATCTAAAGAATTTCCATTATTTTTGCAGAAAAATGGGAAAAGTACGAAAGACAAAAAACACAAAAGCAGGCTCGGCGGCTGGAAATGTTCAATGTAAGTGTTTTCACCCAAAAATCGCTGAAATTACGCAATTTTTTCAGCATTACCATTCAACACTGACAAAGGACAGCATATTCTCAAGAATCCTGGAGTAGTAAATGCAATTATTGAAAAAGTAAGTATTATTTTCGGTTTTGTGCCAATAAAACATAATTTTCCGTGCAGTCCGCCCTAAAACCAACAGATACAGTGCTAGAAGTTGGTCCAGGAACCGGTAACTTGACGGTGAAAATGTTGGAAGTGGCGAAACAAGTGATCGCATGTGAACTCGATCCTCGAATGATTGCCGAGGTGAAGAAACGTGTGATGGGCACACCACTTCAGTCGAAATTGGTGGTGAATGCGGGTGATGTGATGAAATTGGAATGGCCGTTTTTCGATGTTTGTGTCGCCAATTTGCCGTATCAGATCTCGTCGCCTTTCGTGCAGAAGTTGTTGATTCATAGACCAATGCCGAGGTGAGTGCTTTTATTATTGAAAACATCGAAAAAAGACATTGAAAATTCTAGAAAGTCTGATATTTTGTCTTATGGACCTATGCCGATGCCGGAAGAAAGGCCTGAAACCCTATGCCGATGCGGCGCGTTTCGGCGAGAAACGGAAAGAAACTAGGCATTTTTGCCGTTTCTCGCCGAAACGCGCCGCATCGGCATAGGCAAAAAAGCCTTTCTGGCCGTTTCTTCCGACATCGGCATAGGTCCATTAAAATCAAAAAAAAAATGATAAAATGTTCAATTTTGGTTGAAAACAGGTTAAAAATCACGGTTTTTGTCTGTCAAATACCCATTCATCAAAACTGAATGGTTTTTGAAGAATATCTTCCAACAGAAACAAGAAGTCAATAAAAATTCAACATTTTTGTCAAATTTTGAACATAATTTATTCTTGATGATTGGAAAAAAACGCTCAAACGAGATTTTTTCGACGGTTGCCTATAAAAACAGTGTTTCCGGAAAAGTTCTAATAAAATCATTTAGAGTTTCGAAAAATAACCAAAAAAATCCAGTATTTTATATGAAAAATGTATTTTTCTTGATTCACCCGAAAAACTGAAAGAATTGTTTTGATGAAAATAAAACCATAACGAAGAATCAAAAAATATTCGAAAAGATACAAAAGTTTTGAAACAGTGAACATTATTTCAGATACGCAGTGCTCATGTTCCAAAAAGAGTTCGCCGATCGTCTAGTTGCTCGTCCAGGTGATAAGGATTACAGTCGTTTATCAGCAAATGTTCAACTCCTCGCCAATGTTGAGATGTTGATGAAAGTGAAACGAACCGAGTTCCGACCACCGCCAAAGGTTGATTCGGCAGTGGTGCGGATTGCACCAAAGAATCCACCACCACCTGTCAATTTTGTGGTGAGTTTCTGTTATTTTATTTATATATTGAAAAACAAATTTAGGAATGGGAAGGACTACTCCGATTATGCTTCCTGAGAAAGAACAAGACATTATTGGCAATTTTCACCACTTCGAAAGTTGTCGATGTGATTGAGGAGAATTATCGAAAAGTTTGCGCTTTTCAGAATAAGGTTAGTGAGTTTTTATTAAAAAAGTAAGAAAATAGATTGAAAAACAACTAGACTAACCTAACATTAGTTTTGTAAAAAAATAAATTTAAAAAAAAAGAGTTTTTGAAACAGTGAAGAAAAAAACGAAAAAGTATTGATGTTTAATTTTTTTTCAAATCTGAAAGCAGATAAAATGGTTGACAAAATATCAAGTTTTCTTATGCTCCCAAATCCCGAAAAATTGACAAAAAATCTTTTCAAAAACAGACTAGATTCCCACAAAAGTTCAAACTATTAAAAGCTCCACGATCGGAAAAGTTCAGCGAGCCAAGTTTCATACTAACAGAGTAACTGAAACAATTTTTTCCGAAGTTATCACTGAAAGTTTCACTTTTGCAATTGTTTATTCTAATTTTCAATCAATACGAAAGATAGATTGACGATTTTAGAAGTTATTTCCAAAGTAACTTGTAAGAAACGGTAAATTTTTTGATCAGTTTGAATTCAAAATACCGCGGCGTGTACAGGTTTCCTATAGTTTTATTGTTATTTTCCATTTGAATACCGGTCATTCCAAGAACAATTTCAACAAAAAACTTTGAGTTCTCAGCTTCTTTTTTTTTTAAATTGTGTACCGTTTCAATTTTTTTCTCAAAATTTTTAAAATTAAAAGTTATTTTTTCAACTTTGCCAGGCTGTAATTCCAGCCAAAGTGGGCGGAGTCAACTAAGAACTGGTCAAAGTCTTTCTATAGCTACCAGGTACTTATACAAACATTATGATCCAACTCTAAGAACTTTTCTTTTTTCCTTGTGCACAGCTATAGTGGAAAGCTTTCGATTTTCTGAGCGAGCGTGTCTTAAACTAAAATATGATAGAATCACTGACGATTCGTTGTCATAAATAACTTAAAAAACGTCTTATCGCATGATTTTTCAATTTGGAATGATGTTTTGAAGCGTATATTTTGGGATGCGACATAGTCTCAAATGTTAAGGGAGAAATCTTGAAAAATGACAAAAATTGAGATTTTTTGAAATTTTTGTTTTAAAAATTCACTATTTCAAACTTTTCTAAAAACTTTAAACATCATAAAATTGCAATCGCACAATCAATTCGAATTTATTTCAGCCAATCCCAAAAGACTTCAACATGAAAAAATTGATCGAGGAGATTCTGAAACGTGATGAAAAAGATAAGGAAGTGAGGACAAAGAAGGAGAAAAAGAGCAAAAAGACAGAAGAAGCGATGGAAGTTGATGGAGAGGTGAAGAAGGAGAAAGAGACTGGATTCGGAGCAAAAAGAGCAAGAAATATGGGTGTCACCGACTTTTTGGCACTTCTTCTTTTGTTCAATCAAGCTGGCATTCATTTCATTTCATAAATTGTTTTTGTTGTTTTTCTTTATCATTGTTATCTGTTGTCTGTTATAATAAATTACAGTTTTTAATGTTATCCTCCCAGTTGAAATGGTTCCAAAGACCTCAAATTATCAATAAAAAGATGAAAAAAGCCACCTCCTAACTTAATTTTAGTGATAATGATAATCAAAAGATTGTATTCCTGTCGGTTTTATTGCACAGCGACTAGTTCTGGTGTTGAGGTAATTTCTTTTTTCTGTTTCAAAAAGTTTAGAGAAAAATATTTGGTGGGTCAGAGCTTTGATATAGAGAACATATATTTCCCTAAACCAGACTTTTGATACGGTAGATTAAACTTCTCTAGTTGGAAAAGTTTGATCTACCGTATTCACGAAATCTGTTATTTACAGAAAAAGTGTATGCACAAAGTTTCAGAATAGCTTCTTTCGTGTATACACTGTCACGTAACACTACAAAAACTTGAAAGTTAAGCAGATCAAAAAAGTATACTGTAAAAACTTTTGATCTACCGAATTTTTGAATACGATTACTTGAGTAGATCACAGAATACAGAAGAAAATTCGATTTATCATAATCCGACATAACTATCTACAGGACAATTTATCATATTTACAGTTTCATGATTTTTTGAAGAAAAAAATCAGCAAATCAAACTGTTGTGGTAGACAAATTTCAATGAATCAAGTAAAAACTTCCAAAAAATGTATCTGCCATTGCTCACTGTAGTTGAGCAAACTGTAATTTTTTTGAATTACCGTACTTTCAAAATCTAAAATGTTTTGTAAAAGTTTATACTGTTTCGAAAAAATAATATGTGCGTTATCACTTTTACGTAATACTTCATATGACCCGATTTCAATAGATCAAAAAGAGTATACTGTAAAAACCTTTGATCTACCGAATTTTTTAATACGATTACTTGAGTAGATCAGAAACTACAGTAGGATGTTTGATCTATCATGATTAGACAACACAATTTATTATATTTACAGTTTCATGATTTTTTGAAGAAAAAAAATTAGCAAATCAAACTGTTGTGGTAGACATATTTCAATGAATTGAGCACAAATTTCCAAAAAAGTTTGATCTGGCAAAGCTTTACTGTAGTTGGGAAAACTGTAACTTTTTTGAATTACCGTACTCTTGAAATGTGAAATTTTTGTGGAAATATCTGTCGTTTCAAGAAAATGATATGGGCGTTACCCCTTTTACGTGATACTTCATATGGCCTCATGTTGATAGATCAAAAAAATATACTGTAGAAAAACATTTGATCTACCAAAGTTTTGTAGTCGATTACTTGACTTCATCACAAATTACAGTAGAAAATTCGATTTATCATAATCAGTCATAAATATCTACAAGACAATTGATCATATTTTCAGTTTCGTGATTTTTTGAAAAAAAAATTTACAGGCCAATCTTTCGATCTCGTGAAAACCAAATTTCAACTTTTTTGAGTAGATACTTCCAAAAACAGTGATCTACAAATGCTTACTGTAGTTGAGAAAACTAACATCATTTTCGAACTACCGTACTCTTAAAAAGTGGAAATTTTTTTCTGAAAATTCATACTGTTTCAAGAAAATAATACGTGTGTTACCACTTTTACGTAATACTTCATATGACGAAATTTCGATAGATCAAAAAGAGTATACTGTAAAAGCCTTTGATCTACCAAGTTGTTAAAAGTGATGGATTGAGTAGATCACAAATTACAGTAGGAAGACTGATCTACCGTAGTTTTACCGTAGCCATAATTTTCTATCAAAAATCTGATCAGTATGTCGAAATTTTCAATAAAATATGTCCTATCAAGTTATTAGATTGTCAACACAGTCTATTGTCGGATGAACAGGGACATTATAAATTAATTAGAAAATTTTTCACACAACTTTCAAAAAATCTCGAAACAGTAATCAAGCTTTTTATTTTCAGAAAACCCAACAACTCGCCACAAAATGCCTTCAACTGGCTGTAATTGGATCACCAAATGTTGGCAAATCACTACTGACAAACAGTCTAGTGAGATGTCCATTGTCGGCGGTGAGCAGTAAAATGGATACGACTACTAGGGTGAGTATTTTTGATAGTCACAAAGAATGAGGATGACTGTTTTTTGAGTTTTCAAAAATAAAAATGATACATCTCTGAAACATTGAAATTTTGAACACTGAAAATATTCCTTTTCAAAAACACGGAACAAAAAGCCATGGTAGCTTTTGAAGTAGATCAAACAATGAAATTCATACTGTAACTGGAAGGAAATTCAGAAATTTGTGACTTGAGAGAAACAAGTATGTCAAATATATCAGCACAGTAAATATACTGGATCATTAACAATTTAGTCCAAGGATAATAAATATTCAAAACGGAAAAACTTTTGAGATAAAACAAGGGATTTATTGGCTGTTGAATAAAAGAAAAAAAGTTGAAAATATTGTTTCGGTTGAAAATATTGTAAAAAGTTGAAAACTTCTACTGTCTATGTTCCAGAACATCTCCGCATCAATCTGTGAAGACTCAACTCAATTGGTATTTGTCGATTCGCCAGGTGCTGTTAGTACATCACACGTACGACAAACAATGAAGGGAAGTGCAGCGAATGGTGATAAAGTGTTGATGGACTCGGAGAAGGCATTGCAAAGGGCACAACACATTTTGGTGGTTCAGGTTTGTTTTTTTGTGGTTTTTTTTTTGCGACGAATCCAAATGATTGACTGGAGTTAGTCGGTAAATGTTTTATTTCTTGCGTGAAACTTATTTTGTTCAGTTTTCAACAAAAAAAAACACATGTTTCATTGATCGAGTAAACTGAACTTGGAACAACTTTTGTCACTAAGCCAATGAATCTGATATCACAATTTTTGTCGAAAATCAAACTTACAAATAGGCACTTGATATCGCACCCTGAAATATTAAATAGAAAAATTTCTGTTTCACTTTATCGATAATTCTCAAATCGGGAAGAGTTCCTCTACTTCTGAATCATCCGGTTTCTCCAAATCGAAACTTCATTTTAGTACTAATTTTTGTATAAATTTCAAGAGCAGATAAACTGTAATTTTGTTTTATCAAACTCTCAGAAAAATTCTATCAATGAACCTTCAAAGTTTGTATAAATACATTTTCAAACTTTTTTCATATCCTTCCGATTTCCCGCAAGTTTGTTCACTTAAGATTGAATTCAGTCGAAACTCTGGGTTTGCTGAAAATGACCATAAAAGTCATAAAAAAAATTTTATGACTAAATAATGTTTCGACAAAAAGTTATATTCAAGTCCGAATAAATGATGCCACTCGACGAAACTTATTAGCTCAAAAAAAAATTCAAAAATCTGTTCAATCATCTGGTATGAATAAGAATGTATTGTTTCTAGTGGGGAAAATTCTTAGAAAAGTCACAAGAAGCGTGTTAGGACTTGCATGATTAAATGGAAAAGGTCATTTTTTAATAGTGAAGGTGTCTTTCGAATTTCCTGTAGACCTTTGCCATTTGAATAATAAAAATTTAGAAATTATGTTCCACCAATTCTAAAACTCACAATTTTCCGAGTAAGACTTTTCAATTGAACAATTGGAGTTACACGACAGTAATATATTTAGTTATACATAGGAACCGTAATAATTCGAAAAAGGTTAGACAAAAACTATTGTTTCAATCTGACAACTTTGCAAAACTCTCAAAGTATAGTTTGATTATAACTTTTCAAACTTTGTCAAAAACTCGTTCAAGTATATTGGAAAAATGAGTGATGGTAGTCCGTTCATCAAGTTTTGAAACAAGAATTATTGCTATTCCGAAAAAGACAAATCACTCAAGCCATCAACCGTGTGTTTTTAGCTTTTTGGGCTTTAACCTAGCGTGAACAAAATATGATCAAAATTTCAGTTTCAGACGATATCTGAAACAAAGAAATTTCAAAATTTATGATAGTCTAATGGTTTTCAACTCACGCTTTATCGAGTTCAGTTAGGCATGAAAGAAAAAATATACTTCAAAATAAATACTGCAGTTTCAAAATGTAAATAATTAATCGACTATTTTCTGGTGATTTGATAAGTTCGAGATCCGTTTTCGGTAATTAAAAACAAGGGAAAAAGTTCCTTTTTGTCGGGTTTGTGGGAGAGCTCTGGATGATATGATAACTAAATTTTATCTGAAAATTGATACATATGTGTAATCATAAACAGCAAATTTTGTTGATTTCAGGACGCAACAGCACCAGGCAGTTACATCCACCATCGTGTCCTACACATGCTTCATCGATATTCACATGTTCCAAGTACACTTGTCATGAATAAGATTGATTTGGTGACAAGGAGGACGGATATGTTGCCGCTTGTTGAGGTAGGACTGAAAATCTGAAATTCCTAGAAAAAAAGTTTTCAGATTCTAACAAATGGACAACTATCAGATAATCAACAAATCGCCACAAAACCCGCTCAAATCGGACGACTTGGCTCATCATTGAACATGAATTTGAACAAATATGCAGAACCGAATGATGAGAAATGGAGGAATATGTATAGGTTTGTTAATTTTATGGGAAATTTTAAAAAGTCTGAAAAAGTATGGCGAGAAAGTAATACAAAAAGTAATACTGATGTTTGATTGTTTGAATCTAGAAACTGTAAAAATCACATAAAATTTGAGAGTTGGGAAATTTTTTTGGCGAAGAACTTTAAAAATCAAATTCCTTGCTAATGTCAAATCTTGAAAGTTTCTAATTATTTGAAAATGAATATTTTTAATAAAGCAACACTGAAAGAGATGTTTGTCACTTTGGCATGTTCAGAAACTGTGAAAACTTTTGGAAAATGATTTTGGCGAAAATAGATTATAAACCAGCTCTAGAATCAACTTTTCTGACAGTGATGTACAAAAAACTCCTGGGCGTTTTAACTAGTTTTGAAACTGTAAAAAATACATAAAATTTGAGATTTCTGGATGGCGGAAGGAACAAGTTTTCGAAAAAACGTATTTGAAAAGTTTGAAACCAGTAAAAATAACCTTTTATTTTGATTTCTAGTTTCGCTGTGAAAGCTTTTTAAATGTTCATATTATTGAAAAAAATTGTTGTTTTCTAGTCATGGAACTGAATATTCTGAAAAATTATTTTCAAATTTGACGACAATTAGAAACAGGTTAGATTTTTTAAATATCCTTCCCGATTCATATAGTAGAATTATTGATAATAAAATGAAAAATAATAGAGCATATTGTTGCAGAACACTAATCCGTAAACCAACATATCAATGTGCATTCGCCGAGACAAAATCATTGTTCAGGACGATAAATGGATGGAGTGGATTTGAGCGAGTGTTTTTTGGTATATTTACTTTTTGAAAAATGTATTTTAGAAAATTGTGAAGAAATTGAAGAGAATACTGTTTTTCGCAAAAATACGAGATTGAGACAGTATGAAAAAAATTTGGAAATCATATTCTCTGTATTGTAAAAGGTAAAAATTTCTCAAAATTGAAGTTCATATGATTTTTTGGCGACACTGAAAAACTCTAGGAAAGTCATCCATTTCAAGTATTTTTGGAACAGTGAAAACTTTTTTTTTGAGTTATTCGGATAAAAAGTTCAATTTGCCTTACATAACCAGAAAATTGAAAAATAAAAAAAGTTTTTTGTGCTTAAACGAAAGGCAAGGTCAGTCAGGTGATCAACGTGCAACAGCACCTAGTCCACTCGATAGAGGACATTTTGGGTCTTAAATGTAGTTTTAAAAATCTGCTATTTTTTCCTACAGTACTTTTTATCACAAGTGTTACACTGTTAAGAAACAAAAGGTGGCGAAACAATTCACATAGTTGCTAAAATCGCATGTTTTTGATAAAGTTTCTGTTTCAAATCAAGAATAAAAAAATTTCGTGAAAACTTGGAATAATAATTTGTTAATGTTCCGTCGAGTTCGGTTTTGCAGAAACGGTGTAAGAGATGTTATTAGTTTTCAAATTTTGCCAAAAAATTTCAAAGAGTTAGTGAAACAGCAAAATTACTACAAAAATTACAAGTTTCTGTTTCAGCATCTGTAGATCTAATTTTCGGATAACAAATTATGATCGATAGTCTATAGAACATTCTTTGATAGAGTGGTGAGCACCTGAAATATCTGAAGTTTTTAGCTGAAAAACAGTTTTCCAGTCACTCGAATATATCCAGACGAATATATCTTTCCCATTCTACCACGACTATATCGTGAAATGTGTTTCCAACGTTTGGACATAACCGAGTGGCTGGAAAACTGTTTTTCAGCAAAAATTTCAGATGCTCAAAAATCGATATTTTCAAAGAAAAAATTGGCTAGTTGATATCAGCTCATTAAAAGATTTTTAAAAGTTTCAGTTTCTGACATTTCGCAAGATTTAAACTTCCGAATATGTCTTGCTTTTGACTCGTCCAGATCTTATTAAAATATCCCTCATTTTCCAGTCTCCTCCCTAACAAACGAAGGTATCGATGATCTGCGCACCCATCTACTCAATATCTCACCATCCGGTGATTGGCGAATGGACGCGACGACACCAACAACCGAAACAGCACAACAATTGTGTATGGACTCAATTCGGGCGGCGGTACTAGACACAACACCATCGGATGTGGCATATACAGTGAATGTACGAATTGCTGAATGGGATGAGAATGGAGAAGTATTACAAATTGTTGGAGAAATTAAAGTGAAGAAACCAAAGGATGGAGTGTTGATTATTGGAAAGGTTTGTGGAGTTTTGAAATAATATGAATACTGAAAATGAGTGTCTTGACTGGAAATTTTGAAAAAAAAGATTCTAGAAAATGAGATTCACGGTTTCAAAACTATCATATAGAATTGGTTTGAAAGAGGGTGTGGTATATATATTTAGATTATAAATTTTCATATATATTTTATCATTTTTTCACTGTTTCATCGTTTCCACAAAATTTGTAATCTAGTGGTTTTTAGTAATTTCATATTGGCTATGATTGTGATAATAGATTGATATCTACTTATCAGCACAAATCAATATAGTTTTTAAAAAACGAAAAATTGCACAGTTTCAAGTTTTTTCAAATGTAGCTCATTGAAAAAATTAAACATTGAATCAATGAGGTTTCTTTTGAAAACTGCTGTTAGAAAAGTTAGTACGAAAAACTTTGACAAACAAAGGCTTGTTCAATGACAAATTGACTAAAGCCCATAGTTCTCAGCTTGAAATCTACAAATTTTGAAACAGTAAATTTATGAACATTTTTATCGTTTCAAGACTTTTATATATAAAAGTTATCAAAGTAATGAGTAATTACTTCCAAAGTTGATATTTTGTATGCTCCCTGATTTTAATCATGAACACACGAATTTTTTTATTTGATTGAAGTTTTTCTTTTAAAAAATTCCAAGAAAATTTGAAACAGAAAAATTATGTTTCAAAAATATCTCATAAACATTAAGATTGTACATATTTATTCGATCCAGTTTTTGTTAAATTTTGAATAATGCACGAAAAAAGTGTTTTGAAGCTGAAAAAACTAATAAAAATGGCTGAAATTCAATTTTCGGCTTTTCAAGATTTCTGAATCACGGAAAGTCATCCTTCTATCGTTCCAATCAGCGTTTTTTCAAGATAGACTTTTTGAAATTCACTAATCATTATTTTTCAGAATGGTCGACGAATCTCCGAAATCGGTCGTCGCGTCAACGAACACCTCCACTCACTATTCCAACGACAACTCTATGCTCGTCTAATTGTTACTCATAATGGTAAAACTATTGTTTAATTCCGTATTTTGTTATGTTAATTGTTATAAAATAGATATTGTTTATTAAAAGTGACTTAGTTATATTCAATCCGAATCCGATGAATTATATTCCTGAGCGAGTAGTGAAAATGCAGTTGGCGGAGCTGTTTCAATTGGTGGATCTACCTCCTCTTCTACTCGTTTCTTTGGTTTTATCAATGCTCCAATATTGATTGATGTTGTTGGTTTTCGTTTGATTCCAAGGGAGGAGAACTGAAATTAAAACATGTTGAATTTCAGCTTTTTTGAGCAAATTTGAATCAAAATATTTCAATTTCGCAAGTATTTCATATATTCTAAAAAATTCAAGTCCTCAGATGCATTCAATATCAAAAAAGTGAATTTTTTCGAGAAATTATTGATACTTTGGAACGGGAAAATCTGCTCGAAAACTTTTACCATTTCAGTTATACAACCGATTTTCAATATATAATTTTACGAGAATCCGACTATATTAATCAGAAATTGAATTTGTTCACATTCTCGTCAAAAACATCTGGCTTTGAAACCGCATGTTTCAGTGATAAAAACACTTTTTTGTTTAAAAAACTCTCTTTGCATTCTGGACAGGAAGCTCGTTATTTCTAAAATTTTGCGACTTTTGCAAAATCCATCATAATCAGAACTTATCACGAAGAAAATTGCAAATGTGAATGATAACAATACGTTACGGCTCCCAGATATTACAGTACTGAAACAGTAACTAAATTCCAATTTTGTTCAGACTCTTTTTTTCTAGAAAATGTTTGAAATACATGAGTAGAAACTGAAGTTCAGTGATAAAAACAAGCTCTTTTGCAAAAATTGACGTTTTTTCTATCATAAACTGGAAAAAAATCAGCGCATGTGGGTTTTTTTTCATTTTCGTGATAGCCATACGCCGAATATTGCAGATTTGAATTTTCTTCAAATATCTTTCCTTTTTGAAGCAGAAAACTATAGTTTTTCGTTCAATCATTCGCTATATTCATATAAATTTGGGTATCATTAAAAAAGGTCGAAAATCCGGAAATGCACCAAATCAGTGAGATGCCTTGTGTTTTTGGCAAAGAAAGTAAAATGAAAAACACTCACACTATCGTTAATTTTCCGATCCCTTTCCATTTTCAATGTCGCCTTCAACTTCTCCGTCGCTTTCATCCCATTCGATCCACTTGATGATGGTGTAGATGGTGTTTCATCCGGTTTTTCACCAGGTTTCGAGAATATTCGACGAGTTTCGATACGATCTCGACTCGATGATTGATGGTCGTCGTGTGCTGGAAATATGAATATAGGGATGGGTCGAAATCGAGTTCATATATTGATGACGTTTTACGGACATATTTTGAAACATATTTTTTTGTTTGTAAAACTATTGAAAGTTTTTTTCGTTTGATAGTTCCACATTTTTAGTTCTTTTCTTCTTCTTTTCTAGCCGGAATCAAAGAAAAAAGAAGTTTCAAGCTATTATTGTTGATTGTAGGTGAAAATGAACATTTGGTACACGAAAATGTGTAGTTTTGAAGTTGAAGTAACAACTATAATTTTTTTCTGTTTCATTGGTTTTTCGAATATTTCTCAATTTTTGAAACATATAATTCACCAAAATCTGACGAAACACTGATATCTTTAGAACATTTCTAATTTTTGAAATTTTTGTGAAACTGTAACGTCAAAATTTTACGTCTTGAGATTTTTTTGAAACAAGAGTAACGATGTCGATAGCATTCATTTTATTTCCAGGTTTTTGCTGATTGTTTTTTTGTTGTTTTACAATTCACAATATCTGTTTCAAAAGTTTTAAAAACATTTTTCGAATTTTTCCATCTGATTCTCATCCAATATTGATGAAAATCTTTGGGAAAAAACTGTTTTTTTTTTGAAACCTATCATATTTTACAAATCTATTGGAACGATAAAGCACAACAATCAAGATTTTTCTGTTTCGAATTGGGAAATTCGAGGATATACGAAATATTTTACTAAAAATTGATTGTTTCATAATTTGAACCCGGTTTTTCAGCTTTTTAGCACAGTTTTTTCAGCAAAAAATGACTGCACTAGATTGGTCAAATTAAGTGTAGAGCTATAAATGTTAATTGTAGCTCAAGCAGTAAAGTTTCACTCACAAAAAAATTCTTTAAACTTGAACCGAAATTTTTTCCTGTTTCACCAATTTCTCAAAATTTGCTTAGTGTTTTTGATATAATTTGGTGATTTTTTGAACTAATATTACCAATATTTTTGAAATTCAGTGAAATTTTAGCTCACAACAGTCAAAGTGTTTTTTTCCATTGTTTCACCTCTTTTTTTCAGTGAAAAACTATTTTAATTTTCAAAAACCAACTCACTTTTAATATCCTTATATCTCGTCATCATTGATGCAATTTTCCGATCATCCTCAGTTTCTGGCAACAATTTCGTCGTTGTGATTGACAATTTTCCGCGTAGATTATCATCACGTACTCGTTGATCAGTCAGTGATTTCTTTTCTTTCTGCAATTTAATTTTAATTAATTATCACAATTTGTGAAATGTTGGTCTTTTCATAAAAATAGGTGGAAATCCGAATAATCCGAAAAATTTGTCAGAATGTTATCAAAAGCGCTGGAAACGGGAAATTTGTGTTTTTTTGAAACACAAGAACTTGTCTTTTTGAAAATAAAAGCATGTTTCAATAAAATAATATCACTATTTTTCAATAATTCAATCTGAGTTCACAGCCAAAACATTAAAACTGTGTGTCTCAGGAGTTTTTGCTGCTAACTAATATGAATACCAGAACGAATTTGAAAACTTTCAAAAATTCACTGAAACAGTTTTTTTTTTACAAATTCCATCGTTCAAATTATCTAGTCGAACTTCGAGGAAACAGAAAATATGGAGCGTAAAATAATTCTGTTTCAGAAAAGAGCCATTTTCAAAGTCAAAAACAATGTACTCACTTCCATTTCGAGAAAGTATTTCAAAATAGTTCAAACGAATTCTAGAGCTAATATTTTTGTATTATCGGAAGAAGATGAACAAAAGGTGCGAAAAAATTTCCACAACGAAAATTGTCAAAATCGCATGTTTTTGGTAAATTTTCTGTTTCAAATCAAGAATAAAAGAATTTCGTAAAAACTTGGAATAATAATTTGTTGATGTTCCGTCGAGTTCGGTTTTGCAGAAACGGATGAACAGATGTTATTAGTTTTCAAATTTTGCGGCAACATTTCAAAGAGTTAGTGTAACAGCACAATTACTTCAAAAATTACAAGTTGCAGCATCTATAGATGTATATTTTCGGATGAAAAATTGTGATTGATAGTCTGTTGCCTAACTTAAAGATGGTTAAACTGTTTCCAAATCCTTCTTAGTATTTTACTAGATTGAAAAAAAAAATTTCCGGCTAAATATCAACACTTTTGTAGCTTTATATTTGATTACAATAGACTTTTTCAACGGAATATTTTTTACATGAATTCATACTTTGAAAGCATTTTTTCAAAGAATATTTTTTGAAAACCTCACTATATTCGGGAATTTTTTGCTGTTTTTGAAATTTCATATCACTTATCTCACAGTTTATCAGCAATACATTTTCCAAATAATTCAACTTTCAAAGTTTAAAAAACGCTTACCCTAAACTGTGCTCTCAAATACGAATTCGCCGAGAAGTCATCCCTCAATCTTTCCTGAATCCATTCAATCTTATCCACTCGTCCTTCTTCATTCGCCGCTTTCGTCTTATCCTCCTCTTCGTGTTCCTTCTTAAACATTGCATCGGCTGCCAATTTCTGTTGAAATTGTCGATCAATCGCACCAACTTGATTGATTTCGGTCGGATCGAAACGACGCTCCTGACGTGAACATCCTTCGACGAGTTCGTAGTCGAAATTCTGCAAAAATGATGTGGTTTTAAGATTATATCGTGATTTCATCATTCTATCATTAAACACCGATTATAGGTAATTTTTTTGAAACAGAAAGTTCTCAAAAAGTTCCGATTCAAAGCGTTCGAAGAAAAGGCTTATCTAACATACTTCAATTTTAAAATACAGTGAGAATTTCCGATAAAAGAATTTTTAGCTATGAGAAAAGTTTTAAAATCTAACTGAAACACCGCCCACTCTTAGTTATAGCATTTTTCGGGGATTTTGACTTTTTTGAAATAGTTTTTGTCATGGAAAATTTTTTCTCTTGATGAGAAGAGCTTCGAAAGGCAGTAAAAACGGAACCTTTGCGGACTACGGTATGATACAGTATCCCTGTGCTTACTGTCGATTTAGTATCCTCCTTCTGTGGAAGGAAATCAAAAATTGTACACAACTAAAAAACATCACACAGCTAAAATTGGGTTACAGTAATTCGCAAGTTCGAAAAAAATGAACTGAAATAAACATGTTCGAATCATACTGTAGGAAAAAGTGTCAGCTGTGTGGAATTTTTCGATTTAGAGAAAAATAATTGGTAAAAATTTCGATATTTGATACCCAACGAGGTATGGGATTGAAGTACACATTACTACATTTTTTCATATGGATATTTAAATACAGCAAAGTGTTTTTGTGAAAAAAAAGGCTAAAAGTTTTTCTTGAAACAGTAATATGACAAGAAATGCTATCAATCGTTTCATTTCTGAAACTTTTAGTTTAGAACTTATCTAACACAGTTCTGTCGAGTTTTGTAGTGAAACTAATGAGATTTTCCGAACAAAATTTTACTACATCTGGGAAAATATCCCGTTTCAAGACCCTAATATTGTATTTTTCAGAAAGTAAATTTGTTCAAGGAATGAATTCGAATTCTTCTTTAACTTTTTGGGAACTTGGAATTTTCCGGCTTAGAATTTCTGCTTTCCTGCGACTTTTGCGCCCAGAAATTTTCAACAATACAAATCTAACTTACAGATGGATCTGTCCGAATCACATAATAGTTATCGCATAAATGGCATTTCATCCGAAACTCGTATAGTGGTGTTGTGTAGTACATTCCAATCTGTAATAATGTTTCATGTTTCAGCAAAAAATTAAGATCAGAGTTTTAAAGAAGTTCCAATAAATCGAATACTGTCTTACCTTTTTCTTCTCCGCATTATATCTGACACCCATTCCAACATGATTATGACATCCAAGGCACCAGATATTGAAGGGCATTTCGAATCTGCAATTATTATAGTTGATATCATTTCTTATCAACTGATATCTTTTATATTTTCCCAGTTTCCTCAAATTTATCTCTTTAATCTCAAAAAACCAAATCATTCTCATCAAATGTTATTTTCTTCACTATTTTTTTTGTGGTGAACTTGAAAGATTATCATTGGATTTTCAATCTTTTTCTGTTTCACGGCTAATGTTTCATTACATACATTTTTATTCAATATGTTTCTCTCAACAATTCAAAAAACAAATCATATTATCACTAACTCAATCTTTCTTGATAATTATTACCAAAAAGTGATAATTTTTTCTGATTTTCTTACTGTTTCAAGTAGGATTTATGTACTTTTCGATGTAATAAATTTTCAATTGATAAGTCTTCACTAGATGTAAAAGAATCAAGTGTTTAGGCCGTATTTCATGCATATCTATGATAGTTTTACTGTTACATACATGATTAATAAGTTTTTGGAGAAAAAGAGCTACCAGTCGATTTGTCGAATTGATTGTTTCATATTTTGAAAGTGAAAAATTGATACTCTGATGTTTGAAATCTACTCGATAATTCTACTGTTATAAGCATTATTGATATATTTTTGGAATACACAAACTATCAATCGCATAATTTCTCTTCTATTTTAATGGAAAAATGTCATTTTTGTTTAAAAATTAAACAATTTTCTGATATCCTCGAGAATGCCAGAAAGTTTTGACTACAAATTTTCATCATATCACTTGTTTCTATAGGAAAAGTTAATCATTTTTCTACTTTTCACTTTTTTCATTTTATATTCTCAAAGCTATTTATCTAGTATTTTTCACTGTTACAAGAAGAGTTCATATAGTTCTGGAAAATACAAACCATCAATATCAGAGAATTATCTTATTCCTAATGAACAATGTCTTTTTTGTTTCAAAAATGCAAGTTTTCTGGTTTGTTAAACAAAATTTCAAGCAGTTTAGACTACATTTTTTCATTGTATCACTTCTTCTTTTAAAAATTCACTTCTTTGTCGTTTTTTGTATTATTTTAGAGCCATTTTTAACGGTTTTTCTATAATACAGGTCCAGTTCTATATTCTCTTGTTTTGATGCAAGGTTTAATAATTCTACTGTTATAAGCATTATTGATAGGTTTTTGGAGAATAAAAACTATCAAATGAACAGCTAGTCTGGAAAAGTGTCTTTTCCGTTTCAAAGTTGAACGATTTTCTGGCATATTCAAAAATTTCAGCAAAGTTTCGGCTACAATTTTACATTATATCGCTTTTTCTATTGAAAAATGCTCTATTCATCTATTTTCCATGATTTCCTTTCCTTTTTAATGCTCACCGAGCACATTTTCATAAAATATCAACTCACCTAATAACCAAAATACCCTGATCAATCTTCTTCGCCCTTTCCCTCAACGCATGTGTTCCATGATATCCATTCAACGTTTTATGCTTCTTATAGTTGAAATCCGGCGGATAGTAGAAATTTTGTCCTTTTCGCTCTCCCATCTCAAAATACGTTGTTTGGAATGCTTTTTCTCTCTTTTTTAAGGTAAAAATCAGATTTTTCAACTGTAAAAACGACATAAAAAGGTAAAAATCATGCAATAGTTTATTAAAACCCGTTGTAAAAAAGCACACATAACAAATTTGGTCAAAAATTTCAAAATTCTACACCCAACGCATCCGCCTCCAATTCATCAAATCCTTCTTTTCTCGTCAACTTTGTCACCAAATCCTTCGACAATTTCGATTTTTCCGTCCTGGTATGCCATACATACACCTTGGTGCAATTATTCGCCAATGGTTCCATATTAAAACGATGAATGTTCAATTTTTCGAGGAACGTCGACTCCTGATATCCTCTTGGTACATCATATGAGAACATTGCTTGCTCATTCTCGAGTAATAGCGTCAAATTCACTGCAAATGCCGCCATATCGATTGGGAATGGTCGCTCGCGTTTCCAGACGGCGTTGAAGTCGATTATTGAACCTGGAAGTGGATTGGTAAGTTTGGCATGATTTATATCGGAGAATTAGATGAAACTCATATTTTTAGATAATTCTGTCAAACTTGAAACAGTGACAATTTTTGAAACAAAACAGAAAAGAGTTGAAGAAAATTTCTTGTTTCAGCTTCAGAAGTAACCACAAAGAATGTTACATGCCAAAGTTTTTAAAATCAAAAATATATGTTTTACTGTTTCAAAAAAGACTAGCTTTTATTAGAGAATCTAATGTTTATGTAATTTCTGAACATCTAGATACAACGTCATTGCACTTGATTGACTGAAAACGTAGTTTTCAGAGGTTTGTTCTACCTTGAAACTGTGAAAACTTCAAGAATCGGAAGTCAGTCGGAATTTTTTCTTCAAAGTTAACTTGTTTTTCATGTTTCAAAAATTTTTTAATGACTTCCAAAACTTTCTTCTACTATTGGAATACCACATATATTTATAGAATTTTCAAATGTTTTCATGGTGTAATTTTAATAAAGTTTGTTGTTTTCACGATTTCTTCCTAGCTTGAATCAGTAAAATTATGAAGAATTAGAACTGAAACAAGTCAAATCCTTTTTTCCATTATTTAGATTGTTTATTTATCTTTTTTTTTTACATGTTTCAAGAATTTTTCAAAACTTCCAAAAATTTCTTTGTCTAGTTATTTAACAATACACATTTTTCAATTGAAAAAAAGCACTCACCATTCTTCGCCAATATCGGTGTCTCCACAAATTGTCCGCCAACAATACCAACCGGCCATACTCCAGCTCGTTTCACTGCAAAATATACTCATTAGTTCTCAAATCTACAATTTTTACTGTTTCAACATGATTTCATATATTTTGCAGGAATTCGTCTGGTTCAGTATAGTAATCAGTATAGGTACTTTTATGATACACAAAATTTACTGAAGATAGCTGCGTTAAATAAGTTTCTAGATAGCTTTTTGAAATTTCAAAGGTCATGATTTTGATAATTTCTCAGTAGGGATCAGGCGTGGGCCTTATGAGTGCATAGAATCAGGGTTATCAAAGAAAAATCGGTCGCGGAGCGGCCGAAAAAAATTTAGATAAGAGTCCCCTCTTATGAACAAAAATATCTTGAAACAATTTTGAAATTTCCGAAAGGTATCCACCCATGATACAAAAAAATTGGACCTCTCAAATCTGATCATACTCAACGGACGCCTGGTAGGAATGAAAAATATATATGATCTTTTTTTCCAATTCCAATAAATGTGTCTTTTTTCTGGTTACTATACGAAAATGGTCTGTAGTACAGGTTTCGATAGAGCGCGTTCGCACTTTTCTATTGTGCTCAGCGGAGCATTACCGACAGAAAAAAGAGCTCTGAAACTTATTTTTTATTGAGTTTCAAGATAAATACTTTCAATTCCAAAATTTAGACATGCTAGACTTGGAAGCATAAGAAAAATATGTCCTTCTGCAGCAAAAATTCATAAAAAATATCAATTTCTTGTAACAAAACAAGCTAATGTTGATGATGAATCGCTATTTTTTCATCGATTTAAAGAATTTTGAGGTTTTATATGATTTCGAAAGAAAATCGTATGACTGTGAGCTTTTTTCGAGAAAAATTGGAAGCTGTTTACAGTTTCAACAGATTTTTATACTTCTGACTAGTTTTCCAAATCCCACTTTTTTGATATTTGGGAAATTTCAAAGTTTAAGATAGATTGAGGGGCTTTAGAACTATAATTTTGGATATTTTTGAGAAAAAAATGTAATTTTTTACTGTCTCAGTGTCAGTAGATTCTTATATTTTTCACAAATTTTCCGAATATCGATACTTCTTCTAATCTAGTTTGATAGTGCGGTAAAAAAGAAGTTTCTTTGGAAAAAAATCCATAAAAGTGCTCACCTTTACTCCTTTCCTCAAACAACTTCAAATCATAACTATTATCACCATCGCCAAATTTCACTTTTTCAATATTCAGAAAGTGTCAAAGTTTTAGAGAGATTGAGGGACAATTCTGGAGTTTTTTGAGGAAAAAAGCAATTTTTACTGTTTCAATAAATTTTCATCTTTTTGGCAAAATTTCAGGGTATTGATAGCCTTTGTAATCTTGTTTTGCAGCTTTTTAGAGTAGAAAACATGTTTTTTTGAAGAAAAAAGTGCTCACCTTTCCTCATTTCCCCAAACAACTTCAAATCATAACTATTATCATCATCACCAAAATAAATGACACCCCGTGTCGCCGTCGCCAATTGATTCCTTATCCATAACAATGCGGCATTCCGTTGTTCAACACCTCTCGGTAGATACCAATTCGGATCATTGTACTTCATCTTCTTCTCATCCGCTGTTTTTGCGTTCAAATGTGTGAATGGTATCTTGGCTGTCTCTAGTATTTGACGAACACTTTTCGATTGCTCATCGGAATCCTCGACAACGATCCAGTGGAGATTTGGCACGTGAGATAAGGTGTATGATAGACGAGTTAGATCGGCTTTTTGTGCGGCACGGAAGTTGGTTGGAGTGATGAAGTAGATGAATGGTTGAGAGAGCTTGTTGCCACGGGGAAGGAGACTGATGTGGTCGCGGATTCTGAAAAATTGGAATTTAAAAAAAAAGTGTTTTAAGGTTTTGAGCATAAAATTCCTGCTTTAAGACTATCATGTTGAATAATTAGACTATCTATGCTTACTAGTACATCCACGCAATTTGTAAATAAAAATACAGTACTAAACTACAGTACGATATCGTTTTATAAAACGGAGTACGGTATTACTGTGATAAGTTCGAGAAAGTGTTTGCGTTTTGAAACGTACACGTTTTATAAGGAAATTGAGAAAGTATAAACATTTTTCGAGGAAAATATTGATTTTATCAAATCAATACGAAACAGTATTCATTATCTTGCTCCTATATAACTCTAAAATCAAGAAAAGTAGCCAAAAACTGTAAGGAATGTATTTTCTGTTTCAAAAAATACTTATGGTGTTAAAATATAGAAGTACGAGTAACAAGAACAGTATTTTCTGCAAGCTCACTTTTTCTCTTATTTACTGTTTCTTCACTAATAAAAACTTGATAAATTCAAACGAAATCTGATGATTTGATTATCTTTTTTATTCCGAAACAGTATCGTTTTCTGTTGAATAGTGTGTAGTTTTAGAAAAGTTTTTGAACAAATCGATTCATTTTTCTTGTACTTCTGTACTTCTTGAGAGTAAATACAAAAAAGTGTTTACTCGGTCTAATCATGCATTTATTTTGAAAATATTTTTGCTTTTGAAAACTTTTTCTGACTGAGGGATCGCAGTTTCAATTTGAGTAGATAGAGTTTATCGAAATAAACATTTTAGCTTCTGTTTTCTTTTCAAATAAAGATGAAGTTATTCCTAGTTTTTTGGCATTATTTCAAAATAATCGCTTTGTCGATGAGTACAACTAACTCAATCGAAAAAAGAAACAGATGTTCTAACTTTTTTCCGGTTCAGAGTCGCTCATTATCGACATTTGAAAGAATTCCTTCTCAAAATTGTAGTACTTTTTGAATTTGCTTCGAAATATTAGAAATAGCAATGGCATTTTAACGAAAAACGATGTTTTTACCATGATAAATAAGAAAAAGATGATTCGATATGAGAAAAACCAAGACTATCAACTTTTTTGAAAATTATTGATTATTCTGTATTCTGTTGGAAAAACAGAAAATTTTTGAAGAAATAAACGTTTGTTGACGATTTTCGGCAATGTTCTGCAGCTACAACCAAGTATTCAATATTGATAGATCTATTCGAAAATTGAATGTTTTTTTTTGAAACATAAAACACTTTTATAACAGTTTTTATATGGTTTTTTGTTTTTTTTAAAGATGAAAATGTGATTTTTTTTTCGTGTTGGGCTACTTTTATAACAAAGAAGTGATGCTTTCAAGAATTCGCGTATCAAGCGAGGAGAAATGAGTCGATTCGTTTGAAAGATGTACAAAAACTACACTATTCAATAGAAAAGGATAGAATTTCGGTATAAGAAAGAATGCGCGAACTATTAGTTTTTGTATAAGTTCATCAAGTTTCCTTATTGTAGAAACTGTAAAATATTGAGAAAAAATGACTTTTTTGATTGCTTTAGAGCTTCTTCGCGGAAAATGATAGATTACTGATGCTTGCATCGTTTTTTCTAAACATGCAGAAATATTTAGTATTTTTTGAAACCGAAAACACATTCCTTGCAGTTTTTGGCCTCTTTTCTTGATTTTCTCACAGAAAAATGTAGTTTTTCTGCGTTTTTCAGCTACTTCATAAAGTAAAAATGTATTTTTTTAAACATTTAGCGTACTAAACGAGGAAAAATCGGTCGAAAAACATTTAATATTTTTTTTACATAAAAACGACTATTTTACTCGAATTTTCCTTAAAAACTCACTGTGTATCAATTTCATCAACTCTATTCGTCAATCTCGCCAAATTCCTCTCCTTCTCCAATATCTGTATCCTCAAATTGTCGCTTTTTCTCGTTAAAACTTCAATCTAAACACAATTTTCTATCAAAAATGCTTAAAAATACACTTACAGTCGCCTGTAATGTCAATCTCTCTTCATCCAATCCTTGTACCTTCGACATTGCATAAAAAAGTTGCCAAATGAAGAAGACAACAAGCGCGATGAACGCTCGAAACCACCATTTTTCAAAGAATCGTGCAGAAAACATTGCAAATCGTTGACAATTGCATTTGGTTCGACTACCTAAATACCAATTGATGACGTTTGAAACAACAAAAAACGAATTATTGGTGATTAAAAGACCAAAAACTTCCAATTACTGGTTTACTGATCGTAGTCGTGTTCAAGGAGCAGAACACATGACGGATGGGTCTCGCCACGGGGACTAGGAATACGAGTGTGTATTCCTCTTCCCAGGAGTTTTTAGAATATTTTTTGAATTTTTGAACGATAATTATTGATTTTTTACAGATTAATAAGCGGTTTTCGCCTAATATTTTGTCAAAATGGATGGAGAAGGTGAGTATTTTTAATATTTTTGTAAAAAATTCCTTGTGAAAGTGTGAAAAGCTACAAAAATCTATATTTTTCGGGTTAGAGTTGGTTTTCAACATTTAAAAAAGGTTTTAATGATTTCTATAATAAGAAGCTGTGAGAAAGTGTGAAATTAGGTTTTTTTAAAGCACAACATCTATAAAAATTTAAGGATTTTCCATAAAAAAGTGAATTTTTGCCCAAAAACAAGTCTACCTTTTCGAAACCTCACTTTTTTCGAAAAATATTTTAAAAGGTGATGAAATATGTCCAAAAACGATAAAAAATTATTGTTTTGAATGTTCGAAACGTATTTTTTAAATTAAAAATTCGAAAAACCTCGATATTTTGTCTTAAAACACGAAAAATTGACAATTTTTTAAAATAAAGTGACAAAATTTACATTTTTTCGAAATGTATATAGGAAAAAAAGCGATATAAACCACGAATAATATAAAATCCAAGTTTACACTTCAAAAAATCCATAAACCCCCTCTCACTATCCCCGTCTCCCTCGTCACTCCGTAGTATCGTTGTATCCAGTCATGTGTCGTTTTTCCTTCTTCTCACCCACTTTCACCCCCTATACAATTTACATAAACGTCGACAATTTTCACTTTCCCCTTTCTCCACTTTTCCATGACAATCAACTTGTTGGTTAAGTAAATAAATGATTCCTTGGAAGATGGTGATAAGCGAGAAATTGACTGACTGACTGATAACTGCTTTTCCTGTTCCATATACATAATACCAAAGTAGTACATTAATAATGCTTTTTCCCTTCTATTTTTAATAGTTTTGAAGGTAGAAAAATGATTTTTGAAGCTGGAATTGCGAAATTTCAGTGTCGAAAAATGACATATTGCGCAAAAATTTAATGACTGTTTTGAAAAATTGTCATATTTCCAGAATTTTCTGCTATTTCAATGACTTATTTTTTCCACAATTGTAGTAAAATACTTCAGAAACCAGCAAAATATATAGTTTTTGGACTAAAAACAATCGAAATTCCAGTATTTTCTATGAGAATAAGCTAAAAATTTGGAAATATACTGTTTTTCCTCCGAATTTCGCCTTGAAAATGTGCAAGCTGAAATTTATAGTCAAAAATTTAATCCTTCATGTGTTTCGGGTCAAAATTAACCAGATTTTCGCTATTTTTTTCGTTTCAAAACGCGTTTTTAATCTTCGCATCGAAGCTTTGAAAAAAACTGAAAATATTCACTCTAAAGATTTTTGTGTTTGAATATTGTTCAACAAACTAGTACACGGGCTTACTCGGCTAGCAAAGGCAGTGCTAAAATTGGAGGACAGCCTAACGGGGCAGCAAACGCGCCCCACTGCCAAAACTACTGTAGGACGATTTACGGAGAGGCTTGAACTGAGTTTTACTCGTTTTATTAATATTTCCTTCTATTTTCCTCCAAATTAGTCTTGATTTCGTCCTAATTTTTCCAAAACAAAATTAAATTACAGAAATCTATGGCAAAAACCAGTCAAATAATCGATCGGATTCCAAAAACAAGCCTGGTTTTTGTCATAGATTTCTGTAATTTAATTTTGTTTTAGAAAAATTAGGACGAAATCAAGACTAATTTGAAGAAAAATAGAAGGAAATATTAATAAAACGAGTAAAATTCAGTTCAAGTCTCTCCGTAAATCGTACTACAGTAGTTTTCGCAATGGAGCGCGCTTGCTGCCCCGTTAGGCTTTCCTCCAATTTTTGCAAGCATTGACAGCTCGTGTAGTAGTCAAGTACTAAATTATAGATTTTCATCAAATTTTTTAAAAAATTCGGCGAAACGGCGTTTTTTGTCTAGGCGTATTGTTTTTGTCTATTTTGGGGGTAAAATTCATCAATTTTTCGATATTTTTTCGTTTCAAAACGCTGTTTTAGTATTATTTTTCTCGAAAAATGAACATTCTTGCTGAAATTTTGATAAAAACTCGATTTTTAAACTATATACACTCTGAAAATATCACTTTTTCGAATCCAGAAGTTAGACAAGAAACTCGTAGACAAGACTAAGTTTCATATTTCCATCAAATATTTTTGAAAAATCGGTGAAACCGCGATTTTTCCAACCAAAAATTGATCCGAAACAGTATTACCAGCTTCTCGACAGCTCCCCTCCTCCCCCTTTTAACCATAATTCAAATATAATTACACTGTTTGCCGGTGCCACTCCACCACCATTCACTGTGTAATCAAGGGTGTGTGTTGTGCTGCACCCTTATGCACCAATTGTCCTTGGGCATAGTATATACCAGTATATACACATACCGCCCCTCTTTCCCTTTCCTCTCTTTCTCTATTTGAAAATGTTCCCCCCTTTTCCTTCTTCTTCTTCATCCCACCCGTCTTCAACATCTCTTCTCTCTCTCTCTCTTTCCGCTTTTAATCGATATTCTATGCTTTCTATTGCGTTTTTGAAGAATTTTTACTGTACATTGAGAAGTTTTTCATGTTATTTGATATGTTTTAGAGTATTATGATAGGGAAGAGAAGAGTATAAAATATAGAAAATGAGGAAAAATGTAGATTAGAAATGGAGTCAGCTGACTGAGTAGTTTTGTGGAATTTTGAGCGTTTTTGGCTTTTTGGAACAGTTTTTCACCTTCAAATGATATTTATTTTATTGCTAATTATATAATTGAAGATTACTGATATTTCTAGAATATTTGTATCTTTTGAAACACTATTTTCCACTAAATAATGAAAAAGCTGTCGCTTCGTTTGTGATTTGGAGTTTCACAGTTTTTGTCAGTTTAAAGTGCATTAGATAAGCTCATGTGGATATCAGTTTTGTCATTTTTCGTAGATTTTGAGAGAAAAATGTAATAATACAACGAAAATTGTATGAAAGTTAGTTTTGTCGCATTTCGGAAAACTCTGAAACGGATAATTTTCTATCACTAATTTGTGCTGAGTCACTCGTATTATTCACCTCCTTTTCAACACTAATACCGAATTCATAGTTTTCGTTATCGAAATAAATAGTGAAAAATGAATTTAGCTTCTCTGATATGTAGATTCATCAGTTCTCTAGATTTTGAAGTACTAACTTCTTACAAACTGACAGTTGCGAGAAAAATGTACCCTCTTCAACGGTTTCAAATATCTGAATATTCTGAAACAAACAATTGTTCTTCCAATTTTCTTGTGCTGCTTCATTTCTATTTTTTCTATTTTCCCTCAAGTATTTTTATCAATACGTAATTGAGTTTCAATTTTGCCTCCCGAAACAGTATTTGAAGCTCTCTATCGCCCCCCAAAGAGCAAAAAACGCGAAAATCAGCTGATTGTCAGGCTGTTTTAAGTTGAGTCACCCTATTTTGCGACCGAAGTTGACCATCTAGTATTACTGAATGTTCTCTGCTTTGAATTCTTATTCCTTTTTTTTGAAGTTTCCAAAAAGTCTGAAATAATTGTATTGTCTTGATCGTGAATTTTGAATGTATCTACCGAAGTAATTGAAAATTAAGGATTTTTCGGCCTTCAGTTGACTAACAATCGTATCAAAACTGAAAATAAGTTAAATTTTTGAAACAGGAAAATTTTTTTCACCTAAAAATTGCTAAAAACCTCATTTTCTCCTCAAAAAGTCGTCAAAGTAATTGAAAAACCATTCTTTCCCCATCTCAACTTTGTAATTTCCCCACGAAAAATTCAAATTCCTCTCAAAAATCGACGACATCCGATAGCAATCAAACACCCCGAAATTAGTCCAAGATTGACAAGATTGATAACACCAAATAATTAGGTTTTCGAACCAGTTTTCGATTGAACAAATCGATATAAATCAAAAGTCAATCGACCGATGATGATATTTTTTCGGAGTTTTTATTACGATATGATGTATATATATATATTGAAGATAAATGAATATAATTAGCCGAATGTTACTTTCACTTATCCGCTTCCTTTTGATGAAGAGAAGGAGAAAGCTGAGGAGAGAGGGAAAGTGATGATGGGTAGGCTTAATTGGATAGGGGTATTGAGATGTAGGTTGTAGAAGAGAGATATATTAGCTGAAAGTCAAGTTTTTAATTAGAAAAGAGCTGAAAATCATATGATAGTAGTTCTATGAATCTATGATTATGGTTTCATAGAATTGAAGCTTCTATGAAACTTCCCATCACTCTTTTTTTGGGACTTGAGAAGGAAAATGCTGAAAATAAGTCGATTTATCGCTGAAAATGCTGAAAAACTGCAACTTTCGATAGGAATATGATATTTTTATGATAAATTGAACCAAAAAATGCGAAACTTTTTGGTTTTTACCACTACTTTTCCTTTAAAAAGTGATGGAAAATCAGCGATTTTCCCTATCAACTGAACAAATTATCATCTTTTTTTCGGTTTCTACCAGTATCTATTCTTGAAAATGTTGCCCAATAGCTGGAAGCATGTAATTTTGTCTGAAATATCAGATTTTCCGAGATAAATTGAACTCGCAAACGATTTTCTAACAAAAATGTTTTTCGAGTTAAATCAATGTTATAGACGTGTTTGTTGAGATATATCACTAAATTTTTCCATCACGACATGTAATTTGTTCCCCACAAAAAAACGTTTCCTTCCCCGAAAAACGGCCCATAAAACAATCCAATTTTGAGTCAGTTCTCCTCCTCCTTCCCTCTCCCTATACTACTATAGTGTTACATTGTGATTCTGCTCGTCGGGGTGGCGAGAAGAAAAAACGGGGCAAAAACATTCCTCATGACGATGACGCTGTTTTTCTCGTCATGCTCGTGTTCCCTATGCGTCTTCTGGAGCAATGAGTCATATGTGGTGAAGAGAAATGGGGGATTAGGGTGGTGCACTATGCCACCATAGGAATGAGGGGTTTCGGAGAAGCTTGAATTCTATGAAACTATGAGTATAGGTTTAGTGATTCATAGAAGCATTGATTCATAAATTCTCGAGTTCTATGATTCTATGATTCAATGATTCATAGATTCATAGATACCTATATTCCTATATTCATAGATTCAAATATTTCATCCTCTCCTATCACCTGTTGCCACTATATTCCCTGGTCTTTGTTTGATAAATGTACAATTAATACTATATTTCCTTATCATCACTCCCATTGTTCTCTCCCTCCTCATTGTAAAATTATGAACATTTGAATGATAAGCCAAAAAGAATTTCATATTTCAATATTCAATCATTTTGCAGGAACACCCAGTAAAATAATAAAAATGGACATGAACGATCAGGAAGATGAGCAGCCGATGTTTCAAATGCCAATACAAATACCACGACGAACACTCGGACAACATAATATTGGAACATCACCTATCAAATCATTGTCTGCATCGGTATGTTCTTTTTTCAATGGATTTTAAAGCTTTAAAATTGGAGAAGATCATGTTTATTGAAAAAATGAATCAAAAATTGAAATTGAACCAAGAAAGTTGATGAAAAACATGCTTCTTGAAGAAATAAAAGGGAAATATACTTTAAATCGAAAAAAACTGATGGAAAAGCGTTTAATTTTCGGACAGAAAAAAATTGTCTTTCTTTTTCTGCATCGGTATATTTTTCTGTATATTCAAGCCATGATATGAGAGAGGAATTGATTTTGAATCGCGAAAATTGTTGGGAACCGGTTTAGTTCCTGACACCAAGAAGAAAGTATGAATTAAAATTTGAGAAAAGAAGAAAAATCAAAAGTATTCATTGAAACCGTAAATTTTGTTTGAAAATTGAAGACTCCAGAAATATTGTCACTTTTTCGTAATTGAATTCAGATTTTGAAAGTTATTTTCTTCGCACTAAGAACCAATCAATTACTAGAGGAATATCGACATGATTTTGTAAATCTAGCTTTTGAAACAGTGAAATTGAAACAAAACATGAGTCTTTGTCTTTTTCTGTCTTTTCACGATTCTGACTTTGAAGAATGATTCCTCAAAGTCAGAATCGTTTTAAAAGTGAAAAGTAAGACTAAAAGTGGGGAAAATCTATAATTTCAAAAAAAAATTTTGATTTAAAAAACAATTTGGTTTTTATCGATGACAGAGAACGTTAATATGATAAAATTTGGCATCTGAAACTGCAACTTTCTGGAGAAATTAATTTTTCGAATTCGGAATTTTGATCACCGATTTGTAGCTAATTTCTGTCCTTTTCGATCCAATATAAAATTGCTATGAATCCATGGGAACATAATAGATAAAAATTCTGACAAACTTCACATGGATTTTACTGTTTTCATGAATGAATTTCCAAAAAACTGTCAAAATTTCTGCTAGTGCACAACTGGAACGATTTTCCAACTCAATGTTCATAGAAGCTTCGTTTCGATAACTTTTAATGTTTCCATGAACAATTTTCTACTAAACTGTGCAAAGTATCGTCGATGTACTTTCCACTGCTATTAAATTTCCAATATTAATGTTTTCTTTACAGAATCAGTCCTCGCCTCGGGTAACGCCTACAAAAGGAGCGAATCCATATGGTGATCGTTTCATTCCATTACGGCAGCCGAATATCGAATGGAATGCCAGATTTTGTGCCATTTCGAATCAGGAACCGGAGGTATGTACATATATGCCCACTTTTTTGTGTGTCTGTGTATCTATGAAAAGTCGACAGTGAGGAGAGGACGATGGTTATCTGACCTTGGGAAATAGGTGGAGAGTTACGTAATGGAAAACAATTACTAGATGGGGAATCATAAATTGAAGGGGGGATATTGATTGAGGAGGTGATTGATAGGCTGGGAATTGGTGCGAGAGAGACAGTTTAGGTATTATTTGGACGAATGGGGGAACAGTCACAAAGGGTAAAAGAGAAAAATTGTTAGAAGAAGCGTGTTAGAAAAATGAGAAAAGTTAGATATAAGGAATAAAGGCGATAAAAAGATGGAATTACTGTTAATTTTAAAAAAAAAAGAGAGACATTTTGAATGTTCAGAACTTTTCAAGCTTTTGAGAAGATTTGAAAGAGTTGTTGAGCAGAAATCTAGGGGCATTTTTGAGCTTTGCTGCAGAACAAAAAATAAATTGAGAAAATTGCCAGGAAAAGCCTGTTGTACGTTCCGGAAGAATGAGAAAATACAAATATAAAAATATAAGTCGTTAAAAAGATGGGATTACTGTAAAAATAAGAAAATATTTCAATTTTGGAAAGTTGCAAGCTGAAAATTATGCTTTGAGACGTTTTGGGACGACTTTTGAACTGCAAATTAAGAATCGCTGTAGTAGATTCAAAAAGATTTGAAAAAAAAAGAATCCGATTGGCAACGCACATTAGAAATTTTCACTTTTTTTTGCCATTTTTTAGCTATTCTTTTTTTTTTGGAAGAAGTATGCCGTACTCATAGCTTTTTCCAGAAAAAAATTGAAAATCTCTTCACAATGTTTCAACTATCTGAAACTTTCACGACGCAATATTTCGATATAGATCGAAACGGCGATATTTTTGAAAAATTGACGTGATACGTTTCAAATAACTTTGATAGCTTTGGGAATAAAAAAATTTGAGCAATATTGTGAGCAAGTCAAATCGTATAAAATATCAAGATTTTATCGTTTTTTTGGGTGGTTTTAAAGTTTAAAAAAGCAAGTTTTCGCTCATTTTGAACTTTCTAGGGTGATTTGAGAAAGAACTGAAACATGAAAGTTTCATTAGAACTGAAACATGAAAATAGTGTGAGAAGGGCTTAAAACGGCGGAAAAAAAGCAATAAATAGTATAATATTTGCAGGAACCACAAGAAACATTCAAAAAACCAATGGGAAACAGTAATCGACACAATGTGACATCATATCGAGATGACTATTATCCAAGTAGTGGATCAGCATCAGGGAGCACAACACCAACCGGGCATATACATCCGGTAAGCGTAAGTAGAATAAGGGAAGAGGAGCATTTGAGGCAATTTGGAGCAGTTTCAGATGTGTTTCGATGAAGGAAGAAGAGATGAAATGGTGATACGAGCATTGTTAAGGAATGAAATGTTGAAAGAACGAATCGATGATGTGAAACTACAAATATTACCGTCGGATGATCAATTATCATCAATATCAAATGGACCAATTGTGGAGGGGCCGGTGAATTTGACAAGTGGATTGATATTCCCACAATTGGAAAGGAATGCATATGGTGGAAGTTTAGATGGATTGGTATTGCCAAATGAAGGGATTAATGATGTTACGAGGTGAGGTTTTGAGCTGGATACGGAAAATTTGACAAAAAATGAAGAATTTACCAGTTTTAAGTCAAAAATAATAGATTCGAATAGAAATTTGAAAAATTTAAGTTGATTCACCGAGTTTGAAACTGGAAAAATCAGAAATTGACCGTTAGAAGTTTGAAAATTTCACAAAAAATCAGATTTTTTACAATTTTGGAACAACAAAAAGTGAAAAATGAGATTTTTTGTGAAGAAAAATTAAAGAAATCGATTTGAAATACCATTTGCAGCTGATAAATCCTCCGTTTTGAATGTTTCAGCCGAAATTTTGCCTAAAAAGTGTTTTCAAACCTGAAAATATTGAAATATGGTATCAAACTATATTTTGTAGAAAAAATTGACTTAGAAAAAAAGTTGAAGCGGAAAATTTAGAAAAAAAGGGGTATTTCGGCAAAATTCCATATTTTTACAATTTCAAAAATATGATTTTTGTTGAAAAATTGTATGGCGAAGAGTTTGTCCTTCAATAAACATTTTAATAAATTATCCGAGTAAATAACCAGAAGAAATCTAGAAAAAACAATGTTTCATCAGAAAAATATGGAAATTTTTTATATGGTAAAGTAATAACGAAGATATTTCCAGATCTGGAAGTCGAAACGGCACATCATCACCAACAATGGCCGACATGCACGACACACGACAACACGGCGGTGGAAACGAAGGACGAATGTCACCATTACCAAATGGATGCTCTGAAGTGACACGAACGACACCAGTACCAGCATCACCAGTCAATACAGTACCACATAGTCCGGCAAGGAGTCTGTTCGCCTATAGTGCCAAAACTACACCAAACAAGTTTCAGCCACCGACTAATGTTATACAGTGAGTTTTTTTGTTGATACAATAGGCGATGAAATAGTAACGAAATGTTAGATTCCCAAAAAGTTATATGCTCATTGAAACAGTGCAAAAACTGGAAATTCCGTTTTTGATAAATTGATGACGAAAATGATCAGAAAGCTATCAATATTGCTCACAAGACGAAAGCGATGTTCATGATTTCCAAACATGTTGGTATTTTTACAGAAACAGTGCAAAAATTATAGTTTTGAAATAAGTTTTTAAAAATTTTTATTGGAAAAAAGATGTTTCATCCTATAGATCCTTGAAAATATATCAACTACAGTGAGTTTTTTCGAAACGCCCAACAATCGAAAAGTAAAAAAAGGGGATTCACTGAAAGTTAGATATTCACTGAAACAGTTCAAAAATTATCAAAAATTACAAAACATAGATATCAGACAAGTTTGCTTTAATTTTTATTGGAAAATTGAATTTTTGTCCCATGAAAACTCGAAAATTTCATGATTTTTCAAATTCTGTAGCTCAAAAGAGCAGCGATAGAGAATTTTCAACTGAAAAACATCCGAAGTTTAGTTTTCTGAATTCTAAAGCTGAGATAGCGAATTTTCGATCTAAAAAATTCTGATAAATCGAAAAAAAATCGAAACGATCAAGTATCAAAAAGTAACGATACGGTTGATACACTGGAAGTTAGATATTGCTGAAACAGTACGAAAATTATACAAAAACTGATCAAATAATGTTGTAGAATGTAGATTTTTCGCACAAAAATTCAAACATTTACATGGTTATCTGAGTTCTGAAGCTCGAAAAAGCTGTGATAGAGATTTGTTAACTCCAAAACATTCCAAAACCATTTTATTTCAGCCATTCACCATTCAGTGGACCACTAGGTGAAGACAGTCAACGCCTCCTCCGAACACCACGAAAACCACTACGAAAAGTGCCGAAAAACCCATACAAAGTGCTCGACGCGCCGGATCTTCAAGACGATTTCTACCTGAACTTGGTCGATTGGTCGGTGATGAATCAATTGGCAGTTGGGCTGAGCAACTGTGTATATTTGTGGAGTGCAACAACCAGTCAAGTCACGAAACTGTGCGATTTGACGCCCGAACAGGATCTGGTCACGTCGGTACAATGGTCGGAGAAAGGTGATCAATTGGCGGTTGGTACGAATCGGGGACAGACTCAGGTACAGGATATCGATGAGGATTTTGATTTGAATCAATGATTTGTAGATTTGGGATGTGTCGACACTGAAAAAGACGCGAGAATTGACTGGACACACGTCGCGAATCGGTTGTTTGGCATGGAACAACGAGCAAATATGCTCGGGAAGTCGAGATAGAACGATTATGCAGAGGGATTGTAGAGCGGATAATAGGGAACATGTTAGGAAATTGACACATCATAGACAGGAGGTGAGCATAGATTTGAATATTCCATAGATTCATAGATACTCGAGTTCTATGAATGGTAGATTCATAGATTCATAGATTCACTAGATTTGTATATTCATAGATTTATAAATCGTCGAAATCTATGATTCATAGATTCATAGATACTCGAGTTCTATAATTCATAGATCCATAGATCCTCGAATTCTATGATTCATAGATCCATAGATTCATAGATTCATAAATTTATAGATTCATAAATTCATAGATTCATAGATCCATAGATTCATGAATCCATAGACTCATAGATCTTCGAGTTCTATGATTCATAGATTCATAATTCATGGATTCACTAGATCCATAGATCCATAGATCCATAGATTCATAGATTCATAGATTCATAGATTCATAGATTCATAGATTCATAGATCCTCAAGTTCTATGATTCATAGATTCGTAGATCCTCAAGTTCTATGTATCATAAATTCATAGATATTCGAGTTTTATGACTCATAGTTCGTAGATTCATAGATCCTCGAGTTTTATAAATTATAGATTCATAGATCTTCGAGTTCTATGATTCTATGATTCATAGATCCTCAAGTTCTATGTATCATAAATTTATAGATATTCGAGTTTTATGACTCAAAGATTCGTAGATCCATAGAATCGTGATCTAATCCAACCATTAAGATATCGAGCAATCTGCGGAAGTTGATTGTGGTATCCCATTCAACTTTCCCATTCAAATTCCTTCTTTTCTAGGTATGTGGATTGAAATGGTCACCAGACAAGCAATTACTAGCATCTGGCGGGAATGACAATCAATTGTTGGTATGGAATACACGAAGGAATGAGCCATTACAAGTGAGTATCCTCTAGTCGATTCATCTAAATAATGTGGTCCAAACTCTCCAGACATACACCCAACACAATGCAGCAGTCAAAGCATTGGCATGGTCACCACATCATCATGGTCTATTGGTGTCCGGTGGTGGTACAGCTGATCGTTGTCTCAGGTTCTGGAATACGCTGACGGCGCAACCGATGCAGGTTATTGATACTGGATCACAGGTATGTTGTTGTTTTAATGTTCATAGAAAAAATACTTCAGAAATAACAAAGGTGGCTGAAATTAAAATACCCATGCAAAAAGTATTTCAAATTTTGAGCAAAATTGTTGATCTTTTATCTTTTCTCCCGATTTGAGACTTCGTGGCGAATATAAAATATACAGTGATTTTTAAAGCTGAACAATTGAATTTCTATATTATTTGAAGCAGAAATTTTACATTTTTGATACAAAATAAAGAATATATAGCTGGAAATGATTTTAAATATAGGAAAAAAGAAACTACTGAAGTTTTAATAGTTCGGCTGAAAAAATAAATAGAACTTTTCTATCAGAAAATTTGATATTCTTCTATTTTAAAATGTAATTTCAATTGAAAATAATTTTTGTAATGTTTCAAAGATTTAACTTATGAGCTAACAGCAAATGAAACTTTCGATCGCACTTAAAATTTGACTTCGAAAAAATCCGGCTGGTAGTTGTTCAGAAATTGTAAAACTTGAAGCAACATCTGGCGGCATCAATAATCTAAAATATCTTTTGAAAATGGAGTTATCAAAAATCATTGACTTTCAGGTGTGCAACGTGGCATGGTCAAAGCACAGCAGCGAGCTGGTATCAACACACGGATACTCTTTCAATCACGTGAGTCGAGAATCGAATGATGATAGTCAGGAGAAGGCAGTGAGTAGATTAGTCGGCAAATTTTGTGGCGGGCGCAAAAACACTCTCTTTCTATCTTTGTTTCTTTGTTTTCGTGTACTTTCGGAATGGCAGTTGTAATGCATGTTGATTGTTGAGTAGTTATCACTGATTTACTCACTGGGTTTTCTTGGGTCTCACACAAACGAAATATTGATGTTTATTGTATTGTTTTGGGATTAAAATAAGATTGAATTGTGATCTGATAGTACTGCAGTTGGCTCTCGCAACGAAAAATTTATAGATTGAATTGAAAAATGATGATTGAGCAGCGGAACATGCCAAAAATTGAGCAAGAAACTTTGAAATTGTTTTGAAACTGAAAAAAACAGAATATAGGTCTCGAAACGAAAATTTTGTAGAGTTGAAGAGAAATTTGAATTAAAATAGAAAACTTCTGTGTCGTCAACTTCTCTTTCCACCACGGCTTTTCAGCTTCACCTTTCCTCTTGTTATCACTGTTTTCTGTAATAAAAATGAAAAAAAAACTGGAAAACATTTTTAAAAAAAGTTCTTGACTAGTTTAAGCATTCATTGAGAAATCAGAATTATTTTTTTCCGGTGATATGGTTGTCATTTTTTCCGGCAAAAAAATTAGGAATGTATCATAAGCATACTAAAAATCGAATTTTGAACGAATTGATATCATGGAAAAGTTTTGTTTTTAGTTTTTTACTGTTTCATATTGTGAATATTGACACTATCAACGATTATGAATCCAATACCACGATTTTTTGACTTCGTCTCATAGAAATTTTACGGTTTCATTGGGAAAATATAGAAATTTTTATAAATTGAAATATTGATTTGTTAATTGCTGTAGATGACACTTTTTGGAAGGAGAATAGAAAAATACTTGCTAAAAATCAGATTTTGGACAAGTTGAAATCACTCAAAGTTTCTATTTTTCATTTTTTACTGTTTCATATTGTGAATATTGAAACTATCGAGACGAATTATTCCAATATCCCAAAGAAATCGTACAAAAAAATTCAGCTATTGACAAAAAATGTGATATTCGTTTTTGAGCTAGGTATTTTTGAGCACAAGAATCATTTAAAAACGAATTTTCTTGAGAAAACTGAAAAGGCGAGATACTTGACGCTCTGAAACTGAGATTTTTTTCGAAATATAAGAAATATCCATCAGATCACTGAAATATCGCATTTGAGCACTCTAATCTACATCCGAAAACTAAAAATCAATTTTCCAATAAATATCTTATATTTACAGGTAATCATCTGGAAATACCCATCCCTCCAACCAGTCACCAAACTCGTCGGTCATCAATTCCGTGTGCTCTACTTGGCAATGTCACCAGATGGCGAATCAATTGTGACCGGCGCCGGCGACGAAACACTCCGTTTCTGGCACGTGTTCAACAAGGGAAATGTGCCAAAAGTGACGAGATCGAAATTGAATTTGTTGTCTAGTCTACGGTAACAAACGCCATTTATACCCACACTTTTAGTTGATTTATTGCAATTTTCCAATGGTGTGATCAGTTGGGCATAGTTTCACCAACTTATCACACCATTATGGGTCTCGACCCATTCCTATCCCAAATAGCTCGTATCTAGTCTAATATTGAAATTCCACAAATTCATATAGAAAACAAAAGCCAAAAAACTCAAACCTCTGAAAAATTGTAGTCAAAAACAAGCTGTTTCAATTTTTCTGTGATCCCATTTGCTTCTTCTCTCTGTGCATAACTGCTCTACTGTAATATAAGCCACGCCCCCTTTTTTCATACTGTCCCCCTGATCGTGTGTATATTCCCTCCTCCAAATTCAACCATTGTTGTATTGTTCCGTCGTCCCACCAGGTTTTTGTGATCTACCAAAAAATGGTGAACCACCACCACTTGGTGATTTTTTTTGTCAAGCTTTTTGTTGTATCGGTATCTTTTTTGTCTTCTTTTTGAATATACTTTCAGTGTCTTTCCAGTGCTTTTCTCTCGATTAGGAACGCTATTTTTTAAATGTCTCTGTGTGTGTCCCCCATATATTCTCGTTTCTCCCCCAACTTTCATAATTTTCTTGAAATGTTCATTTTGAAATATAACCAATAATAAAATGTATTGAATTTGAATAATATACTGACTTTTAGAGCTCGAAAGTGGAAAAAACACCACAAAACAGCAAATTCTCCAACTAGACTTGGCTCAATGAAAGGAGAAAAGCGCGCAGATACTGGTTGGCGAAAAAGCAGACCGGTTTTTATCTCTGCGTCTCTCAATGGCAAAAAAGCAGACCGGTTTTTATCTCTGCGTCTCTCAATGGCGAAAAAGCAGACCGGTTTTTTTCTCTGCGTCTCTCAATGGTCAAAAAGCAGACCGGTTTTTATCTCTGCGTCTCTCAATGGTCAAAAAGCAGACCGGTTTTTTTCTCTGCGTCTCTCAATGGTCAAAAAGCAGACCGGTTTTTATCTCTGCGTCTCTCAATGGTCAAAAAGCAGACCGGTTTTTATCTCTGCGTCTCTCAATGGTCAAAAAGCAGACCGGTTTTTATCTCTGCGTCTCTCAATGGTCAAAAAGCAGACCGGTTTTTTTCTCTGCGTCTCTTCACAAAACCGGTCTGCTTTTTCGCCATTGAGAGACGCAGAGAAAGAAACGGGTATGCTTTTTCGCCAAAAACCGGTCTGCGAAATGCGCACAACTTTGCAAGCTCATAACTTGGCTCAGAATTGACATTTTTTGGAGTTTGAGAGCAAATTTGAATCCTCACAATCTCATCTAGCATATGCATCGATTGATATGGACTAAGAAACAACATCATCCAACAACAAGAAGACAATTCAGTAGACTAAAGCGCTGTTCTTCATTCTTCGCTGCATCGCTTTACAAACATTTTGAAAAACACAGATTACAATAATACTTTATTCAAACCATACAATATATGGCAAAACCCGTGAATGGTAGGGCTATCAAATATGCAACTACCAGTGCATAAAACTCGAAATCAAATGGTGATTTCTTCTTCTTTTCCGGTTTATCACCATCCTCTAATTGTGGACCATCTCGAGACTCGGCCTTCTTCTCCGGAGTGGCACCTGATGCTGGTGTTGTTGCTGGTGGCGGCGGCGGCGGTGGTGGTGGAGGTGGAGCAGCTCCGGCTGCTTGTGGTGCTCCGGCAGCTGCGTCACCAACTGGTGGAATCCCAGACGCCTTGTTGACAGCATTAATGTCGTAATATTGATCGCCCACTGGAAGATAGGGATTAATAGGTGTGGGAACATTGGTGCAACTTACTATTTATCTTAATAGCTAGTAAGCTATTATTCAGATAATGGTGTACTGATGTTCTGATGGATTCGAGGCCTATTTATAGAGATTTTTTGTGTCACGCGTCCCAGATTCACGCAAAGATAAGGAGTTTTGAAGTTTGTGAACTTTATAAACTTTCCGATACGTTTGACCTAAAAAGTTGATAAACAGATGCCAAAAAGGTGACGTGACCTGCCAACGAGTCAATACGTGTCAAAACAGTCCATGTGTCGACTTGTCTTGCCTTGTTTAATCATTCCCTGTTCTGTTCCCTCTCAAAGATGGCAGCAGAAAGCGATTCCGGAGTAAACGAAACCAAAAACGATTCGAAGGAAAAAAAGAATGTGAAGGCGAAGATGAAGAAGAAGAAGAAGGAGACGGAGGAGGCGGATGAGCCGAAGTATTACGACAAGATTCGATCGAGGACTGTTCGCAACGTTTTGTGGTCGGTGGTGATTGTTTTCCTATGCGTGGACGTTGGTCTCATTATATGGAAAGCACCATCAAAGTTCGGAGCATCTGATGCGAATGCAAACACGCAAGAAGTCGCCCCAACACCAATACCAACACGACCACCACCCACCAAAATCACATGTGAGACGCCAGGATGCACCAAGTATGCTGAAAATATGGTTAGTCATTTGATACGAGTATATCAGAGATTAAAGAATATTGTTCAGCTCGCCCACATGAATCAAGATCAGAAGGCATGTCAAGATCCGCACGATTTGGCATGTGGAACATATGCTCATTCGACGGGGATCGTGACTGAAAGGATGAAGAAGATGTTAGGAGAACCATCGCCAATCGGATTAATGGTACCTGCCCAGAAGCTGTTTGACCTTTGTGAAGCCGGGAAGGCAACAGTTTCACCAAGCCTCGCAATTGCTAGGCAGACAATACCTTCCACAGATAAAGTCACTGCGGAGGCTTATCGGACGAATCTGGCGAAGGCAGGAATCACAAATTTCGGACACTACAAACTCGATCTAGAGCGATTGTCGGACCCGAATGATGTCAACCCGAAGTCAGTTCTCGTCATTCAAAATCGTGCTGATTATGGCCCAAATCCTGTAAGCGTTATTACAACTTATATCTGAGAAAGTAGTTAATTTAGAACTTTGGTTACGAGGATCCCGATACAAAAGTTAGCACACAATTTGATCAGTTTGATAGTATCGACAATCGGATGTCACCAAAGGACGAGTTGGTTCGAATTAAGGATATCGAATCGATTGATGCGAATAAACTGGATATGCTGATGGTATTCTTGAAGGGTTGGTTCCCAGAATCAGCTGATAACGAATTCATCAAGGCCAATGTTTGGACGTACAAATATGCATATTGGACGACACCACTAAGCATACCTCAAGGAGATTTGGACCTTCAAATTAAACAGTTCCACTACGATTTCGCTTTTCACGCAGTCAAAAAGTCGTTGAATGATGCCATCTACACACCGAAGGATTGTTACAAGATGGTAGTTGAGACAATACCACAAGCATTCGCACAATACACTGAAAAGGATGAAGACAAGGAGAAAGTAAAGAAGGTGGAGGGATTGGCGAAGAAGTACAAGGACAAGAGTGTGGAGGTGTTGAAGAAAGCGGTAATGGACGACGACTCGAGACAGAAGTTGATCGACCGAGTCGAACATTTCAAAGTGGTCGTCGGATATCCAGAGGATTGGAAGAATAGTTTGGATACCAAAAATATCGACCCAGCCGAAAGTTTGATGAAAAATTTGAACACCGCGTATCCGGAAGTCAGGAAATGGCAAGTGCTCCAGCACTTTAAGTACTTGGCCAATCCACAAGATCATTACCCGGCATTCTATGGTTTTTATGCGTCTAAGACGTATTACAACACAAAAGAGAATATTCTTCGTAAGAATTAACAAATGATCCACTGATAACAATATGATGATTTCAGATCTCCACCCAAGCTTGCTCGATGACCCATTCTTCGATGATACCTACCCAGCATTCGTCAATTATGGTGGATTCGGGCAATTGATTGGAAAAGGAGTGTCGGACGCCATTGCTCAACTTTATCACGAAGAAGGTACAGCTGGTGCGAGCACAAAATCCAAAGATGCATACAAGGCCACGAGCAAGTGCTTCGCGGATCAAGGACAGAAAGTTGCCAATGAGGCAATCACGGACAACATTGGAACATTGGTCTCGTATCAATTGATGGACGAAGAGGTGAAGAAATCAAAGGAAGAGGGAAAGGAGCATGTGCTGAAGGGATTCGAGAAGTTCAACAATGCACAATGGTTCTTTTTGGTGGCAGCTAAGGTAATCAGATATCAATAGTATCCAGTGATAATCAAATGATTACAGAGAATCTGTGTGTCACCATTGGAAGGACTTTCGACCAAGACAAGTGCCGCCAACGATCTCAAGACAATTGGCAAGGATAGGATCAAGGGGTTGATGGCCAATCTCCCTCAATATGCAACAACCTTCAACTGCCAAGAGTCCACACCAATGCGCCTAACCACACCATGCCATTTGTATTAAAATGTTTTTTAAATGATTGATGAAAAAAGCGTAAAGCTTTATGAAAAATAAACATGTTGTTTATCATGAGTTGTTATTAGTCTTTACATGAAATATTCCAAAACAACCTGGATCCCCCAACCATCAAAGTTCTACTTTTCATCAGAATACAGAATACGTGAGGATTCTAATTCGCTTTCAAACTTCGAAAAATGTTGATTCTGAGCCGAGTTATGAGCTTTCAAAGTTGTGCGCATTTTGCAGACCGGTTTTTATCTCTGCGTCTCTCAATGGTCAAAAAGCAGACCCGTTCTTTTCTCTGCGTCTCTTCACAAAACCGGTCTGCTTTTTGACCATGTGAGACGCAGAGACAAAAACGGGTCTGCTTTTTCGCCAAAAACCGGTCTGCGAAATGCGCACAACTTAGATAGCTTACAACTAGGCTCAAATTGGGTATTTTTTGAAGTTTGAAGACGATTTGGAATCCTTAAGACTTCATCTAAGTGATGAGAGTGTCGATTTTCGTAAAACTTCCGATTAGAATCGTATTAAAAGCTTTTGGAAGATTCTTGTCTACAAAATGGAGTGCGATTTCATCAAATGGGTTTTTTCACACTTTCAAAAGCTTGATTTTGACTCAAATGGTGCTTCTACTGTAGTATTTTTCAATCAAAATTTTCCGAGAAGAAAAAAATCTCAAATACTCAACGTGAACTATATCGAGTTGGCTCTACCACTTTCTTAGTCATTTCCGGCACTGTTAATCATCCAAGATGTCAGAAATTGACTCAAGTGTATCAGGAATCGATACCTCAAAGGAACCAAAAGGAAAAAAGAATGTGAAAGCGAAGAAGAAGGAGTCGATATTGAAATCAAGGACACTTCGAAATGTCTGGTGGGCGGTTGTTGTTGCTGTTTTGTGTGTATCCCTTGGTTATATCATATGGAAAGGACCATCAAAGTTCGGAAGATCTGATGCGGATACGAGTGTTGGTGAAGTCGCCACAACTGGATTACTAACTCGACCACCACCCACCAAAATCACATGTGAGACACCAGGATGCACCAAGTATGCACAAGATATGGTCAGTCATTTTTAGGAGTATATCAGAACAATCAAATATGTTCAGCTTGCCCACATGAATAAAGATCAGATGGCATGCCAAGATCCGCACGATTTGGCATGTGGAACATATGCTCATTCGAAGGTAATTGCTACTGAAAGGATGAAGAAGATGTTGGAGGATAACAACGCACAATACGAGGGACCGATGAAGTATGCCAAGATGCTGTTCGATCTTTGTGAGGCCGGGAAAACAGATGACAGAAACATTGACATCTCCGATAGAATTGTGAGTATCATTGTTGCACCCACTTCTACAGGTATACATACTTATCCAATACCGAAAAACCACAATTGCTCCCAGAATACCGAAATAAACTCGCAAAAGCTGGTTTGACCAACTTTGGGCTCTTCAAACTCGATTTGGAGCAATTGTCGGATCCGAATGATATCAGTCCAAAGACTGTTATTGTCATTCAAGACCAAACTTATTACCCAAGTGATGTAAGTTGAGCAGAAACCAAACGTACTTATCAAACTTTTTCAGAAATTTGGATTCTACAGAATCAGTGCCAATTCCAAAATCAGGACACAATTCGCTGCATTCGATAGTGTAGAGAATCGTGCGAAAGCAACTACTCCTGATATGGTTCGATTGTCGACGATTTACCCCAACATGGCAGCCACCAAGCAAACTGCATTGATGAATGTGTTGAAGGGTTGGTATCCTGATAACATTTCGAAAGACGATATCCTGACAAATCTGTGGACATATGACTACCCATACTGGAAAACGGAGGTTGCTGTGCCTCGTGGAACAACGGATAGTGATCACAACGACTTTCACAGAGATATTGCCAAAATAGCACTGGAACAGTCATTGCGTGATGCCATATTCACACCGAAGGATTGTTACAAGATGGTAGTTGAAACAATACCACAGGCTTTTGCCAAGTACCACGAGACGGACGAGACCAAGATGAAAGTAAAGAAGGTGGAGGAATTGGCGAAGAAGTACAAGGACAAGAGTGTGGAGGTGTTGAAGAAGGTGGTAATGGATGAAGAATCGAGACAAAAGTTGATCGACCAAGTCGGAAAGTTCAAAGTGGTCGTCGGGTATCCGGAAGAGTGGAAGGATAACTTGGAAGCTGATCTTGTATCGAACCCGACCGGATGGGAAAATAATATTCGTTCAACTTATATGGACGATATCAGCACTGCGTACCCAGAAGTAAGAAGATGGCAAGTGCTCCAACACTTCAAGTACTTGGCCAATCCACATGACAATTACCCGGCATTCTATGGTTTTTATGCGTCTAAGACGTATTACAACACAAAGGACAATATCCTTCGTAAGAATTGGTGGATAATCAGCTGATAACAATATGATAATTGCACCCTGATTTGCTCGACGACCCCTTCTTCAACGACACATATCCATCGTTTGTCAATTATGGTGGATTTGGGCAGTTGATTGGAAAAGGAGTGTCAGATGCGATTACTCAATTGTATCGAGAAGAGGGCTCAACTGGTGTTACCCAACAAGCCAAGGATACGTACAAGACGACGTCTGATTGTTTCGCTGGTCAAGGACTTGATAATAAGGATAAAGCAGCATCCGGTGAATCAGCAGTCGATGAGGCGATCACGGACAACATCGGTACATTGGTATCGTATCAATTGATGGATGAAGAGGAGGAGAAAGCGAAGGAAGATGGGAAGGAGCATGTGTTGAAGGGATTCGAGAAGTTCAACAATGCACAATGGTTCTTTTTGGTGGCAGCTAAGGTAATCAAATATCAACTGTATCCAGTGATAATCAATTGATTACAGAGAATCTGCGTGTCACCATTGGAAGGACTCTCGACCAAAACAAGTGCTGCAACGGATCTCAAGACAATCGGAAAAGAAAGGATCAAGGGATTGATGGCCAATCTCCCTCAATATGTCAAAACCTTTGACTGCCAAGAGTTCACACCAATGCGCCTAACCACACCATGCCATTTGTATTAAAATGTTTTTTAAATGATCGATGAAAAAGCGAAAAGCTTTATAAGGAATAAACATGTTGTTTATCATGAGTTGTTGTTAGTCTTTACATGAAATAGTTCAAACAACTTGGGTCCGACAATCATCAAAGTTCTACTGATCATCAGAATACGGAATACAGAATATGCGAGGATTCTAATTCGTTTTCAAACTCCGAAAAATCTTGATTCTGAGCCGAGTTATGAGCTTTCAAAGTTGTGCGCATTTTGCAGACCCGTTTTGGCGAAAAAGCAGACCCGTTTCTTTCTCTGCGTCTCTCAATGGTCAAAAAGCAGACCGGTTTTTGGAGAGACGCAGAGAAAAAAACGGGTCTGCTTTTTGACCACGACACACCTGTTCAAGCGGGGAAATGAAGAGAGCTACTGTAGACCAAAAAGTGTTTGCGGAACTCGTCACTTACGCCATATTACACAAAAATAGCTACGGTAGAAAAAACATGTTTGAGTCTGAACTTATGTAAATGCATTAAAATATGATATTTCAGCTACTTCCTTATTGTTTTTTTTGTTCATTGGGCATATTAACACCATTTAGAAGTCGATAATCAAATTTTAGATGCGTTATAACGCGATAAACGCTCTTTTTTATTCAAAAAAAGTACGGTAGTTTAAAGGCGCATAGCCAAATTTTCATAACTGGTCTCGCTGGAAAAAAATTTCAGAGTTTCAGACTCCGGAATAACCAGTCTAATAGAGAAAAATACGGTGATTTCACTGCTATAATTATTTTTTCATAAAACCTTCTAGTTTTTGCGTAAACTGCTTGACCGTTTTTAACACACCCATTTCCCCTCGCTCTACTGCAGTGAACAGGTGTGTGCAGACCGGTTTTTATCTCTGCGTCTCTTCACAAAACCGGTCTGCTTTTTGACCATGTGAGACGCAGAGAAAGAAACCGGTCTGCTTTTTCGCCAAAAACCGGTCTGCGAAATACGCACAACTTTGACAGCTCATAACTCAGCCGAAAGTGGACATTTTTCGAGATTTGAAAACGATTTGGAATCCTCAAGACTTCATCTACGCGACGAGCACGTTGATTGTTGTGAAAACTCAGACTAAAGTGACATTGAAAGCTTTTGAAACATTATTGTCTACAAAATGTGGTGCAATTTCATCAAATGGGTGTATTCTGATAAAGTAGGTGATCCAGGAGACAAAATGCGCCTAACGTTGACAGCTTATATCTCTCCTTCAAAATTGGAATTTTTCAAAGTTTGAAAACAATTTGGAAATCTCACGACTCTATATATTCGATTGCCCAGGTGACTTTCTCGTTTACACAGTATCAAGTCTTGTTCAAATCTTTTGATATCCAAAGTCTGAAACGGGAACAAAATACAACTTTTCCACGATAATTCTATAGTAATCTACAGTATACGTGAAACCCGATTCATTTCCAATATTAATTGTGTTATAAATGGCCGACAGTCTATCATCAGTATCCCGCACAAATCAATCAACAGCCTCATCAGCAGCGACACATAATAATAATAAGAAGATAAAATGTACACCACTTAAAATGGTGTTGATTGGAGTGGTGACATTGGTGATTGTGGCGTGTATTGTTGGTACGATAGTGTTATTAACTTGGAATATGAAGGAGGATAAGAAGGAGACGAAATCAGCACTCAAGAATGACAGTACGCAAGAAGTCATCACAACTGAAATACCAACTGCAACACCCCTCACCAAAAACAGATGTGAGACACCAGGATGCATCAAGTATTTATATAATATGGTTAGTTGTCCGCTAGGAGTATATCATAATAATCAAATATGTTCAGGCTGACCACATGAACACAGATCAGGATGCATGCGAAGATCCGTACGATTTGGCATGTAGAAGATATGTTCATTCGAACGTGTTCGTGACTGAAAGGATGAAGAAGATGTTGGAGGATAATAGCACACAATACGAGGGACCGATGAAGTATGCCAAGAAGCTGTTCGATCTTTGTGAGGCCGGGAAAACAGATGGATCAAAAAGCTGTGATTCTCATTCGCTGGTACCGGATTTCTCAGATGAAGACACAGCGACGGGTACGTGCCGGATTTTTGCGTAAATCCTTTACAATCCAATATTCCAGAATACCAAGAAAAACTGGCAAAAGCAGGAGTCACCAATTTAGGAATCTACAAGCTCGATCTGGAACGATTGTCGGATCCGAATGATATGAGTCCAAAGTCAGTTCTCGTCATTCAAAAAATTGATGGTTTTGACTTGAATGAGGTAAGCATCCTGAATTATATTCCTAAGAAAATACAATTTTTCAGGGGTTTGGCTATGTTCCACTGGTACGTGCCACGTTCACCGCACAATTCGATGAATTTGATAGTATCGAAAATCGGATGGAATCGAAGGACGAGTTGGTACAGATTAAGGATATCTACGAGCCGATACCTCAACAGAAGAAGGATAGGCTGATGGTATTCTTGAAGGGTTGGTTCCCAGAAGGAACTTCGGAAGAACTTATCAAGGCCAATGTTTGGACGTACAAGTACGAATACTGGACATCACCACCATCCATACATGACGAAATGTTGTTTAAATATGATTATGGCATCAAAAAGTTCCATAACGAGTTCGCTCTCCAAGCAATCAATAAATCATTGCATGATGCCATCTACACACCACAGGATTGCTATAAAATGGTGGTCAACACCATTCCACAAGCGTTTGCCCGATACACTGAAAAGGATGAAGAACACTGGAAGATCGGGGAGATCAACAATATCACGGACAAGTATAAGAAGAAGAGTGTGGAGGTGTTGAAGGCGGCAAAAATGGACGAACCATCGAGAGGGAAGTTGATCGACCGAGTCGAGCAGTTCAACGTGGTCGTCGGATATCCGAAGGAATGGAAGGACAACTTGGATCTCGGATCAATTCTTGATGGACGTATGAACGATTTAAACACCGCGTGTCCAGAAGTAAGAAGATGGCAAGTGCTCCAGCACTTCAAGTATTTAGCAAATCCAAAGGATCATTACCCAGCATTCTATGGATTCTATGCGTCGAAGACGTATTACAACACCAAAGACAATATCCTTCGTAAGAATTGATAGATAATCAACTGATAACAATATGATACTTTCAGATCTGCACCCAAGCTTGCTCGACGACCCATTTTTCGATGATACATATTTCAATGGTACATATCCGTCGTTCGTCCAATATAGTGGATTTGGGCAGGTGATTGGAAAAGGAGTATCGGATGCCATTGCTCAATTGTATCGAGAAGAGGGCTCAACTGGTGTGAGCAAAGAAGCCAAGGATGCATACAAGGCAACGTCCGATTGTTTCGCTGGTCAAGGACAGACAGCAGTCGATGAGGCGATCACGGACAACATCGGAACATTGATATCGTATCAATTGATGACAGAAGAAGATGAATGGAAGGCGGCAGAAGGAAAAGAGCTTTTGATGAGAGGGCCTCTGAAATTCAACAATGCACACTGGTTCTTCATAGCAGCAGCTGAGGTAATCAAATATCAATCGTATCAAAATATAATCAATGGATTACAGAGAATCTGCGTGTCGCCATTGGAAGGACTCTCCACCAAAACAAGTGCCGGCAACGATCTCAAGACAATCGGGAAAGAAAGGATCAAGGGGTTGATGGCCAATCTCCCTCAATATACCAACACCTTCAACTGCACCGTTTCCACACCAATGCGCCCAACACAACAGTGTCATTTGTATTAAACTGTTTTTTAAATGATTAATGAAAAAGCGAAATGCTTTATGAAAAATAAACGTATTGTTTATCATGAGTTGTTGTTAGTCTTTACATGAAATAGTCCAAACAACTTCGGTCCGACAACCATCAAAGTTCTACCTATCATCAGAATACAGAATACAGCGCGAGGATTCTAATTCGTTTTCAAACTCCGAAAAATTTTAATTCTGAGCCGAGTTATAGGCTTTGAAAGTTTTGCGCATTTTGCAGACCGGTTTTTGGCGAAAAAGCAGACCGGTTTTCATCTCTGCGTCTCTCATGGTCAAAAAGCAGACCCGTTTTTTTCTCTGCGTCTCTTCACAAAACGGGTCTGCTTTTTCGCCAAAAACCGGTCTGCGAAATGCGCACAACAGTGAAAGCTCATAACTCGGCTCAAAGTGGACATTTTTTGGAGTTTGAAAACAATTTGGAATCCTAAAGACTTCATCTACGCGATGAGAATGTGGGAGTTTTGCGAAACTTTAGGCTAAAACCATATCGAAAACTTTTATAACGTTTTTGGCCACATAATGCTGTGCAATTTCATCAATGGATTTGTTTTCATCGTTTAGGTAGCCCAGGACCTGGATTTTTACTTCTGATTCCCTTCTTTCACAGTGTTTGCATACCATTTTTTCGGTTGACAACATATATTTGAAAAAGTTGACGTGAACTATTTCGAGTTGGCTCTCTTCACTTTCCTAGTCATTACCTGTTCCGTACATCATCCAAGATGTCGGAAATTGACTCAAGTGTATCAGGAATCGATACCTCAAAGGAACCAAAAGGAAAAAAGAATGTGAAAGCAAAGAAGAAGGAGTCGATATTGAAATCAAGGACACTTCGAAATGTCTGGTGGGCGGTTGTTGTTGTCGTTTTGTGTATGTCCCTTGGTTATATCATCTGGAAAGGACCATCAAAGTTCGGAAGATCTGATGCGGATACGAGTGTTGATGAAGTCGCCACAACTGGATTACCAACTCGACCGCCACCCACCAAAATCGCATGTGAGACACCGGGATGCAACAAATATGCACAAGATATGGTTAGTTATTTGATAGGAGTATATCAAAATAATCAAATATTTTCAGCTTGCCCACATGAATAAAGATCAAGAGGCATGTTATGATCCACACAGTTTGGCATGTGGAACATATGTTCATTCGGACGAAATCGTGACTGAAAAGATGAAGAAGATGTTGGAGGATAATAGCACACAATACGAGGGACCAATGAAGTATGCCAAGATACTGTTCGATCTGTGTGAAGCCGGGAAAACGGACGCATCCGGGATTAAAGACTCGGAAGATATCATAAATAGTGACTACTCAAAAACCACTTCTAGAGGTATGTTGACCTGCCTGGAAGCTAGCAAACAATTTGTTTCTAGGTTACCAACGTTATCTCGCAAAAGCTGGCATGACCAATTTTGGTCATTTCAAACTCGATTTGGAACGATTGTCGGACCCAAATGATGTCCATCCAAGGACAGTGGTTGTCATCCAAGACCACAGTGGTTATGACTCTAGTGATGTATGTTGGTCAACAATTTTTCTTTGTACTTATCGAGTTATTTCAGAGTTTCGGTTACAAGTATGTTTCCAGATTAATCAGATCACAATTTGCTGCATTCGATAGTGTAGAGAATCGTGCGAAACCAAACGACAAGCTGATTCCAATGTCGGAAGTGTATCCCAAAATACCGACCAAGAAACAAGCATCATTGATAAATATATTGAAGGGCTGGTTCCCTGATACAACATCGGAAGATGATATCCTGGCCAATCTATGGACATATGACTACGAATACTGGAAAACGGAGATCGTTGTACCTCCTGAGACATCGGATGAATATGATATTGTGGTCTTCTACTGGAGTTTTTCCCTATTAGCAATGGAACAGTCATTGCATGATGCCATCTACACACCGAAGGATTGTTACAAAATGGTAGTTGAGACAATACCACAAGCATTCGCCCAATACACCGGAAAGGATGAAGACAGGGAGAAGATCGAGAAGATCAACAAGCTAGCTGACAAGTATAAGAAGAAAAGTGTGGAGGTGTTGAAGAAGGCGGTAATGGACGACGAATCGAGACAGAAGTTGGTCAACCGAGTCGAACATTTCAAAGTGGTTGTAGGGTATCCGGACGATTGGAAGGATGGTTTGGATCTAGGATTTTTTCGCCAAGATTTTATGAAAGATATCAACCACGCTCATCCAGAAGTAAAAAGATGGCAAGTGCTCCAGCACTTCAAGTATTTAGCCGATCCACAAGATCACTACCCGGCATTCTATGGATTCTATGCATCGAAGACGTATTACAACACAAAGGACAATATCCTCCGTAAGTATGAATAGGTGATAACTGATAACAATATGGCAATTCTAGATCTTCACACTGATTTGCTCGACGATCCATTCTTCAATAACACATACCCATCATTCGTCAATTATGGTGGATTTGGGCAATTGATTGGAAAAGGAGTGTCAGATGCGATTGCTCAATTGTATCGAGAAGAGGGCTCAACTGGTGTGAACAAGGAAGCCAAAGATGCATACAAGACGACGTCCAAGTGCTTCGCTGGTCAAGGACTAGATGATAAGGATAAAGCAGCATCCGGCAAAACAGCAGTCGATGAGACAATCACGGACAACATTGGAACATTTGTCTCGTATCAATTGATGAAAGAAGAAGAGAAGAAGGCGGAGGAAGATGGAAAGGAGCATGTGTTGAAGGGATTCGAGAAGTTCAACAATGCACAATGGTTCTTTTTGGTGGCAGCTAAGGTGATTAGATATCAATAATATCCAGTGATAATCAATTGATTACAGAGAATCTGCGTGTCGCCATTGGAAGGACTTTCGACCAAGACAAGTGCCGCCAACGATCTCAAGACAATTGGAAAGGATAGGGTCAAGTCGTTGATGTCCAATCTTCCCCAATTTGTCAACAACTTCAACTGCTCCAAATTCACTCCAATGCGCCCAACACAACAGTGTCATTTTTATTGAACAAATAACAATACAAACTTCTTTTTATGAAAATTATCCACGAATAGATCGTAATGTATTGTGGAAAATAAACGTATTATTTATTATGAACTGTTTACAACCGTCTCATCGCTTAGATGAAGTCTTGAGGATTCCAAATATCGTTTTCAAACCTCGAAAAATGTCCACTTTGAGCCGAGTTATGAGCTGTCAAAGTTGTGCGCAATTTGCAGACCGGTATTTGGCGAAAAAGCAGACCGGTTTTTATCTCTGCGTCTCTCCATGGTCAAAAAGCAGACCGGTTTTTACGAGAGACGCAGAGAAAAAAACGGGTCTGTTTTTTCGCCAAAAACCGGTCTGCAAAATGCGCACAATTCGATTATCTCATAGAACTCGGATCAAAGTCGACATATTTCGAAGACTTGACCATTATAGTTTTTCATACTCTTGTTCGAGTAGCTTGATCTACGGAATGATACAAGTACCGTATCCTTAAAAAGTACCAAAACTTTCGAGTCACATGGTATACTGTAGATTACTGTATTACTGACAAAAACTGTAACTTTTTATGTCAATGGAATGTTCATTTTGTCAAAAAATACAATAAATATGATTAGAATGGCATATGCGAATAATTGACTTGTATATTGCCCTCTGACTCTTCTTGGAATCCATCGAAACATTGACAACTGAAAAATTAGAATTTTACAGGGACAATTGGATTTTCTTACTGTATGCTCCTTTGATACAGTACCCCAAACTATAGGTAAAACTTGTGTACTGTATTAAAGGAGCACCGCATGTGGTCTCAATATTTTCAAAAAAAAGAGCACTCACTTATACTGATGCAATGTATTCTTGAGCAACAAATCCAAATGTCTGATATATCGAATGGCGAGTCGAAGGGTGTCCACTTTGGAGATTCGTTTTTCACTGGAAATATTGATAATTTCGAAGTTTATTATCAAATTCTGGAGCTCCAAAGTTTTGAGAAGCTTTGACCCCCGGAGCCCTGAAAATTTGGAGCACGTTTGAAGCTTCAAACTAGGTCAGATATCACGAATCTAATTCAACTATCAAAGATACATACAGTACCTGAAAGCTACCGTAATTCATATCATTAATGACAAATCAAGAGAAAGAGATAAAACGCTGTGAATCCAAAAAGATACAGTAACCCTATCATAGGGTTCAAGTGTTGAGTTCTAGAAAGTAGCAAGAGTCTCTAGAAGCTTTTTGAGATGTGCACCTTTAAAACAGTAAGCTGATTTCCCCTCACTTTTGGGCTACTGTATTGAAGGCGCACATTAGGAAATGGGGGCGGAGAAATTCCACAAAGGCTTCATTTCTATGAAACCGATAATATGATATCTGAATATTTTGGAGCTCAACTCATAGCTCAATGATGTCCGGCTCATGGCTCAACTCATGGGCTCTTTGAGTCCATATAATACTCCATAAAGTATCACTCACACATCGTATATCAATTTTAAAAAGGTACATACAGTATCCCAAAGCTACAGTAACCTATATCAATTCAAAATAACAGCAGAGAAACAAGTGATGAAGCAAAAAAAAAGTTTGTCGACACATTTGACTCGAAAACTACAGTAGTCCTATCATTCCAGTTTAAAAATTTGGAATATATATGTCACTTTTTGGTAGTAGCTGGTAACATTTTGGAGCTCAACTTTTTGTCCAATGTTGTCCGGCTCACGGCTCTTTGAGCCCATATCATGCTGCCTTACCCATCATGTAATGGCAAATGTACCCTCAATCGTTCGTATCCCTCATTCACACATCTCACTCGACATCTTTCCCGTTCATTTCGTTTCCATACTGATGAACTAAAAGAGAAATATTACTTCAAATGAGAGACGCAGACCACAAACCTATACGGTCCAAATTGATCATCCAACTGGAATGGTAGGGGTACTGTAGCTTCTGGGTCAAATGGATCCACAAACTTCTTTTTCTTCTCCACTTGGTTTTCTGTTGGTAGTACGGTATCTATAAATAGTTTGGGTTACTGTAGTTGGGGTACTGTATGTACCTTTGATGATAGGTTTTGGTTGATTTACATTGAGGATTGATGAGTAGATACCATTTTCCAATGTGTAGGTGACTGGTTGGAACGCGGATAGATAGGTGGATGACATGACTGGAATGAGAGGATCTATGGGCATAGAATTGGGGATCTATGGATCTATGATAGAATCATAGATATTCATAGAACAACATATTCAAGAATCTATGAGAACAGATATTCATAGAATCTGATAGTGATTGGCGAGATTCTAGGATACATAGAAACATAGATCTATGATCATAGTTCTCATAGATTTTGACGATCTATGGCCATAGAACTAGATTTTCCTGGTTTTATGACTATATATCATCAGGATCTATGAGGGAACATAGAATGAATATTGGAGATCTATGGCTATATATTAGAAGATTCTATGAAACCGGAAAAGCATAGAATTGTTAAAATCAATAAATTCTATGAGCATAGATCCATAGAATTATTTGAATCTATGACCATAGACTTCATGATCTTGGAAGATCTATGGCCATAGAACCTCAAAGTTCGGATTCTATGGTTCAATATCAGTAGGATCTATGGGAAAACATAGAATGAATATCAAGGATCTATGGCTGAATATTGGAGGGATCTATGAATTCTATGACCATAGTTTCCCGATTCTATGACTATATAAACAATGTGAAAAACCGTTGATTCTATGATCATAGATCAAGAGCTAATAGATTCTATGCTCATATATCCAGGTTCTATGGGCAGATCTATGGAACAAAAATCATGACAACTACAAGTTCTATGCTCCAAAGCACTCACTACTTCAGATTCTATGGTAACTAGTTATTGTGCATAAAAGTGACCATAATAAGTGGGCGGAGTCTAGAGTCATGCACATATCCAGCACATATTAATACAGTAATATTTGTCAAATATCCAAACAATATATGGGTGCTGCTCGGGCGATGGTAGCTGTGTAAATAACGGCCAACATTGAAAGGGATGCGTCGATTTCCGAAAAAGGGGAAAAGGCGGTGAATTATGTTTATTTGGGTCTCGACACGATTGACATGCGGGATACATTGTTTGATGTTTGGTGGGGTGATATGTCATGGAACTTATCTAACTGCGATTTCTGGTCGGAATACTTTTTTTTTTGCGAAAAATATTTTTTTCTGTGCATATTGTCGTCAATTATGTTGTCAGGTCTGCAAACACTGTCTGCATGTTGTCGTCAGGTATGTTGCAAAGCTTTGACGGAAAATTGCACAGTTTTTCATTTTGAAAACATGTTTACAGATCGTTTTCAGTCAGTACATGCACCATGCCTGACGACAAAATACACATCTGCCAACTGTCGTAAGGTTTGATGTTAGATGTGCAAACACCAAATTTGAGTTTTGAATTGATGGGCAAAAACACACTAAAAGCAGCATTGTTGTTGAAGAGTAATGAAAACTTTATCACAAAATAGTGAAACTGTAACATACTTTCACTCAGTGTCAGAACGTAATCCAAATTCTTTGAGTGTGCCTTTAATACAGTAATCTAAGTGTGAAACATAACCCTATTTTAATGAAGATGCACATTGAATACGTTTTTTGGGACTCTTAGATCACAGAGCTCAACCTGTGAGCTATTCAAATGGTCAATTTTACCATAGCCGATGATGATTCCATTTTTTCCAAAAGAGCAATGTTAATATTCCTATATCTTCCTTATTGACACCTGCTCCACCAAACAGTAAACAAACACTAGATTAGCATATCAATCATGACATTTACACCTGTCCATAAACATGTCATCAATCTTCAATTTCGATCTTGAAATCGGAAAACGTGGTGGAACCGTAAGAAATCTGAAACACATGATGAGGCCCAATTTATTACTGTTTGGCAAGCATTTATCTTATATAATATTCGTTCGATTCGGAGAATGAAACCATTTTACATCTGCTAATTATTGTATTTCTGAGTTTCATGAAACGACTTATGATACCGACGTATCAAGTGAATCGATGGATTTTACTGGCAGTGGAAACTGAGGAAATATTGTCGCGTTCAAGGGCAGAAAATTTGATACAAATGTAATACTCAAAAGTTAACGCCAATTCACACCTATTCCCCTGTTTCAAAAAGTCAATTCTCATATCATTTCGGATATCCTAACTATAAACATCAATGTTTTGTGCTCCGGGAGCTCTGTTTGAAAATGGGATGATTTTGAAAAAAATGCAGAATTTCCAGGTTCATACGACAAGCGATTGATAGTTCATTTTTGATATGCTACAAATATGTATTTTCTGATTTTTGAAAAAATGGGGCACCATCAGACTAGAGATAGGAATTATCACTATATGTCTATACTGACTGGAACAGTTTCCAAATTTTTCTCAATTTTTTCAGTTTCAAACGATCCATTTATCAAGTATCAGAAAACTTCGCCACTCTCCATTCCATAGTATTCTCTTACTCATCTAATGTGAATTTTCCTATTGTAACCCAATACCCCTTTGCTAATCCTCCTCTTATTGACACCAAACAAAGAAATTAGCATATCAATCAAAATAAAACAAAACACCTGTCTATATTAATCCCTCAATTTATTCTAAAAAAACACCAATAAAAAATATCGAGGGGGGCAAGAAAAAGGGCACAAAAAAAGAAATAAAACCTATCACAGTGATACAAAAAAAGGCCACCAAAAAGAGTTGAGAAGAAGCAGTAGAAGGACCAGAATAAGGGGGAGAAATTGAGAAAAAAAGGCAAAAAAACACACGAAATGAGTGAATTTTGAACCAGTTTACCAAATTATTTTGAATAGAAATCAATCATTTTTTGTATTGAGAGAGAGAAAAAAGACGAGATAATCACATCGAGACGTGGTTAAAAGGGTCTGCTAATTGGGGGATAGGATGCAATACAAATAATATATATATATATGGATAATAATATAATAATAGAAAATCTGTTGGAGAGAGAGAGAGAGTTGAAGATCAGTATCGACACAACACACAAGTAATGCACTATCGGTAGCTTATAGCTTTGTCATTTTGATTCGAGTTTTTCTGTCTTACTGTAGTTTCGATCTACCAATACTTCAAGGTACGGTAGGTATCAACTATCAAAAGTTTGGGCTACAGTAACCCGGGAGTTAATGATTTGGTAGATCAAAATGTTTCAAATTTTTTGATCTTTGGGAATACGGTAGATCAAAATTGTGATCCACCGGAATCCAAAAATCCTGGTAGATCAAAAGCATGAGCTACAGTAATCCAGAAACAATAGATTTTGTAGATCAATTGTTCCAAAGTATGGTAGATCAAAACTAGCATGATCTACAGTAACCTTGAGACTAGAAAGTGGGGTAGATCAAAAAACTTCAATCTACAGTAACCGGGAAGATTCGGTAGATCAAAAAACCGATCTACAGTAACCCGAAAATTCCCTGGTAGATCAAAAAACTCAACAAAAAAACGTAAAAATCAAAACGAGCCTAGCTTCAAGTACCGAGTGTTGGCCAAGTATAATATCGATTAAAAAATTACTTATCAACAAATTTTTTCGGGATTTTTCGTTGCGGGACCCAAAAAACTAATCGATAAATAATATTTTCAATAAAAAAAAGTATATGGGAGAATAAAAACCGAAGTTTTCGATGATATAAAAGTGGGAAAAAAAGAGAGATGCTTTCTGTGTATGAATGGATTTGATCCAGATTTGATGATGATTTTTTGGCATGAGAGAGAGAGAGAGACAAAAGAGATAGAGAGAATTAGAGAAAGAGAGATCCAAAATAATGGTGAATAATTTTGAATTGATTAGGGGAAGGAGCACACAACAGATACAATTTCTTTTTTTTTGTGGATACAACGGTTTTAATTCCCAAGTTTTTCAGGTTCAGAGACCATTGTATACATGCGGTTTGATGTCGTTTTGTTGGAGAATTTCAATGATTTGTTGCTTCACTTCTGCCGACATTTCCGTTTTTGGGAATTCGACGTCGAACGTGACGATGAGCATGCCTCGTTTGTTGTTGTTTTCCATTGAGATCATTCCTTCGTCCTTTTTGCGGAGACGCGCGCCTGGCCATGTTACCTGCAAAAAATATATTGTTATTATTTTCGCTTTGGATCGAAAAAATGTTGATTTTCCGGAAAGATATGGTGTAAAACCTTGATTTGATGACAAAATGCAAGTTTTCTGGTCAATTCTAGGTGAAAAAAAAACTTTCTGCAAAAATTTATTGCTTGAAGATCCAAAAGTTTCGCTGAGGGACCGGATTTTCGGCTTTTCACATGATTTCGCATAGTTTCTCGTAAATTTTTTTTGGCTTTTGGGCAGATTATGATTAAAAATCTTGATTTTACATTGAATTTCTACTGAAAACATGATATTTCTGAAATTCCACTTCTTTTTTTGTTCAAAAAACGCTCATCTGATGTGGAAAATGTACATTTTTCATCGAAAAAATAGAATACTTTGGGCAAATTTTAACAAAAATTGATATGTTTTCTTGAAATTTCGTGAAAAAATCGCCCCTATCATGCTCAAAAAAGTGTATTTTTCATGAGAAATTCGAATATTTTTAGCTTCAAGACCTCAATTGCCATCAGAACCATACTTTTTTCACAATTTCTAGCGCAATTTCTACATCCCTAATCCTCAATCCCCATCTAAAACTCAATCAATCCCCTTCTCCTCTCAAAAATGTGCACCCACCGAAAGTGTAAAAATCCCTCTCTCAAATCAAAAAAAAAGCTTGGCGCGTGTGTGTGTGTGTAACAATCGTTGCGAGACCCAACTCTCAAACACCGGAACTATACAAAAAACACAAGCATATAATCATTATTTGCACACAACAACTCCCCAAAAACCCGCAATAACTGATAACACACACCTGAAACACCACAACTAAAATATCTATCAATAATCGTTGCGAGACCCCAATCTATGATGCCCTAATTCGTTGCGAGACCTCGAATCAACATTCGTGACAAGACTCAAAGAGAGAAAGAGAGAGAGAGGGAGGGCCAGTTTTTTGTGTTGTCGTTTTCTCGCGTTCGCTATACATATAGGAAACCGGCTGGTTCGGAAAAAAAAGTGTGAGGAGGGGCGCGATTCGATTTCGTTCGTGTCGAGACCCAAAAACTATGACGTTTCGCCGTATATTAGATAAGTTTTTCGACTTGTAAGCCGAATTTTCTATCAAAAACCCGCATTTCCTGTGGTTAAACGAGTTACTTCACATTAGATAAGTTTTTATCGCAATTTTTCCTCTCTAGATACGTTTTTTCGCCTTATGAGCCAGGTTTTCCACAAAAAATTCGTTTTAAGACCCACCTTATCCCTCGACACCTTCACCACATGCCCATCCAAGTGTTGCAATTCCATCTCGAAACCGTTCAACGCGTCTTGCAACGATATCGTCACATTCGTATACAGATCATCACCTTTGCGTTCGAACCTGGAAATATATCATGTTAGATAAGTTGATGAACAGTATATAATAATGTCGATGGGAGGGGAGGTTGATAGAAAAGAGAAGCACAAGCAAAGCAAAGCAAAAGTGTTTTGTGTGGTGTGGAGGGAGGGAAAGAGGGAAACAGAGAGAGAGATGGAAAATGGGCGCCTCCTCCTTCTCCCGTTTGTCAATCTCCTCCTCGGGAACACTCTGCCTATTCTCGTTTCTCCTGCATTCCCGACCTCATTGATCGGGGCAAGCAACAGCAGCAGCAGCAAAAAAATGCATCATCATCATTGAAACCGCCTCATTCTCTTTCTCTGTCAGCCCCCAAAAAAATGTGGGCGTGTCCCGTCCGTGTCCAATTGACAAACCACCCCTCGGTTTTTTTTCTAGCGTCAATCGAGAATATACATATCACTCACATGCATATATACATATATACTAGATCGAGATGATGGAATATGACAACGAACAACCGGTTTTTTTTTCATATTAATATGATTCCGAACCAGGATTTCGCTTTTGACGAGACTGATATAGTGATATCGAGTGAAAATCGATTAGAAAACTGATGGAAAGTGAAATTCTAGTTGACCGAGTATCAAATAAAGCTATTTTCGTCGAAAAATAGCTTTATCATCACTGAAAATCAGGAAAAAATAGTATCCGCTTTACGATCCGACAAAAACTCAAAAATTCACTGTTCGACTGAGTATCAAATGTTTCATTAGCTTTTCTGGAATATCAGAATATCGTAGTGACTGAGTATCGAATGCTTTCGATATTCAACTAATCAGATCCGTCATGCGCCTTTGAATCAAGAAGACTATAGTAATCCAATCTTCCTACGTTTGCTACTCAGTTATCAAGCTCAAATCTACTCTATCAGCATCAACATGCCTTGAAACAACGTTTGATACTCAGCCAACAGTTGATATCAGCAAAACTGTCAATTCCAAGTTTTTCCAACCTAAAACTCCTTCCATCATACCATCTGACATAGACAAAAATCAAAACCACTTCGAAGCCAAATACACATAGGCACTTGTGTGTGCCTCGTTCAATACCTACGTCAAACTCATAGTGGAAAGGATTGATCTACACTTCAGAAACAAAGGACACACGTATTTTCATGCAAAAAGCAGCGGAGGTGAAAGAAGGAAGAGAAGGGGCGCATATAGAAACCTTGAAAAACAACCACATCGCCTAATCAGGGTCAGGTGACTGATTAGATTGATTAGTGGTGTAGTAGGAATGGAAGGAGAAAGGATACGGCTATATCAGTTAATCAATGTATATGACAAAAAGAGAGACGGAAAGATGGAGAGCAAAAAAATCAGTTGAACAAATACACAAAACGGCCAACCACCTCATTTTTCAAAAATCGATAACTTTTTTTTGTCAAAACATTTCGCAATGAACAAGATGGAACACATCTGGAAGCAACTAACATGTGATGATATCATATGTTGTCTGACTTATTTTAGCCCGATTGTCTTTCGAAATCTTGAAAATTGGGTAAAATGCCTACAATTGACATGTGTCATTTGTTGCCTGAGTGACTGATTTGTGACTTATCAACTATTCTCTTCTTATCATATTGATGATAATCAATTTCGACGCAAAAGGTGACAACGATTTTGTTTCGTGGTGGGACCTAGTAGGGGGGATTTCTTTTTCATTTAATTTGTAGTTTGATGCATTCTTTCAGGGATATTTAGGATAGATTATGTGCCTTTGAGGAATAATTTCAAACATATCCCTTTAATACAGTACTTAATTAAAGGCGCAGTGAGGGATTCCAAAAGGGCAAAACTAGTTGGAAAAGAAATTTGTTAGGTAACTTGACAATGCTCCTTTAAGGTCTCACAACAATTCAGGAAAACAAATTGTATGCTCCTTCAATACAGTAACCCTATTTCGAAGGCACATACGCAGAAAGTCCACTTTTTTATCATATGGGCCTCAGAAAGTCTATAAAAGTTTATCCTCCTTTAAGGTCTCACAAAGATTCTGGACAAAAAACACTATGCTCTTTTAATACAGTACCCCCGGAAAATTCCCTATTTCTTCGTTTTAAGTACTCAAATTCGTTCTTCTACAGGATCAAACTATCCAAAAAAAAATCTCCTGCTCCTTTAAGCTCTCACCAAAACTACAGTACCCCTAAAACTGCAAATTCCGCGGCAAATCAATCGAAAAGGGAATGCCGACAAAACATATATCATGACGAATTGAATAACAAAAAGAAAACAAATTTCCAATATCATCGACGACGACGATACACACAAAACAACATGACAATAACAAAATACCGCCTGTTTCAGAACACGAACAACCACAGAAAAAGGGAGGGAAGAGGGGGGGGGGGGTCGATGTTTGACCATTCGGCTCCAAATCATTCGATTTGTTTGCTCCAAAGCTCCCGACATTCAGGCGGGAGGCGAGACACAAAAAAATCGCTGAAAATCGAATCACGAGGACGGACGGAGAAGGAGCCAGGTGTGCGCGAACATGTGATGTGTTCTGTTTGGACAAGATGGAGACGGATGAGAAAAAAACTATGACGAAGGCGGGTGAAACTAATGTACTATATAGTTGAAATGGGCAAAATGATGTGGGGATGGGAAACCGGTATGTGTACTATTTAGGCGAGCGAGCGAGGCAAAAAATATGAGGGACAAACTCAGGGACTGAAGAATTTTGAAGTTTCGAAGCGAAAATATGATAGAATTTACAGTTTCATGATACTATTTTGACAATCTAAGAATAATCGAGTCAGATGGTTCAACTTGTTCAAGAAAATTCAGAGTCTTCGAAACTTCTTTAAAATTTTACAAAAACTATACAGAATGATCCTTTTGATATGGATTGGGATGATTCAATTTTGCGTCATAATTACATAACCCAATATGCCTCATACGTAACTAGTCAGTCAGAACGAATACACCTTTCATACTGTATTACACAATACAGTTTCATGTATATCTGAAACATATTTGATTTTCTTTGGAAAACGCTGAATAACTAACTGACACAATTTTTAACAGGAATAGACGAAAATCAAAATTGAAATCGTGAACGCCTATTGGACAGCAACAACAATGCGGAGTATCTCGAGAGGAAGAATTGTGTTTTGCTATGCGCCTTTAAACAGTATATAATTTCCAGTTATATTGAAGACTATCGTTTAAAGGCGCACAACCTCTAGGAGGCTCGAATCGTTTGTAACCGAAAATAACTCGAAATTTTTTCAGAAATCAGAAATATTTTTTTTGTGAAAATTTCTTGGTGTAATAGTCATAATGCACCATATTTCGCTACCTTATCACTGTTTCACAAACTATCCTTCTCTGAAAAAACGACTTTTTTTTCCTGTCTTTCAGCAAAACTACCTCTCCAAAAATGCGGCAAAAACCCAAACGCTTCCCTCTATTTTCGGCGGGACAACAAAAAAGAAACAACACCAAAAAAAAACATATAAATAACTTCAAAAAGAAGTAGTGTAGGAGTTGACCAAAATCAATCGTAAAACTTCAAAAAGACGTCGTCGTTGTGTTGTAATAGATTGAACAATTCGATAAAAATGGATGGGAGATGGAATATTTGATGGGTAACCATAGATAATTGAGGAGGAAGGCAACACTTTCAGGCGGAAAAATGGGAAGCAGAAAAAACTGTTGTGTAAACCAAAGTTGGAGGAATATTTTCAAAGAAAAAACCGATTATTACGTCAGCATTTCTAGCTGAAAAATGCCGTTTTGGAAGAGAAAATGGACGAAATTGAGGAACTTTCAAGTGAAAAATGTGAAAAAACTGAAATTTCAAGACAAATCGCCCCAATTTAGCACAAAAAAGGCTATTTCACACCTTCCCATCACATAATTCACATAAATTGGGTGGGTTGAAGGGTGCCAACAGACACCAAGTTACACCAAACCAACAAAACCACTTCACATTAATCATTACGGAATGAGATAGAGAGACGAATGGAAGGATGGGAGGAGAGGGATGGAATGCCGTTCGAAACTATTTCATTTCCAATAGGAAAAAAACTTCGAGAGAAGGGATGGACTAATTGTAATTCCAGCCAATTTTCACAGGTGGATGACTAATTTTGATGGAAAAAAAGATGAATTTCCCAAAAAATGATGCACTTTTGATAAAAAAAAAACATGATTTTCAATTTGAAACAGTCCTTATCACTGGAAAATTCGATTTGAATACCGTATATCCTAGAAAACCCTATTTTTCAACGAAATTTCCAAAAAAAAAATAACAATAACAATGCAATTTATCAAGTTGGTTTGATATTTTGATAACAGCTGTTTGAAAAAGTGAAGGACCACAAAAAATAGGCGACCGACTGGTGGCTTAACAGATTTACCAGATTTCATAGGATTCTAGAAACAGGGAAACTCAAATTTTTGTTCGGAATTTGAGAAGCTCTGACCAGCATGTTAGTACCCTTCACAAAAATTGACAAGAAGTTTTTGTATTTTTGAAACCGAAAAAATGTTTCAATTTTCGCCATTTCCCATAGGAAAAGTGATGGAAAATACAGTACTCAACGACAAAATGCACTTTTTTGATTACTAAAATTATTATTTGCATACAACACATCCTACGCCAACTTGCAGACAATTCAAAGTAGCTGAACTACAGTATACTTTACGACAGAATTCGGACTTTTTTCAAATTCTAGTTGCACCATAACTGACGACAGACTGCGGACAGTTTAAAATAATGCAACATATATAAAACTTTAGGGAAACCTGCAGACATTTTCCAATTTATGACACATCATGATTGACGACAACTTGCAGATAAAGACAAACATTATATCTTACGACAACTCGCAGACCAAATTGTTTCAAAACGGTATAATAGTTCACCATCAAAACCAGTCAATTATATCACTTTCTCTCCACTCATACTCAATAATAATCCTTCTTTTCACACATAATACGATACAGATTATGTGTTGTACAACTTTCTAGTTTCACAGAATGAGGAAGTAACTGAATAAAACAACTAACCGTGGATGTTTCTGAATGCGAATCTTGAACTTCAAATCTCCTGGATCACCTTCGATGTGTGGTTCACCTTCTCCTTGGAATATTTGGGTGTGACCGTCGTTGGCGCCAACTTCTACTTCAACCTGAAATCAATTTTTTGATGATTTTTAGTATTTTAAAGTAGGGATTGAAAACTTTCGAAAACTTGATAGCTACTTTGACACTTATTTTGACTTTAAATGATTTTTTTTCGTATAAATTTGTTTCGACCCCGATACGCTATTAGAGTGAAACGTGAGCATTTCGAATTAAAATTTCAATGTAACTGTAAAAACTTTTCAAAAAAAGATCAAAGCAATCATTTTTCTCCAAAGATTCAGATTTTTGATTTCAAAATATTGTCATATCAGTAATCACTTAAACGGTTAATAGTAAGTGTATTCGAATTATGGAAAAAAAACAGTAAAACTTTTTTTTGGAATCGAAAATACTTTATTTACTGTTTAAAGTAAGATGTGTAAACTTTGAGCAATTCTGTTTTTTAGTAAACTCAAAATTTTACACTTTTCCTGTATTTTTGAGATTAGTTTTTTTCAGTTTCACGATGAAAATTTGAGTGCGACAGGAAATAGTTTCACCAGTTTGTCCACTATCTGTTGTGACATTTTGAAATTATGAATATTTTTACGGAAACGCGAATCACTTTTTCTGGTAGTTTTTTTTCTGTTTCAAATTCTTCACTTTCCCAATAGACTATTCAAGCAGTGATCTTTCGGCAAATCAACAATAAAAACAGCAACAGTTCTTACCTCCAAAGTCCTGCTCTCCTGTACCAACTTGACATTCGGACATTCATCACAGACTTTCACTTGGAACATTTGGAATCTACCTTGTCCCATTTGTTCGGTTCTCATTTCGTGTCGACAGTTACATTGTCGTGTTCCACTCGTTTGTTTGTATACTGCTTTTTTGCGTTTGATCTGCAATTTTCACCGTTTTTCAGTGCTCCAAGCCGTAAAAATTTACAAACCTCAACAAAATGTCCAACATAAACCTCTTCCAATGTCACAAACAGGTCGATTGTGATGTCAGCACCCTAAAAATCCATCATAACTACTTTTCCAACTTTTTTACTGAAACACTCACCTTGGGTGCACCCTCTTCTCCACCATGACCACCACCACCAAAGAAATCGCCAAAGAATGAGCTGAATGGATCATGACCACCGCCGCCACCACCGGACATCTTGTTCACACCTTCTTCACCATGACGATCGTACATTTGTCGCTTTTCTTTGTCGGATAGGACCTGGAAAATGTGAATGTTGTAAAAAACTACGTTGAGTGCTTCTATTTTCAGCAGATTTAACTTTTCAAATATTGTTTCAAAACTATTTTTTCATTCCACTGTTACTTTGCGAACACCTTTTTGAAAAAATTGGCTCGAATTTTTCAAAAATTAGTTGCGATTCAAAAAATTTACGAACATTTCATCAACCACCAACAAAATAGCACTTTTCAGTCGAGCGACAGACAAAAATTTGATTTTATTTTACCATGTCGATTCAAAAGCAAGCTGCTTTTCATGTTTTTGGATATCAAGCGGTCTTTTTTTTTTGAAAACTGGCTATTTTCATTATTAAAACGTTTTTCATGCTTTTATATTTTTTAAACATAGCGTTTTACTGACTTGAAAACTTTATTTTTATGCACCTAGTGTGTGAAAATTATACATGTTTATAGCTTTCCGCGGCCAAAACGTCTCTATTTCAAAGATTTGATTAAAATTTTCAGTTTCAAATTGTATATATGATTAAATTTTTGATTTTTGGTGGTTAACACTTCCGCTGGTACTACGGAAATCAGTTTTAAAAAATTAAGTAAACCTCCTGAAAAATACACAAAAATTCTATTAACTGGCAACCAAAATACACATTTCCGGTTACAAAGCTGCAGCAAAATTTGATTAATTTTTTTGCCTCACTGGCTTAGAACACTTCAAAGCTATTCATTTTTTTTTGCCAAAAAATAGCTATTCTATATTGGAAAGCTCGTTATTTTTAATATTAAAATGTTGTAGTCCCTATGCATTCCTATTTTTCATATATACAACAACATTCGTTTGTGTGCACTTTCAATATCGATATTTTGTTCAAAATTTTAGTTTTTTCGGTTTCAAGTCACCTTTCTTTTTTGTGCAACTTGAAAATTTCAATACCAAAAGCTTATGCATATACTTTGAACTACTTTTCCCAGAAATTTTATCTATTCATGTGTAGAACACTTTCTATCTGTTTCAAAGTGCTATAATATGAAAAATTTGCATAAAAACTGTGATTCTAACGCGCTTGAAAACTCTTCTTTCACTCTATATCGTCATTTTTTCTGTTTATATATAGAATCATTAGTTTTCGCACTAATTTTGTACGAAACAGTTCATTTTTGACAGTTTTCGAGAGGTTTTTATACGATTGCCTGTTTCTTTTTTTTTGTATATATGTAATTTTTTATCGAAACTATAATACTTGGTCTTTCAAGTCTTCTTGAAGCACTTTTGAACAATTTTCCAGTTCTGCAATCGACTTTTGCGATTCTCAGCAAAATTTTCTTGAAAATGCTAGATTTTTACCACAAAAATGACCTAATTGGGCCTCAAATTAGCAATTTTCAGAGTTTGACACTATTTTTTCGATACAAAATACATTTTAGGAGTTTCACTGCTTTTTTTATTCAAAAGAAACATCAATAAACATACCTCATAAGCGGCGGATAAATCCTGAAACTTCTCATTTGCATTTTCATCGTCCGGATTTCTATCCGGATGTAATTCCTTCGCCAAACTTCGATAAGCCTAAAAATCCAAGTTTCCCTTCAAAATATTAATGATTTTCCTACTTTTTTGATTTGATTAGCATTGGCATTCCGAGCGACTCCAAGTATTTTATAAAAATCTCGTCCACATTCGATCGCCGACGCGAAAAATGTCAATAAAAGCACAATTGAGGTGCCTAATTTCATTTTCTGCAACAAGTCAATATAGAAAATGGCGCCTTTTTCAGGTTTTTAGGACGAAAATGGTTGAAATTTTGAGGAATAATCAGTGTTTCTCAAATGCCACATATATGCACACGTCAGATAAACTGAAAACGGTGCTGCGGTGGAGCGTGTTTGCAATGTAAACATTGTGGGAGGCCATTGGAACTATTCAACGTGTTCTTATGACCGCTTTTTGTGTCGTGTTGGACCTTTTTTGGTGTTTTTGCAGCAATTTGTGTTAAAAAAATTTTAAAATTGTTTAAAAGGCTCTTTTGTTGAAGAAACAATGAAATTTATGAAAATCTGCGGATTTTGCACTAAAAATTCAAAAATTAAATAAAAAAATATTTAAAAAAAATTAAAATATTGTCCTCGTGGAGTACAAAAAAACTGTAGCCATCCGTTCAAGATCCATTTTACAATTTTTACTACTGTTCCTTTAATTATTCGTTGTAGGACACTTAGAAATTAAACTATACTGCTCCTTTAAACTAATACGGTACTTTCTCGTTTTAAGACCTAAAACTTGAATAAATCCATGCACCTTTAATTCTGAAGTCAATTTTTTTCTCAATTTTTCCTTTTTTTGTGGCAAAAACTGCTAATTTTGCACATTTTTTTCTCAAACTCATCAATTTAAACGGATTTTTCTCTAATTTTCAGAATTTTTCTTGCAGAAATGATCAAATATCTCATATTTTTGATACCAATCATATTGGCCACCGATGATGTCACTCAACGCGAGTTGAAAGCCATTAAAGGTGTTCCAGTGTCGAGTAAGTTGTTTAGAAAGCGTTTTTTAGGCTTAAAAATTTCGATTTTCATGGGGAAATGGTATTTTTTCAGGATATTCGCTGTACCAACCATCGCTAGACGGCAAAAACTTCAAATGTTTGGATGGATCCCGTGTCATTTTATATTCGCAACTCAATGATAATTATTGTGATTGTACGGATGGAAGTGACGAGCCGGGTACATCCGCATGCCAAAATGGACAGTTTTATTGCTCGAATGTTGGGCATAAAGGCAATTTTATTCCAACTACACGGGTTAATGATAAACTTTGTGGTGAGTTGTTTTTTTTGTGCTAAATTAGGAAAAAAGTAACGATTTTTATCAAAAAACTGATTGGAACCAAATAACAATTTGATATTAACGTGCAGAACCATCTCGAAAGCTTTATAGATAAATTGAAACTGCAATAAGTGCAAGATTACCATGAAATCGGAGGAAAAACACATTTTCCCTTTACTGTATGATTATCTGGCACACTTTTCTTGCTAAATTCGCCTCGTTTAGGTATAAAAAAGCAGGAAACGCTAAAAACCGAACAAAAAACACAGTATTTCACTAGAAACATCAATTTATTTCGCAAAAAAATGTTTTCAACAACAGTTTGCAAATTTAATAGCTATTTCAGTTTGAATACCAACCGTTTTCTGATTGGGCAAATCGAAAAACTAGCTTTTCTACTTTTTTTAAAAAGAAAACTATAGAAAACTTTATAGAAAACATTTTTCTTCATCCAGGCACACTTTTCTTGATAAATTTGCCTTTTTTAGGTATAAAAAAGCAGGAAACGCTAAAAATCGAACAAAAAACATAGTATGTCATTAGAAACATCAATTCATTCCGCAGACTTTTTTTTTAAACAACAGTTTGCGGAATTTTAGGTTTTTCCAGTTCAAATACGAACGGTTTTTGATTGGACAAATCGAAAAACTAATATTTTTACATTATTCATAAAAAACTATACGATTTCATTTTCATTAATCGTATATTTCGGTGAAAAATGTCAATATTAAAGCACAATTCACAACGAGAAACACTCTAGGTATTAAAAAAACAAATTATACGTTTCAAAAATGTGTTATCACAGAAAATAACTTTTCATCTCAATCAGTTTTCAATGTACCTATGATTTTATAGATTGCTGCGATGGAAGTGACGAATACGACAGTGGTATCACTTGCCCGAACATCTGCGATGAACTCGGTCGAGCCGCCCGTGTCGAGAAGGAACGAGTCGCATCAATTGCCAGAAAAGGATACGCAAAACGGAATGAATTGGCAAAGGAAGGACAGGCGATGAAGGATGAGAGATTGAAGGATTTGGGACCATTGACTGAACAGAAGAATGAAATTGAACCGAAGATGAAAACATTGGAAGATGCGAAGAGATCGGCGGAAGATTTGGAGAGAAAATTGCAGGATGAGCATAGAAACAAGTGGAATGCAGCGAATGAGGAGAAGAAATTGGCGAAATCTGTTGTATATTTCGATGAATTGGATGTAAATCAAGATGGGAAGTTGACGATTGATGAATTGACTGGATTGAAGTATTTGGATGAGGATAGGAATGGAGAGACGAGTGTAGAGGAGGCGAAGGTTTATTTGGGTAGTGTTGGTGAGTGTTTTTAGCTAGAAAGTTAGAATTAACCTGCGAATTAACAGAAGAAGCCGACAAGGAGCACTTCCACAAGTCGATGTACGATCGAATGACAAACCAAAAGAAGCATTTCGAGGAGGAGACACGATTAGCGGATGAAATGGAAGCGGAGAAGATGAAGGCGATGGAACATGCTGGCGATGAGCCGGATGATGATGAATTGTTGGCTGGTGAGTGATTTTATAGAAAGTTCTGCTGAAAAGTTAGGTGCTTTCGAGCAAAAACACAGCTGTATCATGTGAAAATTTTAAGACAGAAAAAATAATGTTTCAAGATACAAAAAAATAAAAATGTAGCACATTCTTCGCATTGATATGGTGAAAATTTTCCATTGTTAGTTTAAAAATGAAAAAAAGACACTATAAGAGCAGCTGGATTGGCTATTTTCGTGTTTCAAAACTTGCAAATTACTCATTTGCGAAACCCTACGATATTATCAATAGTTTTTTGATACGAAAACCAACAAACTTCTCTAGATCACGCATTAAAAAATAAACGTGAAAATCAACTAACCGATACGTTTCAAATAATCTAGATATATACGGAATTCCATGTCGATTCACTTGAATGCCTGTCAATAGACTTCAAGTCACAATATTGATAGAAAATAGAAGGAATGAGGAGAGGGAATGGGCTCTGTAGATTGTTACAATAAATAAAAACTATTGTGTGTTGTATAGAGAGATGGTTATTTTTAGATATATTGAAAAGTCTGTTGATAGATTACGGTTTCATGTTTCGAAAAAATTTTAATCCAGCTTCGAGCAAAATCTGATAGTAGAATGTGTGAATCAGAGGTAGATCAAATTAGGAGTACTGTACTTTCCAACTAAAAACAAGAACACACTACTAAAATGTATAGACGACGAAATATTTGAAATCGGTGAAACCGGAATATCGACAAGAGTTTCATACGGTAGATCTAGCCGAGAATTCCACCGTAACACTTGAGTTCCATGTTTTTTTCTGGATTTTCAACGGAATAATCAAGTTATTTTGACGGATATCAATAAAAAAGAGGAATTGGAACTTTTAGGTGTTTTGAAGTCTGGAAATGCTTTTGAAATCGCAAAATTATTCGATAGCTCGGCTACTTTTAGTTTCTAAAATACACTGTCTCCCGAAAAATTCAATTTTTCTACAGTTAATCACTTCAATAATGTCTATTTCTCAACTAATGTTTTGCAGAAGAAGACCGTGAATCACACGACAACGCACCAAACGAATCCGACGACAAAATGCCACCATACCCAGAAGAAGTAAACGCGGCGAGTGAAGCGGCACGAGAAGCAAGACGTCAATACGATGAAGTACACGAGAAGTTCCAAGATATCGAGGCGAAGATCCGGGAAGCACAAGAGTTTTCGAATGCTGATTATGGAGAGGATTTGGCATGGGCGGCATTGAAAGGAAAATGTTTCGAGAGAAATGTACAACAATATACATATGAGTTTTGTCCATTTGGTCAGAATACTCAAAAGGATACTGGCGCTTATTCGGGTACTAGTCTTGGGTGAGTCGCTGTTTTTTGTGGTTTTTGAAAAATTGAAAAAAAAACTTGCTGAAAATCAAAAATCTGAAGTTTTGTGAGAAAATACCTTAAAAAATTGTTACCAAAAATATCTAATAGCTTTTGTGTAATTTGGGAAACTGCGAAAAATGGTGAAATTATCATATTCCGGCTGATGAAGTTCATATGAATGAAGAAATGCATGACTTTTCCGAATTTCCTTCGAAAAATGAATTGCGTCTTGTATTTTTCGGGTCTCACGACGAAAATTAATCACGAATTACGAAAAATTGAATTTTTTAGTGGAAAGTGCTTGAAAAAGCTTCCAAAAGTTATTCAAATTGTAACAGAATCGAAAACTTTCGAACTTTTTCGTAGAAATTATGAATCAAATTTGCAGTAATTGTTTTTTTTTTATTTCAAAACATATCCAGAGATTTTTAGCCAAAATTTTTTCTCGTGTTCTTCAGACATGAACATACTAAAAATGTTTTGGTATGTTAGCAACATCACCAATCAAATTTTTCTCATCAATGTGAATTTTTTGATGAAATTTTGAAGCAGTATAAATATGAAAATTTTTATAATATTTTGAATTATCTGACACGATTATATTCCAAAATTCCAATCGAACTGCCAGTGAATATTATGATTATTTCCTGTTTTTGCAGAAGTTTCAAAAACTGGAGCGGAAAGGGTCATAGCAAGTACGCCGAGCAACACTATGGTGATGGACAACAATGCTGGAATGGACCGAAACGATCGACTGATGTGAGTGTTGATTTATTGATTTAACAGGATTTATTGGTTGATAACCGTAAGGGGAAACATTATTTACAATAATATGAGATTAGTAAGCCTAGAATAATGCAAAATGAGTATTAGAAATCTAAAATAAAATGCATAAAGAGATGTGATAAAACAAAAAAGAGTCCCTATTCACTTGAATCGATTAGAAAAAGCCTTGAAACTTTTCTGGGCATTTCGCATCAAATTTGTGCTAGTTTTCTTCACCGCCGCCTTCTTTGGCTTACTCTTCACCGACTCGGACAATCGTCTCGCGATCTCAATGGCGTATGCATTACGGGCTCCACCATTCGCCATTGGTGTGACTGGTGTTGGTGTGACTGGTGTAGTTTCAACATGTTGCTCCACTGCTCTTTGTGCCTCCGCTCGTTTTGCTCGTCGTGCTTCCTTTCGGACTCTCTTCTCCTCAGCTTCATCCCCATCGATGTACAGTTTTGGTGATGATGAGCTTGATGATGGCTCACTTTCCGACTCACTCGAAACGGTCACTGTGACGGCTCCGCTTGATTCATCGCGAGTTGTCTTGAATTTGAGTTTGAGCGAGAATGGTGGTGGTGTATTCTCGACATTCGAGTTTACATCCTTGCTAACTGCCTAGAATCAAAGTATCCAGTTTTTGAGCCCGAATTCATGAGAATACAAACCTTTCCACAATTCAACTTCAACTTGATGCCTTTTGGCTCATCTGATGTCATGGTCGGGCTCGCCGAACGCTTGCGATTGTTCTCGGTGAGAGCGGACATTGTGAGAGTACTGGAATTAGGAACGATAGAAAGAAAACAAGAGGACACGAAAGAGAGAGAGAGAGAGATCGATAGATTAAAATGAGCCATCTGCGGGTATATAGGGAGATTTGTGTGGCTAGATTAGATCGATAATGTCATTTAGATAGATCGAAACAGATGTTGTGAGCACATATGGGAAATATCACGGGTTTTTCGACATGCAGGAGTACGGTTTTGTCTAGTTTTTTGAGATTTTTTAATTCATCGGGTGGAAAATAGAAAGAAACGCTTCAATTTGTCGGGTTTTTTTCCGTATTTGCAGAAAAAAAGGCACGCGGTAAGGGAAAAAACAAACTATATTTCCTGTGATCAAAAAACCTTGAGATTTACGTTTCAAAGAATATTGATAGTTTTCAATAAATACTATATATATATATATAATATCAATAACAAAAATGGTTCATATACTATATCTTTCATGTTTCGATGAAAAGGAGTATATCATACCAGAATTAGAAAGTCAGTAGATCGTATTGAGCTCAAGTATTGATGAAATAGTCGCAAAATGTGGTCTATCAACTGATTAGAGTATGAGCTGTAAGAGTGGCTGGAAATATGGAGGATCATAGGAGAGAAACTGGAGGATACGTAAGGAGGGAGACATATGGATTGAGAGATGGAATGAGCCATACGCATTGTTAATGGACAGGTGCATATCTAGATAAGATGGGATCTAAATTGTTCGTGAGATAAATCGATAAAGAGCTGTGGATGGAATTTCGAGGATAATTCGAAAAAGACGCGAAATCTACGTTTCGAAAATGAGTGATTGCTTTGAAAGATTGATAAGAAGACAATGATTGAACACAGTCACATTTTAAAAGATACAAGATACTATATGAAAAAAGATAAAATGTGATAAATTTGTGAAGAAGTTTTTTCAAGTATCGATATATTCAGTTTCCGAGTATCAAGTAAAAATTAGTGTGAAATTTTGTTAAGAAACAAAGTGTTTCGAATGATTTTGTATATAATATGAGGCGACGAAGAGAAAAACTTACAATGAAGGTATAAAAGGAACGTTAGTTATTGAAATTTTCCAAAAAAAAAGTTGAAAAAATAATAATTTGAAAAGTGCGCATTTTTTGAAAAAAAAAGACAAGTTTCGTGATCTACCAAGATAATTATATAGGAGTAGTAGAGATCAACACAAAACCGGGACGGGGTAGATAAAAAGACGTAAGCCCTGGTCATATGTGTATATGTGTGTCTGATCTGACGAATATATTCGAAATGAGCCACCTGTCATACGGTATCCATAGATCGATACATATGTTTTCGAAAATAGGGCTTGGGAGAGGACTAACATCTTTTTATGTTTCGAAAATAATTGATTAGCTAAGAAAAATGACAATATATGATATGGAAATAATTTATTTCGAAAAAAAATCGGTGAAAAATTACAGTTTCATGGCAAGAATCTGACATATTTATATTGAAAAACATTGTTAGTTTATGAAAATTAAGACATAATTAATCTATATTGTTTCGTATTTTGATACCGTATCTATACAAAGTAACAGCACCAAAATCTCTCAATAAGTACATTTATTTTTTACAGGTCGCAATCGAATGTGGTGAAGAATCGGAGCTCGTCGAGGTGACCGAACCAGCAAAATGTGAATATCGTTTCGTGTTCCGTACACCATTGGCATGTGGTGATCCGGATAATGAGCAATACCATGAGGAACTATAAATTATTTGGGTTGATTTGTAAACTGTGTTATATTCCCTCTTTTTTATAACTCGTTTTGTTTGTTTTCGTTTCAGTTGAATTGCAATAAATAAGGAATGGGAGAGGAGTCTGAAAATCACTAAAACTACGGTAGCTGGAGTACTGTAGGTGTATTTTGATCTACAATTTCTTGTTAGTTTTACTTGAATTAACGATTGAAACTGATAAGAATAAGTTGAAATTAAAATTTTATTATCGAAAAAAAATGAATAGAATCCGGAAAAAAATGAAAATAAATTTTAGAAAAAAAATCCCAGAAAACATAATTCACCTGATACTTCTTTTAGAGCAAAAATATCCCAATCCTCCAAATATCTGTTTTCAGTTTTCGGTACTTTTACTGGTTTCGCACCAATTAATCCACCAATGAGATGGTGGATTCCGAGTTTTCGGCACTTTTATAGTCCTTATCTTGTCCTTCACCATCTAAATTGGCGGAAAATGTGATGGCGCATTCATTGGTGTAGATGGTGGTGGTGTATCCACTTGACAAAATATCACTCATTCCATATTTTTCGTTTTCGGCACTTTCATCGGCCCTATGCCCTACAACACCGACATCAACTTCTTTACAATTCCCTCCGAGAAGGAGGTGGGTGGAGCCCTGTTTGGTATAGATGGTGGTGGTGTAGCACCATGGTGCACCACCAATGTTCAGGGCTCCGTTGAAATCTAATGTCACTCAAGCTTGAGTTAAACCTATGCCTTGTTTTCGGCACTTTCATAGGTACCGCTTCAATTGGTGGGGCGTGTGTTGGTGCAGTCATTGGTGTAGATGGTGGTGGTGTAGTTGGTTCGAATGGTGTAGTCGTTGATGTAGATGGTGGTGGGGTAGTTGTCCATGGTGCATCACCCAAGATGTGGTAATCCCAAATTGTTCTCATGATGAGCTCCGTAGTGAGGTGTGGACGAGTAGAGGCTCATCAGTCACCATGATTGGTGAATGAGTTGGAATGAGCCAGATGAGGTTTATATACGGATGTGCGGAGGGGGTGGAGTTCGAAGGGGTCAAATCAAGGTCATACCATTGTCATGCAGGTGGAGCAGAGCTGCGAAGAATCTTGAGAACATTGTGATTCTAATGAAATATGAATATTGATCGAATTAGCAACATTTCGAAACAACATGGAAGGATATAAATTTCAAAATGTTAGGATAGCTAGAAATGAAAATTTCTGAATGTAACATCGCATGAGTTTCACAAATTCCATGCAAAAAAATTGGCTCTCGGAGCATTTTTTTGATCATGCCATTGACTTTTTCGGTAAAAACCAGAAAACAAGCTCACAAGGTATCCAGATTTTTTCGACTTTTTTGCATCTACGGTATCTAGGAGTAAATCAAGTGCTTTCCTGGGTCTCGAAGCTTTTACAAATGTTCATTTTGAAAGTAAATACAGTAGCCGAACTGCAAAAGCGTATGGAGACCCAGGAGCGCACTTGCTATATTCCTAGCCATGATTTTGGCACATATAATAAGGAGATTCCGAATTTGAACTGAAATGCAGCTGAACAAGGTTTGAAAACAAGAAATGGAACATGTTTTCCTAAATTTTTTCGATTAGGTGGGGAACAATTTTATGATTTCATTCAGCATCAGACACGATTTTCCATCTTCTCAGATTTTCCAGTAAAAACTAATGTGTAAATCGGATTCTACATATGCAAAAGTACCTATGATACATAGTGAATTGACATGAAAACTTTGGAATACCTGGATAAATGATTGCTTGTCTGATTCGGTACGCCAAGATATTATGCGTTCACTAGGCTGGAAGTGCGCTCCAATAAAAATAAAATAATGAAACCTCGAAAACGCGACTTATCGGCAATAAATCTTAAAATTTCTGGTGTATATCAGTAAAATAATTTACTTGTAACATATTTCTACAAAAATAATTCGGAAATTTCTTTCGAATAAGCTGAAAAAGCTGAATAACCACCCGATGGCCTAGAATTCCGTTTAAGTTCTAGGCCACTACTTTTAAGCGCTTTTCCAGCATCCTCTGCTGAATTTTTTTGAGAAAATTGAATATAAATGGAAGCAAGAGACGATTAATTTTAGATTTTTTCTATTTAATGACGGAATTTTGTTTTTATCGGCGAGAAAATCAATAAGGGACGAGTTTTCTAACTATACTTTCTAACAGAGCGCACTCCCAGCCTTTTGAACGCCTAATACTATTTTTAAGCAATAATAAAACCAGACTGTATCCCGGTCATTATCATATGAATTGTCATAAAAGTTGTTATACCCAACTCTTACTATTCCCATTCCAATTACGCTTTTATATTTTCAGTTGAATGCAATATATAAATGGAATGTAATATGACAAGTGTAATATGATGAATAATATGAGAAGACAACACTATATGAGCTCAGTGTTCCTCGTTTATTTTCAGCTTCTTTTTATATTCAAATAACTGTTCAAACTTTCATCAAAAATAATTTTTTGATTTTTGACAAAAATACATCAGCACTTGTCGGGGCTCGAACCCTTCCCCTTTCCCCCACACTGTTCAGTAGCATAGTGACCCGCGCGTGGCCTGTATATTGTCTGCATGTGTATATGCATAAGTGTTCCCCCCACCCATTCATTCTTTATCGCTTCTTCGGCTTATTAGCTAAGATCAAAGTGTAGTATCTGTTCTTATCGTATTAACCTACGGTATACACTCGAATGAGTGTAATTAAGGTTATATGATTTTTGGAATCTAGGGAAGACTCGGGGCTTGCTCCGACTTTCCAAGGGTCGTCCCGGCGTTGCACTGCTGCCGGGCTCGGCCCAGTCCCCAAGGGGACAAAATACATGCAATACAGCTAAAAAGGGATTTTATATTTTAAAGAAACATTGATTTATTGACCAAAAAAATTATACCGTATTTCCTCGAATAGAGCGACACTGCGAACTCCGCCGAAGAATAATCATATCTCGGAACCTAGTACAGCTATCAAAAAGTTGTCAACAGCAAACTTGTAGAGGAAGTTATGATCTACAATTTTGTAGTTGACTACTTTTCTATAGCTCTTTTAGATTTCGAGATATTATCATTCTCCGGTAGTGTGTTTTCAGTGCCGCTCTATTCGAGGAAGTACGGTAATTTGCAACAAAAAAAATTAACGGCCGATAAGAATGGAGAGAGTTAGATAGCGAAAACGAAGAATCTCGTCCTTATGTTTGGAATGGACAAGTTCGGAATAAAAAAATAATATTAATTTAAGTATTTCATATTTCAGCAGAAGACTACAAATACTACAAAAGGGTGCGGTATATGGGATGCATTCTGCCTATTAATCTATCGTGTGTCCACGCATGCAAGCCAGTCGGGGATGTCGTACGGGATCGAACCAGCCTAGGATGATACTCACGTACACATACACAACCTACTGAACCATGTGGACACATTTGGTATTGATAAGGATGTGTATGGTATGAATGGACGGATGTGTATCGATTGGGTAGATCAAATATAGATAAGGCTCATAGAGATGTCGGTCAAAATGCACCATGTTATACACGTAGGAGTATTTGTGATAATAGTTGAGTTATTTTGATATAAGAAGAAGCTGAGAATGCACAGTTTTTGAAGTTTTTCCTAGATTCCGACGTTTAGCATCTCTAGATACTGGGTCCCATCACGACTACCCATCCCTCCTCCCCCATTCCATTTGGTATGAATCTATGAATCTATGAATCTAGGAATCTCTGAATCTATGAATCTATGAATCTATGAATCTATGAATCTATGAATCTATGAATCTATGAATCTATGAATCTATGAATCTATGAATCTATGAATCTATGAATCTATGAATCTATGAATCTATGAATCTATGAATCTATGAATCTATGAATCTATGAATCTATGAATCTATGAATCTATGAATCTATGAATCTATGAATCTATGAATCTATGAATCTATGAATCTATGAATCTATGAATCTATGAATCTATGAATCTATGAATCTATGAATCTATGAATCTATGAATCTATGAATCTATGAATCTATGAATCTATGAATCTATGAATCTATGAATCTATGAATCTATGAATCTATGAATCTATGAATCTATGAATCTATGAATCTATGAATCTATGAATCTATGAATCTATGAATCTATGTACTTCTGTATATTAAAATAAAGTTGTACAGTTTTTGGAGTATCACCAACTTTTCAAAATTATAAAAATCTTTGGTATTAGGTCCCACCACGACTACCCGTCCCTCCTCCTCCTCCTCCACCCTCATCCTCCATCTATTCCAATTGGTGTCAATTGATAATTATCGCCTATATACTAGTAGAGATAGACACGCGATGAGTGAGTAAAATTGAGTACCCTCCATTCTATTCCACTCCCTCCCCAAATATATTCTTCATATTTGCCTGTTTATTTCATTCTTTTTTTCCATCGAACTAATAATAAAATTCCAAATTGCTCAAGGCGTTTTTGATCAAAAAACATATAGATGTTGGGTCTTGTCACGAAATTCCGAAAATCTCATTTTTGTCGTGGTAGAGCTTGTTGGTCCATTTTTTCCGAGAACTACAGTACTCTTCGTGGTAGGACCCATCAACATTTCTAGCTTTAACATGTTTTTCGTGGTAAGACCCATAAAGTTGAATACATTTCTGACTTTTCGTGGCGGGACCCGATTCAAATCTTTCAAAAAATTTTCAAACACTTGGAGAAGTAATACAACAGTTTTGATCTACCGTGACCTTTCCACTCAAGACCATAATTGTAATGGGTTACTGTAGCATACTGTAGAACTAACATATTCTTCGTGGCGGGACCCAACTTAATTGTTTCAGAAGCTTTCCAATTTTTCTGATCTCCATTGCTTTCGAGGAAGTACAGTGCGTTGCATAAGTATAAAGGCACCCCTATTTTTAAGAATATCGCAAAAACCGTTTGTTATCGTGAGGAACCGTTATGATTTTTGGAAAGAGGATGCAAAACAAAGTATAAGACCAAATTTTCACCACCAACTATCAAAAGCTCACCGAGCAGCTACGGGAGATGCTGAAAATGCCCACTTTTCACTGTTGCAAAAGTATAAAGGCACCATATGACTTCGATATTTCTGAAAATTTTTCAGACTGTTCATGGATATTTTTGAGAATAATGATCTGAAAACCTCTCAAACTTGAAATTTTTCAGAAGTCTGTAACTTTCCAAATTGTGTCAAGCTTCATATCGGCCATTATCTGAGCCGATATGGTTTTCGCTTCCAATTTTGGTAATTTAGCCAACCAAGCTATCGGCAACTCTCAAAAATGTTTGTTTCCGTTTTATTATCACTGTATTCATCATTTTTATCAAAAATATTATCGAGATCAGCACTAAAACTGCCAGTAAGCGAGTTATTCACGAGTAACACAGTAACGTCGCGTTGCTTCAAACATTAGCAGAAGCTGCAAATCCATCCAAAATCAAAGGCATTCGGCGTACATTGATGGGAAAATTTTGAGAAATGTCAAACCGTTCAAAAAATTAGAGTGGATGACGCCCTCGATGCTTGGTGATGCTAACAAACTTTTGGCAGCAAGCTTTAAAGCATTGAAGAAATACCCACTGACTGGAGTCTGGTAAATAACTTGTTATTCTCGCCAAAATACTGTTAGTCGGTGTTCACGTTATTGTTTTGATGATTAGAAACAATGATTGGACTGATCAGATGATTATATCACTTGTTAACATTTTCTGAGATAACTCCCGACGCACTTCACAAAACTAAACTTCAATGGAGCAAAATGATGATATGAGGATGATTCTCAGAGGTTGCAAAAGCTGAACGGGGGTTTGATTGTTTTTGTACCAGTTCTTAACATTAGTTAACAACATTTTTATTGGCATCGGAGAACAAATTATCCCATCTTTGTTCTTCAAAACTCCGTTTTTTCGATGAACAACGTCTTATTTACTGCTAATAACTCGTTTACTGCCCGTTTCAATGTTGATCTTGATTATATTTTTTAGTAAAAATGATGAATAAAATGATAACAAAACGGAAACAAACATTTTTGAGAGTTGCCGATAGCTTGGTTGGCTAAATTACCAAAATTGGAAGCGAAAACCATATCGGCTCAGATAATGGCCGATATGAAGCTTGACACAATTTGGAAAGTTACAGACTTCTGAAAAATTTCAAGTTTGAGAGGTTTTCAGATCATTATTCTCAAAAATATCCATGAACAGTCTGAAAAATTTTCAGAAATATCGAAGTCATATGGTGCCTTTATACTTTTGCAACAGTGAAAAGTGGGCATTTTCAGCATCTCCCGTAGCTGCTCGGTGAGCTTTTGATAGTTGGTGGTGAAAATTTGGTCTTATACTTTGTTTTGCATCCTCTTTCCAAAAATCATAACGGTTCCTCACGATAACAAACGGTTTTTGCGATATTCTTAAAAATAGGGGTGCCTTTATACTTATGCAACGCACTGTACTGTAGAATACTGTAGTCTTACTGTAGAGTATTTATATCATAAATTTTGTAAATCACGATGCAAAGAACAAAAAAATGTTGATTTTTCAAATATATCATTTTTCTGAGACATATGTTTCTCATTTCAAAAAATGTGGGAGTTCATAATTTTCGTTGTAAGACCCAACTTTTTTCTGTTTCAAAAATAAATTCAAAAATTTCTAACATAACCAATTATTTTAATTCATGATGGGTCGCCGCTTTATTCGAAATTTGAAAAATTGATCGAAGCTGGAATGGGGTACTGTATCATACTGTATACTGTATCTGTATACTGTATCATACCGCATACTGTACCATACTGTATATTTTCAACTTCATTCCGGGACCCATAAATACCACCCCATTCGATTTCAAGTAGATCGAGAGCTTCATAATCATTATACCTACCAAATCAATGGCTAATCATGGGGCTCCTGGGTCTCGATACGTTTTTGCAGTTCGGGTACTGTATTTACGTTCAAAAAATTTTTCGAACTGCAAAAACTTATAGAGACCCTAGGGCACATTTGCTTTATTCCTAGCTGTTAGTTTGGCACTAATAGTATAGCTGTTTAATAAAACATGTTTTTCATTGCTACTGTAGCATACTGTAGTTCGTGTTGAGACCCAAAGTCCCTACTCTTCCACCTGCCTCAAATTTTCCCATCGCTTCAAGACCCACTTTTTCATTCTTCTGCCGTTCATTTCAAATTACCCATCTCTTTCTCTTATTTGCCTTTGGTTCCTTCTCTAAACCTAAATTGCCTCCTAATTGAATGTGACGTCTTCCCCCCTCATCCCCCTTTAAGCAAAAAAAGTAGTCGTCGTTTTTCTCGCAGACCGAAAAATGTATGATTTTTTTCGTGTTACCCTTAGAAACACGAAAAATGTAAATTTTACTAGTTTCCATGCCTCAAAAATCGCCACTTTTGGTTGGAGCTAAGCCTAAATACACAGATGGCCTAGAAAACTCCATGGCCGAGTTTTGGCAAATCCTAGGCCACCGTGCTTTTTCGTCGCAATTTTTCCTGATTTTTCGCATAGATTAGAGGTTTTTTGTGGCGAAAAAAAGAGAAAGTAAATTAGTTTTTTTCCCCTCGAAAAAATACTAATTTCGAGTGGGTGGATACCTCGTTAAAATTGTCTTTCGAAAAAAAAAACGGAAATTTTTTGACCTCCTTTTGTTTTCACCTCTTTTTTGTTTTTATACAACATTTCTATTTGAGTCAAAACACAAAAATTTGAAAAGTGCTAGAAGACATCAAAAAACATGTTTTTTGTTGTGTAAGCCTGAAGGTACTGTAGTATACTGTAGAGATATAATAATAGGAAATATCGATTTGAAAAATAAATGCAGAAAGTCGTGGTGAGATATTTTAAAGGCGCATGATATGATTAGGATCGTCATACTGTAGAGTAATGACCTGGTACTGTAGGTTATACTGTAGGTAGGTAGATCACAAATAACATGTTTATTTCTACTTGATTCGTGATTCAAATTTTAAATGTTTCAAAAATGGTAGATCACAATGATGGTGGATTTTGAAGATATCATAACTTTCGGAAACTTCGCTATATAGTGACTATATAGTGATATATAGTGAAGTTTCGGAAAATTATGATATTTTCAGAATCCACTATCCGCTATATATTCGTTTCTGGAAAATTTCACAATTTGACGCAATATCATTCTACTAAAAGCTAAAATTAGACGAACCAAAAAAAAATCCTCAAGCTACTCAGTTTCAAAATTTCTGATACTAATAAAAAACAACGAAATAGTGGTTAGAAGTGAGAAACGCAGATAGACAGATTTGAAAATGTTTTTAGCTATGAATTTTCCCAAATTTTTACCAGTTGATAACAATTTTTTCTTGGATTTTATAAAAAAAACTTGAGAAAGGATAGTATCCATGAGCATACAATATTGCGGATCGTGGAAGAAAATCTATGGAGGTTAGGTATATTTACCCTATATCGACTCGATCATCAAATATAATATCTGTATTCCTATTTTTCAAAACAGTGAAAAATTTGAGATGCAAAATTTTTGCAAATCTTGTTCTTGTTCCTTGAAATTTACACCATTCCATTTTGCATACGATTCCAGGAAAATAATCAGTATCATACCATGAACCAGGTGAAATAGCTCATAAAATAGAGAGACGCAGTGATTTTCACCTGCTCTTCTGATATCATATTATACATACTTCCTTATCAGTTGATAACAGTTATCAAAAATCAAAAAGACAGCTCCATTTTTCGAAGCCCAGAAAAATGTGTCATCCCATCAAATGAGACTACTTGTTGCTCTTTGCACCCCCACTTCAGTCATCCACCTACTTCACACCAAATGAGGAAAAAACGACAAAAACAAACACATAGTTGGTCTCTTTTTCTTGTTCTTCAACTTTTGTTGTTAGTCATCTATGGACCATTTTTTGGATCTATGCATAGAACCTGCCTCAGAGTTTCATAGATCTATAGTTCTATGCATAGAAACATCTATATTGTTTTCATTGACATTCAAGTCCCTCATATGCACCATGCGCCTTTAATACAGTATCCCGATATGGAAGTATATTGTATTTAAAGGAGCACATCTCAAAATGCTAGTTCTATGCAATTAACCTCGCATAGAACCTCATAGATCCCTCTAAAACTACACCAGAGTCATCATAGAACCTCTGCACCGGAAGTACCGTACACCTACAGTACTTCCTTCCCGTTCCAATTTCCGCCATCTTGGTGGTCAGGAAATGAGGCGAAAGGGGTCCCTTTTCCATCATTTTTTTTTGTCATGTCACCCGACTTTTCCATCAAATTTGATTTGCGCCTTTTCACTTGTTTTACTGGCGCAGATATGACATAGAATTTGGGTAGGTTCTATGGGCATAGAATTTAGAGATCTATGCATAGATATAGTTATATGAAACCATAGAACTTCTCTTAAAGTAGCACATCCTATAGTTTCATAGAACTGCGCTCCAGCTTTCATAGATCTATGCATAGAATCTTACTTGAAATATCATAGATCTATGCATAGAACCTTTCTTGGAAAATCATACAACCTTCCTTGAAATATCATATATCTATGCTATAGTTTCATAGAACTGAGCTCCAGCTTCCATAGATCTATGCATAGAACCTTTCTTTGAATATCATGGATCTATGATATTGTTTCATAGAACTTAGCTTCAAGATATATAGATCTATGCATAGAACCCACTATATCAATTCATAGAACCTTCCCTAAAGTACCATAGATCTATGCATAGAAGCAACTATAGTAATTCATAGAACCTTTTCTAAAATACCATAGATCTATGCATCTATGATAGATATTAATTCATAGAATTCTTCCTAAAGTACCATAGATTTTCGAATCCATAGTTGCAATCTTCCAAAGATTTATTAATTCATAGAAATCCCACACTCCAAATATTCATATTACTTCCCCTTTAAGCTCCGCCCCTTTTCTGGCACCCTGCCAAAGCTCCGCCCCTTTCGTCATATGAACTTTTTGTCATTTTGGCCATCAATTTAGGTTGGGCCACGCCAGTTTTATTTATTTCCAGTCAATTTAATGTCCCTCGAGAAAGATTTCCCTTCTTTTTTTCCTTCTTCATTTTTTTCGAACACATACGCACATACACACAAAAAAACATAAAACGGATTTTCTTTTGATGACTGGAAAAAAGTGAATAAAAACATGAATGGGCACGTGTGTCTTGTTGAAAATTTGTGAAGGTTTTCCATGAAAAATGCCAATTTTCTGGTGGAAGTTGTAGAATTTTTTCAAAAAACCGTTTCAAAATAGAGAAAATGCGAGATTTAGTTGGTGCGCATTTTGCAGAATGGTTTTTGGCGAAGAAGCAGACCCGTTTTTATCTCTGCGTCTCTCAATGGTCAAAAAGCAGACCGGTTTTTGGAGAGACGCAGAGAAAGAAACCGGTCTGCTTTTTGACCATTGAGAGACGCAGAGATAAAAACGGGTCTGCTTTTTCGCCAAAAACCGGTCTGCTTTTTGCGCACCAACTTTGAAACATCACAACTTTGCTGAAAATCAAGATTTTCTCAAGCTCTAAAAAGCATTGACTTTCACAATTGATAGAGCTCAGACTCAACGTTTTTTCGAGACATTATAATTGAGATTTAAGGCGATTAATTGCCTGATCAACAAGATAATATCATTATTGAACCCTAAGTTCGAGTTCTGAGGAATATCAAAGATTTCGGCTCTCCTAAAGTTTAGGGGATTTTAGGAAAAAAGTAGGACCCAAAGCCAAAAAGGAGGACCGGCCTCTGAAAAGTAGGACCGATCGTCGATAAGTAGGACCGGACTCAGAAAAGTAGGACCCATGCAAAAGTCCAAAATTTTCAACAGTGCTAAAATGCCAACTGACGAGTATTTTTTTTTCTAATGAGGCTGCGAAGCAGCCGAAACGCCTAGAAGACGATTTCCATGCAAAAGCCCATGAATAAAACAACTCTATGATAGCTGAAAATCGTTGGCTTTTGCATGGGTCCTACTTATCTGAAATAGGTCCTATTTTTCTAAGCCCGGTTCTACTTATCAGCTTTGGGTCCTACTTTTCAGAGCCCGGTCCCACTTTTTCGCTAAAATCCTCTAAACTTTAGGAGAGCCAAGATTTCTATTCATTCTATCTGATAATACCAGCACAAATGTTGATTTTTCTAATGATATGCGATACATTTTTTTCACTAATTAGCTATCAACAAGGAAGTGAAAAGGAATATTTTTTTTGATAAACAAGAAGAGCCGGAAGAACGAGTACTGTAAAAACATGTTTTTTTCTGAAAACATCCATTTTCATACCTGTGTATTTCAAACCCCCACCATCACATTTGAATATTCTCTGTCTGCGTCTCTCTTTCCTCACACTATCTCCATCTCACGTGACTCCTCATCAAATCCTGTAAATCAATCCAATTTACACCATCTGCGTCTCTCTAATCTCTGCAACTTTTTCGGAACACACACACATCAATCTACATCAAGTACATAAACTCGCAGTTTTTCTCGCCCTCCTCCCCCTTCCTCAACCCAATCAGCTACCATTTTTTTATCCATCCATCCATCCCCCATCCCTTTGCTTTTTGCCTCCATCCTAATTCAATTCGGGTCACTCAATCTTTTTCCTTCTCCCTCCTTTTTTTTGACACTTTGACAAATTGTCAACACTTTTTATCTCCCCCTCCCCTCCTTTTCGCTTCAAGACCCTTTCTCTACTTTAATATTCCATTATATGTGGAAAACTCATATATCTTCCACGCACGTTTTTCTTCCTTTTTTGAGGCACTTAATTATTCTACGTTTTTTTCTTTCTTGCATCTTACCCCCAAAGACCCGCTTTTTTAAACGTCTTTTTTTGAAGGAAATTTTGCATCGCGGAAGTGAATGGAAAACGATGAGGTATCGATTGTCACGGATGATTGGTGGGAGGAGAATTGCTCGATTATTCCGCCCGAGTTTGGCAGGTAAAATTTCAGTTTTTGAATTTCTCAAAAATCTTGATGATTTTGATTTTGAGCCTAGTGCGCAATTCGCAGACCGGTTTTTGGCTAAAAAGCAGACCCGTTTTTATCTCTGCGTCTCTCATAGTCAAAAAGCAGACCGGTTTTTGAGAGAGACGCAGAGATAAAAACCGGTCTGCTTTTTCGCCAAAAAAACGGTCTGCGAAATGCACACTAACTTTGAAACATCACAACTTCGCTGAAAATCAAGATTTTCTCAAGCTCTAAAAAGCATTGATTTGCGCAATCGTTAGAGCCTAGGCTCAACATATTTCGACCCATAACTCTGAAGTTTCCTGCCGATTAATTGTCTGATCAACATGATATATTCATTTTTTAAACTCTCTATGTTACATCGAATAGTTTCTGTTTTTCACAACCGATATGGAAATCACTTATGTTGATTATTGTAATGGTATACGATTTGTCATACCTTTTATATTTAGCGAACGTAGTTTCACTAATTAGCTTTTTCTGAATGATAAACAAAAAGAGTTTAAAAAAAAGATCATTGTAAAAACATGTTTTTCTCTGGAAGTATCCATTTCTGTGTATTTCAAGTCCCCACTAAATCTGTGCCTGAAATGCTTTTTCACCATGCGAGACGCAGAGATAAAAACGGGTCTGCTTTTTCGCCAAAAACCGGCCTGCGAATTGCGCAACACATTTCTGCTCTATTTTTCACAATTTCAGCGCATCTTTTTGAGAAGTTAGATAGATTACTCCTATAGAATTCAAAAAAAAAACACTTGAAACTGTTCCAGACTCCTCCTGGTTGGTGTAATTGGCGCCATCATCGCATCCATCTCAGTCTTCTTCAACACCTTCCTCTTCGTCGTCCTCTGCCGAAACCCCCGCCATCGTCATTCTCATCTCATTTATCTCATGTTCTTGTCATTGGCCGATATTTTTCTCTCAGGTTTGTTGTTGTTGAAGGGAATATTAGCCCTGAGGCGGTTATTTATTGAAAAACAAGGTGGAACATTCTGAGAATTTGTACCGTTCTAGAATATTGATAGTCCATAGAACTCCATAGATCCTAGTATCTATACCATAGAACCTATCCATTCCAGGTGCCTACATCCTCCTATTCTCCGTCAACCTCTACATGGACTACTTCGCCTCCGAACTCTTGGCCTCCGCCTGGTGGGCATACATGCGGATAATGATAACAATATCACACGTCTTCATATCAACATCGGCTTTCTTGATTTGCGCTGCCGCTTTTGAAAGGTACACTTTCACGACAAAATGCAGACAACATATTATTTTCAGATACATAACAATCTCCAAAATAGCCTGCCAATTCGCTCGACATCATCGAATTATCATCATCATTGTCTGCATTTGTATCGCGATAATTGCAAAGGGACCAATGTATTTTGAAGTTGAGGTATGTCGTAAGATCTGGTGTTTTGTGTGCAATCAGTTTTTCAGGTTGTTCCAAACCTCAATTGCACCGGTGTGACATCAAAAACAGCGATTCCATCTCAGTTTTCAGAGTCGGAGCCTTATAAAACTGCTTACAAGGTACCTAGCTTCTTGAGGATTCCGATTATTTTTGAATTTCGAAAAAATATTGATTTTGAGCCGCGTTACAATCAATCGAAAAGGATGCGCAATTTGCAGACCGGTTTTTGGCGAAAAAGCAGACCCGTTTCTTTCTCTGCGTCTCGCATGGTCAAAAAGCAGACCGGTTTTGACGAGAGATGCAGAGAAAAAAATCGGTCTGCTTTTTGACCATTGAGAGACGCAGAGAAAAATACCGGTCTGCTTTTTCGCCAAAAACCGGTCTGCAAAATGCGCACTTCTTCAAAAACCCTCACCTCGTCTTAAAACAGCACATTGAGCACATTTTTTCAGTTCTGGTTCCGCAACCTCCTCACCATCGCCATGCCATTCATAATGTGCTTCTACCTCAACTTCGCCATCATCCATCGCCTCCGTATCCAGCACCTCGGCGCCAAACTCTTCCGCTTCGCCACCTCTGAACATCGGCAGAATATTCGATCAGCTACATTGATGCTAGTGGCGGTGACATGCACATATCTGGCGTCAAACTTGCTCAATGTTATTGTCTACACTTGGGAGCTGGTTGACAAGGAGTCGCTGTTCACAGAGAATGTTCGACCGTTTTACACATTGTCAAGTGATCTGGTATCTCTGCTGACGGTTGTTGCAAGGTGGGTCTCACCACAAAAATTTTCAAAGTCACAATTTCCAGCGCTTGTCGACTACCGATCTACCTCGCTTGCAATGCGCGAATCCGATGTGAGGTGTTGGACTATGTAGATAATTGTGTTTTGGTGCATTTTAATATCAAACCGTATACGGTATGTGTGCAAGCACTTTGACGTACCATTGCGTATTTTCAGGGTCTTGGCAGTAAGCGATGTCGCGCGACGACTGTTCGATATTGTGATACTGGCAGTGGTTATATGATTTATGATGTGAGTTAACCTAGATGGAACTAAACCTATATCTAAGGACCTTAAATATCTTTCGCGAGTTCAGACAAAACAAGATGATTATGTGGCACCGGCACCGGTGGTAAGGGTATACTGTAGAAACCACGCCCACTTCTACCGTACTTGTAACCTCATAGTATTTTTCTCTCTATGCACGGATTTTTGAGCGTCAATGCATTATAGTTGACGCGTTTTTTTTCAGCATGATATACATTTTTTGATATGGTAGAATATACCCTAAGTGCTCCATTTCCAGGCGCCAAACAAGAAAGGTGAACGACGGGTACGGTCAGTTGGTACAGGACTTGATCGAGTTGTGTTATCAGTGGCGATGGGTAGTATCAAGCCATCGCAGAGTGTTCATTTGACCATACCAGTATCAACATCAATCGATAAATTTATTGAGGAGAATGAGGAAGATGAGTAAATTACTTGTGTTTTTTGTGTCATAAAATCATTTTATTGGCGTGTTTTTTTTCTCGACAAATTTCGAGTGAAAATATGTTTATCAGGAAGCAGATGGTCAAAAAGCAGACCGGTTTTTATCTCTGCGTCTCTCCGAAAAACCGGTCTGCTTTTTGACCATTGAGAGACGCAGAGATAAAAACCGGTCTGCTTTTTCGCCAAAAACCGGTCTGCGAAATGCACACAACTTTGAACCTTCATAACTTGCCTCTAAATCAAGATTTTTGCAAACTCTAAAAAGCATTTTAAAGTTCGAGAGTTCAGTTATTGATATTTTGATTTTCTTCCCATGATTTTCTCAGTAACACAAGTTTGAAAAATGACAATTTATTAGGAAAGAGTTAAAAAGATACATGAGAATTAATAGACAATATTATCATGATCAGCATAAAAAGTAATAGTATCATTTCGAATAGACAATGTTCCAATCATCCCATCAATTGGTCGACGGAATTGACACTTCTTCGATGGAATCGCTTGTAAATCAGCGAGTAGATCATCAGGGCTGATCAGACTGTAGTTTCCAATCGATAATTCCATAGTATTCCTCTCTCCATTATACCATTGTTTGATCTTTCCATTGATTCCCTTATCAGTGATATTTGATGATTGATATTCCATATTATATGCCTTCATTTCCATCAAATCTTCCTCATCAATATCACATCCAACTTGGAATTGTGCAATTTCCAATTTCTTGATGACTGGATGTTTGTAGAATGTGGCTGGCAACTTGAATTCCTCTCCTCCTTTTATATCAATACTAGTGATATGATTATTATCACTGATATACTTGATAATATCCTCATAATTGTCTTCTCCAATTGTCATGCCTATATATGTCGCCTCCTTCAATCTTCGGATACTATTCAATTTCTCAGTTGGCCACTTCTTCATGTGAACATCCAAGCTTTTCACCTTCTTTTCTCCTTTCAAATATTTGAATCTTCTCTTCAAATATTTCCATGCTTCTTCTACAGCATTTCCTTCTTTCACTATATTCGATTCATCCTTCAATAATTCTCCATTCTTCAGTGTCATCCTAATCCTATATTCATTCTCTCCACATTCTTCAAATTCCAATGCATATCCTACTCTATTCTTGAGTGAGTATGATAGGTTTAGCTCCAGTCCATTGTCCCTCTCATAGATAAAAACTGCATCAGGACAATCTCGATCAAATCGTTGGATGTCCTCATTACAGTACTTGGCTGACATTCCATAGTTGAATCTATCCTTCTTATCCAGGAAGCCTATGATATGCTCCCGGATTTCAGGATACAGTTCATGGAGGACATCGATTGGCTGAAAATATTGAACATTAAAAAATATACAAATATACCAAATCAACATACCGTTTGTGGCTCCTCCACTTCCTGAGTAATATCCAATTTGCATCTCTTTGCTGCTGGCTCCATATTCGACCTGTCGTGACGGATGTATTCGTATCGAATGAATCAAAAATGGACATAATAATCACAAAATATGATCTCTATTGTCTAACCGTCTGCGTCTCTTGACAACACACACTATTTCCATCTGATAACACGCCCTCTTCCTCCGGTCAATTTTGGTTTTTATGCCGATGGGGAAAAAGATTAGATGGGAAAATGTTAGGATGACGTCGATTTTTGATGGGAATTTGATGACATCCTTCTGTATGTATATGTATCTAGGAAATAAATATAGAGTTTCAGCCTACAAAATTGGAATGTATGATTCGAAATTTATATCAAATTTGAAAAATGGTTGAGTTTGAAGCGAGATACGGTAGTTTGAATGAGGTGGTCAAAAAGCAGACCGGTTTCTTTCTCTGCGTCTCTTCACAAAACCGGTCTGCTTTTTGACCATTGAGAGACGCAGAGATAAAAATGGGTCTGCTTTTTCGCCAAAAACCGGTCTGCGAAATGCGCACTAACTTTGAAACTTTATAACTTGACTGAAAATTGAGATTTTTACAAGGTTTAAAAATGCAATACATTTTGACCAAAAACCGGTCTGCAAAATGCACACTCCCCTTTAGATTTTCCAATTCTCAATACAGAATACTTCACTCTCAAAACTCCCCCGCCATTTTCCCTACTTTGTTCTAGTTTGAGTCACAACACACTTTTTATGGACCATTTCGAATGTACAAATGCAAATAAGACAAAACCATTGCGAAATATAAACAAAGAACAAGAAAGCTGTTATAAAAACCATTTCCAACCAAACAAAAAGCTATATTCGCGTCGCAAAAATGATGCCCTTTTTCTTTATTTCGTCTGCTTTGATGTCACTCGGATTAGCATGCTCATCAGTGGCAATATTCACGGATGGATGGTTGCGGGGAGCTATATACGTGACTGGTGACTGGCCGAATACAGTAACCGGTATCATGTATGCAGCATATTCACTTTATTTCGCTGCCATTACTCTTTTCCTTGTTGCTAAGTAAGTTTGAAACGCTGAAATTGAAGTTTTTAGTTTTTGAAGGAAGTTATAAGCTTCCATAATTGATGCGCAAATCGCAGACCGGTTTTTGGCGAAAAAGCAGACCGGTTTTTATCTCTGCGTCTCTCCAAAAACCGGTCTGCTTTTTGCACATTGAGAGACGCAGAGAAAAAAACGGGTCTGCTTTTTCGCCAAACACCGGTCTGCTAAATGCGCACCATCTTTGAAAGCCTATAACTTCGCTAAAAATAAAGATTTTTTGACGCTCTAAAAAGCGTTAGCACGCTCAATCAATAGTCTAGATTGTTCGAACACATACTAAAAATTTTTGAGACATTTTGACGTTTTATAAGTATCTAAAGCAACTTCCAGCTGGATCGCCAAACGCGACCAACAAAGTTCAACCTTCTCATTCTTCGGATGTGCCGCCATTCTCCTCCTTGTTGCTATTATCCAGATAACTGCATTTATTGTTTCAGCTGTTGAAGTTCCAAAGAAGGTTTGGGTAAGTTATGAAGTTAATGATAAATTGAAAATTGAGTAAATTCAGCTCAATTATGGAGCCTACTTCGCATTGACATCGGCTCTCATTTGTATTGGCAATAGTGGATTGTGCATTTTTGCTGGACTCCGATCAACGGAATAAATTGTTGAAACTTTTGTATATTCTATATTGCAATAAAGTATTTTGGTATAGGCTTAACTTCAGATACAAATTTGAAGTGTTGAACTGTACTAAAGACACTGTTTGGGTCAAAACCTGAAAGTCAATAATTCTGAATGAAAATGCTTTTGGAAGTATGTTGCAGTTTTCAATTTGTAACACATGTGCTCTGATTGTCAGCCGCAGTAAGATGAGAGGCACTTTCATACTTCAAGAAACCACACAAAAGCGTAAACAATCAAAAACGCTGTATATAAAAGATGGTTGATAGTTTCATTCTATCAACAAAAAAAAATGATTTCCCTAACCTTTCGCCTTCTTTTGATTGGGTTCTTAGCAACGAATATTGCCATTTTAATCGACAGTTGGTTGATAGGTGAACCTTACGGATGGCGATATTATTTCTTGGAGAATTATGATATTTCAAGTAGAAGTAGAATATTTTTCATGGGATTATGGATTGGATATTTTGGCTATCTTGCTATTATCATGATGTTTGTTGTTATACGGTTAGTTTTGAAAAACCACGAAGCGCTGTGAATGACAGCCTTTTGGAGTAATAACCTAATGATTGGTTTGATAGGGGTTACTGTAGATTACTGTAGATCACTCGATGATTTTTGTTTTCATGAGAAAATTTTCAGTTACAAAAAATCTGAGTCCTTCGTGAGGCTGACTTGCTTCATATTTTCCGCTTGTATACTGTTTGTGGCAGCAAGCCAAATAGCCGCCTTCAAAGCTTTAGATGTGACTAACCTCCAAGTAAGTACCATACATTATCCTCATGTTTTTTTCAAAAAAATTTTGCAGCTCGGAAAGTCGACATATTTATTGTTAACATCGGCTATCTTATGCGCTGTAAACAGTGGCATATGGCTCTACTGTGCCCTCAATGCGTATGATAGTCATTATAAAGTTCCAACGGATTCGTGCTAATATCAATTTTGTCGTGTGTGTTCTGAAAGAAATGAATGTTTTTGAAGTTTGTACGTCAATGGTCAAAAAGCAGACCGGTTTCTTTCTTTGCGTCTCTCAATGTGCAAAAAGCAGACCGGTTTCTTTCTCTGCGTCTCTCAATGTGCAAAAAGCAGACCGGTTTCTTTCTCTGCGTCTCTCAATGGTCAAAAAGCAGACCGGTTTCTTTCTCTGCGTCTCTCAATGTGCAAAAAGCAGACCGGTTTCTTTCTCTGCGTCTCTCAATGGTCAAAAAGCAGACCGGTTTTTTTCTCTGCGTCTATTACTGTTCTGTTCAAACGAAATATCGTACTAGTAACAAGCAAAGGGTCTTTTTTTTTTTGGATTTTCGAAGTTTCTCGTATTTTCCAATTCATTTTTTCGAAACCACTTCAAGCCTCACTTTGAAATATGACTCACTACCATAAACTTCTTTCATGGTACATAGAATGCACACAAAACGTCTAAACAATCAAAAGAAAGTATATAAATTCCTTCTCCACTCCTTCAAACAAAAAATGGTTTCCCTCTTCACCCTATCTTTTCGACTACATGTCATCGGATTCATAGCGACAAATCTAGCCATTCTGATCAATGGATGGTTGTTAGATGAATCGTGTGGATTGTTATGTTACCTCTGGGAGAATATTGTTATATCGAGGAGAAGCTGGCTGGTTTCGCAGTTTCTGAGTATTGCATATATTGGTTATCTTGCTATTATCATGATGTATCTAGTGATAAGGTGAGTGATACGATTTTCTATCATGAGAAATATTTCATAAAAATAGTGATCTACAGTAAACTACAGTACCTCTATACCTACAGTAGGCAAAAAAGTGATTTTAGCTTTTAAGCTTCCAAAAATCGCGGGTACTGTAGTTTACTGTAAGTTCTTATTTCATGTCAATACTTGAAGATAGAAACATACTATCATGAGAAATGTTTCATGAAAATAGGGATCTAGGATACAGTACCCACATCTACAGTAAATCAAGTTTTCCATTTTCAATTTGTTGTGAGATTTGATGGGGTACTGTAGTTCACTGTATTCGGTGGTAAAACTAGCTTTTACACAAGAATGTTATCGCATTGATTGAGTGTTTTGATTGAGTTTATATGATTGTGTGATCTACAGCAAACTACAGTACCTCCATACCTACAGTATGCCAAAAAGATATTTCAGCTTTTAAACCTCAAAACGATTTGGTACTGTAGATTACTGTAGGTATCTCGTTTCTGCTATATTTTCGACCATGTCCTACAACATAAGATAGGTCTAGATTCCATGTCAACACTTTCAGATACAAACATTCTATCAAAATAAGGCGATCTACTTGTTTCCTAATATCCGCCTGCTTATTCATAATGGCAACAAATCAACAAGTCGCCTTGAGAAGTTTGTTCAGTTACCAGGTCAATATCACTATTCATTCACAATCAGGGATTTCCACAAATATTTTGCAGCTCGGAAACTCTGCAATATTCACATTGGCATCAGCTATCATTTGCATTGTGAATAGTGGCATATGGCTCTACTGCGCCTTCATTGTGGGAGATAGTTGTTATATTATTCATCGATATGAAATTTCATTTTAATGATTCCCAATAAAAATTGAATCATATTTGTTTCAAAATCGTGTATACGAGATTCCCTCAACTATAAATATCAAATGTGTCAAGTGTGGATGGAAAAAAGAGTGTTTCGGTAGTTTCTATATCGATTGGCAAAGAGCAGACCGGGTTTTTTCTCTGTATCTCTCCAAAAAACCGGTCTGCTTTTTGACCGTTGTTCTATTGGTATCAAGTTTCAGCTGTATCAGTCCCGAAACATGCATGTGTATGTTATAAGATACTAATATGAATGAATGCTTTAAGTTGAACTGTGGAGCATTAACTTCAGCTCTCATTTGTATTGATAATATTGGGTTGTGCGTTTTTGTTGGTCTTCGATCGACGGAATAAATGTCGTTGAAAAATTCCTTTAAAAAATGTGGAAGGATTCTGAACATGAAAAAAACTTTAGATAAAGACTGACTCAAATGCATGAACATTATGTTTCGAAGCAAAAATAGTGTATGCGGGTTTCCGTGTAAAACGAACAACTGAAATAACAATGCTGACCGACAAATTTGATGTATTATTTTTTTCTTGGACAAATTTTCCAAAACGAACACATTGAACAGAACGTTCGAAATGCATCAAGATGTGCTTTTTTGTGATTAAAGAAGGATAGACGTTTCAGAGGTTTTTTTGCTATCTAGGGTTCATTCTAAGTCGAATCTAGTCAAATAAAATTAAAAAATCGTCAAATTTTTAATAACAGACAGAAGCGACAAACCCGCAAAATTCCATGGCCGTTAGCGCTAAACCTATTTCGGGTTTCTAGGCCACTCGACCACGGCCGCGAGCCGAAAATAAAATAAATTCGCGTCGCAAACTAGTTTTTGATACATTTGAAGGGTTTGGATAAGTTTAATAACAATTTTAAGCACAAAAAATCATCATTTCTTATAGATTTTTATAGTTTTCAGCAGTTTCTGCTGATTTTCGGCTCGCGGCCGTGGTCGAGTGGCCTAGAAACCCGAAATAGGTTTAGCGCTAAAAAAATTTGTGAGTTTGTCGCTTCTGTCCGTTTTCATGCACTTTTTCCGAAAATCTTCAAAACCATCGTAAGATGTGAATCACTATCTTTAATACTTTTTGTTCTCAGTCAAATATTGTATCATGGTACACACAGAATAATCACAGAATGTACACAATATAAAAGAAGTATATAAATGATTGATAGCTTCACTCTATCAAAAAAATGATCACGCTCTACTCTCTATCATTCCGCTTACATTTGATCGGATTCTTGGCAGCATTCGTTGCCATTTTTCTTGGCGACTGGATGGTGTACCCTCCGTGTGGACCGTATCCACACCTTTGGGAGCAAAAAGTATATTATGAGAGACTAGACAGCGTTAGAATATCAATTGTTGCGGGGTTCACTTTATATTTGCTCAATATTGGTGTATTCGTTTTATTCCGGTAAGTTTCTGTGTGAACGAGATGTGTATTCAACAAAAAGACAAATAGGCATTTCAACATTTTACTTCAACATATTTTCAGATATAAAAATCCTGCGGTAAAAGTCAAGGTTTATTTCTATCTAGTTACCATTCTTTTTATGCTGGATGCAGTACTCCAACTAACTGCCCTCGTTAATTTGAACGATGCTATTCAGCGTTACAGTGTAAATTGAGAATTGTTATTATCAAGACGATCAGAAATATTTTGCAGTTCGGAATTTCGGCATATATTACATTCGCAACGGCTTTCATATGCATTGTGAATAGTGGCATATGGCTTTACTGCGCCATCGCTGGGGGAAACAGTTCTTTTATTATTCAACATTCTCACATTTCATTTTTCATTGTGAAAATTGCCAATAAAAACGTTAAAACCTACTCGTTTCAAAAACGTTTGAGTATGAGAAATACATTCAACTATATATTATTACCCACTCTGTCAAGTTTGAGCTGCAGAAGTTGAGTCTTTCAGAAGCTTCTTTACCAATGTGCAAAAAGCAGACCGGTTTCTTTCTCTGCGTCTCTCAATGGCGAAAAAGCAGACCGGTTTTTATCTCTGCGTCTCTAAATGGTCAAAGAGCAGACCGGTTTTTTGAACGCCGTACCTCGCCTCAGAACAAACTCAAACATCTTCTATCGCATTTTTCTCAGTTCAACAACGACTGCTTATGAATTGAGAAATACCGAGGACCGTTAAAAACTGTGTGCTATCAAATATAGTCATTTATTTACTCAGAGGTTCAGAGTACAACCGCCTTATCAAAGATCATAACTTGATTTTAGTTGCTCATCTTTTGATTCTCTTTCTAGCTTGAGTCACTTGGAAATTTTGTTGTTTTACGATCCACACACAATACCAAAGTTGCGAAACCTAAACAATCAAATAACTTTTATAAATGGACTCAAAAAGTTGCATTTTTATCAAAAATGTGGGCATCCATATACCGTATTTCCTCGAATAGAGCGGCACTGCATACGCTGCCGTATAATGCTTGTATCTCGGAATCTAGAAGAGTTATCAAAAAGTGGTCAACTGCAAATTTGTAGATCAAAACATCAGCTACAAGTTTTCTGTTAACAACTTTTTGATAACTTTACTAGATTTTGAGATATGATCATTCTCCGACAAAGTTTGCAGTGCCGCTCTATTCGAGGAAATACGGTATATCAATGTTCCAAAAATTAAAACGGACATCCTGGTTGAATGATAATGGTTACTTCCGTGTGTCTTCTACCTGCCAAAAACCTATTGAATCACTCTTTCGTTCTCAAATTTTATCAATGATTTCATTGATAAACAAACAAAGTGACACTATCAAAGACACTGATAACAAAGTTTGAAGAAACCATTCCGAAAGTTACAACATTAATTCGAAACAATGATCTACATAATACCTATTACCTCGACATTTTTCCTGTTAAGTTTCGTGTTGGCTAATTTTGCAGTATTTTCAGGAGTTGCATTTTTGGTACACTAAAAACTTAGGATAATGATATTCAATAATTTTCAGGGTCTTACACTTTCCGACCCTGACTGGTTCTACGTTCCTTGTATGTTCATGTTTGGATCTTGTTTGATGTACTATATCGCTTTTGGGTTATTTTTTATAGCCAAGTAAGTTTGGTTGATTCTTGAATTTGGTCAAAAAGCAGACCGGTTTCTTTCTCTGCGTCTCTCAATGGTCAAAAAGCAGACCCGTTTTTTTCTCTGCGTCTCTCATCGCGTCCGCGAAAAACCGGTCTGCTTTTTGACCATTTGAGAGACGCAGAGATAAAAACGGGTCTGCTTTTTCGCCAAAAACCGGTCTGCGAATTGCGCACAGCTTAGAATCCTCATGACTTTCCTTATAATTGAGATTTTTGCAAACTCTAAAAATCATTTTAAAGTTCGAGAGTTCAGTTTTTGAATATGGAAACTTTTTCGCATAACTTCCACAATATTACTAGTAAAACAGTTTAAAAAATGACAATTTATTAGGAAAGTTAAAAAGATACAATTTTTCTACTTTTCTCATTCTCAAATTGCAGCTGGAAGTACCGTCAAGAAAAGAAGAGATCCGCAAAAATATTATTCATATATACCTTCATAATCCTTCTAGTCATATCCATATGTGAAATAACTGCATTCACCATATCTACATTTGAAGGTTTTGTGTCAAACAATCAACGTTTCGATCAGAATCTTCAAAACAATCTTTTTGTAAGATATCGATTGATTCAATACAATACTGAAATGATTTCAGGGTGAATTCGTGGCGTTTATGGCGCTCATATCAGCTATTCCTACAGTTTTCACAAGTGGATTGTGCTTGTTCATTGGAATGACGAAATGTCGATGACTAACTTTTTAGGTCAAAAAATCAAATTTTTTGACGAGTGAGGCAATAAAAGTTTGATCACACCCTCTTTGATTCCAAGTGTAGTTTGAAAATGACTCAAATATTCTTATCAGTTTGGGTCGATCAACTTTTTCGGTCTTGGAGTATATAATACGATTAATTACTATCAGTGGGTGATAGATATCAAATTGGTAACTATGTTAGGTTTATGGCTGAAATCTAGTTTTAGCCGAACATCTGAAATGAATGATCATGTTTAAAATCAGAGCCTAAGAAGATATTTTGCTGAATGGATGCATCATGATGAAAAAAATCAATCAAACTAAAAATTTGGCTGAAGAAATAGACCAAACGCTATAAATGCCAAAAAATTATCAAAAAATTTCGACAACTTCTCCAAATTACAGACCATGATCTTGTCACTTCTCTATGAAAATGGCTCGATAAACTGGTATCCACAACGATAGTGGTTTCTTCCGCTTGTTCTTTGTTTCTAACTTGAATCACTCTTTGCTCTCAGTTTTACCAATAAACTATTTTTATTGATAAATAAACAGAGTAACACTATCAAAGATACAAATACTATAAAAAGTTGGAAAAAATAATTCTAAACGTAACTAAACTTCGAAGACAATGATATACATTATTCCTATTACTTCTACTTTTTTCCTGTTGAGCTTCGTGTTGGCCAACTATGCCGTATCTTCACTACCTGTCTATGTGGTTGACCGATCAATCGTTATGTTTTTTCAAAATAATTTTTTTCAGGGTATCTTTGATCCTTTTCGGTTCCTCACAAGTACTCTATTGATTTTTGTTGCTTGTTTGATGTATTATGTTGGTTTTGCACTATTTTTTATAGCCAAGTAAGTTCAATGAAGAATATGATTCGAAAAATCCATGAGTGGTCAAAAAGCAGACCGGTTTTTATCTCTGCGTCTCTCATTGCGCTGTTTGAGTGAGGCAATAGAGTCTTACGGTTTACAAGAAAGTGTATACACTTTTGATGACGGGAAACACTCGTTTGAATTTTAAAAATCGCTTTTCAGCCATTATCTCGTAAATTTGAGACTCAAAAAAATTGAGATGTATTAGGAAATGTTGAACAATATATTTATGCTCGATTTGAGACAAAAAATCATGAATTCGGGCGTTTGCCGTTTGAAGAACGTTAAAAATAAGGATTTTAACGAAAATCAGCATATTTAAATGTTCTAACTGTCTGGATTGAGCATTTTCTACACATAATTTATTTTTCATACTGTTTTTCAACAAAACAACACCAAGGCAGTGCATAATTTCCAATGAGTCGCAAAAAATCGGCTGCCAAAAATTCGGAAAAAATAAATTTGCTATTTTGTAAACGGAATATGGCCTTTTACCTAGAAAGTGACTTCAGGATTCCGAAAATGTGCTTATAATTTTATGAAAGTGTCTAGTTTTTGAGATTTTCGCAGCGCAATGTTCAAAAACGCTATTGCCGCGGCCGCCGCGGCCTAGAACTTGCGTGGCGGCGGCTGCGCGCGAAGAGACGCAGAGAAACAAACGGGTCTGCTTTTTCGCCACAACCAACTTTATCTCAATTTTCAGCTGGAAATACCATCAAAAAAAGAAAGCCGCCAAAACCTTGTTTATTGTCACCTCCATGATTCTTATGATTTCATCTTTATGTGAAATATCTGCATTCGCGATCTACGTTAGTTCTTCTGGAAATAATCACGACTTCAGCGATGATCTTATCTACAGTTATTTTGTATGATACCATTTCCTTATTCATTATGATGCTTGACTGTTTTCAGGGCTTATATTCTTCAAGTATTGCGCTCATATCAGCTATCACTACAAGTATCACAAGTGCTTTGAGCTTGTTCATTGGACTGAAGAAATGCCGATGACTATTTTTTGGGTCGAAAAATCAATTTTTTTGACGAGTGAGACAATAAAAGTTTGATCACACCCTCTTTGATTCCATGTGTAGTTTGAAAATGAGTAAAATATTGTTATCAGTTTGGGTCGATCAATTTTCTCTGTCATGATGTATATAATAAGATTAACTATCAATATAGTCATAGATATCAAATTAGTAAATTTTTGCACTATATATGGTTCAAAGCTGAAAATCTAGTTTCAGCCAAACTTCTGAAAATGATTGTGAAGCTGAAAATCAAAGTCTGAAAAGATATCTAGCTTGATGGATGCACCATATTGAAAAAAATCGATAAAACAAAAAATCGACGAAAAATAAGGCTCAAAATAAAAGTATGCCAAAAAACTATACATTCCAAAAAAATGCAAATATAATAAATTTTATCAGTATGTGCAACATTTTTGTTTTACAACCCCCTAGCGAAACAATTCATAAACTATTCCTCCAAAAATTTTATCGATTTTCGCATTATGTTACCCATACTTCCAATTTCCGCTGTAACCCTTCTATTCGGCTTAGTCCTTCTCAATGTTGCCATGTTCACAAGTGGCTGGACGGCGAATTCAGTTGGTGATGGTACTGGATTAGTTCCGTATGATGTATCAAATGTTAAAATGATAAGATAGATGATTGGAAGTTTCAGGATACTTTGGGATGGTGGGCAGCAAGCTCCGTGCTCATTTATTTGTCGAGCGCTTTTTATTGGGTGGCGATTGGCGTTTTTGGACTTGCTGTGTGAGTTTTTCTCGAAATCCGAATGCATGGCGAAAAAGCAGACCGGTTTCTTTCTCTGCGTCTCTCATAAAAACGGGTCTGCTTTTTGCACATCGAGAGACGCAGAGAAAAAAACCGGTCTGCTTTTTGCACATTGGGAGACGCAGAGATAAAAACGGGTCTGCTTTTTCGCCACTGAGAAAGAAACCGGTCTGCTTTTTGCACATTCAGTGGCGCATACTATAAATATCAACCTGATGCACATTTTTTCCCATGAACCTGTAATCTAAAAATGTATACCACTACCAGATTCAAAGCCAGCTCAACCGGCATTCAAAGTTCCAAACTACTTTTCGTCATTTGCTTCTTCATTTCCCTCATCCTTTCATCATGCATATTAGTTGCATTTATAATAACAGCAGTCAATGTTAACTCCTTATCATTGGATATTGATATTCATGTAGGTCATGGATCTATGAAAGAATCTATGGTATTATATTTCAGATAGGATATTCAGTGTACCTGGCTTTGCTATCAGCTGTGACATCCTTGGCAACCGGCGGACTTTGTTTGTATACTGTAATTGTGAATAAATGATTTGATTATAATTCATTGTAGATAAAACTTCAACTGACTCATTATTGAATTACCTTAACGGTCGGCAGGTGCATAGTAAAAGTGATAATCGTATGCACAAAAGTATTTATGATGATAGTGCAGATTAGTGCACCCGCTGAAATGAGTGTTTCGCAATTATTCTAGAGAAATGATTCATAGTTTGTTTCATACTATTCCAGGGCAACAAATGGGTCACTGATAAAAATGCTATGAATAAATGTACACTCATAATGATACATTGGACTTGTTGTTTTGGCATCAACATTGGGCTCTCATAAAGTTTATGAGATTTTAGTAATAATAAGGGACCGTGACCCAAAAAGTAGGAACTATTGACTATACGTGGGACCGGCCTTTGAAAAGTAGGGCCTATTCCAGATAAGTAGGACCCATGCAAAAGCCCATTTTCACCTATCATGGGGTTATTTTTTTCATGGGCTTTTTGCATGAAAATCGTCTGCTAGGCGTTTCGGCTGCTTCGCAGCCTCATTAGCAATAAAACTCGTCAGTTGGCATTTTAGCACAGGTGAAAATCGTGGGGTTTTGCATGGGTCCTACTTTTTTGAGCCCGGTCCTTCTTATCTCCAATAGGTCCTACTTTTTGTATTCTGCACATGATTCATAGTTTGTTTCATACTATTCCAGGGCAACAAGAAAAATTTATATAAACTCATAATGGGCGTAGAGCTGCGGCGTTGTCTTGAAAATTTTTATGATAAGGTATACTAAAGCTGGAAACATTGGATAATTGATTGGTCGAGGAAAGATAGTCATATAAGTTTGCAACTGACAACAAATCATTTCCAGTAGATGTGAGCTGGTTTCTATGTGCGTGTCTTATTTCGAGTTGAGCTGCTTGAATGGTATTTGGGCTGGGAAAGTATAGGGTTTAAAAAAACTAAGAAGCTAATAACAACATCGGGATGTTAGCGACCGTCTGTGACTTAAGCTGGATTGATCCGAACTTGCACAGGAACAGTCGGCTTTGATCGTTGAAAACGGCCATTCAGACAATGCGACGCGTACCGAGAATACAAAAATCTTCAAAGGTTTGCAAAGTTTCACAACCATCAATTTCATCACACAACCGTAACAAGAACGATTCGAGACTGAGCAACACCAAATTTTATAGCTTGAGTCATCCCTCGAGAGATTCCCATAAAAAGTACAGCACGGACAATTAAATTGCCACCCAACTGATAAAAAAGTCGCATATATATATAAAAGCGGCGGTCCAGCCTATATTCATCATTCGAATATGAATTACCTCGTAGTTTTCAATACTATCATTGTCCTTGTTGGCTTTGCGACCATCAATATCGCATTTTATACAAATCAATGGGTTTTCGATGATGGTGATGTTCGAGGATTGGTTCCATATACAAAGGTATATAAAATTAATATATCTATCTTTTAGCGCCTCGCAGTGGTCAAAAAGCAGACCGGTTTCTTTCTCTGCGTCTCTCAGTGGCGGTTATGCGTGAAGAGACGCAGAGAAAAAAACCGGTCTGCTTTTTGACCATTGAGAGACGCAGAGAAAAAAACCGGTCTGCTTTTTGACCATTGAGAGACGCAGAGATAAAAACCGGTCTGCTTTTTCGCCATTGAGAGACGCAGAGATAGAAAGGGGTCTGCTTTTTGCACATTGCCCTTCCCAGTCAAAAATATCCATAAAGCGCACCAGTAACGTCTTTTTTCCATTTTATAAACTGTTTCAGGGAGCAAATGGCACCTACTTTGGAACAGTATGCATCCTCATGTACACTGCATACTCCCTATATTGGATTGCCACCTTCCTAATCATCCTAGCAAAGTAAGCAGTACACAGATTTTTTTCAGTCAACAAAGTTTTCCAGCGTTAAAATCATCACTAAGAATGCTGAGATGAAGAGTGCCAAGATTCCATATATCGCATCACTAATCCTCTTCCTGGCAGTTGCTGGTCTGATCATTGCTGCATTTGTTGTAACATGCCAATATGTGTATCAAATACCAAGCTATATCAAGCGTCGATTCCCGGTAGGTAATAAGCCACACGTCAAGCCTGGGTACTCTGCCTACTTGGGATTGGTATCTGCTGCAGTTTCCCTAGTCAATGGTGGATTTTGCTTGTTTACTGTGATTTGTGGCATTAAGAAGAGCGGCGGTGGAAGTGGGGGAGAGGACTGGAGATGACCAATTTTATGAAAAATCATAACATGCTTTAATGAATCGAATATGAATCCCCAGACACTTATAATCGTTTTTTAATATTATAAGTGGCAAACTAATGGCTAGAAAAAAAGCATGTGCGCTCTTGCGTCTTGACGCGTTTTGGCATTTCGAAAAATTTTTTTGAGCGGAAATACAGTACCCGAACTTTAAAAACGTGTCGAAACCCAGGAGCGCACTTGCTATATTCCTAGCCGTTGTTTTGGCACGTATAATACTTTAATAATATTGAATACTTTGAATAAATGTTTTTTCAAATATATAGGCAGTCTGAGAATCAACCCAAGAAAAATCAGCTAGCACAGATGTGGATATTGAGTAGTAAAAGTATACCGATTCATCGAATTTACATATAAATCACACGTTCCCCAGCCAATGCTCGGGAAGTTATTTTTAGAATTCATACCACTCGAGCCATATTTTTTTCCCGAAAATATGAATTCACTAGAAAATGACGAAACTAACTATGTCCAAACAATAGTCCATGATTGGTTGATATTGATTTTGTATTTCCGATCATGAGAATCATGAGAATTTTTCATGATTCCAAAAAAACTATCCAACAGTATTTCTAAATGTGGAGTACTTCAGATCGTTACCAGACTATTGTAGGTTTCTAGATCCATCCAGAAGCGTATCGACTATAATAGTATGATTAAAATTTTGAAGTTTTTTTAATCATTATCGATCATCTGGTCCTTCCAACACATGAATCATTCATTTCATAACAGTCGAAGAATCGTCCACGAAACGCTAATAAAACTGAGCAACAAACACAAAACTATACATTTTGAGTCACCACTTTTGATGTGTAATTTGCTGTGTAAACTATACATGTAATTATAATATGATTAATTGTAGCATTTACCATTTGATAAGAAACTGAATAAAAGTGGCGGTCCAATTAATCTTCATCATTCGAAAATGAACTATCTCGTTATTTTCAATACTATCATTGTCTTAGTTGGCTTCATCACCATCAATATTGCATTATTCACCCAGGATTGGGTTCTAGTTGATCAGACTAATGTTGGTCAGGTTGGTCAGGGACTCATTCCATATAGTCCGGTGAGAATATTTAGCTTCTGATGGAATCATCAATGAAATTTTTCAGGGTAGTCCTTACCAAGGCTTCGGAATAATATGCATCCTCATGTATGTAGCATACACACTATATTGGATTGCTACCTTCCTCATCATTCTAGCAAAGTATGCTCTTCACAGTTTTTTTTCAATTAATAAAAAAATTTCAGCATCAAAGTCATGACAAGAAATGCCGAGATGAAATGTGTCAAGGTTCCATACATCACATCATCTATCATCTTCCTCCTGGTTGCTGCATTGATCATTGCAGCATTCGTTATGTCGTGCCAAAAAGTCTCTCCTTACAGTCGAAGATATTATAAGGATCGAATGCCGGTATGTTTAAAAGACCGCTTGTACAGTCGATTGATGAATTTTGTCAAGTTTCGCCTTTCCAACAAAAAAATAGATTGAAGTTGAACGTCTAAGAATATTAGTGTTTATTGTCAAAAAAATGTTTGGCAGAGCAATCAAAGCGGTTTCTGCAAAAATTAGACCGTTTTTTTTCTCTCCATCTCTTAATAACTTGTTGAATCTTGAACATTCAAAATTTTTTTCATTTCAGCAACCGTTTTTTTCCGAGCCGCTTGGCTATTCTGCATACGTTGGATTGATATCTGCTGCTGTTAGTCTGGCAACTGGTGGCTTTTGCCTGTACACTGTGATTCGTGGCAGTAAGAATGATGAAGTATCTACTGTTGGAGGACAGGATTGGAAATGATCAATGTTATCTGAAACTCCACTATCCTTTAATTCATGAAGCCTATGCTTTTAATAATCTTTTTTTTACTATCTTTTGTTTGATGTGCTCCATCATATATTCAATAAATTTCATGGAAAATTGTTCGATAGACAGAAGGAGTATCGGCACTGTTGTAGAATCGAGGGCCGAACTGATAAAATACCATACAAGAAGCCTTTCGGTCCTCGATTGTAAAAGTGTGCCGAAGAATCACTGGTACATCGAAAAGTGTATTTTTATCAGTCACCAACCATCAGTTTAGTGTATCAGTTCAGCAGATCAAAATTTTCCGATTATTCATCTTACCGTACCAGTCGCGAGTCGTAGTTGAAATGGTCAAGGGCATTTTTTAGTTTTTTGAATCAAAAATACTGTATAGTTCTAACTACGGTAGTTGGTACTGTAGCCTGAAACCTTCGAGCTCTGGGAGTTCAGGAATATCTTGGACTACTGTATTAAGGCACATACCAAGAACGCTTATGTTTTGTCGCTAACTCTTCATTTTTTTCTAAACCAAAAAATGTAGAATGAGCTCGGATATACTAATTAACCTAGAATATGATGCCTAGATTCTGAAAGTTTTGCCAGCCTATTCGAAGATACGTGAGGAATGAACCCATGAACCGTTCCTCTGATCTGAGACCGATTATGATTTATGCTTCTGACCCGCAACTTGTGCAAACAATTCTACAGTACAATCAACGAAAAATAATACTCTCATTTTCACCCATCATTTCCGAGGAGTCATAATCACCCCCCGTTAAGACGCTATCAAAACTGATTACACTAAAACAAACACACACAGTTCGTCAATAAATTCATCGATTTTGTGGTCGATTTTGCCATAAAATATGGCAAGTTGTCTACCATTATCAATTGTATCCATGATATTCGGCTTCGCTGTTATAAATGTGGCTATATTTCTACCTGAATGGATTACGGATAGAAAAGGCGATAAATTGGCATTATTTCCATATAAGGTAAATATTATTTATAAAATTTTTCGTTTATACAAAAAAACTTTCAGTCACATCCCAATTGGATCGGCCTAGCTTGTATACTCATGTATAGTGCATATATTTTGTATATTTTTGGTGCAGTTTTTCTTATTTTTGTCAAGTGAGTTTTTTTGGTGCACTTGTATCCGGCTCTCATTGTCAAAATTTGGATTTTTTCTTAACTTTTGAAGCTTGGAACAACAATGGTCAAAAAGCAGACCGGTTTTTATCTCTGCGTCTCTCAATGGCGAAAAAGCAGACCGGTTTTTTTCTCTGCGCCTCTTCAAGCACTGCCGCCGCATCGAGAGACGCAGAGAAAAAAACCGGTCTGCTTTTTCGCCATCGAGAGACGCAGAGAAAAAAACCGGTCTGCTTTTTCGCCATTGAGAGACGCAGAGAAAAAAACCGGTCTGCTTTTTCGCCATCGAGAGACGCAGAGAAAAAAACCGGTCTGCTTTTTCGCCATTGAGAGACGCAGAGAAAAAAACCGGTCTGCTTTTTGACCATTGAGAGACGCAGAGATAGAAACCGGTCTGCTTTTTCTCCATTGAGGGACGCAGAGATAAAAACCGGTCTGCTTTTTGACCACATACCTGTTTTGACGCTTGAACTTTCTATTTTTCAGCATGAAAGTCTACAAAAAAGGTCTCCAACCTACCCGACGTCTCCTCTACTGGTCCACACTCATATTCGCCGGCATAACTTCCCTAATACTCGCTGCATTCATGATCTCCAAAAACAATGCAAAACTTATGCGCCAAGGTGTCATAAAGGATTGGTGGCTACCAGATAATAGTGATATTTGGGTAAGCTACCTAGTCTTGAAAATTTGGATGATGATTTTTTCAGATCTCCACATCTGCATACGTGTCATTGTTATCGGCATTATTTTCCCTAATAACTTGTGCGACATGCCTAGTTTATGCATGTAGTCGAAGTAAATGAATCATAGTTTTAGAATAAAAGATTTTTTCGCTTATCAGTTGATTGTTTGGTGGAGTAGACCGTTAGTTCAGGACGTTGAAATTCGTCATTTGAAAAAAAGTTTGTACTTTGAAGGAGAATTATCCGAACTCAGAAAAGTTCAGTTTTTCATGGTGCATCCATCAAAGATGACAGTTTATTCAAAAAAAAAAACACAAATTGAATTGCCAAAAACTCATGATTTTTCAAAAGTTGCCAAGGAAAATTGTAGGTCAAATTGTACAGAGAGAGAAAAAATGTCTGATTTTGTATATTTTTCATATTTTTTGAATGAGAAGCCTATCCTTGTCATTTCATTTTTTCCCCATGAATTTGTATATTTAGGTAATTTCAGGGCCTCGAGAACAATGAATAGTCTTGCCTGAGTATCATATGACTATTGGCTGCGTACCTTTTATCCTTATTACGTTTGATACTCAGTGTTTACTTACTTTGTCCTCAGTTGCTCGTAATCATCAAAACACAATACATCGATGTTTCGATTCTTGTACTGATAAAACATGACTTTCTGATCATTGATAGAAGTACTAGTCATCGACTACGTATCACTATTATCAGTAGTAACCGCCTTTATTCAATCACAACTGATAACAATATTAATTATCAATAATTCATTCTCCTACCAATGCTCTACATCCAAATAACTTCTGCATTATTATACTCTATCGGTTTCATAGTTATCAATATCTCACTTTTTACCGAATGGTGGGTGATGGATAATGCTGGTGTTGGTGTTGGAATTGTTCCATATATGGTATAAAATATTGATTATCAGTTTGATAAAAATTTTCAGAACATCCCAAATGGAATTTCAACCGTTTGCATACTTATGTGTATTGCCTATGCATTGTATTATATTGCAGCTGGTGTATTAGTTATGACCAAGTAGCAACTTTCAATTTCTTTGTGTTCAAAAAATCTGAAATTACAGCGTAAGAGCCTATAAACGGTGCAAAAGAGCTCAAAGTTTGTGGCTCCTTAGTTTTGGAGTATTCACATTGATTGCGGCACTAGTTCTTGCAGCGTTTATTGTATTGGAAGCCAGTATCGAGAGATACAATGAGGATAGGGAGAAAATTATATTTCATGTAGGTTTAGTTTTTTTGAATGAAACATCGAAACGGTTTTTGAACTTTTCTATTTTCGAGTATTTTACTTTTTGATTGCATTATCTTTTCATATTGACACAATAACTTTATCGAGAAATTGGCGGAAAAATTCACAATTTTTAAAAATAGGCGCCGCAACTCAGTTTCAGCTGCGATACATTTCATTGAAATTTTAAGCCAAGCGAAAAAAAGATCTTCTGGCACCTAATTGTAAACAAAAACATACTGTGGAAATATTTATTTTGCAATTTGGGTGTCAAAGCTCATTTTTTGTTTGTTTGAATGTTTCAGAAAAATATATCTCGGCGGAAACTGAGTTGTGGCGTCTATAGTTTTTTAATGAACCCTCCAGGATGCTACAAATCTATGGTAAAAATTTCAGCAAAAGTTTATTTCCCCTCTCCGCGGCCGTACCTTGTAAAAATGTTTCGCCAATTTTCGAAAGTTGCGGAGCTTCTGTATGAGCGACCGTATGGCATTAATTACGGTGTTGAGCCATTATGTCGATTCACGGCAAAACAGCAATTGACACTGTGTAAAAGTTCACACTTACTCACATTTAGCAAAAAAACCGCAATGATCACATAGATTTTGCTGTTCCCAAAAAAAAAACCAAAATAAAAAAAATGCTGTTTCCTTTATGATGACTCTTTCTATAATGATGATGTACTACCCTTACCACTTTCAGAAAGGAGCATCATCCTACATCGCACTATCCAGAGCTTGTTGATCAGGCTCCAACGGCCGGCTTGAAGCCGCACATTTGAAATCCGGCCGGCTTCCGGCCGGCTTTCTTATTAGCGTTGCGGGCTGCGGCCGGCCGGATGGGCCGGAATTCAAACACGCTCTGTTGAATTCATTTTTCTTCGGGGGTTTTTTGCAATTTCTCGTTTTAATTCGGATTAATAAGCAGTATTTTATTGATAAATTTGATTAAAAGGACTGAATCAAGCAGCAAACGAATCAAACTTGATAAATTTTCTGCAAAATATTGTTGAAAAGAGGATTTTTGCAGATTGTCCGAATTTGCAACTAACGGATAACCAAGGAAAACACTTCTATCTCAATTATCTGTTTTTAAAAAATATAAAATACTCATTTCCTCAATGGAAAATTCGAAATTTTCTATTCCAGCTCACTTTCCGGCTTTTCCGACTTTTCCGGCTCGTCCCGGCTTTTGAAAAAAAAAACATGTTGAGCCGAAGCCGGCCCGGGCCGGATTCGGCCCGGCTGCGGCGCGGCCCCGGATATGCGTCAACAAGCCCTGGCACTATCCACTGCTGCCATATCACAAGCCACCGGTTTGGTTTGTTTAATTGTTGCAGTCAAGTGGAAATAAATTATTTTTCTTATCATTTATCAATCGTCGGTCCATATTTCATCTCTTATCGATAACAGATGAAAAACCATAAAAAATAAACTATATAATTTTTCCCTTTGCTAATAACTGATAACTATTATGTTTATGACTGAAACCAAACATTGATAAGAAAATGAAAATAAATTTTTTTTATTAGATTCGAGTTTTTTTATGGCATTATTCTACTGATAAGCACTGAATGATGTGTTCAATTAGAGAGCTGATAAGAAACCAACACACACTCACAAGAAAGTATGGGAATTTGTTTCTGAATCAGTTTCGAATGTTGCGAAAGAGGTATACGATATGCATTCAAATGTAAATATCAATTATGCCAACTCATATAAGTGTCTAGTCGAGCGATGTAGTCCGGTATCCCACTATAGATAGCCACATACATTTCTACACAATCTACTCATTCATATAGACACGTTTGGAATTGGTTATGCTGTTTATAGTGTTCTGAAGTTTGATGTCGATCAGTGTACAAGAATAGGTATCATGGAATTATTAGATGGTAACAGTATTAGTCATCCAATACGTTGAAAACGCGTTCTTTGTGCCTTTTTGCGATTACGAAACGAAGATACATTGAGAAAGTGCTAACTGAACTTTAGGAAGACTGATAATCGAAACACACACCTACGTGACGTACTGTAACTCTGGTCTCCCGGTTAAAATATTACAGGGTGTTTCTAAGTTGAAAGTTTGATCAATAGGTTAGCGCCTCGAGAATTTTTGGATTATTGAAAAATTTTCATTTCGAGGGAACTTGCGGCCTTCAAAGTTGGTGAGAAATTCGCAGACCGGTTTTTGGCGAAAAAGCAGACCCGTTTCTTTCTTTGCGTCTCTCAATGTGCAAAAAGCAGACCGGTTTGACTATCGCAATGAGAAACGCAGAGAAAGAAACCGGTCTGCTTTTTGACCCATGAGAGACGCAGAGACAAAAACCGGTCTGCTTTTTGACCCATGAGAGACGCAGAGACAAAAACCGGTCTGCTTTTTGACCATAATTGTTTGATGTCAGTTCGAACCGTTTCGAAACATACGCATACCTGACTCATATTCATGTCAGTGATAATCGGTATGACCTCATTTCACTGATAACGGCTGCACGTTCGTCATATACTATAGTTTGTTTATGGTTGGGAATTGAGAAACTACAGCATTCGTTGGCCTTGAGCTTGAAAAGTTCCAAAAAAAAAGAATCTTAGGATCTCTGTTTCATCAGGAGGATTGTGTCTTAACTTATCAAGTCTTTTATTCAATAATGCTATATTTAGTCTACCCGAGGTGTCATCTTGCATTACACATCATTGTTTGCAAATATCACTTTTGATTCAACTGATAACAAACCAAAGTTGTAGTTTATAAGCCCTTGACACATACCTACATTTTCATTCACTCTCCCAAAATGAATTTCTACCTTCCAGCCTCCTCAATTCTTCTTTCTATCGGCTTTGTGTTAGCCAATATTGCCTTTTTCACAGATGGTTGGCTAGGATCAATAGTAGGCTTTGGAGGAAGTATCGTCCCTTATGTGGTTGGAAATTGAGTTTAAAAAATGAATGATCGGTACTTTTCAGGCTGGAGCTTCATGGTGGGACGCAGTATGCATATTGATGTATTTTGGATTTGGATTGTATTATATTGCCGCAATTGTGATGATCTTCGCTAAGTAAGTTGATTCGCGTGTAAGAAGAGAACAAGGAAACTATCCCTTTGAAAATATGGACTTTAAAGTTGTAGAGCAAAACAGATTGATCTACAGTAAACTACAGTAGGCTGACACCAAACTGATTATGAAGGAGCCAATGTTATTTCAAGTTTTAGAAAATATTCTGACGGTTTAAAATAGAAAATCAATAACGTGGGGTACTGTAGTTTGACGGCAGCTTACTGTAAGTCAGTGTAAATTTTTCCGTGACAGATGTGGCCTCACGACATTCCGGCGCTGACATTGGCGCAGGACGATCAATAGCAAAAAAAAAACGGTCTACTCATCGTATCCTTAGGAGAACCTAAAGTTTGTATATTCCAACAAAAAAACTGATTTTATGCAAAAATTTGCGTTTTATAATTGTTTTTCTTGCTGTTATAAAAAATAATTTCAGCATGAGAGCCAACAAATACGGCTATAGCACCGCAAAACATATGTTCATCGGTTGCTCCTTAATATTCTTTGCCATTACTGCACTCATCATTGCTGGATTTATCGTTCTGGTAGTCAATCTCCATAACGTCAACTCTTCAATTGTTGGTTACTCTGTCTTTTGGGTAAACTCTAGTTCCATTAAAATGAACTAATTTTTTCATTGCAGGCTGGATGGTCAGCATACGTTGCATTAGCATCTGGTATTATTTCACTTGCAACTGGTATATTGTGTATCATTATTGTTGTCAAGAAATGTTGAGAACATATTCATTAATGATCAATATAACTGGTGAAACATAATTGTTTGAAATATGAGACACAAGGAAATAAATAATCCATCGAAATGTTGCACAATTGATAAGAAAAATCGTACATGCAAAAATCAAAAGAACACGAAGAGTGTAGTTTTATATGTGATTAAATTATCAGAAAATGAAAGTGGTCATTAAAAGGAAAAAATGTTTTCAAAAGATTTGTGGAGCGTTCATCTAACCATGCTTCTGACAAAACTGTGGATACCAAAGTACAGTAATCCTGACATATACAGTACCCCACCAACATTTTTCAATAAAATTGTATTCAAAATAGTTGTCCCCTTAACGCCAACTAATCTGCAAGACAGCAAAAAAAAGTTTTTTGGAGAATCATTACAGTATGTGTACGATAGAAGAATCCACCGGTAGCGGTAATTGTAAAAAAGTTTGCTAACAAAATAATCAATAAAGTTTCAAAATGTGAAAGTAATACGGCATGCACGAAAATGGACCACGTGTAGACGATGCTCAAATACAGAACCATGTTACAGTATTCAACATAAAATGTTGCATTATCCAACATACAATAGAGCGCGGTTGCAAACTTGTTTTGTAAGGTAGAGAAGGCCAGGTGAACAAAACGAGAGTTGCTTTGAAAATACAAAGATTATTTTTTTCGAAAAAATTACAAACCACTGCATCAACTGATAACAATCAGTTTTTCCTATTCACTCTCCAAAATGTTCTTCTTCCTAATAGTCTCCTCAATTCTTCTCGCAACCGGCTTCATACTTGCAAATATTGCTTTTTCGGAGATGATTGGATGGGATCAGTGTGGGGTGAAGCTGGTATTATTCCATTTGAAAGTGGTGTGAGTGGAGTGTGAAATAAAAAGTAAATTATAGAATAATTTAAGCTTGGATGGTGGAGCACAACGTGCATATTGATGTATATTGGATATGGATTGTATTATATTGGCGCGATTGTGCTGATCACTGCGAAGTAAGATTTCTAGTTTTTTAGTACTCTGAGTAGCTGATATGAAATTCCATAATAAACAACTTTTGCCTCTACTTAGTATATAGGTCCTTGGCGAACCTGTGAATCCGCCGGCCGAACCGTGGGCCTGACAACCGATCTATGGGTTAAGCTGGACCTACTGTTCGACCGTCGGACCCACAGCTTCGCCAAGGAGCAATATACTTTAGAAGAGCTGGACCTCTTCATTTCCATATTCGAACAGTTTTATTTTTTTAATTACTTCAGTTTGAAAGCCAACAACCACGGACTCAAAAAAGCAAAGAATCTATTCGTCATTTCTTCTGCCATATTCTTCGTCACTGGTGTTTTCATGATTTCTTCATTTGCTGTCCTGGCAAGTAATGTGAATGCCTTTAACACTTCTATTATTTGGGTATATCATTGATTTTTTTTCCAAAAATGGTAATATTTTAATTCAGGTGTCATCTTCAGCATACATTGCATTGTCAGCTGGTATTGTCTCAATATTGATTAGTGTGTTATGCCTGATTATTGATTTTATTGAGTTATTCATTAATACATTTGCAAACGGGAGGTCTTGAAAATTTTTGTCGTTGTAAATAAAATATGAGACGTTATCACAGTTCATAAATTTTTGGCCAGCACTGATAAGAAAGAATCGTAAAAGAGCAGTCAGAAGCACAAGAATCGCACATGCATAAATCAAGTTGTATTGCGAAATCTAGGGACGTTCCGTGGTTGATACAATAAAAGGAAAATCAACACGAAAAATATCTTGCACGAAAAAGAAATGTCAATGTTGCACTAGGCCCCGCTAGCCCATTTAAAAAAGCAGGGCGATTAACATGAATGCAATCACGCTACATTGAGAAAAAACGTTTTTTCACTTACCGTAGCCGCAAGCAAAACCGTCGAAAAGCTCAAATTTTTGGATTAAGAACGTTTTTTTTTGCGGAAATGTACGAGTTTTTGAGTGTTAGAGTAATGCTACGGTAAGTTAAAAAAAATTTTTGCGATAAATGCAATGTTTTACTGTGACATAATTCATTCGCACAGAACGTAAGATACTTCCTCCCAATAATGCGCAAGAGCATATTAAATTGATAACAAAAACGGTCTCATAACGTAGACAAGCACGGCCTGACCTAACATTTTTTGGAAGGATTAGTTGTGAAACATTGCGCAAAACGAGAAAGTCGATGTCAGCTGCGACAGCTTGTGACAGGCTCACTAAATGATTTTTTGTGTTGTTCCAAATAATTGGCTTGGTATAAATTAGAGTCAGAACATTCAGTGTTCCTCAACAAACTTTTGCTCACAGCAGGTCTCTAGTTTCACTTCTCGAAAGAGAAATAAAACTAATAACAAATCATTCCAAAAACTGATGTCTTTTCAAGCATGCACATACTTTCTCCTACTCTCCGGCTTCGTTCTTGTTAACGACGGCCTTTTCGGATTACAATGGTTCACTGATGCTGATGGAGATGGAGCGGCACTCACCCCATATACTTCGAGAGTAAGTAGGAAATCAAAAAGCATAAAAACTAATTTTCCAGGCGGCTCCTCCATGGGATACTGTTTGCATATTAATGTACATCGGATACGGTTTATATTGTGCATCTGCTCTAGTACTGCTAAACGCTAAGTAAATTCCTTACCTGTACCGGTCACTTAAATTGAACTTCAGCCTGCATGCCCCAGCCGGAGGCTATTCTAAAATCAAGACGGTTTTGTATATTTTCGCTTGTATTCTTTTTATTGCAACTGCTGGGTGCATTATCTCAGCAGTTGCAATTCTTGGATCCAATATGTCTGCCTTTGGAGAAGTGATACATAAACAAATTTGGGTATAACTCCCTTAATATCACGACTTTTAGTTTTTTTTTCACAGCTCTCAACATCAGCATACCTTTCTCTGACTTCTGGAATATTGGCTCTTATAAATGGCATACTTTGCGCAATTATTGTGTTTTACATATTGTGTTGTAAGAAACGTTGACATATTAGCGTAGTTTAACATACTTCCAGTCATCAGTTGTATTGTCTGATAAATGACATGAATGAATCAAATTGATAACAAATTTTTGAACAAGACGTCAGTCATACCGTATTCAAGAATGATTTCTCTGCATTTTCACATCAAGAAGTTTGATCTTAAAGATTGAGCAATTTTTACGAGCCAGCGCCTTCTCACCCTTGTAAATTAACACCGATGGCTCAATTCATATAAAGTATGGCTTGCTTGGAAATACATGCCACAAAGCTCACGGACCCAAAAATGGAAATCGTGAACGGTTGCATAATTCATCCGCACAGAACGTAAAATACTTCCTTCCAACCCCACGCAACAGCAAATGAAATTGATAACCAAGTCGGCTGCCATACGGTAGACAAGTGGCTGGGTTTCCGAATACTATCGGTTTTTGAATTTTGTCAATACTTTGTAAATGGATATCGTCAGTGTTCCTTACGATCAAAAAATTTCGGTTCACAGCAAGTCGTCAGTCTCACTTCTCAAACAAGAAATAAAACTGATAACAAATCATTTCGCCCCTACAAACCGCCACGCCATGATTTTTCGACCATGCACATACATTCTCTTACTTTCCGGCTTCGTTTTTGTCAACATCGGTTTTTTCGGCGTTCAATGGTTCACTGATGTTGATGGAGATGGAGCGGTAATCATTCCATTCGCTCCGAAGGTAAGTCGGAAATCAAAAAGCATAAAAAGTAATCTATCAGGCGGTTCCCCCATGGGATACTATCTGCATCCTAATGTACATCGGATATGCATTTTATTGTGTTTCTGCTCTGGTACTGCTCAGCGCTAAGTAGGTTTCGTATACGTGTATCAGTCAATTAAATTAGTCTTCAGCCTACGTGTCCCATCAGAAGGTTACTCTAAAATCAAGAACTGGTACATTTTCTCTAGTATTCTTCTTATTGCAACTTCTGGATTCATTATCTCCCCAATCGCAATCCTCGGATTCAACCTTACATTCTTCGGCGATGTGATAGGCATTCAAATTTGGGTATAGTTTCCTTAATATTACGACTTTAATTTTTTACAGCTCTCTACATCAGCATACCTTGCACTGACTTCTGGCATCTTGGCTTTTCTAAACGGCATCCTTTGCGCAATTATTGTGTATAAAAAATGTTGAAATATTTGTTTGATGAAATTGATTCTTGACCCTTTTCTCATCAATCACTGATAACATAAACTTTCATTCAAAATGTATTTCCTTCATGGCTCGTACACTCTTCTTGTCATTGGTTATGTTTTAATAAATATTGCCTTCTTTGGAGCTTGGTTTGGAGATTGGGATGACGGTACACCGATCATTCCTTATATTAATGATGTATATCTTCAAGTAGTACAAGTAGCTTTATTTTTTTTTCAGCCTGACTATCCATGGTTGAGTACAGTATGCATTCTAATGTATATTGGTTATGGATTGTATTATATTGCCGGTCTAGTACTTGTTGTCGCAAAGTGAGTCCTACAACTTTTCAGTAATCGCATTGAAACATGAGAAAACATCTTGGTTCTTATATTCAACTTATGTGAAAATAGGAATATACATCTCAGCTCTCGCACGCACGACATCCCTGTGCTTACATTTTCGCAGCACGATCAATCGCAAGAAAACGATTTTTTACTTACCGTATTCTTCCTCTAACACTCTAAAACTCGTACATTCGACTATTTTTCTTGCGGCTACGGTAAATAAAAAAAAACTTTTTCCTCAATGCAACGCGATTGCAAGCGCCTCTGGCGTTCTGGAGGTTTTTATGGAGAATGCAACGCTGGGGATCTCGTGAGGTCCTTACTAGCAAATATCCGGAGTTTTAGCTAAGTTTTCACGTCCTTTACATAGATTTGGGCCCTTTCGTACCTTTTTACCGAGAAAAGAATTCAAAGAAGGACGTAAGGACCTGAAGATAGGCCAAGGACCCAAAGTTACACAAGAGGACCCAAAAATACGTTAAGAACACAAAAATAGGCCAAACGCTAAGGACCCAAATACTTCGCCAGAGCCGAATTTCTCAATAATAAGCCATTTCAGCATGAAAGCCAACCGGAATGGTTACGAAACTGTCAAACGGTTGTTCATTGTGAGCTCTCTACTGTTTTTGTTAATATCTGCACTGGTCATCGCAGCATTTTCTATATTAAAAGTCAACTTGTCAGATATTACTGTTTTATATGGTGACTTTGATGGCGGATGGGTAATTTATACTTTCCAATAAAAAATGCAAAAAAAGTTTCAGGTAAAACGAGCAGGATATGTCGGATTAGCAGCTGGTATTGATTGTTTTTTCCTTGGTGTTTTATGTGCATTCATTGTCTATAAGAAATGTTCATAAAATTATTATTATTTTTGATTTAATGAACGAAAAAAACTTATTTTAAAAATATGGGACCTGCTCAAGTGTATAACGGAAAAATAGTTTTTATATGGGCGGGCTTGAAACGTCGCTTTTTTCTGATTTTTTTTTCAATTGTACCTGAAAATTATCTTAAGCTCATATTTCGTAAGTTTGAAAAAATCTTTGTCATACCTGGTCATGTCTGTTCGATTCCCGATAAAACAAAATAATGTCTCACTTCCCTCCTGATACTCTCCACTTTTCTTCCATCGCAACCGCCCTAGTATGTGTAAATGACTACATTTTTATTATCATTTCTTATCAGTTTGCATATTGATTGTTTCCATCAGTCGAAAAATGATTTCTTTCTCTAACAAAATTTACTCTATTATATCGTTTGGTGGCTTGGGCATTGGTGCCTTCCTTTTAACTATTGCTTATTGTACAACTTACTGGATAGAGAGTGTTGATGGAGGTTCCCACCATTCAATCATTCCTGATGATGTAAGTACATATTACCCACTTCACCAGAAATTGGACTCATGTTGCAAGTTCACACTTTCTAATATGTCCTAGAATTTCCTTGTTGAAAAATCTTCCAATAAGCCCATTCCGAATTAAAGAGCGCAAAATTGCAACAAGAGTTTAATTTCTGGTAAAGCGGGTTATATAAAAACATTCACATACACAAAAAATGTTGGCACTAACCGAATCGAGAAGAAGCTGCTGCGCCATTTTGCTGCAAACGCGCTCGGCTGCGCATAGCGATGTAGATTTACGGGAGAGGATTTTGAGATTTTCGACGTTTCAACCCATTTTAAAGATTTTTATTGATAAGAAAATGCAAATAACGATGCTTCTCTCTCGAATTTACACTTTTCTTCATGAATAATTCGGAAATTTTTAAGTTTTGTTCCATAAATTAACGCCCGCAAATCGACACGATGTACGCAGCAAAATTCAGCTTATATTACTTACCGGAATCCGAACACGAAATGCTCTAAAGCGTTAATGAACTCATAAGGTACTAGTATCCACCTAATCGAAAAAATACTTATCTTGATTATTAAACCGTCTGGCTTCAAAAAATATGAACATTTATAGCCGATACTTTTTACAATTTTTCGTTTTATCTCATACCTTTCCGTGAAATGGATTTATTAAGTTACAAAATGTAACAACATGCTTTTGAAATTATTCTGAACTGATTCTGCAATTTTCTGGAAACTGTTTGTTTTTCAAATTTTTCGATGGAGTGCGAATAGTTGGCTGATAATATGCGGGATGTACATATATTTTGTTATATTATGGCGGCTAGAAAACGCACTGTATGTATAGAACAAAATAATATCATTTTTCAGAAAGAAAAACCGAACTGGTTCTACACGATTTTTACACTCATGACAATTGCACTTCTATCATCCTACGCGTTAATCTTTCTTTTAGCTCAAGTGAAGTTCAATTCTGAGTAAGTTTTCCGGGAAAGTTTCAAAATGAGATCTTTTGAGCTGAGTTTAGTCATATTGTTTTGTTTTTGGCCAAAATCAAATATCCTTATACTTGGAAAGTTTTGATATTTTGAAAGTCAATTCCAATTATTTTGGGAATATGTTTAGTTTAAAAGTTTTCCAAATATTTCCAAATATAACTCTAGTTTTCTCGAAATAAAATGATGAGGGACTTTTTGAGTTATTCACAACTTCAATTCGAAACTAGCAACTTCACGACGGTTCATTTGTTCTTTTCAATAACAAAAAAACATTCAGATGTAAAGTTCTTGCCAACTCTAACTGGTTTTACGGCGTTATCATCGTTCTTGGTGCTTTTATCAGTTTTTCCATTCTGCTCGCATTTTGGGTGGTATACCGCAATGTTGCCAAAATGAATGCTAGGTCGTACAATGCTCTTCCTACTGAACATCCAATGTCATCAACACCCGCAGAAGAAGAGAAATCTGTTATTACGGTGAGTGACTCAGAAGCCGAAAGAAATTGGAGACAATATTTTGCAGGTATCATACTCGGCATACATAGCATTAGTTTCCATCCCATTCACAATTCTTGGGCTTGCCTTCTTTCTATTCTCGATCAAGGATGACCAAACTGAATCTACACAAGATAATATCGAAGGAGTTGAGATGAATACATTGTTGTCGTAGAAAAATATATTTATATCTATCAATTGTTACTTGTTGAATGGTATTGGAAAAATAAATGTTCCTATTTCTCCGCAAATAGAATATACAAACACATTTATCCGATCTCGTACCATCTTAAGTTTGAACAAGACATCGGTCAGTCATTTACAATATTCAGAAGTGAAACATATATTTTATTTTTTTCATTCAAATTATGCCCTGCATTTCAATATCTCCAAACTAAAATAATTATGCACAATATTCCAATCAATATGCAAAACACACTAGCTGCCAGAGCAACGTACGGCGCAGTGGCTATCTAAAACAAAAGAAGTTAGGAAAGTAGTGTTGTGTTAACTTACCCATAAACCATAATAACCAACAATAAACGCGACTATTGCAAATGAAGTAATAATAAGTAAAGCAATGATGAAGAAAATGGCGGAACTGACAATGAATAACCATGTTGCGCTGTTATAACTTGATTTGGTGGCTATAAGGCTGAAATAAGATTTGTGAAGTAAAATGTGAAAGTTAGTGACTCACAATGCAATGGCTAGTAGAACAACACCTAGGTAGAATAATCCATTTGCAATATACATGAGTATGGCAACTGTCTTGAACCAGTCATAGTCCTGAAGATTTTCATATTTTCTCTAAGAATTTTTATGTGCCATGTATCGAAAATCGTTTGGTTGGGTCTTGAAAGGAAGAGCTTGCTAGACTGCGTACATAGCGCTTGAACGTTTTCTTGCAGCATGAACAACGTAGTTTCAAACATGTTTTTTCGCGGTGAGAACGGCCGAAAAAGTTCCATATTCCAGTTCTAGAGAAACGATCAGCTTTGGCTGCGTACCAAACCCTGAGAATCAAACGAGTTGTTTTTTGCTGTTCCCTTACAATTAAGCTTTAAAAAAGTTGAATGCTCAGTTATTTGGCGAGATGTCAGAATGGTTAGATAAGGCGAGCTTGCATTTCTCTGACTGGACCTTTGAATATGGAACTTTACCGTCCGTGTATATACAAACATACAATGTAACTATATGGCGTGAGGTTATGGTCATATCCATCATCTGACCCGTACCACGAATATCGATAAAATGAAAGCGTAAACAGTATATAGGCAAATAATATAAGAAGAAGAGAGGCGAATTTGAAATACATTTGTTTCGTAAGAATGGAAGTGTAATTAGTTGTTATCAGTTACATTTTTTCTGCATCTTTTCCTTTTTTTTAAAGGAATGATAAGAAAGGTGATGTATACAAACCAAAGATGAGAAATACAGTTGGTAGCACGAGAAGTAAACTGATGCACAGTTGCACAACTGATAAGCATCGAGACGAATGAGAGGAACGGAAAAGTGATAACAATATATGATCAATGAAATTTCAAATTATCAATTTTACGCGGAGACCCTTTGAGCTCGTCTCGCTTCCATGAAATGAGGCCTAGCCTATCTTGTAGAGCATGTTTCGAAACCTAGAAATCTTCTTTCATTATCTGCTAACAAGCTCTGTGAGCCGGGTTACAGGGCTCCGAAAGGGGCAAAACCACCCTATTTTTGATCATTTTTCATTATAAGCTGAATAGAACGTGGAAAAAAACGGTTTGAACCGTCGTAACCCGGCTCACAGAGCTTGTTAGCAGATAATGAAAAACGATATCTAGGTTTGGAAACATGCTCTACAAGATAGGCTAGGTCTCATTTCATGGGAACGAGACGAGCTCAAAGGGTCTCCGTGTTAGCTTTTCAATGAGAATTGTTATTGATGTAAAACTTCTTATCAGTTTCCATCTTTCGATTGTTTTTAGGTATTTCAAATTGATGCATTGCTTGCTCCGGTAGTTTTGGTAGTTCGAATTGTTATAAAACGTTTGTAGATCAAAACCGTTGAAATTTTTTCAAGTCGACAAAAACACCAAACTCGCTTGGAATGAAGCTTGAAATTTTAATCAGATTATGTTCTCTTGCACTCCATTTCTACATTAAAGCTTCATTATTCAACAAAAAAAATTATATATTACATTTTTTAACAACAATAAGAATGCATAATATACCATTTACAAATGAAACAATACCAGATGATAATGCTATGTATGCTGAAACACCGATCTGAAACAAAATTTGGGAATTTGATTAAAAACATATTTAAAATTCCGAAAACAACGGCTAGGAATAAAGCAAGTGTGCCCCAGAGTCTCATTACGTTTTTGCAGTTCGGGTACTCTTTTTCGTTCGACAAAAATTTTCAAAGTTAAAAAAACAGCCCGAAACTTAGCGACGCACTTGCTCTATTCCTAACCGTTTTTTCACCATATACACGACATCCCAGCCCCTTCATTTTCGCAGGACGACCAATTGCAAAAAAACGTTTTTTTTCACTTACCGTATCCATACTCTAACACTCTAAAACTCGTACATTTCCAAAAAAAACTTTTTTAATGTCTGAATTTATGCTTTTCGACTGTTTTTCTTGGGGCTTCGGTAAGTAAAAAACCCTATTTTTTCTCAATGAAGCGCACTTGCTATCAATTGTGTCGTCCTGCAGTTTGAATGGGCTATGCAAGACTGGGGATGTCGTGATATAAGAATTAAGAATACACATACTCCCGAGTCGGCCTTGTGGGCTGCTATAATTCCAAATGAGCCAATAATGGTTGCAGCAATCAACATATTTATAATTGAACTTATGACAAAAAGTAGTTTCAATTTATAGTAGCCGTGTTTGTTGACTTTCAGACTGGAATTCCTCTTTTTTTTAATACGAAATACTAATAATACTCACTTAGCGCGAATAAGTACAATAGCAGCTACAAAATACAATGCATATCCGATATAAAACAATATGCAAACTGTGCCCCACCATGGACCATGGAACTAGAAACAAAAATATTGATTTTTCGCAAACTCTATCAGCAAACATTGTTATATGGTGTGATAGTCGTTGCAACAGCCAACCATCCATTTCCGAAAAATGCGATATTGGCTAGAAGGAAGCCGGTTGCTAGACAAATTGAGGTGGCCGGGAGGAAGAACATTTTTTTTGATGAAGTGAAGAAATGCGTTGGTTGGTTTATGAAGGAAGTGGCTCCTTATCAGTTGAGAAGATTTCTAGCATGTACATTTTTCGTCGCAAACGAATTATGATGTGTAAATTGATAAGGACGCTAAACTAGAGATTATCTTGATGATTAAGACAAAATACGGTATATTTGAGTCACTCCTTGCAAAACTGATAACAATCCATTCCAGTAAGAGGAACAAAATAAAAGTCATAACGGTTTATGATCAATCATACTTAAAACACTCAATATTAACTCGTTAATATGAATAGTCACAGATTCTTTCGTTCAACAACTAAATTACATAGTTACTACATTTTTTAGCAATAATAACTATACATAATATACAAGTTACAAATGAAACAATACCAGATGCTAATGCCATGCATGCTGAAATTCCGATCTGAAACAAAATATGTGAATTTGGTTTTTTCAAATTGAAAAACCCAAGAATACATGTCGCCAGCGGTATTGGCTGCTAAAACTGAAAATGAGGCAATGAGAAGTGCAGCGATCAACATGAATATAACTGAACTTATGATGAAGAATAGTTTTGCATTATAGTAGCCTTTTCGGTGGGCTTTAAAGCTGAAAATTCAGACAACTTCAGACTAATTAAAGTTGATACTCACTTAGCAATCACAAGTACAATAGCAGCTACAAAATACAATGCATATCCAATATAAAACAATATGCAAACTGTGCCCCACCATGGAATTCTTATCTGGAAAAAATTTTGATTTTTGAAAAATCTATGATAGTCTAACATTGTAAGGTATGATACCCATTCCACCATAATTATCAACCAACCATCCGTTACCAAAAAATGCGATATTGGCTAGAAGGAAGCCGGTTGCTAGGCAAATTGAGGTGGCCGGCAGGAAGAACATTTTCTTCGGTCGAATGAAGAAAGTTGCTGTTTGGTAGATGATTATGAAGAAAACGGTTTCTTATCAGTTCAAAAGAAATTTGTAATTTTCGTCGCAAACGAATAATGATGTGTAATTTGATAAGAGCTTTAAACTAGAGATTTGTATTATGATGTTTATTCAGAATGTGATATGTATATTTGAGTCACCCGTCGCACAAGGGGTAACTTCTTATCAGTTCCATCTATTGATTTCTAGTAATCATTTCAAATGTATTATTACTTTACGTGCTCCGCGAGTGTTAATTGGGAAAAAAAAGGTAGATGATCAATTATATGTCGCAGAACTCGTTTCACCGAAACGTTATTTGTTGTGAAATATCGGAAAAACAGAAAATGTGGAATCGGAAGATTTCTTAAAGACAAGTTTAACTGTGATTCCAATTGTTGATCAGAAAATGTTCACTGAAAGTGTTAAAAACATTTTCAGCCAAGTCCTGGTAGTTTCTTTTCGAACAGTTCCGTGTGAAATTCAACAAAAAAGGGAGGCAAGTTTAAAGTTAATTGGGGTGCGTTTGTCTTTCTTGTATTTTACGTTTCCATACTGAAGCTTCAGCATTCAACAATTGAATTACATATTAACATTTCTTAACAACAATAACTATGCATAATATACCATTTAGAAATGAAACAATACCAGATGCTAATGTTATGTATGCTGAAACACCGATCTGGAACAAAATATGTAAATTTGATTTTAAAAAAAAGAAAAATACAGAAAAACAACGGCTAGGAATAGAGCAATTGCGCTCTAGAATCTCGTTACGTTTTTACAGTTTGGGTACTTTTTTAATGTTCTACACGAATTTTCGAAGTTGAAAAAAACATTTCGAAACTCAGCGACGCACTTGCTCTATTTCTAACCGTTTTTTCACCATTTATAGTATAAAAATAAAGAATACACATACTCCCCAGGTGGCCTTGTGGGCTGCTATAATTCCAAATAAGGTTATGTTGACTGTAGCAATCAATAGCAATATAATTGAACTTATGATGAAGAGTAGTTTTGATTTATAGTAACTGAATATTTTCATATACTTTCATACAAAATATAGATGATACTCACTAAGCAAGAATAAGTGCGATAAAAGCTAAAAAATACAGTGCATATCCAATAAAAAACAATATGCCAACTGCGACCCACAATGGCATTTGTAACTGGAAAGCAATTTTTTGATTTTTTGCAAACTCTATTATCAAAACTTGGTCAATAGGCGTTCCACCAGTCAACCATCCGTTACCAAAAAATGCGATAGTGGCTAGAAGGAAGCCGGTTGCTAAGCAAAATGAGGTGGCTTTGATGAAGAACATTTTTTTCGATGAAGTGACGAAAGGCGTTGGTTGGTTTGTGAAGGAAGCGGCTGCTTATCAGTTGGAAATATTACTAGCGTGTAATTTTTCGTCGCAAACAAACAATGATGTGTAAATTGATAAGAGCGTTAAACTAGAGATTTGTATTATGATGTTTATTCAGAACTTGATATATGTATTTGAGTCACCCATCGCCCAACCGAGGGGTAAACTTCTTATCAGTTTCATCTATTGACTTCTAGTAAGCATCAAATTGATTACTTTACGTGCTCCATTAATGTTAATTCTGAAAAAAAAGTAGATCATCAATCATTTGTTGCAGAACCCTTGTTGTGAAATGTGAAGATGGCAGGAAATGTGGAATCAAAAATTTTCTTCAAAACAAATTTATCTGTGATGCAGATTTTGATCAGAAATTGTTCAACCGATCACTGAAAATGTCAAAAACATTGTTTTGTTGCTCAATTTCTAGACATTTTTCAAATTTTTGAAGCTCAGATTTAGAATTCCCATGGAAAACTACCCCAAACCCTCAATTTGCAATAATATCCGGTAAACTCTTTTTTTAGAACAATCCCTTGTAAACAATTCGTAGTAAGAAGGAAGGCAAGTTCGAAACAATTTTTCATCGAGGGACACACTCTTATCGTTGCATCTCTCTCGTTCTCCATTTTTTCATTAAAGTTTTATTATGCGAAAATTGAATTACATGTCAACATTTCTTAACAACAATAACTATGCATAATATACCAGTTGCAAATGAGACAACACCAGATGCTAATGCCCAGTATGCTGAAACTCCGGGAGAAACTTTGCTCTGAAATATAATAATAATTGTTGAGTATTATATGTTAATGCAAAAAAACGGCTAGGAGCACAGAAAAGGCGCGGAATTAAATAAAGGGACGCGCTGGCAGATATCCAGAAGAAGTTGGGCGCGGGATGTATTCTGTATTGATTTTGAATAAAGACCGCGCGAACTCAGGCGCAGGATCCACACCGCATCACATTCAGAATATATCTCGCACCTGAGCCCGCGCAGGATCCATCTAGAATTAATCCAGAATACATCCAACGCGCAAAAATCACGCGCGGGATTAATAAAAGGGACGCGCTGGCATACATCCGGGATGCATTCTGCATGGATTCCGCGACCCTTCTGTGAGTAGAGAAAGTCCCAGAGCTTCATTGCGTTTTTGCAGTTTGGATACTGTATTAATTTTCGCAACAAATTTTCGAAAAAAACGTTGCAAGCACCCAAGCGCGCACGCTTTTTGGCATTAATATATAAAAATTGATAATACACATACTCCAGGGTTGGCAGTGTGGGCTGCTAGAACCGCAAATGAGGCAATGAGGAATGCAGCGATCAACATGAATATAACTGAACATAGGAGGAAAAGTAGTTTTGCCTTATAGTAGCCTTTTGTGTGTGCTTCCCAACTGAACTTCAGACAGTTTCAGATAAATTTCACATTATACTTACTTAGCGACCAACAGAACAATAGCAGCTACAAAATACAATGCATATCCAATATAAAACAAAATGCAAACTGTACTCCACCATGGAGAATAGCTCTGAAATTAAAACTATTGATTTTTTACATTTTTATAACGCATACATCGTAATGATATGGTATAATACCCTCTAAATAATAACCATTTAAACTCATCCATCCTTTACCAATAAACGCGATAGTGGCTAGTACGAAACCGGTACATAGGCAAATTGAGGAGGCTTTGATGAAGAACATTTTGTTGGAAGAGTAGAGAATAGGTTGGGAAGGTTAATGATTGAAGTGGCTGCTTATCAGTTGGAAAGTTTTCTAGAGTTTTGATTTTCTGACGCAAACGAATTATGATTGATATTGATGGAGAAGAAGGACGCCAGAGATGGATACTCGCTTCAAAGGTTTTCATGGGACCTGAAGTTTAATTTTTTGTTAAGTCTAGTCCACGCAAGTTCTAGTCCGCGGCGTCCGCGGCAATAGCGTTTTTGAACATTGCGCTGCGGAAATCTCAAAAACTAGACACTTTCATAAATTTATAAGCACATTTTCGGAATCCTGAAGTCATTTTCTATCTACAAAGACAATATTCCGTTTAAAAAATGGCAAATTTATTTTTTCCGAACTTTTGGCTGCTTTCTTCCGATTTATTGGAACTTATGCATTTTTTTAGAGTTGTTTCGTTGAAAAATTGTATGAAAAACCAATATTGTGGAGAAAATATTCAATCCAGACAGTTTTAACAATTAACACGCGTTATCTCAGAAACACAGAATCCAGTGGTCACAAAAAATAAAAAGTTTCTCCAAATCGGCTGAAATTTTTTGTACATGTATCTGGGATCCATGTAAGCATTTTCCCAATTTTTCAGTTGGCCCCGCCCACTATGTCTGGAATTACAGCACGGAAAAGTTGAAAATGTAACTTTTTTCCTCGTGATGGAAATGCCGTAAAAAATTTGTGACATATGTAACTCATCATTCTGAGCATTTTTGTAGTTAAACCTTTTCTGAAATTTTGTTGTCTAAGGGCTGAAAATGAGCCCTTTCTTAAAATTCAAAAGAGTGTTTCCCGCCATCAAAAGTGTATGCACTTTGTTGTAGACCGCAAGACTCTATTGCCTCATTCAAACAGCTGTGAGTCAGATTGAAACGTTGAGCCCGCTTTACATGGACTCTCTTATCAGTTAAATTTCTCCTGTACTCCATCTCTACATTAAAGCTTTATTATTCAACAATTAAATTACTCAACACTTCCGAACAACAATAACTGCGCATAATATACCAGTTACTAATGAAGCAATACCAGATGCTAATGAAAAGTATGCTGAAACTCCGATCTGAATCAAAATATGTGAATTTGGCATAAAATTTAAAGTTACCGTTTCCTCGATTGCTAATATGTTGACTGCTATAATAGGAAATACGGACATGATGAGTACGGCATTGAGTATGAATATAAGTGAACTGCTGATAAAAAAGAGTTTCGACCTATAGTAGCCTTGCCGGTGGGCTTTGAGACTGAAAATTTAGAGATTCATTTTTTAGAATTTTTTGGAGTACTGTAGCATAATGTTAGTCACTGGGTTGCAGATTTCGAAAGGCCTTTGTCAAAAATTTATTTGAGCATTCGTTTTTTAAAGGTCATTCTTGAATTCCAACTATTGCGGACACTTACTTGGCAATCATAAGTACAATAGCGGCCACAAAATACAATCCATAACCAGTATACATCAATATACAAACTTCATCGAACCAATCAGCATTCTGAAAAGATACATATTGATTTTTTAACCTCTAAGGTAATCACAAAATAATATGGTATAATTTGTTGATGATTAACATAATTCGTCCATTGTTTGCCGAAAAATGCGAGATTTGCTAGCACGAAACCGGTAACGAGGCAAATTGAAGTGGCTGGGAGGAAGAACATTTTTTTTCGGTTGAAGTGAAGAAAGGCGTTGGTTGGTATGGTTTATGAAGAAAGTGGCTCCTTATCAGTTGGAAAATATTTGTAGCGTTTAATTAATTTCGCAACAAATTATTATGTGTAAATTGATAAGGAAGCTAAACTAGAGAGTATAGTGATGGTTGATACAAAATATGATATATTTGAGTCACCTGTCGCAAAACTGATAAGAATTCTTTGCAATGAGAGGAACGGAATAGTGATAACGGTTCAATAATTATTAAAACAGTCAATATCAACTCGTCGATATAAATGGTCATATATTCAATCGAAAAGCGTTGTACATTACTGGAATAAGCTTCTTATCAGTTTTCATCTCTTGGTTTCTAACACGGCGACCCTTTTAGCTCGTCTCTTGAAATGAGAGCTGGCCTATCTTGTAGAGCATGTTTTAAAACCCGGACATAGTTTTTCATTATCTGCTACCGAGACCTGTGAACCGGGTTACTACGCTTCGAACCGTATTTTCCACTGTACTTTCACGTGTTATTCTTTTATCAGTGAAAAATACGTTGTATTTGCTTGTTCCGAAGTGCTGTAACCCTATTCACAGGGCTCGGTAGCAGATCAGGAAAGGATTGTGAAAAATATTCGAGCACATATTTGTTGCTGTAAGATTTCAGGTAGGTATGAGCACTTCTATAAACAATTGAAGAATAACTGAAGAGATGTTCTTGCAAAATACCTACATCTTTTCAGCGGACCCAAAAATAGGCTTAAGTACCCATATATTAAATCAGAGCCGACAAAATAGTCCCTTGTGAATGATTCAAGACAAAAGGAAAACGAGTTGAAAGTTAAAATTTTTCTGGTACATCACTGTTATCAGATGAATTTCTCTCACACATGATTTCAACATTAAAGCTTCATCATTCAACAATTAAATTGCATATCAACATTTCTTGCAAAGAATAAAGCTGCATAATATAGAAGTTACACTTGTCACAATACCAGATGCTAATGCCATGTATGCTGACCATCCGATCTGAAACAAAACATGTAAATTTGTTATAAAGACGAAAATTACATCGTCGCTGTATACGTTGAATGCTAGTGTTGCGAAGGAGGCAATAATAGCTACAGAAATCAAAAAGAATAAAATTGTACTTATGATGAAGAGTAGTTTCGATTTATAGTTTCCTTGTCGGTGGGCTTTCCAACTGAAAAACGGTATGTTTCTGGTAAACTTCAGAAGATACGCACTTAGCAATTATAAGTACAATAGCAGCTATAAAATACAATCCATATCCAATATAGAACAATGTGCAAACTGCGCTCCATGGAAAAAAGTCCTGAGAATGATATTGATTTATTAAACTATATAAGAATCAAACCGAGTATTGATATGGTATCATACTAAGTTCATACCCATCATAATCAATATACCATGGACTTGAGAATAGTGCTATAGTGGCTAGCATGAAACCAGTACCGAGGCAAATCGAAGTGGCCCGGAGGTAAAACATTTAGTTTCGGTCGAGGTGAAGAAAGGAGTTGGTTGGTATGGTTTATGAAGAAAGTGGCTCCTTATCAGTTGGAAAATATTTGTAGCGTTTAATTAATTTCGCAACAAATTATTATGTGTAAATTGATAAGGATACTGAACTAGAAATGGTCATGATGTCTGAGATGGGAAGTTAAGTTTGGTGAGAACTTACCGAACAAAATTGTACATTTGAAGCTGAAAAAAACAAGCACATATAATTCAGAAAGTTATTCTTTGAAAGTTAGAAAATTTATGCAATGAGTTTATCAACAATCAAAAATCAAACTAGGCAGTTTTGCAACATTTACTATTTCGCAACTCGAAATGTCTTATCTTCTGATTGAGAGTGATTCATGGAAGAAAATAAAATGTTCAAAATGATAAGGATGGAGGAGGACGTTATAGTCAATTTTCGTAGAATCTAGTCACACTATTCGGATAAAACCGAGAAGCCTACTGACAACCAACCGTTAGCGCTTAAACTACAGGGTGCGCCATAAGTTTGTGGACAATTTTCAAATGTCATTATTCACAAAGGTTCAACAAATAGTTTATAAAATTACTATCGAATAGATTGGAGTTATTATCCTTTGATGTGGTATATTTCCCAAGCAATGACGTCTTGCTCACGCGTTTTGGTTGGAGTCTACCACCTAACGCCGGTACTTGTCAGTCATACTGCACGAAATCTTGGCACTAACCGAATCAAGAAGAAGATGTTGTACAATTTTGCTGCAAATGCGCTCGGCTGCGAATAGTGGTGTACGGGAGAAGGTTTTGGAGATTTGGTTTCGTCTCATTTTAAAAAATTTTATTGAATAAAAAATACAAATAAAGATGTTTCTCGCCCGAGTTCACACTTTCCTTCATAAATAGTTAAGAAATTTTCAAGTTTTGTACCATGAATTAACTCCCGTAAATCGACACCACGTAAGCAGCCAAATTCGGCTTATTTTCGATTTTGTATAGGGTCAGTTGGTGCTAACAGTCCGTGTACTGTACCATTCCTCGATCAGTCAACTAAGTTAAGCACGGCCAAACTCACTTCGAATGGAATGTAGCATTCTTATCAATTTAACTTTTTCACACATCGTTTCTACATTAAAGCTTCATTATTGAACAAATAAATTACATATCAACATTTCTTAACAACAATAACTATGCATAATGTACCAGTTGCACGGACATCGGATGGATACCCGCGCTCTGCCGAACCGTTTGAAAACGTTTTTCGTTGAAAAAAAAAACGTTGTTTATATTGCCCGTAAATCGTGCCATGGCACGATTTACGGAATTTTAGGGTTGAAAAAAACGTTTTTGGGAGACGTTTCTGCAGTTTGTTGAACTTTTAGTTTAGTGCTTGCACAAAATTGCTACGGTATGCAGTCAAGTTGATCGAAATGTGTAGTTTGATCGCTACAAACCATGGGAAAATGCTTATTTTCCCACGCAATAAAATTGGCGGGAAAAAACGAGATTTCAAAAAATAATTAAAAAAGGCACCAATCCGCGGGGCGTGAGTTGCAATACCAGATGCTAATGCCATGTATGCTGACCATCCGATCTGAAACAAAATTTGTGAATTCGGTATAAAAATAAAATTACCGTCATATAACTGGCTGCGTTGCCAGCTAGAACCGCAAATGAGGTAATAATGACTGTAGCTATCAACATGAATATAATTGAACTTATGATAAAAAGTGGTTTCGTTTTGTAGTAGCCTTGTTTGTGAGGTTTCAGGCTGAAAATTGTGGTATTTTTTGTTGTAGAAAATAAGTGACATAGTGGCTCTTCTACAAAAAGCACGTCCTGTTTTTTTGTACCAAAAAAAGATCGTAGACTCCGCCCACACGCCTACAGCGCTGATTGGCTGCGCATCGATTCAAAGTTTATTTATTAAATTCCATGAAATTGAATGGAATTTCGATCATTAAATGTGAATAACTAAAACTTTAGTGTACGAAGAATATTATACTCATAGGAATTTGGATGTAACACTTCGAAAACCGATTTTGAACGAAAAGTGAAAAATCAGGCCGAACTCCGCCAATTTAACGAAAATAATTACAAATCTTGTTTTATTTTATTATCGTTACCATATGAATCGAGCCTCGTGGCCTAGAAAACCCCAAAAATTACTCGAAGCGAAGAGCTGTTTTGAAATATGCGCCTTTAATTCCTACTAACAGTAAACTACAGTACACGTCCAACAGTAAACTACAGTACACGTCCAAACACAAATGGAATGACAGAAGATTGCGCGTCAGTTGCAGTATCAATTGTGTAGTAACTTCAGGGACGTTTTTTCAAAAAGAAAACTACGATTTTGCAATTTTTGAACTGCAATTTTTAAAGTACCTTAGTTTTTCTTTGGCCTACCGTAGCACATTGTAGATCAAGTCACTCGGTCGCAAAAAACAAACGAAACGCTTTTGTTTATTATTTTTTTTCAAAGTGCTTGGTCACACTAGCGCTCGTTTTCAAATCCCTTTTAGTTTCTTCATTTTTACACTTACTTAGCAACCATGAGTACGATAGCAGCTACAAAATACAATGCATATCCAGTATAGAACAATATACAAACTGCGTCCCACCATTCTTCATAACTCTGGAAAAATCCATATTGATTGTTAAATGTTATGATAATCAAACATATTGGTATGGTATAATTTGTTGCAAATCAACATCATTCAACCATTTTTTTTCCGAAAAACGCGAAATTGGCTAGTACGAAACCGGTTACGAGGCAAATTGAGGTTGCTGGGAGGAAGAACATTTTTTTGTTGGAAAATTGAAGAAAGGAGTTGGTTGGTAGAGGGTTATGAAGGAAGTGGCTGCTTATCAGTTGGAGAGTATTTCTAGCGTATAATTTTTTGTCGCAAACAAATTATGATGTGAAAATTGATAAGGACGCTAAACTAGAGATGTTTGATACAAAATATAACATATTTGAGTCATCCATCGCAAAATTGATAAGAATTCGTTTCAGTGAGAGGAACAGAAGAGTGAGAACGGTTCATGATCAACAATTTTGCAATAATCAAGATCGATTCATGAATGAAAATGGTCATAGATTCAATTGGAAAGCGTCATACATGATTCAAATAAACTGCTTATCAGTTTAAATATTGATTGCTATCAATTTGGTTTTTTAACGTGCTCAAGTGTAACTTGTAAAGAGAAAGTGTTAATCAAATATTTGTGGCTCTAGGATTTCAAGTATGAGCAATTCATTACCAAGGGATGAAGACAATTAGCAACTGGAGGTGTTCTGCATTCAGAATCCGTTAAACAGATTTTTTGAAGATCTGCAAAGAACCTGAAGACCTACTGCTTATCGAAAACCACTAATTTCGTCAAATAACCTGTAAATTTTTAGCGGACCCTAGGCCTAGGGATCCAAATATTCAACTTTAAGAAATTGTCCCTTGTAAATAATTCAAGGCAGAAGGAAAACGAGTTTGAAATTAAAATTTTTTTAATAGTGTAGCACTGTTATCAGTTGAACTCCTCTCCCACTTCATTTCTACATTAAAGCTTCATTATTCAACAATCAAATTACATATCAACATTTCTTAACAACAATAACTATGCATAATATACAAGTTGCAAGTGAGACTATACCAGTTGCCAATGCCATGTATGCTGAAACTCCCGGCTGAAAAAAAAAACACTTTTTTTATTTGCTATCAAAATGTCAAACTTGCCCAGAACCATACACAATTGGCTGCTAGAATTGCAAATGAGGTAATGATGATTACAGCAGTAAGCATAAATATAATTGAACTTATGATGTAGAGTAGTTTCGATCTATTGTATCCTTGTCGGTGGGCTTTTAGACTGAAAAATGGACATTTTTATAGAAGTTGAAAATCAATGACACGTGTTTATCTACAGTAAGCTACAGTAATCGGAAGTACTGTATTTTTGTATCGCTCTACTGTAGCCCTGTTTTTTTCAGCGGATAAGGAATGTTCTCGAATCCTAGTTGTTTCGTGATTGATAGACTTACTTGGCAACCAGGAGTGCAATTGCAGCTGCCAAATACAATGCATATCCTATATAATACAATATACAAACTGTTTTGAACCATGCATCAATCTGGAAAAACGAAAATAAGGATTTTTGAGAAATTATATCAACAAACAGCGTTTTTCGGGTATGGTACAATCCACTGTCCCCAACCATCTTCACCAACACTCAACCAATATTGACCGAAAAGTGCGAGATTTGCGAGTATGAAACCGGTACCGACACAAATTGAGGTGGCTGGGAGGAAGAACATTTTGTTTCGATCAAGTGAAGAAAGGAGCTGTTTGGTAAGAGTTTATGAAGGAAGTAACTCCTTATCAGTTGGAGAATATTTCTAGCGTTTAATTTTTTGTCGCAAACAATAATGATGTATAAATTGATAAGGACGCTAAACTAGAATTTTATGACGTTTGAGATGGGAAGATCAGTTCGGTGAGAACTTTTGAGGTTGGTCAAATTGTGCTGTCCGAGCTAAAGACTCAGAAAAAAATTTTCAATGAGGAATTGATGCTTCCAAAAAAATTATTCATAAGTTTATGAACATTTTGAATGAAAATCCTGAAGTAGTTCCGTTATGATTTCGCAACACACCAAATTTTCTATCTCCTGACTGGAAATGAATCATGAAAGCAAATGATTCGATATTTTATTGACAAGGTGGCAAATACATTTCTTTGTAGTTTGATCATGTTAGTCATTATGATGTTTCTGGACTCACTAACACGTTGAACGGTATTGTGGATACGCCAGCAATTTGGTACAAAAAATATTGACCGTTTAAGAAGCTTCCGTGATTATGATAAATAAGAACAGTATGGGAAAAAATGAAATGAAATCATGTTTCGAATTTTAACTCTCAACTCCCCTGACTTCTCTGGGAATCGAGCCGATACTCCTTTTTTTAAAACCTTTCGAAAAATTCTACATTTTTTGACATGCTTTACACAAACGACTAAATATGGCAGAGTTGCAGAAAAAATCCACAACCTAATATAATTTTGTCACCGATTCTTAGAACTTTTGGATAGGCCGGAGCAACTTTCTGTAGACATGATTTTCATAAATTGTGAAGACGAGCGTATAATTTATTTCAGCGTGAAACAATTTCGCATAGAATAAGTTTTTGAATTCAGTTTTTCCTGAAATAGTTGAAAACGTCACTGTTGCGTTTGTAGACTGTTTGAATACGCGTTTACAACTATGATAAAAATGAGGATTCAGATGACACTCATTCTAACACAAGTCAGAAAGTGGATTGATGCGTATGAATCTACGCTTTCTCTGAGTCATGATGGAAAATATACGCAAGTTGTATATTTGTATACTGGCAACACTTGACTCACATTAGTATCACACCATCTTAAAATAATTTATTTATATATACACAATTAGGAACTATATACAATCACTGATAATCATTTTCTATCAAAAATGTCATACTCCCCTCACTTAAAATACCCCTTGTACTTACTAGGAATATTCCTATTAATCAGTGGTTTTGCACTTATCAATATATCAGTTTTCACACCATGGTGGGTGATTGCCAAAAATGGTGATGCCCAAGGTATCATCCCTTATGTTAGTGACCCAAGTTGGATGGGTACTGTTTGTATATTGATGTATATTGGATTTGCATTGTATTATATATCTATGGGATTGATGATTCCTGCAATGTAAGTTCATTCTGATATCCAACCTACAGTACCTTATTTCAGATGGCTAACCCGCAAAGAAAGAGCTACAAAACGAGTCACATATCTCATCTACCTTTGCATATTGTCTTCCCTTCTTACATTCATATTAGTCATAATTGCAACTACCCTACTAACGTGTCATATTTTTGGTGTTGAGGATGACGAAAGTGATGCTTATCCTGAGGTATATACACTTTTTCATGTTCCAATATGACCCATTTTCAGTCCGGAACATCGGAAATTTTAGCGATTTTCGCCGTCGTTTGCTTCGGCGGGGGAGGAATTGCAACGGCGTATGCACAACATTTACCTTGATTTTGAAATAAAGTATCTATCAACGTTTTCTTCTATTAGTCAAAAAGTTGAACTTTTGAACCTTGAGTCATACACGACAACTGATAACGAAAGCAGTGCCCTCTGTACAAGTACTTTTTGAAACCGGAAACATCAATTTCTCGGAGATGGCTCGATGGATTTTGTTGAAAAAACACACATCTGTTTCTTTTTTAGTGCCTAACAAAATGTATGAATCCGATTTTCGATATGTTCCCTCGTGAGATTGTTACGGTAGCTACAGTATTCCATTTGGTTGATTTAAACCACTCTTCCTTCAATTTCTCGGAGATGGATCGACGGATATTGCTGGAAAAACAGACAATTGTTAATTTTTCAATGCTAAATAAAATGTATGGATCCGATTTTTGATATATCATCTCGTGAGTGGGATACGGTGGCTACAGTACTCCATTTAGTTGATTTCACACACTCTTCCCTCAATTTCTCGGAGATGGCTCGATGAATTTTTTGGAAAAAACACAAATTTGTGAACTATTCAGTCTTCAACAAAACGTATGGATCCGATTTGTGATTGATTGCCTCGTAAGCGGTATACTGTACCTACAGTATCCCATTCAGTTGATTTCAATAACTCTATCTTCAATTTCTCAGAGATGGCTCGATAAATTTTGTTGAAAAAAGACCGAACTGTTTCTTTTTCAGTGCCTAACAAAATGTATGGACCAGATTTTTGATTGATCACCTCGTAAGCGGGATACTGTACCTACCGTGCCCCATTCAGTTGATTTAAACCACTCTTCCTTCAATTTCTCAAAGATGGCTCGATGGATTTTGCTGGAAAATCACAAATTTGTTTTTTTTTTCAGTGCCTAACAAAATGTATGAACCCGATTTTTGACTTATTGCCTCGTAAGCGGGATACTGTACCTACCGTGCCCCATTTAGTTGATTTCAATTACTCTATCTTCAATTTCTCAGAGATGGCTCGATGGATTTTGTGGAAAAATTACCCAAGTGTTTATTTTTCAATTCCCAACAAAATGTATGGACCCAATTTTTGATTTATTACCTCGTAATCGAGATACGGTACCTACAGTACCCCGTTCAGTTGATTTAAACCACTCTTCCTTTAATTTCTCGGAGATGGCTTGATGGATTTGTTAAAAATCACACTTAATTATTCCATTTTCAATTCTGAACAAAATGTATGAATCCGATTTTTGATATATTACCTCGTAATCGAGATGCGGTACCTACAGTACACCATTTAGTTGATTTGTAACACTATTTCTTCAATTTCTTAGAGATGGTGCAACGGATTTTGTTCAAAAAAAAAAACAAAAAATTGTTTATTTTTAAGTTTTCAACAAGATGTATGAATCCGATTTTTGATTTATCATCTCGTAATCAAGATACGGTAGCTACAGTACCTCTTCAATTGATTTCAAACAATATTCTTTCAATTTCTCAGAGATGGCTCGATGGATTTCGTGAAAAAAACACAAATTTGTTTCTTTTTCCGTGCTTCACAAAATGTATGGACCCGTTTTTTGATTTATTACCTCGTAAGCGGTATACTGTACCTACAGTATCCCATTCAGTTGATTTCACGCACTCTATCTTCAATTTTTTCGAGATGGCTCGATGGATTTTGTGGGAAAAACAAACAATAGTTCATTTTTCAGTCCTCAACAAAATTTATGGACCCGATTTTTGACTTAGTGCCTCGTAAGCGGGATACTGTACCTACCGTGCCCCATTTAGTTGATTTCAATTACTCTATCTTCAATTTCTCAGAGATGGCTCGATGGATTTTGTGGAAAAATTACCCAAGTGTTTATTTTTCAATTCCCAACAAAATGTATGGACCCAATTTTTGATTTATTACCTCGTAATCGAGATACGGTACCTACAGTACCCCGTTCAGTTGATTTAAACCACTCTTCCTTTAATTTCTCGGAGATGGCTTGATGGATTTTGGTGGAAAAACACACAATTGTTTCTTTTTCAGTGCCTGACAAAATGTATGGACCCAATTTTTGACTTATTGTACGCGTTATACGGTAGCTACAGTACCGCGATTGTTATTTTTTGTCAGTAAATTGGTCAGTGAGTCATTGACAAAGAAGCAAACTATACATCACTCTTATTTTATTGCTACAAATTTCGGCATGTAAGCCTCTTAGTCAATGAAATATTGACTCATCAAATTAATTGATAAATGATATGGCACACTCTATATAAACCCAATGATAACAATTCTATAGAAGCATCTTCTAATTATACATTTCAAAATGACGAGACTACCTTGGCAGATATACATCCTCTACGGTACCGCTATTTTCTTCACAATCAGCGGCTTCATATGCATCAATCTTGCATTTTTTGCACCTTGGTGGATTATTCGTGCAGATGGTGAAGGACTTGGTATTATTCCATATGCGGTAAGTTAAATTACTATGAATCTATGAATCTATGAATCTATGAATCTATGAATCTATGAATCTATGAATCTATGAATCTATGAATCTATGAATCTATGAATCTATGAATCTATGAATCTATGAATCTATGAATCTATGAATCTATGAATCTATGAATCTATGAATCTATGAATCTATGAATCTATGAATCTATGAATCTATGAATCTATGAATCTATGAATCTATGAATCTATGAATCTATGAATCTATGAATCTATGAATCTATGAATCTATGAATCTATGAATCTATGAATCTATGAATCTATAAATCTATGAATCTATGAATCTATGAATCTATGAATCTATGAATCTATGAATCTATGAATCTATGAATCTATGAATCTATGAATCTATGAATCTATGAATCTATGAATCTATGAATCTAGAGTGTCATTTCAGGCTGAGCCAGCATGGTTCGGCTCATTTTGTATCTGGATGTATTTTGGATTTATTGCATACTACATGGCATATGCTCATATGATTTTCGTACTGTAGGTTTCAAAGTTTTCCAAAAACGTTCAAAATTTTATTTAGATTGGCCGGACGAAGGAAGTGGTCTGTAAGAACGATTCGAATGCTAGCCGGCACCTCTGATAGTTTTGTTCTCATAACATTCTTCATCATTTTGATCCAAAATATTATCCTGCAAAACAAGTTATATGATATTCGGATAGAAAAAGACGCGTCATTTCCTACGGTACATTGCGTTGATTTTCAGTTTAAACGTTTCAATATTTCAGATGGGAGCTTCGGTCTATCTATCATATATTGGCATTGTATGTTTGGGCTTCCCAGGTGGATATATTACAAATTATGCAAGACGATACACAGTCTGAAGTTGTTTTTAATTTTTTTCGTTCTGAATGAATTTTTCATTTTTATATCATTTGTAAATAGAGAGAAAATCGATACAAACACTGCACAATAATGAGCGACACACACTGGGAAGTTAGAAACCGTAAAAGAGTGTTGAATAGCGATGTGGTCAAAAAGCAGACCGGTTTTTCGCTCTGCTCTGCGTCTCTTATTACAACGGAAGTGATTGTAGAGACGCAGAGATAAAAACAGGTCTGCTTTTTCGCCAAAAACCAGTTCGCAAAATTTGCATTGAATAAAACTTTTCACGGGAAAAAATGATCAAATTAAAAATCATTTATGAAAAATATTGAAAAATCAAAGCGTATATCAAATGATGAATTCAAGGACATTCTACGATCAATGTAGTGCACCCAACTACATCAAAACGTTTGATTCTTTCTTGAAATGTTAAATGAACTCGAGTTTCAGATGGTTATCATGTGACATAGTGTTCTGGATGTGTGTCGCATGCGTACTCGCCGCCATCCTCACATTCTCACTCTCATTTATCATATTGATGGGATTGTTGGCCGACGAGAAGAAACTATATTATTGTCAGTGTAAAGTGAGTTGGTATCATGTGAAAGTTCTATGGATATTTTGCCAGTTACACCAAGTAACCGAACGACTACGTCTACAAGAGCCGAACAACTTGCTCATCGACCAAATCAATCAGAAGAATGCGATGATGGCGAAGGAGCAGAAGGAGGCGGAGGCGATATTGACACGATCGATGAAACCATTGACACGTAGGGAATCAAATTGAAAAACAAGCTAACAAAATTCAAATTTCAGTAATCAAGGCACAAGAGAATTTCTGATGGCGTTTGGTTGATTGATACATTATTGTTACTGTTATAGATTTTTCACCTCGATGATGAAATAAATGTTTATACTTGTGGTTTTTTGTAAATTGAAAAAACATGGTTTTCCAGCGAAGTTATAAGCACTTGAAGTTTGTGCGCAATTCGCAGACCGGTTTTTATCTCTGCGTCTCTCGATGGTCAAAAAGCAGACCGGTTTTGCCATGCCGTTGGTTTTTTCCTAACAGCCGGCCCCTTATTAGCCGTGTTCATTGTCCTACAAGTCAACATTTCAAACTTTAACTCTGATGTTGGTGCGCATGCTATTTGGATAACAGGTTGAATATTGTCAGAAAGTGAAAAGTTACATTTCAGATGAGTGGTTCCGCAATTTGTGTGTTTGCATCAATTTTTGATCTGCTTGGTTCAGAATCCTTTCGACGGTATTCCTACCTTAAATAAATGTTTCATATTGCAATTTTTCTACAAACAGTTGAAAATGATAACGACGAAATGGGAAATGATATGAAGCTGAAAGTAGAAAGAAATTCGTCATAGACCAATGAGTTCTGAACTGGTGAACTGTGAATTGATTCAAATTGAACTACAGTATCCTAGAAATACAGTATCTTACCGTAACGAGTTGGGAATAAAGATACAACCGCGAACAAAAATATTTTTTTGTGCTCATGGTCCCAACTCACAGAGGAATATTCTGGGGAAGGGTATACCGTATACGAATATATAGATCAGAAAACCAAGCAATGTCACGGAAACCGACTATATACATCTTGTTCAGCATGCTCTAACTAAAAAGTTTACATGAAAGGAACTCCCTCAAACAAGATTTTAAGCTTAAGAGCAACTAATCCGCAATTTTATTTCTAATTTCAATACTCTGTTATCAGTGAACTGATAAATATTTTTTATATAACTTCATGGGTGTGGTGGAAACTCACATTCCTCAAAAAGTTGCTAATGTTAAAAGTAAACCTACGTAAAGTCTTTGGTATCTAGCTTGCAATACCGGTTTAAGCAAAGTTCAAAGTCAACTGAACTGAAAATATATTGAGTCATACATTTATCAGTTATAAGAAATGAAAATTTTTTGTTAAAATAATTTCACAATTGCTAATGATTTACGACCAAGTTCATCGATTCATTTGTAGTCAGTTATTGATAACAAAATACTATTTAAGCCTAATACTCAACGCCCCATTGTTTCATTTGAATCATGAATCAGTCCAATGTTAAAATATTTGCGTATACTTCTTACATTCTTCTCATCCTTGCCTTTGTCTTGTTCAACATTGGCTTCTTCACAAATGGATGGTTAGAATTGTCGGATGGTGAGACCGTGGGACTCATCCCTTTTAACGTAAGTCAACCTTAAATCTTGATGATCAAGAAGCAGACCGGTTTCTTTCTCTGCGTCTCTCCCAAAAACCGGGCTGCTTTTTGCGCATTGAGAGACGCAGAGATAAAAACCGGTCTGCTTTTTGACCGTTGAGAGACGCAGAGATAAAAACCGGTCTGCTTTTTGCACATTGAGAGACGCAGAGATAAAAACCGGTCTGCTTTTTGCACATTGAGAGACGCAGAGAAAGAAACCGGTCTGCTTTTTGACCATCGGGACTGTACACACCTGTTCAAGCGGGGAAATGGGAAAGGCTACTGTAGACCAAAAAGTGGTTGTCGAACTCGTAACTCACGCTATATTACCCAAAAATAGCTACGGTAGAAAAAACATGTTTGAGTCTGAATTTATGTAAATGCATTAAAATATGATAATTCAGCGACTTTCTTATTGTATTTTAGTTCATTAATCATGTTAATATTATATAATACTCGATAACGAAATTTAGAATGCGTTATAACGCAAAAAACGCTCTTTTTTTATTCAAAAAAAGTACTGTAGTTTAAAGGCGCAGCGGCTATATTGTTAAAATTGGTCTCGCCCAGAACCGATTTCAGTGTTTCAGCTTCTAGACATAGCCATCCTAATAGAGAAAGATACGGGGATTTCAATGGTAACATTATTTTTTCATAAAACCTCCTAGTTTTTTCTCTAGCGCGTCCACCGTTTTTTACGCAACCATTTCCCATCGCTCTACTGCAGTGAACAGGTGTGAGAGACGCAGAGATAAAAATGCTTTTTGCACATTAAGAAATGCATTGAAAAAATCAAGAAAAAATCCGTTCGAATAGCCTTTACTTAAAACGTTATCAACAAAAGTATTTCAGAGTGAATATGGTCAATTTTCTGCGGTGTGTAATTTCATGTATCTCGCATGTGGTTTTTATTATTTTAGTATTATTGTAATAGTTCTAACAAGGTAATCTGAAGTTTATGAATACTATTCAACCAACTTTCAGAGCCACAAACTACGATAGAACCAGCAAAGCAGTATATTTTCCTATATGGGTATTGACTATCATAATACTTATACTAGTATTGATCGCCATGATTTATTTACAAAAGACTATTGATGGAATCAATGGGCCTTTTACAATTCATTTGATTTGGGTATTGTGAAATTTTAAACTTTTTCAATAATTATTGATTTCAGGCGGAATACTCAGTTATTTTCATTGCCCTTTTCCTTCCTGCACAGCTCCTCGGTGTATTTTGTTTTCCGTTGACAGCTCGGCTTGGCCAGAAGCAGGAAGATGTTGCGGCATAACTTTGAGTGTTGGATTCTTTTATTTTGTTTAGTATAAATAGTAATTTTGAAAATCGTAGCTCACAATACCTCGATAGTGAATGAATTGCACATTGTGTATTTTCTTGTTTCTCAAATAGTAGTCGTCATTTTCAGATAGAAGATTTTCCGCTGCATAACAGATATTATAGTCGAAAAACTTTTCGAACCTGAATACAAACGATGCCACAATTCGATTCTAAATGTGTTAGTTCGTTATCAGTGAAAAACTGTTTAAAAATTTTCTTATAAAATCATGGGTAGTGCAAACTCCCACTCCTCTAAAAATGCTAAAGCCATCAAACAAACGGTACACGCTCTAGGTGAAAAACAAGAAGTTTTCATGAAAAAATGTTATCACTGAGGTCCTGGAATTTTTCACTACCAGAATGGATACACCCGAAAACTCTGACACGGAAAGTATCCCAAAAAAAGTTGGGATCCGTGTATCGCATGTTGTAGAGCATGTTCGAAAACCTAAGAATCATTTATTAATATCTGCAACCGAGTCACCTGTAAAGATTTCATTATGTGAAACAGGATTTCCAGATATCTATTAGCTGAAATTGAATGTAAACCGATAGAATTTATTGGCGAAGCCTGAATCGAAACAAGATAGCTTTAAAAATTGTTATTTTCACGATATTCTGAACCTGTTTCAAATTATGAAATTACCAGAAGGTGCGTGCCGGCTTCGCCGTCACTTCCTTCTGGTTTAGTTGGTTGTTGGTATCGGTTTCGATGAAATTTTAAAAAAGCAACAAAATAAAGTCAACATAAAGTTAATAACAACTCAATTCATTTGTTCAAAAAACCTAAATCTTTCCCTATCGAAGAGCCCCGGCTTCAACTATCCCATTCGATTTCAGTCCCTTTCCCGAACCTCGGAGAGGCCCGGCCACGCTTCAAACCTTCTGACTAAATAAATACACTTTTCCAGTTTTTGGGGCGGCCTCTCCGGGGCCTCTGCGAGGCCCCTCCGAGGCCGGGTAAAGATGGAGTTTGGCTACATCGGCTAGTAAATATACTAAAGATGAAGGGCGACATAGTGGGGCGGCCTCTTCGAGGCCGTTCCGTCGAAAAAGTTGTGGTTTGGTTTTACAGCATCAAAAACTCGAACCGCGGGCCACCCATCACTTGCTAACACCTAGGGCATAACCTATGCTAACATGTTCGAGAAAATTCGGCATACTGAGGACCAAAACCACTTATAGCATATGAATAGTCATTTCTGATTATTGGTCTAACGTATATTCATTTCTAAAAATGAATGTCAAAAAAAACAAAATCATTTCGAAATAGGCCGTGACATTTAATTTTAATTTTTGAAAATGAAAACATGAAAATGTAAGGTTTAAATCTGAAAACCGGTTCTGGAAAGGGAATGACTCCGTCGATCGCTTAGATATTTCTCGTGCACCTTCGCGAAAGCATTTCTGATCCTCTTGTCAAATTTGGGCAAAATCGGATGGAAAGTGGCCGAGATATCGCCGCGGACAGAGACACAGACAAACGGAACGACAGACAGAAGTTTTCCATTAGTAATAGTAAAGATAGGTATCAATGACAGATTCCAACTTTTGTTGGGATACTTTCCTTGTGAGAAAACTTTTTTTTTTGCAATACCAATTTTAGCAATTTTTTTTGCTGCATCTTCAAATGTTACTGTAAATTTTTTGGCTGGAAAATGAAGAAACCACTTATTTTCTGCAGCATTTATATTTTCTCGCGTTATCAAACTAATAATTTTTTTAACTTTACAAATTCAAAAAAAGTGCATACATCTTGTAAATCGTACTAGTGAAAAAATGCGTAAAGCTATTCACACTTCCCATCTACAGAAATGAAATCGGCAATCGTATTACTCCCTTTTAGGACAAAATTTTATTGAATTCGATTTTTGTTTGCATAAAATTTTTAACTTTTTGATTCTTTATTTTTTGCTGATAAGAGTGTTACGGAATGAAACTACGATCATAGTTTGACTGATAATGAGTGGAAATTGGCAATTTCAAATGACGCACACTTTAAACTAACTGATAAAAACAGAAACAGAAGAGGAAGTGTATACTTCACGCAAGTTCTAGGCCGCGGCGGCCGCGGCAATAGCGTTTTTGAACATTGCGCTGCGGAAATCTCAAAAACTAGACACTTTCATAAAATTATAAGTTCATTTTCGGAATCCTGAGGTCATTTTCTAGGTAAAAGGCCATATTCCGTTTACAAATTAGCAAATTTATTTTTTCCGAATTTTTGGCAGCCGATTTTTTGTGATTTATTGAAAATTATGCATTTCCTTAGTGTTGTTTTGTTGAAAAACCGTATGAAAAGCCAATATTGTGTAGAAAATGTTGAATTCAGACAGTTAAAACATTTGAATGTGCTGATTTTCGTTAAAAATCTTATTTTTAACGTTGTGAAGCAATAAAACCTCAAATTCGTGATTTTTTGTTTCAAATCAAGCATAAATCTATCGTTCAACATTTCCTAATACATTTCAATTTTTTTTAAATTTCGAATTCACAAGATAATAGCTGCAAAGCGATTCTTAAAATTCAAATGCGTGTCTCCCGCCATCAAAAGTGTACGCACTTTTTTGTAGACCGTAAGACTCTATTGCCTCACTCAAACAGCCGTGCTGCCGCAATATGAGACGCAGAGAAAGAAACCGGTCTGCTTTTCGACCACCTCTCCTTTCCACACTATTTTTGCACCTAGGAAACTCAATTTTGGAAAAATTGCGAAACATTTGATTCCTGTGCTCCGTTGAGTCAGAAGCGGCGCCAAGATTCTTGAGAAATGATAGTTTTCTGTATGAGCAGGGCGTTGTATATTTCGCATTTACATCCTTTCTCAACAATTCGGATGATGTGTTCAACTGATAAGAAGTTGCTTCGAAAAAAAGAAAGCTATTCGACGAATTAGTTTCGAAAAACAAAACTGGGCAGGTTTTGGAGCATATATCTAGTTTTTTGGGTGAAGTTGCACCAAAACCAAACTGAGAAGTGAATATTGCAGGTTGAAAAATTTTTGAGAGCAAAAGTTTGAAGCTCGTTATCAGTGCATCGGGTAAATAAGCTCATGAAAATTTTCACTGATAAAAAATTTTCATATAACAAACCGTCAAGGCGGTTGCAATTCTCATTCCTCAACAAAATGCTCAACCTACTTCACTTCGCTGGTATCCCCCTTCTCCTTGCTCTCCTATTCACCAATTTGGCGGTACTCCGGTTTTTCTGGCTTGGAAGTACAAATTTCATATATGGTGTCACTGCGTTTTCAGTAATTTCAGAAGTTGCAAAACCAATTTTTTGGTAATTATTTCAGTTCCTTCTCCCAGCTTCATGGATTGCTTTCGATATAATGATGTATATCGCTTTTATCTTGTCGTATGTCGCTGTTCTCATGTATGGAATGGCTCTGTGAGTTGATTTGTATTGGAATATAGTGTAAAAATATGAAATGGGAGTTTGAAATGTTTGGGATAAAGAGAAAACATCAATTTTGAAGCGAGTTGTTTAGGTTTCAAGCTTGTGCGCAAAAAGCAGACCGGTTTTTTTCTCTGCGTCTCTCAATGTGCAAAAAGCAGACCGGTTTTTATCTCTGCGTCTCTCAATGGTCAAAAAGCAGACCGGTTTTATCTCTGCGTCTCTCATTGGTCAAAAAGCAGACCCGTTTTTTTCTCTGCGTCTATGAATGGTCAAAAAGCAGACCCGTTTTTTTCTCTGCGTCTCTCGATGTTCAAAAAGCAGACCGGTTTTTTCTCTGCGTCTCTCAATGGTCAAAAAGCAGACCCGTTTTTTTCTCTGCGTCTATGAATGGTCAAAAAGCAGACCCGTTTTTTTCTCTGCGTCTCTCGATGTTCAAAAAGCAGACCGGTTTTTTCTCTGCGTCTCTGAATGGTCAAAAAGCAGACCCGTTTTTTTCTCTGCGTCTCTCAACGTGAACAGAAAGAACTCGGTCTGCCTTTTGACCAAATCATCTTTCAAAAATCATTTGCAGATACAAAGCACAACGGAAGCAACCAGTATACAAATTCAAATCCAATGTGACCACTTCTGCAGTTTTCTGCATTATATTCGCTCTTCTCGAAATTGCATCCTTCGTTGTAACCCTCGTTTGGGTCATTTCAAACAATAATGAATATTATTCGAATGTAGCATTCGTAAGTTCTCTTTTTAAACCTACACAATGGAGTATTTCATTCAGGTGGGGAGTTGCGCATACATGGCCTTAGTATCCAGTGTTTTGGCGATTGTAGCGGCGGTTTTATTGTTTCGTGTTGCGAAAAAAGATGAATTGTGAATAAATGGTTTTATATTGGAATACTGATAAGAGAAATAAACAAAGAATCATTTTACTGGCAGTTAGGTACACTGATAAAAAGTCCAAAAGTGCCCATCCCTTGATCAAAAATGTTTCTGAAAAATGATGGGGAAAATTTTTTTTTGGTTCATTGACCAGAAGATATTGGAATATATATATGGCCGGAATATATAAGCCCGGAAAATGAATCAAAAAGTAGCATATATTTAAAATTATGTGCTTACTATTTTTCCAAGCTTCTGTTGTGTGTGCTTTTTTGGACACACTTCGATGGGAAGAAAGAATTTCAGAGAATTTCAGAAAAAATAACGGATGATTTTTTTTTGAAATTTAGTTACTTTTATTGAAGGGTTTACTTCTTTGAAAAAAAATGTAAAGTTGAAATATATAAATACGTGACGTGAAACGTGTCCCATATCTTGTCATAGCTTCTCGTTCCAATCTAAAATCAGTATCAGTATCCAATACGACAAAAAATGAAAATATTTGATCGTTTCATTGCGATATTCATCTGCATTCTGGTAAGTGACAAGGGATACCTGTATACTGTAGTCAAATGATTTCAGGTGACAACGCCATTTGCTGCAACCCAAGGTGCAGGTTTGACTGACGACGACGACCAAAACAAGGATACCGGAAAGTGGGGGGAAGTCGAGCCGAACAAAGAAGTGCCAGCAGACTGGTATCATATAGCTGGTGCCTATCGATTGTTTGGAAAAGCGGATGGTGATGATCAGCCAACGTGGGCGACAGCTTGGAAGCCGGATTATAAGGCTAATCAGTTTGTGTTCTACATTTGGCCACCGGTTTATTGTCATGCGTGAGTTTTTGACTTCTTGTGCAAAAAGCAGACCCGTTTTTCTCTCTGCGTCTCTCAATGGTCAAAAAGCAGACCCGTTTTTTTCTCTGCGTCTCTTCACACGCCACCGCCACATTGAGAGACGCAGAGAAAGAAACCGGTCTGCTTTTTCACCACAGCGCGTGCCTGTGCAAGCTCTTCAACCCATCAATATTTTCAGAATCTACATCTGCGAAATACCAGGCGTCCAATACGATACACGCAACCATTTCCTCCAAATCAAGGAAGACACATGCCTCCACAACACCATCAAATACTATCCACAAGCTCAAAAAATTGGAAAAATTGGCGCTGCAGGCAGCGATTGGGATTTCAAATATTATTCGGAAAACACGATAACATTCACCAAAGATCGAGCAGCCGGAAAAGTGAAAGTGAATGTGTACAAGAAAAAGCCGACAGATCGTAAGGATTTCGAGAATCCGGAAACGGAAGTTTTTGAGTTTGAAAACGCGAAGGACAAGAATTATTTGGTGTTGACCAACAGGTATAGTTGCCTCAAATGTTGGAGCATATGTGCAACAACTATTTTTGCAGTCGCATGTGCCGTGTCTCCATCCCTGGCGAGATGTTTTATCCATTGTTGGTTTATAACAATTTGGATGATAATGAAAAAGGAAAGCTTCTCACTGTTATCCATCCACAGGATTTCACAAATTATCCGTCACCATTTATTCCGAGTCTTGGTGGAAAAGCGAAGAGTATTGATTTGTTGCCGGTTAGTTTTTTTGGCGAAAAAGCAGACCGGTTTTTATCTCTGCGTCTCTCAATGGCGAAAAAGCAGACCGGTTTTTATCTCTGCGTCTCTCCACCCGCAGCTTCCAAAATGAGAGACGCAGAGATAGAAACCGGTCTGCGAAATGGGCATCAATCCCAAAACGAAGATTTTTCGCTTTTTCAAAAACTGACAAATTCAGGGCTTGAAAGAAGCGGGAAAAAAGTTCAAAACACCCACCGGTCCCATCAAAAAACGTTGCCTAAACTATCGCAAAGGTGGATTGGCGGGCACCAACAAGAACAAACGCGAATCGTCGGCAGTGATCTCGGCTAGATCATATTATGTTGAGGAGGATGTGAGTGAATATTTTTGGGTACATGAGTGGAATATAATATATTCCAGACTAGCGATACCGATAATGTTAGGGTCAAGAAGTTTACCATTGGATTCAATAATTGTCATTGGGCTCGTATTGGAGTATCGACGACTCATAAGACAGCACAAGAATTTGTCGACAATTTGGACTTGAAGAATACTATTGATTTGTTCTTCAACGAAGCTTTCTATGTTCCACCTCAAACTGGTATGCGCCTTTAACAATACCATCTACAGTAGCCCGATTTCAGATGAGGCTAAACAACTGCCAGGAATGGATGAAATCGACTCGATCGAGTTCTTCACGCATATCGACCCTGCTCCCGGCCAAAAAAACACAAAAGATTTGGTTGAGATGAAGTTTGGTTATCATGCTGGTGTCAAGACATATAGTGAATTCATCAAGTTGAAGGTGCTGGATGAAACAACAAAGTACCACTTGCACATTTTTGCGTCGCCGTTCTGTGAGGTTGATATGGATATGAGCCTTCCGCCGAGACAAAGCAGCCAAAATATTCCGTATTTCAATTATTTGCGTGTCAAAGAATGTGAATACACTGAACTCCTCGCATGAGAATAATGGATTTGATTAATGTTTTTTTTCTACGATTTCCGAATGAAGCTTTTTGTGATTTTTTGGTTTTATACATGCGTGCATTTCGCAGACCGGTTTTGGTCAAAAAGCAGACCCCAATTTGACCACGGATTATGTTACATGCACCCTGGAATGTGGAAATGTGAAATTTTTTTCATTACTCAGTGAAAATCATAGTTTTCTATACTAAAACATGCAATTCGCGGAAGTGCGCAAATCGCAGACCGGTTTTTGGCGAAAAAGCAGACCCATTTTTATCTCTGCGTCTCTCAATGGTCAAAAAGCAGACCCGTTTTTATCTCTGCGTCTCTCATTGCTCCAACAAAAACCGGTCTGCTTTTTGACCATCAAGAGACGCAGAGAAAAAACCGGTCTGCGAATTGCGCACAAACTTCAAGTGCTTATAACTTCGCTGGAAAACCATGTTTTTTCAATTTACAAAAAACCACAAGTATAAACATTTATTTCATCATCGAGGTGAAAAATCTATAACAGTAACAATAATGTATCAATCGACGAAAATCCATCAGAAATTCTCTTATGCCTTGATCACTGAAATTTGAAGTTTTTCAACTTTTTTGTCAATCTGATTCCCTACGTGTCAATGGTTTCATCGATCGTGTCAATATCGCCTCCGCCTCCTTCTGCTCCTTCGCCATCATCGCATTCTTCTGATTGATTTGGTCGATGAGCAAGTTGTTCGGCTCTTGTAGACGTAGTCGTTCGGTTACTTGGTGTAACTGAAACAATCCATAGAACTTTCACTTGATACCAACTCACTTTACACTGACAATAATATAGTTTCTTCTCGTCGGCCAACAATCCCATCAATATGATAAATGAGAGTGAGAATGTGAGGATGGCGGCGAGTACGCATGCGACACACATCCAGAACACTATGTCACATGATAGCCATCTGAATATTGAGTTTATTCAACTTTTCAAGAAGGATTCAAACGTTTTGATGTAGTTGGGTGCACTACATTGATCGTAGAATGTCCTTGAATCCATCATTTGATATACGCTTTGATTTTTCAATATTCTTTTTATAAATGATTTTTAATTATTTATTCTTTTCATATGACGTTTTATTTGATGCGCATTTTGCAGACCGGTTTTTGGCGAAAAAGCAGACCCGTTTTTATCTCTGCGTCTCGCATGGTCAAAAAGCAGACCGGTTTCTTTCTCTGCGTCTCTCCAAAAACCGGTCTGCTTTTTGACCATTGAGAGACGCAGAGATAAAAACGGGTCTGCTTTTCCGCCAAACACCGGTCTGCGAATTGCGCATAGACTTTGAAAGCGTGTAACTCGTCTGAAAGTAGAGATTTTTGCAAAATCTAAAAACCAGCGAAACCGAATATACTCCAAAAACAATCTACTGTGATCTCGTCAAGTTTTTTTCAACGGGAAAAGTATCAAAAACGTACTTATTCTACTCTTTTCCCTGAAATTGATATAAGTATCATCTTGTTCTTCAAAAGCTCCTCAGGTTCCCATATTGTTATGATGACACGTTCATAACAGTGTCACAAGGAATCTGATACATCTGGTTCAAAATCTGTCTGACCAGGGAAAGTTCACTCTATCATGTGATTATCAAGTGATAAGATATGAGGGACAATGTTATTGGTAAGAAGCTTGGATCATGATTCATAATTATTTAATATTCTATTAGTAATATCAAGGTTCATTTTGATAAAAAGCTCATGATAATACTGTAATAAAGAATATTATGGACCCCAACTTTTCCATTTTCCTTCCAAAAGTACACTCATCACATGAATACCATCGCCCTTTTCCTCCCAACCTTTGCTCTCCACTCTCTCAATCTCAAATATCCCCATCAAAAACATTTTGTCTTCCCATCTCCCGCCGTCATCATCACGGGCTCCTCACTTCTCTCCCTCCACCCTCCTCAATCCACACACTCTCTCGCCCTTTGCATCTCAAGATATCTGCTCCACAGACAATACTTGTGCATTTCTCCCCTTCTTTCCAACTCATTGAAGTTTTCCCCCATTTATTTTTGTTGTTGTTTTCATTTGGACAAATGCAATAAGGATTCAAGACGACTGTACGAAAATGGTGAAATCGTTATTCAATATATGCCTGTCGGCGGTATGTCAGCATGAGCTCAAAGATGATATATCAACCATACCAGTCGAGTGTCGACAAAAGTTGTTGGAGTTTTTCACTAGTCATGATCAGGTCAGTTACTAGAAGTTTTTTTTTTTGAAAAACATGGTTGAGCTTTTTTGACCAACTTCAAAGCTCATACTTTTTTCGGGTGAGCAAATATCGCCAACTTTTTTCGCGATGAGTGACGTATGTTTGCAAAATATTTTTGTAATGAAAAAACTGTTGCGGGGGTGTTTCGCAACAATTGTAGGAAAGCAATACTAGAAAAATGGAAATAAGTGGTTTTCAGTATCCTTCCAGAAAAAAATCAATCAGTTTTTTTTCAAGAAATGATAAAATATGACTCACTGATTTGGAATTTCATCGAAATTTGAAAAAAATCTAGATTCCGAACAAAGTTACATGCTTTCAAAGTTGATGGTCAAAAAGCAGACCGGTTTTGACGAGAGACGCAGAGAAAGAAACCGGTCTGCTTTTTGACCATAACTTTTGGAAATAAGTTTCGATTTTTTGAAGATAGCAAGTAAAGTAATTGATATTTTTATAAGTTGAAAATTTTGTCAAAAGTTTTCACTTTTTTATCTGAATATTGTGAAATTCAAAAAGTCATGAAATTTCATTCTAGCCATGATTCATCCTCACCATTTTTTGAAATCAAAGTCTTCTCCATGCACTTTGTGAAAAAAAACAAATTCCTCCCCGCGTTTAATGTTCTCAATAAAACCAACATCTGCGTCGCAGATGTTCTTTGGAAAAAAATTCATCTGAAAATAATTCCAGCTCTCCACCGAAGATTGCTCATCACTCGTCAATTCTCAACTATTCGGGACCAACATTCCAATCTTATCATTCTACTTATCGACTGAGCTTACCGATGATATGCTTCGAAATTTGACGGATGTGAATAAATATGTTGAGAAGATTACATTGGTCGATTGTCCCAATGTTTCTGATCAGGTAAACATGCCCAAATATGTTTTGGAAAAATTTTTTTGGTAGTGGAAAGTGAATCGTCCGAACTGAAATTCATTTTGAAGTTCAGAAATATCATTGTTTTGAACCAAGTTACAGCAAGTAGAAGTTTTGGCGAAAAAGCAGACCCGTTTTTATGTCTGCGTCTCTCAATCGTCAAAAAGCAGACCGGTTTTCTGGAGAGACGCAGAGAAAAAAACCGGTCTGCTTTTTGACCATTGAGAGACGCAGACATAAAAACGGGTCTGCTTTTTCGCCAAAACCGGTCTGCGATTTGCGCACTATCTAGAATTGCAGTTTTTGAGCTGAAAAATGAAGATTTTTTCCATATTCCAGGGTGCCCGCAACGTAACCCGCGGCCAAATCCTCCTCCGTCAACTGGAATTCCGTGCAATGCACCAATTGACCGACGACTCGCTCGCCGATGTATATAGTCCATTCCTATTCTCTGTTGATCTCTCCGGCTGTGCAAAAATCACGAGTAATGGAATTCGAGGATTGATCACTCGCAATCCGTCGATTCGTTGTTTATACCTCAATCATTGTCGTTCGTTGGATGACCAAGTGCTTTATGATATTGCACATTATGTTGGTGATCGGCTTCATGTGAGTTTTTTTTGTTTTCATGGTAAATCTTTTGATCTTTAAAAGTTCCGCATATCAGTATCATATCAGAAGCATATTCATACTTTTGCAGACATTGGAGCTCGACTTCCCAACATCGCTATCCGATCCGGCCGCTGCATTACAACACTTGTCATCTCGTTGTCCGAACCTCTCTCAACTTTCACTTGCCAGATTTTTTCAAGAGGTAAGGTGATAGGTTGAAGATCAACTTTTTCTTTGTTTTTCGTGTCCCACAGGAATGTTTTTTACGAGCTATATGTACTTGAAAACTTCCGTAATAATTCAGAAGCCTCTGAAATTCTAGATATAGGATGAACTTGAGTGTTAAATTATTTTTCAAGTTCTGAAAAAACTCATTTTTTGAAAAAGTTGCGAGGATTTGAAGATTTGCGCATTTTGCAGACCCGTTTTTATCTCTGCGTCTCTCAGTGGTCAAAAAGCAGACCGGTTCTTATCTCTGCGTCTCTCAATGGTCAAAAAGCAGACCCATTTCTTTCTCTGCGTCTCTTCACGCTCCGCCGCCGCAATGAGAGACGCAGAGAAAAAAACCGGTCTGCATTTTCGCCAAAACTTTACCGCATCATAACTTGCTTCAAAACCAACATTTTCCCAAAATTTCTTCAGAGCCTCGACGATGATGACGTCGAAAACACCCGCTTCGTCATCGACGGCATCAACCTCAAAACCATCGACCTCTACGGCAACTACTTCCTTCACCTACCTCAAATGCCACCAACAGTCCAATCCATGCGACTATCAGTCTCCGGTGATGAAGATTCTCAACAATTGGTGACCACGCTGCTGGAGCAACCATTCCTTGACTCGATTAATTTGATTGTATCTGTCAGAGAGGCGAATATTGTAAGTTGTCGTGAGATATGGTGCATTGTGTGCAATCACTTTTCTTCCAGCAAGCTGTTGATAATGCGAACGCATTACTTTGTGCTATCATTCCATTGTTAGGACCGAAGATTCGAAAGCTCCAAGTTTCCGTGCCCCGACTTTTCGATGAAGCACTATTTTTGGTGACCAAAAATCTACCAAACTTGAGTCATTTGTCACTAGAAGTCAATCATTTGAATACCACAATTCTTCAAAAGTTCTTTCAAGGTAGGTCAAATATTTGAAAAAAACTGATTTTTGTCATTTCAGGAGGCTCAAAATCCAGCGCCTCAAAGCTAAAATCTTTGAAAATTTGTCGAATGAGAATGACGTATCGTGTGCTCTTCGCCATAGCTCGCGGAGCACGAAACCTAACCGACTTGGAAACATCACACATGTCATCGGTGGATGATCGATTCCTGTGCTTGTTGGGTGGCAATTGTAGACAGTTGAGATGTCTGAATATCAATGGATGCAAGTTTGTTAGTGATAAGGGATTGGCGGTTTTGGCGAGGTATGTAGTGGGGATATATTCAAAAAAAAAATTGAAACAGAATAGAAACATCTAGACTTATTTATGTTCCTTTTTTTCTAAAATTTACCAAAATTCGATGCGAATTGATTTCCAATTGGTTTTTCTATGAAAAAAACTGATCAGAACTTTGTTTTGCATATATATGCGCAAAAAGCAGACCCAAATCTACCTGCGCATTTTGCAGACCGGTTTTTGGCGAAAAAGCAGACCCGTTTTTATCTCTGCGTCTCTCAATGGTCAAAAAGCAGACCGGCTTCTTTCTCTGCGTCTCTTCACGCACCGCTGCCGCAATGAGAGACGCAGAGATAAAAACCGGTCTGCTTTTTGACCATTTCGGGTCTGCGAATTGCGCACCAACTTTGAACACTCATAACTCTGCTCAAAATGAAGATTTTCTCAATATTTAAAAAGTAATCGTTTCCTCTCACTGCCCGCTGTTATCATCATTCAGCCGAGAAGCATTTTGATCAGAAAGAATCAGATAAAAGTAGGATAAAAAATAAGGAATCTAAGAATAGTAGCTATCTATCTAACAAATGTGATTTCCAGACGCTGTCCCCTCCAAGAAGTGCGCATCCGCGGAACCGCCTGCACCGACAAATCCATCTACATCTTGGCTCAATTCTGCCCAGAACTCGAGTGGATTTCCTATGCCGATTTCTCAGGAAAACCGAAATTCTCCGACGCCGCTCTTCAATGTTTGAGAGATTCGTGTATTCAGAAAGTTATATGCTAATTATTTTTTTGAAGATTTTATTGAAATAAAGAACAAGACATTCCACTCCGTCATATTTACAGATATTACATATATCAAAAAAATTGAAAAAAATCATTCGATCAGAAGTTGTGTGTCTCCTTTTGACACTGGAATTTTGTAGTAGTCACCGATCATGTGGATACCCAGCTTTTCGATCACGAAAAATTCGCCTACTAGTTTGTCCGACTTGCTCGCTGATTCGATTATGGCGCCATTCTGAAAATCGTATGATGGTCAAAAAGCAGACCCGTTTCTTTCTCTGCGTCTCTCATTGTGGGAAGAGACGCAGAGAAAGAAACCGGTCTGCTTTTTGACCATTTCGGGTCTGCGAAATGCACATAGTTTTTGACAAACCTCATCAATCCAATGCCCGCAATTGTCCTCAACCGTGTAATTATTCTTACAGAAATAGTAGAATTGAGTGGATGGTTTTCCGACATCAAGCTCCCGACGTATACCATCGGCATGCTTCCAATCTTGACGCCATTCACATTTCTGAAAATTTTGATATTAAGGATTTGCCGAATATGATGAATAAGTTGGATTTATAAAAATTGAATCAAGAAAATGTTGTGAAACCGTCAAATCAGAATGATATACTGTTGATTTTATGAGATATAATAGATCAAGTGATTTTTATACTGATTCAAAAAGTGAACCGACAAAACTATTCGAATCAAAATATAATCCACAATATTTGCTGAGATAATTGTGTCGATATTGGAATTTTAAAAACTAATTTTGAACAAAAATGAGAAAACCAAAATTTGGGTGATGTATGCATTTGAAAAAATATTTTTGAAACTTTTTTTTTGGATTTTGGTAAATTTTATACCAACTATTATCAATTTCGAAGCAATGGTCCTCTCGATAAAAAAACTTTTTTTTTCTCACTATTTGTTGCTGCATATCCGCGTTATATATAGGATTCTTGCCGGGACCAAAAAGCGTTTTTTTTTGTGAAAGGACCATCGATGTGAAACCGATAAAGATTTCTAAAGGAAAAAAAACAATGTGTAGCTTTGAGTTTTTTGTGTGAGTTTGGGATTTTTCACTCATATATATATATATATCAATCCTTGCCATTCTATGAAAAAATTTTGAGACAGTTTTGAGACAAAAAAAATTTTGAGACAAAATTTTGAGATCACTGCAATCAATATTCCAACTATCATTATATCATCACCTATCACATCACTTTGATAACTATTTCAAACCAGTGACTTATCAGATACTTATCAAATACTTATCACCACATAACAGAAACATCAAACTACACATAAAAGGAAGTATGTTCGGTTAATTGGTAGACACTAGACATTTTGATACCAAAGATCAACATTATTCAATATTTCAAACTATATCATATAATCAAAAAACAGTGTAGTCATGACTCACCCCATGCAACAAACTGCATAATATCTTCTCACTATTCAATCGAATATCCGAAAACGTATGAACGCCAAAAATAGACGCAATCAATAGAAACCATACAATACTCGACATGTTTGATGAAAATAGAAAAAGAATCGAAATGATATGAAAAGAGGGGAGTAGTGCTGTGTAATGATGTATTGTAACAAATCACCCTCCCTTTTTTATTGGCCATATCATAGAATGATCATATCACGAGAGTGTGATCAGTTAATTTGGTTTTATTGCAGATAGGGTACGCGTACACCCTTTCAGGTTCATTTTTTTTCGGGAAAAAACTTATGGGTTCATGGGGAATGCAATTATTAAATTACAAAAAAAATTTGGTAGTGGAAAATTTATAATTTTTGCGAAAAGTTACTTGCGCATTTTGCAGACCGTATTTTGGCGAAAAAGCAGACCCGTTTTTATCTCTGCGTCTCTCAATGTGCAAAAAGCAGACCCGTTTCTTTCTCTGCTTCTCTCATTGTGCAAAAAGCAGACCCGTTTCTTTCTCTGCGTCTCTCAATGTGCAAAACGCAGACCCGTTTCTTTCTCTGCGTCTCTCAATGTGCAAAAAGCAGACCCGTTTCTTTCTCTGCGTCTCTCAATGTGCAAAAAGCAGACCCGTTTCTTTCTCTGCTTCTCTCATTGTGCAAAAAGCAGACCCGTTTCTTTCTCTGCGTCTCTCAATGTGCAAAAAGCAGACCCGTTTTTATCTCTGCGTCTCTCAATGTGCAAAAAGCAGACCCGTTTTTATCTCTGCGTCTCTCAATGTGCAAAAAGCAGACCCGTTTCTTTCTCTGCGTCTCTTCACGCAAATGAGAGACGCAGAGAAAAAAACCGGTCTGCTTTTTGCACATCACCTTGTAACTTTGCTAAAAATCAAGATTTTTCGAAATTTCAAAAAATATGGTCTTCTTATGAACTCACTTGACATTCACAATGGTCCAGTCTCATTCCAAATCCGATTCAACTCATCAAAATGATAGTCACTCCGCTGTCTCGATGGTGCAGTCGTCATCTCATATCCCCTGATATCCTCCGCCATATTCGCCGGTCGGATAGCCCCATGTTTTGATAGAAAAATGAATCGAAACTTTTTTGTCAGATTTGGATGACATTTGATTGCACAAATTGGGTAGGATATTGTGTAGAGTGCGGTGAGAATGTCGAAGATTTGAGCCGCTTCACCGCCTGGAAAAATGTATCGTGTGAACGTTTGAACTATCAGTGTATTGTGTGATAGTTACACAATGTACATATCTTCAAAGATTGTACGAAAAGTGTGACTTGTTTTACAAAGATGCAATGAGAGGAGGGGGGAAGTGGTCGTAAATCTATTTTTGTACATTGAAAAGAGGGTGATGTGATTCTTGTTTCGGTTTCGAGAAAATGACGTTTTGGTTTTCAAAGGTGATATCTTTGGGGAATCTCAAAAATTAATGTTATTTTATCAAAAAGTTCAGTTTTGAGTTTCAAACTAAGAATAAAAATAACTTCCAGGATCTCAAAACATTTCAGATTTCGTTAAAAAAAACCCCACATTTTCAGCTTAGTTATAGCGTTTCAAAGGTGATGTGCAAAAAGCAGACCGGTTTTTGGCGAAAAAGCAGACCCATTTTTTTCTCTGCGTCTCTCGATGGTCAAAAAGCAGACCGGTTTTTTTCTCTGCGTCTCTTCACGCACAGCTGTCCAAATGAGAGACGCAGAGAAAGAAACCGGTCTGCTTTTTGCACATGAAGAGACGCAGAGATAAAAATGGGTCTGCTTTTTGCACAAAAGCTTCTAAACACTGTTACTTTCTTCAGAATCATCATTTTTCAACAATTCAAAAATATTTATATTCCATTTTTTGTGACTCACCTCTTCCAAACATCTTCGCAGCATCACCATAACTCGTCGGATCCTCAAGTATTGTTGCAATCCAATAAGACCCATAAATAATCACTGACACGCATAAAATGGAGAATAAAAGCATGAGAGTCATCAATGGAAATAGTAAATTTGTCGATCGAATATTCTCCGATATCTGATATCTCTCACTCAGATTCTCGTATTGAAACCATAAATCTTTTCGATTGTACTTCCGAATATTGGTTTGATAGATCATTGTCATTCCCTGAAAAACTTTGTTCAGATTTTTGTTTTCATGGCTCGAAAAAAATTGTTGACTATCTCGATCGTTTTCGGAAAATGGAACACATAATTATGGTGGAAGTTGGTACATGAACTGGAATGGAAAAAAATGAACAACAAATTCTTGAGTTCTTAGGAAAATTTTGAACAACAATTTTTGATTGGGATCCTATGAAAACAACTATTTAAAGATTTTTTTGAAGAAAACCATATTTGGAGCATTTTATGGCTCTTCGAAAACTTGGTTTCGAGCAAAAATATAGTCGTTCAAAGTTGGTGTGCAAAAAGCAGACCGGTTTTTATCTCTGCGTCTCTCGATGGCGAAAAAGCAGACCCGTCTTTTTCTCTGCTTCTCTCCAACTCTTGTCGCCGCAAGTGAGACGCAGAGAAAAAAATGGGTCTGCTTTTTGACCAAAACCGGCCTGCGAAATGCGCATTCTTTCAAGCTGTGTATCTAGCCTTAAAAACTAGATTTTTACGAAGTTTAAAATGAATCAGAATCCTAGAACTTACAATAATTGAAATAAAAAAGCCAACAACAATCAGCACCATCGTAACCATGAACATTTTCGGCGTCAAATACTCGATTTGGCATGGTAAATGTGGATACTCATAGAATATTTGCATACGATTACTTCGATCGAAGAAGCTGCCGATTATCATTGAGCAAGGGATCGCCCACTGTAATAAAAACTTTGGGTCTCGAGTGGATTACCTACAGTACCTGTAGAAAGGCGAAGAAAAAAGTGAACAAGTGGAAGCTGGTTTTTTCGTATTCTTTGGTGAGGATTGTGCCGGCGACTCGTTCGAACATGATGAAAACATAGGATAGGCAGACACAATCAGCGGAGGAATGGTGGACCGAGTTGGCGGTGTAGCACCATATATGGTCTGGAAATTGAAGTTTTACTGTTTCAAAACTCATTGGTCAAAGTATTTGTCATTCAATTTCAGAAAATTGTGCGCAATTCCAGATCCTCGAAATGTAGAAATGTGCATGGCGAAAAAGCAGACCCATTTCTTTCTCTGCGTCTCTCACAAAAACCGGTCTGCTTTTTGACCATGTGAGAGACGCAGAGAAAAAAACGGGTCTGCTATTTCGCCATCGAGAGACGCAGAGATAAAAACGGGTCTGCTTTTTGACCATGTGAGAGACGCAGAGAAAGAAACCGGTCTGCTTTTTCGCCAAAAACCGGTCTGCAAACTGCGCGATCTATGAAACCCCTCTTGCCATTGAAACAAGAAAATTGTTGAGTCAGAAGAAAATTTGATACGCTTTGGTGAGCATAACTTTCAGAAGATAATTTCATTTTATGACGTTGAAATTTATTAGGTCTCGTGAAAAGAGCAGAGAATCAAGTTCCATAGATATTTTAATCTATGGAAGTTTGATTTCATAGATCTCAATAGTTCTATGCCATAGAACTTACTAGAAATATCAACATCCTTCCAATGTGCAATACACAATGGTATCGCGATCATCGCTCTGCCAACTGCCATAGATATGAATCCAACGCTACAGTTATTGAGTAGTATTCTCAAGTTCTATGGATCATAGAATTGGTGATATCATAGAATCATGGAACCTACCAAATGGATGGCTGAAGTTGATAAAAAAGTGATAATCAACATAATATTGGCAATCACACCAATCACCAGCAGCACCATTTCACAGCAATATATCCAAAAATTGCCATTTGTCACCATTTGAGATGGTGTGAAGTTACCATGTAAATATCTCATATATTCAGTCATAATTCGACTGAAAATTCTAACAACTACTCTGAAAATATGTTTGGGTATATATATGTGTGTGTTGGAATAATTATAGAGAGATAGTGAAATAGTGCAGAAAAACATCATGCGTCTTCCATTTCAATGAATAAACAAAGTTTCATTGTGCATTAGTCGGTTGGTTGGGGTGTGGTTTCATGAGTAAGGTCTATGAGCAAAGTATTTTGGGGTTTGAGCATCTTTACAATGGTGGCTGGATGAGTTCCGGGTTCGGTGAATGTTCAAACTTTGAAAAATGTTGATTTTCAGGCGAAATAGAGCTTTGCGCATTTCGCAGACCGGTTTGGCGAAAAAGCAGACCCGTTTTTATCTCTGCGTCTCTCAATGGTCAAAAAGCAGACCGGTTTCTTTCTCTGCGTCTCTCATTGCAGCGGCGGCGCGCGAAGAGACGCAGAGAAAGAAACCGGTCTGCTTTTTGACCATTGAGAGACGCAGAGATAAAATCGGGTCTGCTTTTTGACCATTAGAGACGCAGAGATAAAAACGGGTCTGCTTTTTGCACATGAAGAGACGCAGAGATGAAAACAGGTCTGCTTTTTCGCCAAAAACCGGTCTGCTAAATGCGCATCAAACATTTTTGCTATTTTTTACAATTTGGTCATCATTTTTTTCACAAATTAAAACGCGTTCAAGAAGAATAATCACGAATCATCACAATAATTCAAAGTTGAATGCTCTTTGAAATGTATATGTTGCAAGAAAAGCGTGAAATTCGCTTTCAAGAAAAATAGTTCATTAAAATAAAAAAAAATTGGAATAAATTCAGAGGTGGTCAAATAAAAAAAACGAGTGTATTGGCGACTGAAAATTGTGTTAAGTGAACATATTTGAGTTGTGCAGATGTATTCTCATTTCCACATTTCGTGTAGCGAGTCGAAGTGGTGACGAGTTTCTTCCTGGAAATTTTGGTATGAGTTTTTTTGTTGTTTCAAAGATGAAAAGTGTTGTTTCAAAAGTTATTGTGGATCATTTCACATCGTAGAGTTTTGTGTTTTGTATCAACCACAAAGTATGATTCTAAGTGACCAGAGAAATCAACATCGTAGACAAGAACTTAATTTCTTGGATTTTTTCTTTCATTTTTTTTCGAAATGCTCGCACAAAGCGCTGCGCAATTCGCAGACCGGTTTTTGGTGAAAAGCAGACCCGTTTTTTTCTCTGCGTCTCTCAATGGTCAAAAAGCAGACCGGTTTTTTCTCTGCGTCTCTCGATGGCGAAAAAGCAGACCCGTTTCCTTCTCTGCGTCTCTCAATGGCGACAAAGCAGACCGGTTTTGTGAAGAGACGCAGAGAAAGAAACCGGTCTGCTCTTTGACCATTGAGAGACGCAGAGATAAAAACGGGTGTGTTTTTTCGCCAAACACCGGTCTGCGAATTGCGCACATCTCAAACTCGATATTTTTGAAATTTTGAAATGCCATGCACTTGCCATGATGTATGTATTCAAAAAAAATTGTTCTACCTAAAAAATTTCAACTCTCACTATCTATTCCAGCATTTCCTGTTGAAAACTTTTTATTAAATTCTTAATTTTTCTTCCTCAACTTTGAGACAGTCAAATGTTCTCTTCAAAATTGTCAGATTTGTTGCGAAAATTCTGAAACTCTACACAAATATTTTTCTCTGTTTCATCACTAGGATTGAGTTTTGATTTCTAAAACTGTTCCTAGACATCCATATTATTGTTCAGAAATGCATCAATTATGACTCGAGTACATGTTTTGGTCTCGAAATTCCGAAAGTCTCAAAGTTTCAGAGAATATTCTAACACGAAACATCTGATCTCTGATCACCATTTTTCGGGGAAACTCACCACAGTAGTAAAAGTCATATTCGAACCATCCAATGTTTTCGGCTCCGAGCTTCCAATCTTCGTTCGATATATCATTGTATTCCATTTCCGATACAACATTGGATGAGATTTGATAACATAACAAAATGCGATTTTCCCGGCGACGGAGCAGATGTCGTAAAATTGAGTGATTTCGGAGCCTGGAAAAATTTTCATAGATTTTGATCTACTATACAGAATTATCAATGATTCAGTTCTCAACCCGACTGATAATAGTTTTCTGAACTTTGAGCAAAAAGTATGAAAGCTCAAAAAGTGATTTTGTAACATCACAAATTTCTAATTTCCCGTGTGATATCTCTGATCTACATATCGTTTGGTCATTTGAGAGCAAACTAGCTCATGGGTTTCAGAAAAAAAAAATAGAACTTGTGATATTTCTTGCTCACTTATCTAAATGTATGTGTTTTGGCTAGTTTGAGAAATTTGAACGCTTTTTAAGTGTTTTAAGTGTTTTTTCTAATGCTTTTTCACAAAACTATATATTTTGAGCTCATGACTATTGAAACTTGATAGAAAATGTTTCGAGAATTCTGAAACTTTTCGGAAGTCTGAAAAATATTGATTTTGAGCCGAGTTACAAGCTTTCAAAGTTGTTGCGCAAAAAGCAGACCCGTTTCTTTCTCTGCGTCTCTCTTGAAAACCGGTCTGCTTTTTGACCATGTGAGAGACGCAGAGAAAGAAACCGGTCTGCTTTTTGCACACTAACTTTCAGAACTTGTAACTCGCTTTGAAAATATGATTTTTTCAAAATTTCAAAACAATTTGGAATCCTCACAACTCAAACTATACAGCTACAACAAAAACATACCTCTACCAACAATACTAGTCATAATAGTCGCCCTCTGACTCTCCGGTATCTCCCGTACCGCCAGGTATATCCAAGCATTGAGAGATATCAAGAATATTCCAATGATATTGCTTATCATCATGACAAATAGTACAGGAAGGAGTAACTTGATAGATCGAAGATTTTCCGAGACTTGATATAATTCACTAAGTTTGTGAAGTCGCCAAGTTCGTTGTTTGAATAGGGTCCGATTGAATTTTCGGATACTTATGAAGGCCTGCAAGATTTAGGTTTAGCTCCAGTCTAAATTTTCGCTACTCACAAACGCCGACACCAGATTCAAAACACCTAAAAAGGCAACAATCGCCACTAGACATCTACCAGTTGTGTATTCGATCTGACATGGTAGTCGGGAATACGGTCGAGGGGTACCGTATACATCGACTTGATTGATGATGACTACGAAGAAACCGTATAACCATTGGAATATTGTTAGGATATAGCCCGATTGATAACAAGATTTGAACTCGTAGGTTTGATAGAGTTTTGAGGCGATACTCCGCTCGAATATGACAATGAAGAAGGTGAGACCGGGTGCGGATACGACTATGTGATGGAAGGATTTGGCTGCCCAGCAGTAGGATATGGCTGAAAATTTTAAAGTTGAAATTTTCACGAATCAAGTGCTCAAGTTTTGTGCTCTACTATTATCGACCCCGGAGTTAGCAAATGAGGTATGCGCCTTTAAATACAGTATGCTGATTTTCAACCTGTTTTTGGGTTACTGTATTAAAGGCGCACACATGACGGACTAGAGTTTCAACTCGTTTTAGTCAATAAAAACAGTATCCCTAATTTTTGATCTAACTTCCCCGACTCACTCGATATATCAACATTGAAAAAATATGCAACTATAAGTGGAACAACTATCATATATCTAGACATACAATATAGTGAATTGGCGATTGAACTGCTTATTAGTACGATTCGCAAATTCTGAAAAGTTTGATATGGTAGATCACGAGGGATACTGTACCTTGTGAATAGTGGAAGTGTTGTACATAAGGCAGACGAATATGATGTTCAAGGGACAGGCAATTGCACAAAGGAGCAACTCGATGAAGTAGAATATTACATTGCCTGGAATTTTTTTTTTGGTGTTGTGAAAAAGTTATTATTTTTTTATAAGATAATATGGAGCTATATTATTAGAAATTTAGCCTCATGGCTTCGATGAACCACTTTCGTCGCAGCGAAAAACTGTTTGGAGATGTGTGCCTTTAAACAGTACACTTTTTCTAGTTATGTCTTGGGGTACGGTTTAAAGGCGCATAATGAAAGCTCAATTTGTATGAGACAGCTCTTCGAAGAAATTTTGATATTGGATACATTTTTTCAGCACAATATACGCTTATTTTTTTTCTTGATAATAATTTATTCATCAAGGTTTTTTTATGTGCGATATTTTTCTGTCTCATGTTGGAAAATATTTTTTTGCAAATTCATAAAATTTTTGAATTAACAAACTTTAACCTCGTTTTGCAAAACGCCTGATTTTAAGCAAAAAGTAGTTGTCATTTTCGTAGACCGAAAACTGTATCATCCCGTTTTGTTTCCCTCAGAAACATGAAAAATTTAAATTTTTTTCTTGTCGTTTCCATGCCTCGAAAATCGCCATTTTTTGCCGGATCTAAGCCTAAAGATACAGATGGCCTAGAAACCTCATGGCCGAGTTTTCTGAAACCCTAGGCAACCGTGCTTTTTATCGCAATTTTTCCTGATTTTTCGCATAGATTACACATTTTTGTGGCAAAAAAAGACAAAGAAAATGAGTTTTTTTCCCTTAAAAAATACTAATTTAGAAAGGGTCTCGTTAAAATTGTCCCGCTTCGTTTCGAAAAATTTTTTCATCAATTATCTACACATTTCATGAAAATTTCTGAATCAAGAGTGACTATAACACAATTTGTGTTATGAGCTATAATTTTCTATGTCTCAAACTCCAAAAAAAATTTGAACTTTCAAAAAAGTACAATATCCTACTAAAAGTATGTTTCATAGTTTCCATGAATTTTGAAAGTTATAATTTATTTGATCTTATACGTAATCATTATTCTCCACTTTTCGAAATATAGCTTGATACTACATGTATATAGGAAATATATAGGACACAAACACCAATTCTAATATGCATGTAAACATGACAATAAACATGTATGTATATTTACACCTGGAAATACATGAATGACGAAAGTTGCAGGATTCAGGTTTTTGAACCTGGAATCACACTTTGGAAAACTTCGTGTGATCAAAAAGGAGCTCCAAAAAAGCAAAAAGTTGCATGAAGTGATATATGGTGTGATACTGATAGAATCAAATGAAAATGCGTTTGCTCTTGGAGCAAGGTATGAAAATATATTTGGATTTTTGGCTCTTCCCGCGAAAAGAGGGCTTTAGAAAATAAAGAGGGCTATTCAGAATAAATGGGGCTATTCAGAATAAAGAGGGCAACTCAGGATAAAGAGGGCTACTCAGAATATATAGGGCTTCCCAGAATAAAGAGGGCTTTTCAGAATAAGTGGGGCTATTGAAATGAAGGTGTTTTATGAAACTGTTCTGATCGAGAAATTGAGTTACAAGCTATTTATTTGAACATTTCTTATATATTTTTGTTTTATTGAATGTTCAGAAATATTTTATTGCAAAATAAAAAACGGTGTAAAACTACTTATGAAGTGCAAATTTCAAAGGAATTTCTTCACTTCACGATTCTTTCAAATGTTTCTTGCGGTTTGATGCTCCAGAAGTTTCACGATTACGGCTACAGAAGCATAATCAAGGTTTTTTACACTTTAAAAAAGTTTTTGTTAAAGTTTTTCAAAAAACAAAAAATGGATGACAACATTGAAATATAGTTAGTAGCTTGAATTCCGGACAAGAACTGTTTCATAAAACATCTTCATTTTAATAGCCCCACTTATTCTGAAAAGCCCTATTTATTTTGAAAAGCCCTCTTTATTCTGAATCGCCCCATTTATTCTGAATAGCCCTCTTTATCCTGAGTTGCCCTCTTTATTCTGAATAGCCCTCTTTATTTTCTAAAGCCCTCTTTTCGCGGGAAGAGCCGGATTTTTTTTGTGTTGATTGAAGACGTCAGGAAATTTGGTGAATGTGTGCCAAAAAATTGTAACTTTTTTTGTAATAATTCCAGGAATATTTACTTATCATAAGTTTAAAATTGTTGTTTCATTATTACGGTATGCACCTTTAATACAGTAAGCCAATATGCGACGGAAAATTGTGTACTGTATGAGAGGCTTCAATTTTTGAAAAATTATCTGAGGTCCAAACGAGCCCACCCAGAGCTACCAGATAGATCAAAAGGCTCAGACTTTGACATTTCCAGGACGTCGACAAAGATTATGATTTTCAACTTTGCCAAAGTATTCCATGGGAAAAAATATATTATACAAAATTTCCATTGAACAGTTGATAAAATGTCAGGTTTTTGATATTTTTAAAGGTTTTTCGAGCGCTCAATTTACGGGCTCATTGAGCGTCAAGTTCAGATTTTTAACTTTGCGGGAATTTTGGAGTCGAAGTTTTCATGAGAAAACTATACTATATATTTTTTAGCTGAAAAGTTGAAAAAAATGTCGGGGATTTGATATTTCTGAAAAATTTTTGTGAGCTCTCAAATCGTGTTCATTTTTACGGGCTCCTGGAGCATCAAGCACTTTTTCAAAATTGGGTATATGATGCTAATCATGAACTTTCAAGTGTTGCTCAGATATACGGGCTCACGGAGCATCAGTACCGGATTTCGTCAATTTTCCCGACACTTTCAACATAATTGAATCTTTGATTTCTACGTGAGAAACTATATAGTCATAAGCTGAAATTCGTCATGCCAATTTTCAGAAAATAATTTTTCAACTAAAAATTTGAAATACATACCTGTTGTAACATGTTGCTGAATAGTAAAATTCCCAATTGTAAATCTATTATATTCCATCAAAAAAATTCTTTTGACTTTTCTAAAAATATGAAAATAAGAAAATATGAATGCTGAAACAGGTGTAAAATACGAGGAACAAAAATCGAAAAAAAAACGTTTTTTTTCATAATCGAATATTCGCTGAAAATATTATTATATCCGAAATGATAGCAAGTGATATTTCTTATCAGCCCTGATAAATATCACTGATAATTATATGCCTCAAGTACATGATATTTTCGTGTGAAAAAAATTGAAGGAAGTGGGGGAGACGAAAAAATGTGATACCATGGATTATGTATATCCGCAAAACATTTCGTGTTGATTGCCTTTTTTTCTAATCAGTGATAAAAGAAAAAGAAAGGTTTTATTAAATAAATGAAAATTTTGTCATGTGGAAAGGGTTGAACATTTTTTTCGGTCTGATTCGCGTCAGAAATGTGTTAAAGGAGTTCATTTTTGGGTAGAACAACGTTTTTTTGAACACATACATCATGGAAAGTGCAGCGCATTTCAAAAGTTCAAAAAATATTGAGTTTGAGGTGTGCGCAATTCGCAGACCGGTTTTTGGCGAAAAAGCAGGCCCGTTTTTATCTCTGCGTCTCTCAATGGTCAAAAAGCAGACCGGTTTTCGCCCGCCGCATTGAGAGACGCAGAGATAAAAACCGGTCTGCTTTTTGACCATGTGAGAGACGCAGAAGAAAAAAACCGGTCTGCTTTTTCGTTAAAACAAAAATTTGAACTCTTGGTATTGTGATTGTGCAGGCGGAAAAATTCCAAGAAAAAAATGATGCCAGAAACATCTGCACATCATTTTACTTCTTCTGAAGTTTCTCATTCTCCTGCACAAAATGCTATACACTCGGATTAACTACGAGTTTTTATATACTAGAAATTGCTATACATCTTTTGACAATACTACTTGTCCGGAATCATTGGAAATGGTAAAATAACTTTTTTTTCTGATACATTCCCTGAGTTTCCGCGGATTATAGAAAGACATGACATCAACACTAACAATAATATCAAGTATATTCATTTGTATCGCATCACCCTTCTATTTCAAACTTCATCTGAGGAATCGTCGACTTGGTAGATATGTAGGTCAACTATCAAGTACAGTAACCCTACAGTACTCCTTCAGCCACTTGGACAACAAACATTGGATCAAATTGCAGTGATAATGATGATAACATCAATCAGTGTGATATCGATAATGATTTTTTTACTTTCCCAGTATATGTATGTCAATTTTTTTCTTTTTTAAAAAATATAATCATGATCTCAGGGTGATAAAATCTGACGATAATGATAATCTCTTAGTTGATATAATTTTCTTCGTGTTTTCCATATTATCCTATATCACAATCACAACTGGTGTGGGACCCCTATACGTCTTATCATTTGCATGTTCCGGTGTATTGAATCATTTGATTGTCTATCTATCAGTTCAACGGTTTATTGTTATCATGTTATCACACAAGTTTAGAATATTGCTATCCAAGTATATCAAGCATACATTCATAGAATATTCGGATATGTTTTTTAGGAAGAATATCAAGCGGACAAGCATTCTGATCTGGGTATGCTCAGGTTATGCGAGAATTGTTATTTTTTTGAATGGCTACCATCAGGACAGGAACACTTATATACTTCTACATTTATTTACACCGATAACTATAACCATATCAGCAATAATATACATAATATTGTTCTATAAGTTTTATAAAATGCCCCGATTGGAATCAGGTATCCATCCGGAATGGACATTTTTATATGAAGGAATACCATTGTTGATAACTAGGGTGGGGATATCAGTGATATCAGTAGTATTATGATTTTTAGGGTATCATGTTTTATTCGATAACTGCGAATATGGAAGCGTCAGTTTATTTGGAACACTTTCACACTTATGAAATGAGGAGTGCTATCATATCAGCTGCAGTATATCAGTTCACATATATTATCAATCTACAGACTTTATCATCGATCTATAACTTTTACAAAAGTGGAAGACTACAGAGATTCTTCTATTCACCGTCGGAAGTTGCGGCGAGTGAAGTGAGGAATAATTTTTCGTTCAATTGATATAGGTTAATGCTTTTTTGGTATATATATAAACTTTTGAAAATTTTATGAGAATCTCAGGCACGGCCAATTTTCAAGCTCAGGAGCCATAATTGTCGAGAGAGCAAGTTTGTAATATCGTCATCGTAAAAAAGCAGTTGATACATTTTCACTTCATTCCTCACCACCTGAATTATTAGGATTGAAATTTCTTTGTTGTGCAGAAAGCAGACCCATTTCTTTCTCTGCGTCTCTCAATGGCGAAAAAGCAGACCCGTTTTTCTCTCTGCGTCTCTCGGCGAAAACCGGTCTGCTTTTTGACCATGTGAGAGACGCAGAGAAAGAAATGGGTCTGCTGCACAAAAACTTCCGAAGCTCGTAATTTACTTCAAAATCATTGTTTTTCAATCTCTAAAAAGATACCGAATCCAGAAGTTTGTAATAATGTGAACTTTTTGTTTCAATAAGACCAAAGCATAAGAGTCACACAAATGAGCCACTATCTACCACCTCATCATTGCAATAGTTATCAATGGAGCGTGTTTCACTGTAAAGATTTTGGGTCGCAGTTGGTGCATGTGTGTCACATTCCTAATCGATACATATTGGTGTATTGCCTCTAGGACTTGGACGTAGACGAAACACCTTACACATTGTATATAACCAAAACATAACACATTGGTAGGGTTTATAAATTTTATTGAAAAGCTAAAGAGTTATGACAAGATGGAGCTCGAAGATACACGAAAATACACGAGTTAGTTGTACATGAGTATTCAATAATTATAGGGGTTGAACATATACCCTCCATCATAATATCCTTGGTCCTGGTATCCTTGGTAGCCTTGGTATGCTCCATCATACTGTGGTTGATACATTTGTGGTGCTCCATAATCCTGCTGCCCTTGCCAAGTCCATGAAAGTTGGTCCTTCATCTGATCCGCTTGATATGGTTGTTGCACAAATTGTTGATCGTTGTTAACTTGCACTGGAGGTGGATACTGTACCTGACCTACCTCCTCTCCATCCTTCTCACTATCCTCACCTAAACTACTATCCAATTTACCCCTCTTACTCACCTGATTCTCCTTCTCCTCCATCTTCCTCTTGATCACCTCTCCCCACTTCTCTCGCTTCTCCACCTTACCATCTCTGAAAGATGCCGCATAATCATTGTTCAGTTTCTTCATCTCTAGAATCTTCTTGGACTGGTAGGCAGTCACTGTAACGAATTCAGTCTGTTCGAATCTAAATTGGCCAACTAATTGATTCGGGTACCCTTCGAAAATCTGCCAGAGGGATAAGACTGGGATATATCTCATTTGAGACTCAAGATGGACCTGCAAGATATGATGATAACGATTGATAAGAATGATAACAACTAACATAATCCTTTAAACCTTTCTCCTCCATCGCTCTTGGACAATTGGTCAACTTCAACTTGGAGTAACTGATCCCCTCTGTCATGAGTCTTACACCTGTAAAAGATACCATCTGATTAGAAGTGATAAACTGATAAACATACCTGATAATGGCTTACTGGTATAGCAGGTGATATTGTTGATCGCCTCCTCCTTCTTCCTTCCATCATCCACCCATTGTCCATCTTTCAACTTCAACTTACTCGCCGACATCAGTTCGAAGTTGATGGAGCAGAAATAGATTCCGTTGGGATCCAATCCATGGAACTCGTATGCAAGACGGGGGAACATACTTCTGTAATCAATGTTATCAGTATATAATACAGTATACCTTATCACTTACCTTCCTAACTTGGCAATCCTCATCTCGTTGTTGTGAACATGGAATTCTAACCAGCGGTCGGAATCAGTCAATGTGACGAACATGTTGAGCACGTGTGTGGTATTCGATATACGAATGAGGATTATAACCGGATGTCGTCTCCTTTTATACCATTTCAAAAGGGGCGGGGCTTATCAGTAGTGGGCGGAGCATCCGGTTTCCCAGGTAATAAAATTATCAGCCCTTATCTGTTGATCTAAACATGAAAATGTGCCTATGGGGATTTGAATAGGTACATGAAGAGGAAAGGAGGACCAATAGGAATATGAAATGGAAAAAAAACTGGAAACATTTTTTGGGATAGAAAAATACCTAGTTTGAAAAATAATATGGGGGTCCATAAGATTCATCAGATGTGAACAACTGAAATGCTGTTACAAATGCTCAAAAAATCAAGTGTCAATATTTGATCTACATCCTGAAAAACAGTCAAATATCAACTGTACCAATTCAGTTATAAACCAGTTGATAAGCCAGCTGATAAGCTTATATGATAGTTGATAACAGTGGAATATGATGCTGATAATGGCAATGGTAGTACTGTATCTGATTAGATTGATTAGCTGATCAAGCTGTAATTGATTGTATTTATCGATTTATCACACTGATAATCATGTTGATAACAGTGATATGGACACATATAGCTAAGTATTTTGGAAAATTTCGAAACCTGAAGTTTTCCATTTTTTTCGCTGATTTCCGAGTATTTTTCTATTATAAGTAGTATCTCCTTGCGCGATTTCATCTTGGAATAAAAATGATCTTGTAAAAAACACTTCAATGATTCAGAATCATTTTGGAGATCGCAAAAAGGTCTATTTTGAAGCGAGTTATAAGTATTTTAGTTGATGTGCAAAAAGCAGACCGGTTTTTATCTCTGCGTCTCTTCACAAAACTGGTTTGCTTTTTGACCATGTGAGAGACGCAGAGAAAAAAACCGGTCTGCTTTTTGACCATTACGCGCAGCGACTTTTTAGAAACTTGGAAAACAAGAGGAAAATGTAAGTTTTATTCACGAGTACAATATAAAGGCAATAGCTTATCAGACGGCTCCTCGATTTGTCAATCTATTCCAATACTACATTATGTGATCAGTTGGACTAGTTTTCTAGATCGTATTTCATCAATTTTTATTGATTATCCACTGAAAAATAATGATGAATAATTGGAACGTATTGCAGGTACAACTTACTTTCTAATACCAATTGTCAGTGTTGTGAACTGTTGATTCTAACAATTGGAACTGATTCGTATTTGAATCTTTGCAAGTCGGTTTGTCATTTTTGTAGGTCACGTAGTCATTGATAGGATAAGATAATGACTTTTCACGTTTTCGAGATCTATTTTTTGAATCTTTGGAGCGTTTGAGTTTGATGCACATTTTACAGACCGGTTTCTTGCTCTTCAGAAAACCGGTCTGCTTTTTCGCCAAACGGGTCTGCAAAATGCATCTTACAGACACACAGAACCTATGTTTAAGAGACTTTTGATGGAATCTAAGTCATCAAATCTTCTTATCACTGTTATCAACCTGATAATCAGTTTGATAAACTGATTATCATTATCATTTATCGCTTGATAAAACATTTAATCTGATAAAATACAGAAAAAGCATCCTATTTGCCTGTTATCAAATATCATATAAACCTATCAGTTGGCTTATCAATTATTTTATATGTTCAATATCCCAGTTCTCATCACCCTTATCAGCCCTTCAGTTTGTATGCATGTTTTTCCCCCTACGGTGACCATCACCCCCCGAGGCGTCACCCACTCGAGCAGCCATTTCCCATACACATACGTGTAAAAATTCGTTCTGAGGGTGTCGCAACGAAGAATATGCCATTATCACCCGATTGATCAGGATGATAAGGAGTGATTTACAATGAGCAGGTGATGGTGGATGAGAAAGGGGACCAGTCGACTGATTAGAAAAAGGAGTATTGTTAAGAAGTGAATTTTCGCAGAGACAATTTTGAGTATAATATAGTTTTAATGAAAAAATTGAGAAATTGAGCATTCAGAATAGTTTCGAAATACCTAAAAACCTTGATTTTGAGCGAACTAGATGCGCAATTCGCAGACCGGTTTTTGGCGAAAAAGCAGACCCGTTTTTATCTCTGCGTCTCTCAATGGTCAAAAAGCAGACCGGTTTCTTTCTCTGCGTCTCTTCACGCGTCGCCGCCACAGTGAGAGACGCAGAGATAAAAACGGGTCTGCTTTTTGACCATTGAGAGACGCAGAGATAAAAACGGGTCTGCTTTTTGACCATTGAGAGACGCAGAGAAAGAAACGGGTCTGCTTTTTCGCCAAAAACCGGTCTGCAAAATGCGCATCAAATTTTCAAGCTCTAAACCTATTTCAAACATGGTTATTTAGCAAATATCTGTAATCTTGGATTCCTCAAGGTATCAGTAGTACATTCTAAGGTTTTTGTGACTATTAGAGAAGGAAAACAAGTTTGAAAAAAGTACATTCATCAGAAAAAACAAGGTTCTACCTCAAAATTTTCTAATTATAAATTTTCATTCTGTCATGTTTGTCGAGAAATTTCCACTTCCTTACATATCCAAAACAAATGAGTCCCTGACAAATATAGATGATGCTAATGTAAGTATAATCCACTAAACCTACATACTTATATACTTGTAGATTGATATGACATACTACCTGGCTAGAATGTGTTGCATTTTGATAGCCATCACCACTCCCTACTATTTCTATAGACATTGGAAGAACAAGGATGCTGATAAATTTGTGAGTTTTTTAATATTGTTAAACCTAACCGCGGGTTACTGTAGCCAAAAGGACAACAAACATTGGATCAAATCGCAAAATTAATATATATTCCAAGTGTGTGTTGTATGATTCATACTGCCGCTGTGATCAATGAAATTGTGTAGGTTTTAGATACAGTTTTTTCTGAAGCTTTTGGATTTTAAGATTTGAAATAGATCTGGAAAAATACACCGCTTCCAGCTCTTCATACAGAGTGGAAGTACTTTTGATCTACTTGATCCGAATAATCATCCCAATCACCACTTCTTTCCTTTTCAAATTTTACATATATTGTGTGTCGAACCTACTTGATATTTTTATACTTCTACTTGCACTTCAACGGTTGATTATTATGAAGGCACCCAAAAAACTTCATGTTTTGGTTGGCAAGTAAGTTACTAATATCAAGACAAATATCGAGACTTATAATTCTTATTTTTCAGAAAATTTATGAAAATATTCATAAAAACCATTTGGGTAGTATCCGTTTTATACAAATGTTATACTTTTCGCGGTGGATCAACCATGCCAGCTCTAACTTTCTCCCAGAAATCGAGAGACTTCGAAATATACTCATGGGCACAGATATTATCACTGATAACAATATCTCTGACATCACTTATTTATATATACTTATTTTGGGTTTTGTATCAAATGCCAAGGATTGGAAGGTTGAATCATCCAGAGGTGGCATTTCTGTATGAAGGGATACCATTGTTGGCAACAAGGGTATGTTGGAAAGTTTCGATTCTGAAGCTTTTTAGAGTTTTGAAAAATGTTGATTTTGCGGCGAGTTAGAGTGATTTGAGTGAAGTGGTCGAAAAGCAGACCCGTTTTTTTCTCTGCGTCTCTCATTGTGCAAAAAGCAGACCGGTTTTGATGAGAGACGCAGAGATAAAAACGGGTCTGCTTTTTGCACAAACCGGTCTGCGAATTGCGCACACAAACCGGTCTGCTTTTTGTGCATCAACTTTAGAAGCCTGAAAATCAACATTTTCAGATTCCCTAAAACGATTCTGAATCCTCAGTTCATTTTCTATCCATCTATCATATTTTCAAAGTACTCTATAATCACTATTTTACCTTAAAATTTCCTTAAAATTGACATAAAGTTGACATGACATTTTCCAAGCACGAAAATTACTTTTAGGTCCTACTATTCATCGACTCATACACCTCAATAACCGCCGACAATCTCCAATGTTACTATCAAATCTTTGAGATGAGATATTCCATTGTATCAACATTTTTAGTCCAGTTCACATATTTGTGCACAATCCGGGATATTATCAATGTTATCAAGTTTGTGAAGAGGATATTCAAAAGAAGGGCATATCAAGTTGATAATACCACTGTTTTTAATAATGTTTGAAGAATAAAACACGAATTATGAGTGGGACAGGTGAAAATTTGTAGTCAGCGGAATTCGTGTGACTTTCAAAGTTATTAGTCATTCTGAAAAAAATGTTCTTACCTTCTCCCAAAACAGAGCTCATTTACGCTTTTCATTGTGTAGAATTCTGGAAAAATGCAACATGTCCGGAAAATTATCAAATGGTAAGAGAGAATGAGACGCAGAGAAAGAAACCGGTCGCTTTTTGACCATTTCAGATAGATATGACATCGACACTAACAACAATATCAATTATATTCATTTGTATCGCATCACCCTTCTATTTCAAACTTCATCTGAGGAATCGACGACTTGGTAGATATGTAGGTCAACTATCAAGTACAGTAATCCTATAGTACTCCTTCAGCCACTTGGACAACAAACATTGGATCAAATGGCTGTTCTAATTGTGATTCCAGCTATCAGCACAACTTCGATGATCTTGTCTATACTTCTGGAGATAGTGTGTGACAAAATGGATGTAAGAAACGCCGACAATGATGGTATCATAGGAGAGATAATAAGAATTATATTGGTGATACTGTATATAATCACTTTATTGGTTGGAACAATACCATTAGCATTTTATGGATATCAGTTGTCAAGTGTTTTGAATATTTTCATTGTTTATTTATCTATTCAACGATTTATCATTATCATGTTGCCAGAAAAGTGCAGAATTTTATTGACAAAGTTCGAAAAAATATAGCACATACCATACCTTATTAATTTAGGAAAGCTGTGCGGATAACTAGTATACTTATATGGATATTAACATTATTCTGGAGATACTATATGCTTCGAAATTACTACAAGTATGTTGTAGATGATATGTTGTATATTGTATCAAATTCGATTATATTATTATCAATTATCATATCAGCAATAATATACATAGTATTATTCTATAAGTTTTATAAAATGCCCCGATTGGAATCAGGTATCCATCCGGAATGGACATTTTTATATGAAGGAATACCATTGCTGATAACTAGGGTGAGGATATCAGTGATATCAGTAGTATATCAGTATTATCAGTCCAGGTGATAATATTCTCTTATATGACTGATAATATTGATATATCCATGTTTAACATTCACTTTGATACTTATGAAATAAGGAGTGCTATCATATCAACTGCACTGTATCAATTCACATATATTTTCAATTATCAATTTTTATCGTCGATCTATAACTATTTCAAAAGTGGAAAACTACGGAGATTCTTCTATTCGCCGTCGGAAATTGCAGCGAGTGAGATGAGGAATGGGTTCTCGTTTAATTGATATTGGTTCATGTATATAGTGATGATAAAGTGCTGATTGATATTGATTAAAGTTTATTTTGAATTTGGAGGACGCTTCAGAGGATTGTGCATTTTGCAGACCGGTTTTTGGCGAAAAAGCAGACCCGTTTTTATCTCTGCGTCTCTTCCACTCTCGTCACCGCAATGAGAGACGCAGAGAAAGAAATCTGTCTGATTTTTTTTGCCGAAATATGCGAATATTTATTTGAACGTGAACTCACACGCAATAGGGAGTGACAAACTCAATATCATAAATTTATTTTCTAATCTAAAAACGATGACCTCACAAAGATCACCGGATCCAAAGTAAGGAAAAAACATGGAACTTATGAAATTAATAAAATCTATTTTCAGACTGCCATCACCTCACCGCATCGCGGACATTGCGTATTCGGATTCCGACACAGTACCAGAATATTCGAACAAGGATAAGCCAAATGGGGCGGATGATGAGAAGCTCGTGATCATTGTGAAAACCATTGATATGATAACGAAGCAGGAGAGGGAGAGGGTTATTGATAATGTGATAAGTGAGATTAATCATTATAAACGGGATCATTTCAAAATATTCGTGTCGCCGCATAATTCCACGATTACGCTGGCGAGCACGTTGAAGAGACATGGTACGGTGAAAATTGAGGGGTCAGGAAAAAATATTGTTTTCAGAAAAGATACCAGTTCATGTTAGCTACTCGTTGGCAGAGCCGAAACAAGAAAAGGTAAGCGATGGTCAAAAAAGCAGACCGGTTTTTATCTCTGCGTCTCTCAATGGTCAAAAAGCAGACCGGTTTTTATCTCTGCGTCTCTCAATGGTCAAAAAGCAGACCGGTTTTTATCTCTGCGTCTCTCAATGGTCAAAAAGCAGACCGGTTTTTATCTCTGCGTCTCTCAATGGTCAAAAAGCAGACCGGTTTTTTTCTCTGCGTCTCTCAATGGTCAAAAAGCAGACCGGTTTTTATCTCTGCGTCTCTCAATGGTCAAAAAGCAGACCGGTTTTTTTCTCTGCGTCTCTTCACACACCGCCGCCGCAATGAGAGACGCAGAGAAAGAAACGGGTCTGCTTTTTCGCGCCAAAAACCGGTCTGCTAAATGCGCACACGATTTTGACAATGTTTCCAGATCCCAATCCTAACCCAAACTGAAATCCGACAACTAAAACTGGACATCGAAGTTGGGCGAGTATCATTCTCATCGGACAAAACTGAAACACCAGACGATGTTGCCAAACGACTACAGAATGTGTTGGATGAGTAAGACATTCATTTTCGTGTCGAGACCCAAATCGAATTGTTACAGTATAACAGCAACACACCCAAATGTAATAATGTTCGTCGGTCCAGTCGCCTACAACACATTTGTCGAAGTGTTGACCAACAAGAAGCTGCCAAAATTGTCGAAAAGTTCAATGTGTCTGGATGTGTTCAAACGGCATAAGAAGACTTGGGAACTTGTGCCGAAAAAGTGATTTCTGTTTTTATTTGTTTTTTTTTTCGCAATAAAATACTCGTTTCTCATAATATTCTTCGAGTTAATATCGATTGAACAGCAGAATGTTCTGGCCGACGAATACAACAAATTACATTATTCTTCACATATTTGAAAAAATTCCGAATATTATTATGAGTGAATATATATGTGATTTGTACCAAGGCAGTTGATATCATGATACATCTGACTTCATAATTGACAAAGTGGCCGTCGAACTTGTCGATAGTTACGTCCATATCAAACATATAGAGGAAGAATACGCCCTGCAAAAAAAGTGCATTTTGCAGACCGGTTTTTATCTCTGCGTCTCTCAATGGCGAAAAAGCAGACCGGTTTTTATCTCAGCGTCTCTCATGTGCAAAAAGCAGACCCGTTTTTTTCTCTGCGTCTCTCAATGGTCAAAAAGCAGACCCGTTTTTGTCTCTGCGTCTCTCAATGGTCAAAAAGCAGACCCGTTTTTTTCTCTGCGTCTCTCAATGGTCAAAAAGCAGACCCATTTTTTTCTCTGCGTCTCTTGGCGAAAACCGGTCTGCTTTTCGGCCACTTCACTAAAACAACTGTATCTCGCTTCAAAATCAACATTTTTCCAAAATCTAAAAAGATCTGAAATCCTTGTACTTACCCTAGTCACCAAAAGTGGTATTCCTTCATACAAAAACGCAAACTCGGGATGATTGAAGCTGGATAATCGAGGGAGAGTGAACAAATGCCAAAAAAGACGAAAATATATGATGGAGCAGAGTATGACACTAAGAAAAGTGAACATGTTTAGAATATTGTAGAATATCACAACAGTGTAGACCTCGTTTGTCAAGTCAATAAACCATGATACCAAATAATAGAGTTTAAAACCGACGGCTGATATCCATATCAAAACGACGTATCTCTTTATATATTTCCTAAAATCCTACTCTAGACTGAGTATCAAATGTATCTTACTCCCCAACCAAATAATGATATTTCTCTCTTATAAATATTATCACATATCGTTGGCTGGCAAGTAGAAGAATGAAAATATTTAGCATGTTTGAGAAAAATAGGACATAAAACTCTATGAAGATTGTTCCACCATGGTAGAATAACATTTCTAAAGGTATTATATATTGACACTTCCAGTCCGAACCATCACTTTCTCTGAAATTTTTTTTGGCTGAAAAAATTCATGAGGAAAGTGTTACAGTTGAATCAACAAAAAATTGAAAAACAACAAGTTTGCGCAAAATGTGGGTATTGCAATAACTATAGCAATTTGATCCAATGTGTGTTGACCCCTTGGCTGGAAATCTGGAATTTCAGCTTCTCATCTAATATCCTTACTCACATATTTTTTATCCATCCGATTTTTTCGATGTAAGAAATAGTATATTGGTGATAAGAAGGAGATAGTGAATATTGATATTACTGTTAGTTCGCATGTGATATTTTTCTGAAAAAATGTGACGATCAGAAATTGTCTTGAATTTGTGAAACGCTCGATTTTCAATCAAGTTATACATTTACGAAATTGTGTGCATTTTGCAGACCGGTTTTTGGCGAAAAAGCAGACCGGTTTTTATCTCTGCGTCTCTCGATGTGCAAAAAGCAGACCGGTTTTGGGGAGAGACGCAGAGAAAGAAACCGGTCTGCTTTTTGACCACCTCACTTGAACTACAGTATCTTGCTTCAAACTCAAAAGTTCCATAAAATCTAGGATTTTGAATCCTATCGAATCAGCCTTTTTATCCCAATTCAAGAATATATTGTGAACTCCTAACCCTTTACATCCAATTTTCTCATAGATATGCGTATCAATCACCTCAAATTCGCATCAAAAATCGACGTCACCCTAACATTTTCCCATCTAATCTTTTTCCCCATCGGCATAAAACCAACAAACGCCAGGTGGAAGTGGGCGTGTTATCAGATGGAAATAGTGTGTGTTGTCAAGAGACGCAGACGGTTAGACAATAGAGATCATATTTTGTGATTATTATGTCCATATTTGATTCATTCGTTACGAATACATCCGTCACGACAGGTCGAATATGGAGCCAGCAGCAAAGAGATGCAAATTGGATATTGCTCAGGAAGTGGAGGAGACACAAACGGTATGTTGTTTTTGTATTTTCGTATTTTTTAATGTTCAATATTTTCAGCCAACTGATGTCCTCTATAACTTGTATCCTGAAATCCGGGAGCATATCATCGGCTTCCTGGATAAGAAGGATAGATTCAACTATGGAATATCAGCCAAGTACTGTAATGAGGACATCCAACGATTTGATAGAGATTGTCCAGATGCAGTATTCATCTATGAGAGGGACAATGGCATGGAGCTAAACCTATCATATTCACTCAAGGATAGAGTTGGTTATGCATTGGAATTTGAAGAATGTGGAGAGAATGAATATAGGATTAGGATGACACTGAAGAATGGAGAATTATGGAAGGATGAGTCGAATATAGTGAAAGAAGGAAATGCTGTAGAAGAAGCATGGAAGTATTTGAAGAGAAGATTCAAATATTTGAAGGGAGAAAAGAAGGTGAAATGCTTGAGTGTTCACATGAAGAAGTGGCCAACTGAGAAATTGGATAGTGTTCGAAAATTGAAGGAGGCAACGAATATAGGCATGACAATTGGAGAAGACAATTATGAGGATGTTATCAAGTATATCAGTGATAATAATCATATCACTAGTATTGATATAAAAGGAGGAGAGGAATTCAAGTTGCCAGCCACATTCTACAAACATCCAGTCATCAAGAAATTGGAAATTGCACAATTCCAAGTTGGATGTGATATTGATGAGGAAGATTTGATGGAAATGAAGGCATATAATATGGAATATCAATCATCAAATGTCACTGATAAGGGAATCAATGGAAAGATCAAACAATGGTATAATGGAGAAAGGAACACAATGCAATTATCGATTGGAAACTACAGTCTGATCAGCGCTGATGATCTACTCGCTGATTTACAAGCAATTCCATCGAAGAAGTGTCAATTCCGTCGACCAATTGATGGGATGATTGCAACATTGTCGATTCGAGCGGATACTATTACTTTTTATGCTGATGTTGATAATATTGTCTATTAATCTCTTATGTATCTTTTTAACTCATTCCTAATAAATTGTCATTGTTAAACTTGTTTTACTGGTAAGACTGTGTAAATATAGCAGATAAGCTCAAAAATGCTTTTTAGAGCTTTGAAAAATATTGATTTTGAGGCAAGCTATGATGGTTCAAAGATGTGCGCAATTCGCAGACCGGTTTTTGGCGAAAAAGCAGACCCGTTTTTATCTCTGCGTCTCTCAATGGTCAAAAAGCAGACCGGTTTTTTTCTCTGCGTCTCTCGTTGTGGCGGCAAAAACCGGTCTGCTTTTTGACCATTGAGAGACGCAGAGAAAGAAACCGGTCTGCTTTTTCACCATTACTCACTCACCTGTTTTGAGCCATCATAAATCGAATAAAATAGTTGAAAAGTCGAATCTGTCCACATTTTTTGACAAGTGAGAAAAATCAAGAAATAATTGAGGGCTAAACAGGTGGATTTTGAGTGTGCTCATTTGTCACCTGACATTGTTCTATGGGTTTTTAATTTTTGAATAATGTTTTGGTGAAAGTTTCTTACAACTGTTTTATTCAGAAATTAATGAGACTGTTGCTCTCCAGCCACGGTAGTCGCCAGATGATTGATCGCTTCCACTCGGGACCCACTGAACCATTTTTTATATTGTTTCGTCTTTATAAAGTAGTAGATTTTGAAAATAGTGTTGACAGAAAATACAGTTGTGAATTGAACTAATGCAGTTGATATGATAACATATCTATACTCATATATCATCCAATATGTCATATACTCTTCTTTTATCGAACTCGAGTAGTAGGAACAGATGAATAGGATAACCTGAATACAATATATGGTTGATAATACTGATAAGATATGATAACCCTGGTAATCAACAATGGAACACCTTCATACAAGAATGCAACTTCCGGTCGGTGATATCGATTGATTCTTGGTATCTTTGCAAGATGGTAGAATAGTGAACAATAGATTATACAGCATAGTATCATACTCAATAAACTTAGAGCATTTACAATATTAGTGATTTTCATCATACTACTATAATTATCAAGTTGGTCTAAACCAATATTGTCCCAATACATTATGTAGCCTATGTATATCTTAGACAACACTGAGCCGGCCCACGTGACAATGATATAATAATCAGTTAACCTTCTGAAAGGTACATTATCACGAGCGTTTCTCAATTTATTGTACTCATTGACTAGAAAGTGTAAGTATTCTGGTGTCATGAGCACAATATACCGTTGGATGGATAACATTAGAATGAATATCTTAAGCAGGTTGGAGAATAAGCGTAGCCTGCTGGCTTGACAAGTTTGGCAATTTGATTGGTGGTTTTTTGGCCGCTTGGCTGCAAAGATATATAAGTTTTTTACTCGTGCATATTGCTCACAAATAATCCCAACTTCTGATTCTTTTTATGAACGTAGACATAAAATGGAGTGAGTAGAAACACAACAAAAGCACTTATAACAGTCATTGGTTTGGAGATATCGTCCTGGAAGTTGTCAACGTATTTTGACACCAACTACATACCTCTTGAATAGTGACAGTGTCTAATATCCAGCCTGGGTACTTGTGGTAAGCTAAAGTATTGAATGATAGGGTTTTGTTAGGCATAATGCGATTCAGATGGAAGTTTTGAAGGCTGGAACTAGACATGTGCTTTTGCAGCAGCTGCTGGACTCTAGGTACATTCAAATGTTAAACTGAAAGTGAAGTAGTTCAGGCTACAAAAAGTAAACTACTAAGTGTCCGTACAGAAATCAGACCTAACTCTCAACTGTTTTTCTTATAAAATCCATCAACCTTCTTTCATCAAATTGATAATATTCACGTTCATAAAAAGAACAATGCATCAAGAGCACTTCTTTTTAAATCCCAACATAATTTCCAGCTGCTGTTGCAACAATTTTATCATCCAATAAAACTACACTACTCCTTAAAACTGAATAATGTGTATCTTCGTTCTGAGCGTACCCGCGACGCACCCGCGACGCATACAAGAGATCGATTTTGCAATGAACGCAGCAACGCGCACTATAAAAACATACCTTCAACGCTCTCATTCCTTTTTTTCATGGTTCGCAAAATTACTATACCACAACTCGTTTATAAAACACCACGTGCATTATTAATCGAATATCTGAATGATAATATCGACGAAAGCTGCGCCAAATGGATCGTGAAAAATGAAACGTTCGAATTTGACGCATGCAAAATGGGCGATATTTGGGAAGCATGTGCTCGGCCAACATTATGCAAGAAATTTCTTGGGAATGATGAGTACGAAGATGAAAATTGGATGGATTTCTTCACAGACATTATGTCCTCTTCATTTGAAGTGAGTGACATTTTTCAGTTAATTTTTTGGAAAAAAATGATTGTACGTCAATTTCAGAGCGGTACTCCATCGCAAAACCATATGTGGCGTCAGAAGATGGTAACAACGGCAAAGGAGAAACGATTCATTGTGAATGATTTAAGTAAGTGGGTCATGAAAATAGTTCAAACTCGGTGAATACTTTTAAATCAGCGGTCGCAGAGAGCGGGTCGCATGGGAAAAAATTCACACAGATGACGCTTATTGGCACAGTATTATCTGAGAACGTCTACTATTCTTTGTTTATCAAAACAACCGTGTAACTGTTGCTAAGCTTCAGTTTAGCAAATTTTATTATCGCTGTGTTAAACGACTTATAATTAGTTATAACAACGTATTCAGATGCGGGTCCATTGTATGCTTGGATGATACGGTTTCTTTTGGAACAAAGCCGCACAGATTGGATTGCTTGGTGTGATAGAAAAAAGAAACTGTTTCAAATAAATGATATGGTCCAGATGGGAAACATGTATGCGAGAGTAAATGGCACCATGGAAAGTCGCTCTTTGTATTATATCAAGATGTTGTTGTCTAGTTATTGCTTGAATGGTATATTAAAACTGGTATCCATAGTTATGTAATTTGGAAAACTATAATGCATTACAGATTGATAAAAAGAATAACTGCTATCAGTTCAATGAGGTTTGGTATCAGAGAGAATTGTTAAGAAAAGAAGAAATCACGGTGCCGGGCGACTATGGGGATAACAGGCCGAGAATGATAGAAAGCTATGTAAAGTTCCCTGATGATACAATGCCCATTCCCGGATAACAATTTTGTTTGGTTTATGAATTTTTCGACTGATCTCATTATGAAAGCACAATAGTAATAGAGTTCAAATGTTCCTCGTTCACAATTCCATTTCAAACTAACAGTGTTCATTATGTAGGTTATCTCAATATTCAAGAGATCTTTATATAACAATACACATATCAAATCATATCAGTTTATCAATGTTATTTGTGATATCCGCCTTTCCTGATACTTCCTCTTGATATCAAATATCATCCCGAACACTTTACAATTCCAAATATAAACTGATATTGTTGATATTATCACATATCTCATCTCATAAAAAATTGCATAATTACTCAAAATATTGCATGTTATATGATCTCCAAATGCATAATATGTTATCACAATCTGAAAATATTTTCGGTTTTTTTTGTTTTGCTACAAAAAATATCACCCTGATTAATAGCAGAAGAAAAGGAAATAAAGTGCATTTTTCAGTGGTCCATAACTTGATAACAACTGATAAGTACATGATGATAGATATCAGTGATATTATCAATGATATCAGATTCATCAAGTGATAAGTTCTTACAAAGTTATTCTGGGGTGATTTATGCAGCCAAATTTGAAACAAATCATCCACAATTGAAATAATTATTTTAAGTTTTATTATAACTGATATAATCCAGGATACTGTAGATACTGTGCTGATAGTGGATCTAGAAATACTATGGTTGGTATCTATGAATCTATGATGAGTTATCACTTATCGAAAAGCCAGTGAAATTTGGTGGGAAGGAATGTTTGAATGAATCTATGAACTATGAAGGATACTGTAGAAATATGGATCATATTTCCATAGAATAATGCATAAAGAAATAATAAACCGAGAAATATAATTGGAAACAATCTCAAAAATATTAGAGGTAGTTGAGCCAATGGTGAAATATATGGACCGAATAAAATTCTGAAAACAAGGGACTTGTCAGGGCTTTTCAAACGCTTGCGCAATTCGCAGACCGGTTTTTGGCGAAAAAGCAGACCCGTTTTTATCTCTGCGTCTCTCATTGGTCAAAAAGCAGACCGGTTTCTTTCTCTGCGTCTCTTCACAAAACCGGTCTGCTTTTTGACCATTAAGAGACGCAGAGATAAAAACGGGTCTGCTTTTTCGACATGAGCAGATAACTGACAGTTTTTTACTCACAAATCATCAAAAACAATGCCAATGACTAGGAAAATGGAGCAAAATGTTGGGAACTTTATGATCTTGTATAACTTTGATATATAGAGTTGCTCCGGATTCTGAAACGTGATTTTTCTATTGATATTGTTCTGAATCTTACCACACTATTTTTCGGTATCTTCGTCCGAAATATATAAAGTATTGGAATGAAGAATATGGAATAATATGTGCAATTTAGAGAAAGTGTATCAATAATATCGGAACGATTGAATGGAACATAGTAGAAATATCGGATAGTGAGAAAACGGGAGAGGAAGGCGAAGATAAGGAGCATGTTTGAGTTAAGAAAGGTTGGCAGAAGGAGGAAGAAGATGTCAGATGACGTATAAGAAGTTTTCAAAGAAAACAAAAACATATTATTGAAGGGAAGAACTTTTATGTGAACTAACTAATGTTGAGAACATGTGGACTTGACTGGAACTTAGATGATGCTATCAAGATAATTAGCAGACAAATTAGGGCTGAAAGGTTTCGCAGGAAATGTAGAAAATATCTCAGTCAAACTGGACCAAAAGTTGACTAAATTTACATCACGACCTTTTCCACAAATGTCAGCATTTCAATATCTGCCATCTAGCGTTTTACAGTAAACTACAGTAAGCCGCGCTAAAACTATAGTATTCCATCTCACCTATTTTTTGAGTTACAACATCAGAATTTTTGTTTCAAATTGTTGAAGTCTTGTTAAGCATCATGTAACTCAGGTGAAAATTTCAAGGACTGATATAGTCCACGAAGCATGTGATTTGTGACAAAAATGCACGTTCGTTTCCAATCATTTCACCTGCCGGTTCTCCGTATTCCTGCTAAAATTCATGTGATCTCTCTCTGATAGTTTTCCAATTTTTTACTACACCTAAAAAAGTTTGTAAAATCAGCTGCCTCTCCCAAATCCAAGCTTTGCTCAGTTCGATGTCGGGCTTTTCTGGTGCGATCGGAGAGTATAAACAATCAGCTATTTACCTATTTGCATTCATAGATGGCGTTGTTTCATTCAACGATAAAGCTGATCGGCATCATAGTTTTGATAGTATATCATCAATATTATCAGCGTTCTGTGGAGTTTGTGTGGCATTTATGTCTATTTTTTACTTTCATATTTACAACAATGCAAAGAGAGCTGGGAGATTTGTAAGTATCGCATTTTCCTTGCTGTTACGGTCTATTTCCAGCCCCAAGGCCAACGTTCGATTGATGCAATTACCAAATTAACCAAGCTTCCTTGTTTTTGTTGTATCATGTTGACAGCTTACTGTATTGCTTTGTACTTGTGAGTTTAGAAACCAGGCGTGCGCCTTTAATACAGTAATCTTGATCCTAGATATAATCGGATTATTGTCTTAAAGCTGCATATATGAAACTGAGAACAAATAATAACGCGCATTTTATACAGTACTCTTGAACCGGCGCTGTTCTAGAATCAAGGACCGAAACAAAAATCGTGGATCTAAAGGCTTTTTTGTATGGAATTTTATCAGTTCGGTCCTCGATTGTAGAAGAGTGTCCTCGAACCTAGATAGAACCTGAATACTGTTTTTAAGCCTCATATATGAAACAAATATAGTTATTATTTCAGCCTACCTGACAGTTTAAACTGGAATAACCTACCTCGTGAACACCCTTTTCGATTCATATTTATGGTGGAATGGATATCACGTTTCATTTTCGCCGGAATCGGTTGGTTCTGTCCAAACCTGATCAACACTTTCATCCTCCTTCTTGCCATTCAACGCTTCATTTGGACGTTTTTCCCGGAGAACTTACATTTTTTGGCATCAACGTTTGTTGTCCAATGTCATACTATATGAGTACATAATTTCAGAAATTATGTGAAAAACTACATCAAACTTGCATGGATATTCAGCACTATCTCGAAATGGGCATTCTTCTTGCGAGTCAGATTAATTATTTTCAATACTCCAGAAGATTATGAGACAAAAAAACTTTTGTACAATTTGATGAGTATAGTTGATATGCTACTCATTATTCTGAGTTTCGTACTGTATATTGCAATATTCATTCGATTCACTCGAATGCCAAGAATGAACAAGTATAATCGACCGGAAGTTGTGTTATTGTATGAAGGAATACCGTTGTTATTGACCAGGGTGAGCAAAAGTACATGTGATAATTTTATTTTGAAACAATAACATTATTTCGAAGCGAGTTATGACGGGTCAAAGTTGGTGCGCAAAAAGCAGACCGATTTTGGTGAGAGACGCAGAGAAAAAAACCGGTCTGCTTTTTGCACATTGAGAGACGCAGAGAAAAAAACCGGTCTGCTTTTTGCACATTGAGAGACGCAGAGAAAGAAACCGGTCTGCTTTTTTTGTCCTCGGAATAACTGTATAGTTGAAGATTTTCTATGATAAGAACTTTCAGATTGTAATATTCTACGATAGATATGATGTGGACCTCGATATAAGCTCTTCAAAAAGACTTCATGTAAAGCAATTATATTATTATATTAATATGGAACTAAGAAACTACATCATATCAGTGTTCTTGTTCCAATTCACCTATATATTCTCACTGCAACGATTACAACTTCTGGTGGCATTCATCAAGAATTTCAAGAACCGTGCTGATGTAGTTCCGTCGGAGACAAATGAAAATGTTTAGTAAAAATATTTTACCTCGTTTTTAAAGAATAAAACAAGCACTGCAACTTTTTTTTAAGTAGCAAGTTATTCAGCAGTCCCCAACAAAATCGGCTCTATCCGCGAAAAGAGGGCCGGCCGTTTTAAAGAGGGCCCTGTAGAATAAAGAAGGCCCGACATACATAAAGAGGGCCGGCGAAAATAAAGAGGGCCGGCAAAAATAGAGAGGGCCCGGCATACATAAAGAGGGCCCACATTTGAAATGTGGAAATGAAATACTGAAAACACCCACCATGGAGAACAAGTGCACTAAAGATGATAACATTGGTTTTTTTCATTGTTTATCTTATATTCGTAGTATATTCATAGTTTTTTGTTTCTCTTGTTGTTTTGTTTGTCAGATGCTCCACTATTTCTATCCTTTAGTATGTGTTCCACAAGATGACCTCATGAAATGAGGTTGGGAAAAAATTAAGCCTGGCTGTGTCAGGTGAAGGAACTGATGCTGGAGCCTCCTTGGATGTTCGTGGAGCGGGCACTGGAGCATCCTTGGACGGCGAAGGAACTGATGCTGGAGCATCCTTGGACAGAGATGAAGCATCCTTGGATGGAGATGGATCACTTTGAACTGTCTGGGACTGCTCTTTTGCCGCAGAAGGTTCGGTGTCAACGTCCGCGTTACCCATAGAACCATCATAGAAATAGTGGAGCATCTGACAGACAAAACAACAAGAGAAACAAAAAACTATGAATATACTACGAATATAATATAAACAATGAAAAAAACCAATGTTATCATCTTTAGTGCACTTGTTCTCCATGGTGGGTGTTTTCATGTATGTCATCTCCAATTCAAATGTGGGCCTTCTTTATTCCACAGGGCCCTCTCTATTTCGGCCGGCCTTCTTTATTCTACACGGCCCTCTTTAAATCGGCCGGCCCTCTTTATTCTACAGGGCCCTCCCATTTTTGGCCTCGGCCCTCTTAATAGTGCCGGGCCCTCTTTTCGCGGATAGAGCCACAAAATCATCTGCTTTGTAGTCACTTCATGAGTTTTGGAAGTTTTCATTTGAGTTACATAATGTCTAACAAGACACTCTTCTTTCATAAGTTAGCCTATGGTGATTTTTTGAGCGCGATGCAACCGTATAATGCTGACTCCAAAGTTCCAAATGTATATTTTTTCTAAGAGTCAATGCTCACAAAATTTTTCAGGACGATATCTCCGCATCAATGAGTATTATCAGTGGTTTTATTGTTCTGGTTCTCTCTCCAGTTTATGTCTACCTACATAGGAAGAATCAGAAGTTGGGACTATTTGTAGGTCCATTTCTGGTATGTCTGAAGGAAGCTTTTTTTCCAGCCAAGCGGTCAAAAAACTACCAACCAAATTGCCAGACTCATTAAATTACCCTGCTTCTGTATTTCATTCATCACTCTATATTGTTTTGCATCTTACATGTACGTGGAGCCCTATGGGCTAGCACATGGAGCTTCAGTTTTGTCGCATAGTTGCCTCATCCTGTATTGTTGGTTTTTCTCCAACCTACTTAATATATTTATTTTAATGTTATCCATCCAACGATTTATTGTGCTCATGGCTTCGGAGTACTTGCATTTTTTAGTCAATGAGTTAACAATCATCTGTTCTTGCAAAAAAGAATCCATCAGATAATTTTCAGGAAGTTAACTGATATTTATATCATAATCACTTGGATTGGTTCGGTAGCATTCAAAATATACATTTACTACTTAATGTATTTGGAAAATTCCGCACATCAAGAATATGCCAATCATAAAAATATAATGATACTCAACAATACACTAGATACTCTAAGTTTATTGAGTATAATACTATGTTGTATAATCTATTGTTCACTATTCTACCATCTTGCAAAGATACCAAGAATCAATCGATATCACCGACCGGAAGTTGCATTCTTGTATGAAGGTGTTCCATTGTTGATTACCAGGGTTATCATATCTTATCAGTATTATCAACCATATCTTGTTTTCAGGTTATCCTATTCATCTGCTCCTACTACTCGGGTTCGGTAAACGACGTATATATGACATACTTATCGACATATGAGTATAGATATGTTATCATATCAACTGCATTGGTGCAGTTTACAACTGTCTTCTCTATCAATACAATTTACAAAGCGTATTACTTCATCAAGTCGAAAAAATACAAGAAATTCTTCAAGGGATCTGTGGAGCCGTCCAATCAAATAGTGACTACTGTAGTTGAAGAACAGTAGCTCTTCTGGAATTTTTTTTTGAATAAATATTGACATGTATTTTATTCAATAAACCGAAAAAACAAAGAAAATTTCAAAATGACTCGAAAAATCGAATCACCTTTCTTACATCATTGGCCGAGAATACATATGTGAATTGTACCAATGCAGTTGATATAACAACATATCGATATTCATATGTGAAGAAGTATTCGAAGAATTGATCATCTGTTATATCAGGGTCATATGAGCAGATGAATAGGATAACCTGAAAACAGATATGGTTGATAATACTGATAAGATATGATAACCCTGGTAATCAGCAATGGAACACCTTCATACAAGAATGCAACTTCCGGTCGGTGATATCGATTGATTCTTGGTATCTTTGCAAGATGGTAGAATAGTGAACAATAGATTATACAACATAGTATCATACTCAATAAACTTAGAGCATTTAGCATATTATGAATGACCATTATATTACCATGATTCATATGTGATTTTAAATGTTTACCATATATAAAGAATATGTATATTTTGAAGGATACTGAGCCAATCCAAATGGCAATGATATAGATTTTAGTTAGCTCTCTGAATAAACTTTTATGTTTGGCAGATGGCAGACGTACTTTTTAACCAAAAAATGTGAGTATCCCGGTGTCATTAGCACAATATACCGTTGGATGGATAACATTAGAATGAATATATTGAGCAGGTTGGAGAAAAAGTAGCAATACAAGGAGATGATAGATTGTGGGATTAATGAAGTGAGTAGTAGGAACCAATATACAAAGGAGTCCTTGTTGTCGAAGGAGTCCGGGTTTGTAGGTGCACTGAAATTATTGTATCTATTGAACCAAACACATTCAATATATACAAGTAAGATACAAAGCAATGGACGGTTGAAATAGTAATACTGTAGCTGGGTACCTTGATAATTATCGCAATTTGATCGATGGTTGGTTTACCAGTTGGCTAGAAATATATCAGGTCAAAATATGAGAGAAGCTTACTCACAAATAATCCCAACTTCTGATTCCTCTTATGAAGGTACTCATAGAATGGGGTGAGTATGAGCACAATAATACCACTGACAATGCTTATTGTTGCCGAGGCATCGTCCTACAATTTGCGATAAGTTTTTGCGAGTAATGGTACAAATTGCTCACTTTCACCACAGTAGTAGTATTTGAAGAATACCAGCTCCCGATCTCACTGTAGGCTAATGTATGGAAGGAGAGTTTTTTGGTAGGCATTATAAAAGGAATTGGAAGATATGAGTGTGTTGAATCAACTTATGAAAATAATATATACTTCAAGGTGAACTATTATCAGAAGCTTACAGGTTCCACCTGCTCATATGACGAAGGTAGCAGTGTACTTCCTAGAACGGACTATCAAAATGTTGGGATGTGTATAATATTGATCTTTCGGAAATCTAATTTTCAAGTTCAGAGCGATAAGATGCATCAGGTGAAAGTTATTTGCGCCTTGACTATTTATATCTCTATTGAGAATGGAATATTTTGTGGAAATTTTTTCAGTTTTTTTGCACTCCTAATAATTTTCTAGATTCCAATCCTGAACTCAAAAATTTTTGAAATTTTGGGATCGAGTGATGAAAATTTTCTCAATCGGTCAACGGCTGTTGACGAATAGAATCGCGAGTATTCTCAGAATCGGAATGTCAAAACGAGTCTTTAAAAAAAAGAAGCCCTACCTCGACAGATTTTTTTCGAATGTTGTCAAACAAGGTTTTCAACCTGCCTCAGATTTTTTTTTAGCAAAAATTGATTTTAAAACTTCGTGAGTCGGATCCTACGCATATCTAGTGGTAAAATCTCATCGCAGTGTTCTTTTGGAAAAAAGGAGCCCTTGTGAAGTAATCATCGCGCTGTCAAGTATCAGACCATATTCCCAAAATCCACTCGCCCTATAATTCTCTACACTTATTTGTATCGTGCAATCTAAATTTCCCAGCTTGATTCGTGAAGATCCCTTGAAATATACTCTGATATAGCTTTCTTATCATTGATAGACGTGATATCATACTATGTATAATATTCCAAATGTTCTTGAATGCCTAGCTACCAACTAATTCCACCTGTGAATACAAAATCTCCGACCTTTGATCGTTAACCAAAAACCTGATTCTAAGAAAATTTGTTGCAAACATATGATTTCACTAACAACAATTTTCATCGGTTGCATTTTCAAATGCCTAACAAAACGCTCTCTTTCCATGCCTTAGCCTATAATGAGTTTACAAGAATATATGTTTGGAATAATACAATTGTTGAGAAGGTATGTAACTATCCATATCAAAAAATATACATATCAAAACTTCCCAGGACGATATCTCCGCAACAATGAGTATTATCAGCGGATTCGTTGTGTTTGTACTCACCCCATATTATGTCTATCTACATAAGAGGAATCAGAAGTTGGGATTATTTGTGAGAAAGCTTCTTTGATATTTTGACCTGATATGTATTTAGCCAACTGGTCAAAAAACCATAGATCAAATCGCCAAGCTTGTCAAACCACCCAGCTACTGTATATCCGTTGCAACTCTATATTGTTTCGCATCTTACTAGTATCCTAATATTTACTTTGATAGATGATTCAGTAGATTTTTTCAGTGTACCTACAAACCCGGACTCCATCGACTACACGGACTTCTTTGTATATTGGTTCCTACTAGCCAGCTCATTTGGCTCACATGCTCTTATCACCCTATATTGTATGTTTTGCTCCAACCTGCTCAATATATTCATTCTAATGTTATCCATCCAACGGTATATTGTGCTAATGACACCGGAATTCTTGCATTTTTTGGTCAATGAGTAGCATGCCTAAGTTTTGAATATATCGGAACTTTAAGCTTGCAGATCACTAACAGATATTTATATAAAAGTCATTTGGATATGTTCAGTATCCTTCAAGATATACATGTGCATCATATATAATTTCACATCACAGCAATATATGAATCAGAGCAATGTGATTGTGATCCATAATTTACTAAATACATTGAGTTTATTGAGCATGATACTATGTTGTATAATCTATTGTTCATTATTCTACCATCTTGCAAAGATACCAAGAATCAATCGATATCACCGACCGGAAGTTGCATTCTTGTATGAAGGTGTTCCATTGTTGATTACCAGGGTTATCATATCTTATCAGTCTTATCAACCATATCTGTCTTCAGGTTATCCTATTCATCTGCTCATATGACCCTGATATAACAGATGATAAGTTCTTCGGATACTTTTTCACATATGAATATAGACATGTTGTCATATCAACTGCATTGGTACAATTCACATATGTATTATCTTTCAACGATATTCTGAAAATTGTGTACTTCTTCAAGTTCAAGAGATTCAAAGCGGTTTTTGAGGAGTTGAATCGGGTGGAGGTGACTAGTGCGGTGCCGACTTGATGCTTTTCAGATATTAATAAAGTATTGACTAGCTTATACCATGAAATCAAAAAAAACTCTCTATTTCCGCCTTTCACGCCATTCATGAGTTTGAGTAGTTGTGGCCGTGGCTGACTTTTCCCCAGTTTTTCAGCATGGCCTAGAAACACAATCCTAGGCCACGGTCACTCAAATCCATGAACTGACAATGCCTTATTTTTAAATAGTTCAATTTAACAGTTCTCCTAAGAATAATATGGTTTTCAAGTTGATAAGTAGATCATAACTCTTATCATTGTCCTATCAGTTATCAGTTATCAAATATATTAATTCTTTATTGCTATAAAACATCTGATACACATTGCAATAGTCATCAATAGATTTGTAGTATCATTTTCCATATCAGTGAAAATTTCGAAATTCTGATCCATATCAGTTATCAGTTATCAAGTATACTGTATCTATCATTTTGTATTGATGACGTTTTTTCTTTCAAAATCTAGTTCCCTCCTCGTTTTCAGATTGTCCAGAATTTCAGTCATTTCTACACGTATAATTAATCCACCGAACTCTGCTCACTATCCCTCATTTAATCTATATGTTTTGATCTACTTTCTCCGCAAAAAAAAAGTGTAGATCATAAGATTATTTGTGCAACTGCACATAATCCCTTAATCTCCATCTCAATTATCCAATGATGTAATATATCAACCCTACTTCATATCAACTCATAGATCCTAAACCTAAACCTATATGTCACTATTCCATATGAATCAGCATCCTCAAAGTTCATAAAACCACGTGTGCACATCCTTCTTCCTCCCTCGCATCGCCTCTCAAACAAATCTCATCGCGCCCCAAAAACTCCGAAAGAGAGAGAGATATAATATTATTTATTTTAATTGGTGTCGGACCCCCTCCATCTCTGTTTGTGTAGGAGTATCTATGATGATGAAATGATGATGTGAAATGAAATATTTGTTTTCTTCTTCTTCTTTGCCCCAGAAACTTTCAGACGACGTACGATGGAGGAGGAGGAGGATCGTAAAAAAAAGAAGAAGAGTGAGAGGCGTAATTAAAGGCAATTACGCATATATTGGCCCGTGCTCTCTTCCCGCCTCTATATCAACTGGACTGGGGCGATAGAAGGGGCGATGGAAATGATCATCATTTAAGTGTTGGTCATTCCCCTCCTCCTTCTTACTAATTGTTCGCCTTTCTTTCGCTTTTTTCTGACGCTGACGTTTTTTTTTCGTGTTGCCCAACTTTTTTCCAGGTTTCGGCTACTGCTTCTATTCTTAGATTCCCCGTTTTTATCCTATTTTTCTCTGATCAAAATGCTTTTTGGCTGAATGATGATAACAGCGGACTGTGCGAGGAAATGATTGCTTTTTAAACTATGAGAAAATCTACATTTTGAGCAAAGTTATGAGTGTTCAAAGTTGGTGCGCAATTCGCAGACCCGAAATGGTCAAAAAGCAGACCCGTTTTTTTCTCTGCGTCTCGCATGGTCAAAAAGCAGACCGGTTTCTTTCTCTGCGTCTCTTCACGCACCGCCGCCGCAATGAGAGACGCAGAGATAAAAACCGGTCTGCTTTTTCGCCATTGAGAGACGCAGAGATAAAAACCGGTCTGCTTTTTGACCATTTCGGGTCTGCAACTTCAACCGTTGATAATTCAGCTCAAAATCATGATTTTTGCACATTTTAAAAAGCATTGGAAAGCCCATGATCTTCTTATCACTTTTATTACAACCAATAGAGTATGAAAATTTTATTTTCCGTTGAATTTCTACAAAAAAGCAAGTTTGATCGAATCAATGGTTTTTTTTATGAGCAAAAGCAATTTATGATCAAAGTACATCAATTTCACCCCATCCTCTTGAAAAACTCTGAAAATAGACCCGAAAAAATGCAAACTCAAATATCATAAAGCTGTACAAATAGATCAATCGAAGCGGAAACGAATCATCATCGTCATTTTTTGAAAGTTCAGTAGAGCGAAGTTGCATCATGGCCAGTGAGTGGTGTGTTGATTAAACGATCCCATGGGTGTCACACCCAACACCCATTTCCTCGTCCAAACATTCGACAAAACACACACACACCCATCCCGACGAGAAAAAAACGGAATATTTAAATATGTCTGCCGTCTCCTACTTGATCTATGGATAGTTCTATGTGATTCTATGAATCTTTGTCATATTCCTTTTTCATGCTTCAATGACCTAATACTATTATTTTGCTCAACTTTTCCTTCCTATTCAACGTCACTTTTATTTCATTTCCTTCTCCTCCCTTTAATACAGTACATTTCGAACTTCGAAACCAAATCATAATCCCTCTCTCTCTCCCCCCAATTTTAATCCTCAATTGAAACAAAAACATATTATTTCCAAGAAGCATGGTGCATACGTCATCGCATATTATCCCCTCTCATTAGTCTTAACACACTTCAGTTCATTTATTCATGATCTACTTATTTCAGACGACCCGCTCCGGCGACGGACGACGGCACCAAGGTGTTGCAGCAGCAGATGCGACAATCCGTAGACGACATTCTGGCACGAATGACGATATTACAAGGATTATGGTAAGTTAGAACGGTTCGAAGTTGGTGCGCAATTCCCAGACCGGTTTTTACCTCTGCGTCTCTCATTGGTCAAAAAGCAGACCGGTTTCTTTCTCTGCGTCTCTCGTCAAAACCGGTCTGCTTTTTGCACATTGAGAGACGCAGAGATAAAAACGGGTCTGCTTTTTCGCCAAAAACCGGTCTGCCACACGTATTCACTACAATAGAGCGAGGGGAAATGGTGTGTAAGAAAAATAATGTTACCGCTAAAATCCCCGTATTTTTCTCTATTAGAATGGCTATTTCCGGGGTCTGAAACTTGAAAAATTTTCTTCGCGAGACCAATTTTCAAAAACTTTACCATGCGCCTTTAAACGAACGTACTTTTCTCAACAGTTTTATTTTTTTTTCTTGAGTTTTATTGTAACAAAAAGTTATAATAATGATTAATTATTCGAGTTCAAAAATAAAAAATGGTAAGAATTTCATATTTTTTGCGTTTTAACCGTTTTTAAATAATATTCTTGGCCTCGTGACAGCATATGCAATATTTCGGGACGCAAACACTTTTCATTTACAGTAACCCAATTCATTTCCCCGTGTGAACAAGCGCGAGTAACACTGGGTGGGTGTCGAACCCATCCCCTCCCCCATGGAAGTCGCGCGCGCAACCAACTGAGCTACGACGGTACGCAGCGCCGATGGGTGGTATTGTGTAGACAATAAGGCGCCACTGACCAGTGACTGAAAGTTCCACCCAACATTCCAAAACTGACCAAACGCGTTTTTTTTGGGTCTATTGTTTCAAAACCACTAGAAACGACCTTGTGACTCATTTTGTTTCGCAAAAAAAATAGAATTGTAACGCAATAATCTCCACTACTCGTGTGTCACAAATTATCGCATCGTCGTATTTTTTTGTGTCGTTCAATTTTCACTACGAATAAAATTTTATGGTTTTGTTTGTGGGAATTTATGGCGTGTTCTTGTTGGCGAATTGAATAGTTAAGGCGTTCGGAATCATATATATTTCTTGTTTTATGTGTGATTGACACTTTTAATCTAGCGAATATGATGTAGATCTGTGTGATATGACGCAAGGTTTTGAAATGCACGTCACTCTCTGCGGGAATACCCGGGCAGAGATACCCGCGTTTTGCACGCTTCTTTCATAGATTCATAGATTCATAGATTCATAGATTCATAGATTCATAGATTCATAGATTCATAGATTCATAGATTCATAGATTCATAGATTCATAGATTCATAGATTCATAGATTCATAGATTCATAGATTCATAGATTCATAGATTCATAGATTCATAGATTCATAGATTCAGAGATTCATAGATTCATAGATTCATAGATTCATAGATTCATAGATTCATAGATTCATAGATTCATAGATTCATAGATTCATAGATTCATAGATTCATAGATTCATAGATTCATAGATTCATAGATTCATAGATTCATAGATTCATAGATTCATAGATTCATAGATTCATAGATTCATAGATTCATAGATTCATAGATTCAGAGATTCATAGATTCATAGATTCATAGATTCATAGATTCATAGATTCATAGATTCATAGATTCATAGATTCATAGATTCATAGATTCATAGATTCATAGATTCATAGATTCATAGATTCATAGATTCATAGATTCATAGATTCATAGATTCATAGATTCATAGATTCATAGATTCATAGATTCATAGATTCATAGATTCATAGATTCATAGATTCATAGATTCATAGATTCATAGATTCATAGATTCATAGATTCATAGATTCATAGATTCATAGATTCATAGATTCATAGATTCATAGATTCATAGATTCATAGATTCATAGATTAATAGATTCATAGATTCATAGATTCATAGATTCATAGATTCATAGATTCATAGATTCATAGATTCATAGATTCATAGATTCATAGATTCATAGATTCATAGATTCATAGATTCATAGATTCATAGATTCATAGATTCATAGATTCATAGATTCATAGATTCATAGATTCATAGATTCATAGATTCATAGATTCATAGATTCATAGATTCATAGATTCATAGATTCATAGATTCATAGATTCATAGATTCATAGATTCATAGATTCATAGATTCATAGATTCATATACTCCTACATTTATCCCTCTCTGAACCACCATAGATTAAGCCAAAATACAACATCCTACTTACTCATAGAATTAAAAATACCAAATATTTTCCCTCCATCCATAGATCCTCAAATAGATCATAGATTGACATCATAGAAGCGTAGATTCATAGAATCCATTACTCTAATGCATTAAGTAGTGTCATGTGATCACATCATGGGCCCCATAGAATTGGGCAAAAATAGTAGTATAACCACATTTTTTGGTAGTCCTCTCTTTTTTTTTTTGAAAGCATAGAACCTAGGATATCATAGAACCTATCCGTCATAGAATTGACAGTAGTATAGAACACGAAAGCATAGAACGTAAATTCTATGACTTCCTAGAACCTAACCATCATAGAGTTGAACCATGTAGCATAGAACACGCATAGAACACAAAAACATAGAACCTAGATTCTATGATATCATAGAACCATAGAATCGACACAAGTACATTAATTGAAGTCACACTCAATAAATCATCCCTCTCCACGTGTCGCCTCCTTTTCTTCCTCCTTTCTCCTTCTTATTGTTACACAATCATCGCCTTGCAATAACAAAACAAATCATCGTGTTGCAAAAAAAAATTCTCTTATCTCTTATCATCTATCTGTTATCAATTATTCCAGCTTAACATTCCTCGATTATTGGAGAAACTTCAGCGGAGCATCTCGAAAGAGATGTGCTCCTATAGTTCGCTGAATCCGTTGATAACCGCCTCGTCCAGTTATCAGAATAGTGATGAGTTGTCATTGTTCGGCGGGGTATGTACAGTACTATCTTGGGGGCCCCTACAGTATCCCATATCAGTTCTCACCTTATCAGCTAATTTTTCAGAATGGCGTATCTCTCGAAGAGGGAAAACAAGCATCGTCTTCATTGCTTCGTAATACAGGTATATCTACCGTAATCGGGTTACTGTAGGCTTGAGATTTCAGGTGAAACCAGACCACAACACAAAACTTGGCTCTTGACATCTATTCTATTTCTACTATTAATCATCACATTTGGCATCAGTTTTCTATATATTTACAGATCAACGCGTAAGTTTTTTTGGCGAAAAAGCAGACCCGTTTTTATCTCTGCGTCTCTTCATGTGCAAAAAGCAGACCGGTTTCTTTCTCTGCGTCTCTCAATGTGCAAAAAGCAGACCCGTTTTTATCTCTGCGTCTCTTCATGTGCAAAAAGCAGACCGGTTTCTTTCTCTGCGTCTCTCAATGTGCAAAAAGCAGACCCGTTTTTATCTCTGCGTCTCTTCATGTGCAAAAAGCAGACCGGTTTCTTTCTCTGCGTCTCTCAATGTGCAAAAAGCAGACCCGTTTTTATCTCTGCGTCTCTCAATGTGCAAAAAGCAGACCCGTTTCTTGCTCTGCGTCTCTTCTCGCGCTGCTTTTGAAATGAGAGACGTAGAGAAAGAAACCGGTCTGCGAAATGTGCATCACTTCTAAGCGTCAAAAAACTGGAAAATAAAGATTTTTCAGCCTGCACAACAAAAGAGTGTGTCATGACAGCATCCAGATTACTCAAACGCATCGACGACACTGTCTCACCATGTGACAACTTCTACCAATATGCATGTGGCTCGTGGATCAACGAATCAATCAATCCGAAATATGACTCATGGAACACACTTTATGAAACTCAACGATTTGCGGGGGATAAAATTGCGAAAGGCATTGGAAAAAGTATGAGAGGGGTGATAGTGATAAGATATCAGTAAATGATTACAGTTCATGATGGCACATTCCCAACAGATGTGAATCGAGGTGAAAAAGCGGCGGCGGATGTTTACAATCAATGTATGGATATTGACACACTGGAACATACTGGACTATCATTATGGAAGAGATTTGTGGAAGAGTTGGGTGGATGGATGCCGGAGTTGGATAGTCAACAGCCAGAACAACAAGAGTACGAGTTTGAGATTGAGGATATGATATTGTCCGCCTTCAATTACACTGTGTTTCCATTGTTTTGGGCTGGTGTCGAGGTTAACTATTTGGATTCAACGACACATTTGATAACGGTATGTTGAGTTTTTGCAGGTCATATTATAGAAAATTGTTTTGTGATCCTAAAACTTTTTAGATTGTAAAAAAATATTAATTTGGAGGCGAGTTATGATGCTTTGAAGTTGGTGCGCAAATCGCAGACCGGTTTTTGGTCAAAAAGCAGACCGGTTTTCGTGAGAGACGCAGAGAAAGAAACCGGTCTGCTTTTTGACCATTGAGAGACGCAGAGATAAAAACGGGTCTGCTTTTTCGCCAAAAACCGGTCTGCGAATTGCGCATGAACTTTGAAGCCTCATAACTCGTCTCAAAATGCATATTTCACCAAAATTTGAATTGATTTAGAATCCTCAGATTTTCCTCAATTTCATTGACCCGAAAATCCTGTGAAAACAAATATTTTGCAGATCTACGAACAGCTGCCAATCCTCCTCTCCCCGGAAAAGTACCATTTCACCGGTGAACTAACACCTGAAATCATCTTCGAGAAACGAGACGGCCCAACTGTCACCAGGGCACTTCAACAGATTGGTGAGGAATTGGCGGAGGTACTTGGATTTGACTCGAGTGATGCCAAAGTGAAAATGATGATTGCCAATATGATCTATCTAGAGTATCAAATTACTATCGCTGGATCTACAGTAAGTTGTTGATAAGGAAGCATATCAGTGATAATTTTTTGAAGTTTTACGAGGAGAAGAAGGAGAGGTATGAGGTGATATCATTGGAAAGGTTGCAGAATATCGCACCAGCTGTGAGTACAGGCTTGAAGTTTTTTTTCCATTTCTGAAAATTTTCAGATCAACTGGCGATACTTCCTATCCCGCCTGGTCGGCGAAAAACTATCGCTAGACGAGCCAATCGCGCTGAAAACGGGTGTCGAATGGATACCAATATTATCAAAGATTATTGATAATTTGAAGCAGACCAGGCATGGTGTGGCGATTTTGAAAAATTATGTGAAATGGAAAACGATCATGTTCCATTTGGCGTATGCTACACCAAAGTGTAAAGATGGACTGTTATGGGTAAGTGGTGAAATTTGGAGACACTCAAAAAAACCAATCTGATTTCAGATGGCGATAAACCTATATTCTGGACCACCCGACCAACGGAAGGAATTCTGCCTACTCCGACTTTCTGGTATATTCCCACTATCACTTCCATCGATTTTGAGGAAATTTGATGGAATTGAGAACACTGAAGAGGTACGATTATCAGTTGTTGTTATCATATCAGTAAATTATTTTGTCAGAATGTGGAAACTGTCAAGGAAACAGCGGAAAAGATTATGGAAGCTTATCGAGATATATTGACAAAAACTGAGGTGATAGCAGATGAAACGACCAGAAGGCATGTTATTGATAAGGTATCACTGATAAGGCTTCAATATGTGATAATAATATTATCATAGATATCCAACACCTCCCGATTCATCGGTTTTCCGGATAGCATGAGAATCGATGAGGAGATGAACAAGGAAGCGAATCGGATTCATGGCTCGTTATTTTGGTCGATGGTACTCGGTAGCTCGGCGGTTTACAAGGAGAAGTTGTCGAGGTTGCGGAAGAGTGTGAATCCGAGGGATTGGGTGGATACGAGGCCTGCGTTGTCGGTGCCGGTGCATAATTATGAGAGGAATATCATACAGATACCGTTTGATACATTGAGATTGCCGTTTGCTTCGAGACAACAGATGGAGTGAGTTTTGTGGGGCAAGTGGCGAAAAAGCAGACCCGTTTTTATCTCTGCGTCTCTCAATGGTCAAAAAGCAGACCAGTTTCTTTCTCTACATCTCTCATTGCGGCGGCAATGCGTGAAGAGACGCAGAGAAAGAAACCGGTCTGCTTTTTGACCATTGAGAGACGCAGAGATAAAAACGGGTCTGCTTTTTCGCCAAAAACCGGTCTGCAAATTGCACATCAACTTTGAACAGCTGTAACTTGGCTTAAAATCAACATTTTTCCATTTTCTAAAAAGTTTTGGATTCCTTGCTGCATTTTCAGTCTTGCCTGATATGCTAGAACTTTGAAAAATCGTCATTTTCAGCCAAAAAATATGTTCTTGGATCCAATAATCGCTATTTTTTCAGTTTCGCCAATTACGCAGGCGTTGGCACAATCATCGGTCACGAGATGACACATGCATTCGATGCTCAAGGTTTGTTATTCAATTTGTATCATCTGCGTCTCTGCATTACAACACTCTCTCACCAAAACAATTCATTTTAGTTGTTGTTCGCCCCCTCAAAAACATGACATATACATTTATGAGCCATGTTTAACTCGTCGGCCCCTATTAGCCTGTCCCCGAAGGAGGGGGGCGTCGTTTGAGAACTGGAAAATGAGACTAGTTAGGGGATTCGGGTGGATGACTAAAAATAGACTAATTGGATGACGTGATGAGATATCTCTACAGGAAAACTACATGGTCCGACTGGAAACTTGGCACATGATTGGTGGAGTCAGGAGTCGATTCGACGATTCGGACAGAAGGAACAATGTTTCATACGGCAGTATACGGGACTACTCGATAATCATGATGTGAGTAGTGGCTCAATGAATCCTCAAAATCCCTATTTTCAGGCTCAATACGCCAAAATTGGGCTATCAGAGAACATTGCCGATCACGTCGGTCTGAAAGTCGCCTACGACGCATGGAAGTCGAATAGTGAACGTCAATGGCAAAGTGTCTCCGGTTTTGAGGATCGGACACAAGATCAATTGTTCTTCCTTGCTTATACACAAGGATGGTGTGCGTTGAAGTCGAAGAATCATCGAATGCTACCACATATGGAGGAGAGAATCAGGTAATTATGAGGGATGGTCGAAAAACAGACTAGCGTAGAATCCAAAACTTTTTAGAAAATCGAAAAATGTTGAGTTTGAAGCAAGTTATATGAGCTCAAAGTTGGTGTGCAATTCGCAGACCGGTTTTGGCGAAAAAGCAGACCCGTTTTTTCTCTGCGTCTCTCAATGGTCAAAAAGCAGACCGGTTTTTATCTCTGCGTCTCTTCACGCCTGGCCGCTGCAATGAGAGACGCAGAGAAAGAAACCGGTCTGCTTTTTGTACACCAACTTTGAGCTTGCATAACTCTGCTCAAATTTGAGATTTTTACATTATCTAAAAAGAAATGAAATCCGCAAATTCTTATCTTTGTGTTACCCAATATAAAATCCAACTTCCAGAATGCTCGGCTCCCTCCAAAACTCGCCAGAATTCGCGTCAGCCTGGAACTGCCCAATCGACAGTTTCATGAACCCGAAAGACAAATGCATCCTATGGTAAATATCATAATCCCAGGGTGTCACCATATTACTCTTCTTTTTTCTGATGAAACAAAACTTGCTTTATTTATTATACCCCACTCTCTCCCCACCCAGATGTTAACTCCTAGTCAATTTGATTCCAAAACGATATGATAACTGATCTCATTTTTTCTCCAGTTTCCCCTCCCTTTTTTTTTAAAGTTTCCCGACATTTTTGTCCCCAAGTCGTCACTGATTTCTTCTAATAAATTTTGAACAATGTTTATATACACTCACGCAATATATGGATATTTGAGACATTTGTCTTCGGGCCCCTGACGGGACCCCTCAAAAAACAACATCATTTTTCGTTTCGCCCCACGCATGTCGGATGTTTTTTCTTCTTTTTTTGCTGTCTTTTTTTTGGACAAAAAAGTTTTAAAATCATTTTTGTGTGAGTTGCTATTTTTACTTGTGTGTGTTTTTCTCTCTTGGGTTTATATAGTTAGGTAGAACGATATTGTTATTCGAGAAATTTTCTTAGAACAGTTCCTTGTTAGTTGTCTTATTTCTAGATGGTACATGATGCTGAAATGTCTGAAATTCACATAGAACCGACAAATTAAAGATTGCTGGTTCGAATATTTTTTAGAGCTTGAAAAAATATAGATTTTAAAGAAAGTTATACGAGTTCAAAAATGGTGCGCAATTCGCAGACCGGTATTTGGCGAAAAAGCAGACCCGTTTTTATCTCTGCGTCTCTCAATGGTCAAAAAGCAGACCGGTTTTTGGAGAGATGCAGAGAAAGAAACCGGTCTGCTTTTTGACCATTGAGAGACGCAGAGAAAAAAACCGGTCTGCGAATTGCGCATCAGTTTTTTCGTCTCAAAAACAGAATCCCCATGACAGTATCAGCTCATTTTTCATTGTCAGAATCTTATTTCCGCATTACACTGACTCACTCCCCAAAATGTTAGTCACATTTTTTGACGAGCTCATTAGAAACCGAATCAAGAACGAAACAAAAACAAGCAATTTAAATTGAAAAGTTCTTCTCGTTCATCATTCGATTAACCCCAATAATACAAGTTCATTAGACTAACTTTAAACACCAGAAATCGGAAAATGTATGGGTTGATTTATTGGACTGTGATATCAAGATGTGATATGATAACAGTTTTAGAGACAAAAGTGATGAAAGGTAGTTCAAGAAAGTATTTGAATGGTTTTTATGAGGCAGCAAAACGTCAGATTTTGTCAAAAATTTTTTATCAAAGTTTTGTACAAAATTCTAAAAGCTGAACCACCACGTGCTCTTCTCTAGATACTCAAAAGGTCAAGAATTCTTGAATCTATGCATAGGATAGTGCCTATATTCATCGTCATAGAAATACTTAAATCTATGCATAGAGGATATATTGAAGTTATGTTTTTATGAAATAGATACAAATGTTTTCGATATAGTTTATATAATTATACTGATTGAAATATAGTTCAGAAATACCAGAACTTCCGATAGAATGAAACTTTTCGGCTCTGTGATACTTGAATGACTTGATTCGTCTGAAAATGTAGATATAGATAAGTTTCATAGATTTTTTAACTTTTTGGTTTAGCTTGAATATCATAGACTTTCTATGATTCTATTAAGTACAGTATCATAGATCTCCATATCTATTCTTTATCGATATTCCATTCATCTTGAGGCATACTTCATAGATGCTAGTATCTATGACAAAAAAATATCCATAGATCCATTGGACTATTGATGTCCATAGATTCACAGTTCTATGGTCGTACTTCCATAGAACTCCCCTCTCCCAACATACTCCCCAGATTGTCAGTTAATTAATGCCCTCCCATTCCTTCCACCATTTTCTCAGGAATCATTTCATTCCAATTCCCTCCTCCATTCCTTCCTTCTCCTTCCTATCTTGCCTCCCTCATCATTTTGCCATCCGTTTGCCCCCCATCTCCTAATTCAGTTTCATTTTCTTCGTCGTTTCATCTTTTCGCGGTTGTTGTTCGATTTATATTTTTTTTTTGGGATTGTAATAGTAGTAGTCGTCGTTTACTATAGTTTCCAGTTTTTTTTCATATAGTTGTTGTATATATTCCACGTTGAGATGGGTGTACTTTTTTTTGGTCTTGACCATTCATAGATTGTTATGTTGTTTCATGTAACTTGGTGATGAACTATGCATAGATCAGTCATATTACCAGTATCAATCTCAGAAAGACTTTAAAAGTCACCTAGCCGCATAGATCCTTCATTTTTGACTTTTCATAGATCGTTGATTTTCATAGATCCTGACATTATTCGAATTCATACAGTTTAAGACAGTTTTGCTGCTCTCCTCAATAGTTGGTCAAAAAGCAGACCCGTTTTTATCTCTGCGTCTCTCGATGGTCAAAAAGCAGACCGGTTTCTTTCTCTGCGTCTCTCGATGGTCAAAAAGCAGACCGGTTTTTTTCTCTGCGTCTCTCCACATACCTAAGAGACGCAGAGAAAGAAACGGGTCTGCTTTTTCGCCATTGAGAGACGCAGAGAAAAAAACGGGTATGCGTTTTGCACAAACTTTGTAGTTTGCATCCGAATGATTCTCTGAACTCGAAACTCACGTCCTCCCTCCTGAAATTCCCCGAATCATGTCAACATGTCACCTATTTTCTGCTGCCTATTTTTTCGGCCTATCAAAAAAAAAATTTTACGTCGCCCGTGAGGCCCGATCTCTGATTTGAATATATATTTCTGGTGACAATCTGACGTACACCATAATGACATATTTTGGTCAAAAAAGTTAGTCAGATTCCGCCGCCTACTCTATGTCCGAAAATAATCCAATTATTTTTCCGATTTTCCAACGTGTGTGTCTTTTGCTCCAAAGACACGATGCTCCTCAAATTTTGGCTCCGATTGGTGTTCATCACAATTTTGGTGATTTCGGTATTAGCTGCCCCGGCGCCAAGTCAGTCGGATTTGAAAAGGATGTTACGAGGTACGGTTTGCTGGCGCGTTTGTCGTGCTCACTGAAAATACGTCAGTGTTATACAATAACAAGTGCTTAGCAGCTCCCTTGGGTATGACGCATTTGTAGTGTTCACATGTTTTTCAGCAAGCGTTGACGCGTTTCACGTGCACACTACAAATGCGCCTACAATTTTACGGGTTGATAACTCTTGTGGTCAAAAAGCAGACCCGTTTTTTCTCTGCGTCTCTCATTGCGGCGGCGAGAGTTGGATAGACGCACAGAAAGAAACGGGTCTGCTTTTTGACCACTTCCAAACGTTTCCTTTCAGAAATCGCCAACAACGAAAACGCATATGGTGTGATTCAAGTGGTGCCGTACTCTGAACGACTACCCGCCTACCTGGTAATCGCCAATCAATGGTGACACACCATTGGCAACAAACATTAATATTATTGGTGATATATAAATAATGATGGTGGAAAAAATAAAAATGTCATCATATTCATATCCGTTTTATTTGTGGAAACGTATGATTTCATAGGACCCCAAAAATTATGTATTTTCAATGTGTCATATGAGTAAAAGTGACTTATTTTTAGATGATGAATCTATGAATCTAGGAATCTAGGAATCTATGAATCTATGAATCTATGAATCTATGAATCTATGAATCTATGAATCTATGAATCTATGAATCTATGAATCTATGAATCTATGAATCTATGAATCTATGAATCTATGAATCTATGAATCTATGAATCTATGAATCTATGAATCTATGAATCTATGAATCTATGAATCTATGAATCTATGAATCTATGAATCTATGAATCTATGAATCTATGAATCTATGAATCTATGAATCTATGAATCTATGAATCTATGAATCTATGAATCTATGAATCTATGAATCTATGAATCTATGAATCTATGAATCTATGAATCTATGAATCTATGAATCTATGAATCTATGAATCTATGAATCTATGAATCTATGAATCTATGAATCTATGAATCTATGAATCTATGAATCTATGAATCTATGAATCTATGAATCTATGAATCTATGAATCTATGAATCTATGAATCTATGAATCTATGAATCTATGAATCTATGAATCTATGAATCTATGAATCTATGAATCTATGAATCTATGAATCTATGAATCTATGAATCTATGAATCTATGAATCTATGAATCTATGAATCTATGAATCTATGAATCTATGAATCTATGAATCTATGAATCTATGAATCTATGAATCTATGAATCTATGAATCTATGAATCTATGAATCTATGAATCTATGAATCTATGAATCTATGAATCTATGAATCTATGAATCTATGAATCTATGAATCTATGAATCTATGAATCTATGAATCTATGAATCTATGAATCTATGAATCTATGAATCTATGAATCTATGAATCTATGAATCTATGAATCTATGAATCTATGAATCTATGAATCTATGAATCTATGAATCTATGAATCTATGAATCTATGAATCTATGAATCTATGAATCTATGAATCTATGAATCTATGAATCTATGAATCTATGAATCTATGAATCTATGAATCTATGAATCTATGAATCTATGAATCTATGAATCTATGAATCTATGAATCTATGAATCTATGAATCTATGAATCTATGAATCTATGAATCTATGAATCTATGAATCTATGAATCTATGAATCTATGAATCTATGAATCTATGAATCTATGAATCTATGAATCTATGAATCTATGAATCTATGAATCTATGAATCTATGAATCTATGAATCTATGAATCTATGAATCTATGAATCTATGAATCTATGAATCTATGAATCTATGAATCTATGAATCTATGAGTCTATGAATCTATGAATCTATGAGTCTATGAATCTATGAATCTATGAATCTATGAATCTATGAATCTATGAATCTATGAATCTATGAATCTATGAATCTATGAATCTATGAATCTATGAATCTATAAATCTATGAATCTATGAATCTATGAATCTATGAATCTATGAATCTATGAATCTATGAATCTATGAATCTATGAATCTATGAATCTATGAATCTATGAATCTATGAATCTATGAATCTATGAATCTATGAATCTATGAATCTATGAATCTATGAATCTATGAATCTATGAATCTATGAATCTATGAATCTATGAATCTATGAATCTATGAATCTATGAATCTATGAGTCTATGAATCTATGAATCTATGAATCTATGAATCTATGAATCTATGAATCTATGAATCTATGAATCTATGAATCTATGAATCTATGAATCTATGAGTCTATGAATCTATGAATCTATGAATCTATGAATCTATGAATCTATGAATCTATGAATCTATGAATCTATGAATCTATGAATCTATGAATCTATGAATCTATGAATCTATGAATCTATGAATCTATGAATCTATGAATCTATGAATCTATGAATCTATGAATCTATGAATCTATGAATCTATGAATCTATGAATCTATGAATCTATGAATCTATGAATCTATGAATCTATGAATCTATGAATCTATGAATCTATGAATCTATGAATCTATGAATCTATGAATCTATGAATCTATGAATCTATGAATCTATGAATCTATGAATCTATGAATCTATGAATCTATGAATCTATGAATCTATGAATCTATGAATCTATGAATCTATGAATCTATGAATCTATGAATCTATGAATCTATGAATCTATGAATCTATGAATCTATGAATCTATGAATCTATGAATCTATGAATCTATGAATCTATGAATCTATGAATCTATGAATCTATGAATCTATGAATCTATGAATCTATGAATCTATGAATCTATGAATCTATGAATCTATGAATCTATGAATCTATGAATCTATGAATCTATGAATCTATGAATCTATGAATCTATGAATCTATGAATCTATGAATCTATGAATCTATGAATCTATGAATCTATGAATCTATGAATCTATGAATCTATGAATCTATGAATCTATGAATCTATGAATCTATGAATCTATGAATCTATGAATCTATGAATCTATGAATCTATGAATCTATGAATCTATGAATCTATGAATCTATGAATCTATGAATCTATGAATCTATGAATCTATGAATCTATGAATCTATGAATCTATGAATCTATGAATCTATGAATCTATGAATCTATGAATCTATGAATCTATGAATCTATGAATCTATGAATCTATGAATCTATAATAAAAAATCTATGAATCTATAATGAATCTATATAATAATCTATGAATCTCTAATAATCGTGCTAATTTGCAGCAAATGTTGAAAACAAAACAATATATATTTATGTCTGCCTGCATATTTTTGTCTGGAAAACACCTCCAAATGTTTTCGTTTTTTTCCCGGTTTCGTTGCATGACCCTTACCACACTAATCCGAAAATCTTGTAAAATTTGCACCCATTAATCTGAGCAACATTTGAAATTGCAGAAAACCCGATTGGCTTTTGGAAAAACCCAATTTTCTGCATTTGTAATATATGACCAACAAGCTCATTTGAAAAAAATTCCAGAAAGTCTGCATTGTGAGTCTCGATAGTAACGTTCAAAGTGATGCGCAATTCGCAGACCCATTTTTATCTCTGCGTCTCTCATGGTCAAAAAGCAGACCGGTTTTTGTGAGAGACGCAGAGAAAGAAACCGGTCTGCTTTTTCGCCAAATACCAGTCTGCAAAATGCACGCTTTCGAAAAAGAAAACTGTGTGTTGCGAGATCAATATTTGTTCTAAATTCTGATCCTCTCATCACTATGTGCATATCATGTACCATATCAGAACCCAACATGAATTGATCAATTTCACTGTTCTTTTGATTTCTTCACTAGATTTAAAACACAAAAAATAGAATGTGCAGATTCCTTGAAATCGTATATCTCGCAGAAAAAGTGACGCCGTTCGTTCCATATCTTTCTGTAGAATCTAATGTGCACTAGAGCGCATGTGCAAACAGATTGAGATCCTGTTGTTTCGATTGTTCTTTGAATCTGGATTTTAGTTTTGTTGCTTGGAAACATCACGGGTCTTGAATATCCAGGAAAGTTGCAAACCTTGATATTTCAAATTGAACTATCCGTCAACAAATGTCAGTCATTGAAAACTGATCTACTTGTAATCACCAGAAACTCTGAGGTTTTTTACTTTTGAAATTTGTTAAATTCTAATGATTGAGAATAGTGGTGCAGTAAGATTTTTAGACATTTTTTACTTTGATCAAGTCGTTCAGCTCTTTAAAAAGTATGAGTTTCTGCTCTGCGCAACTGGTGGTCAAAAAGCAGACCGGTTTCTTTCTCTACGTCTCTTATCGCGGCTGCAAACCGGTCTGCTTTTTGACCATGTGAGAGACGCAGAGAAAGAAACGGGTCTGCTTTTTCGCCAAATACCGGTCTGCAAATTGCATATCTAGTTCTCACTAAAACAAGACTTTCAGTTTTCAACTAATTTTGTGATCCTCAGATTCCGACTTTCAATATTCCCAAAAACCGTACAGCTCACTACGTCATTCTCCTCCTCCTCCTCCACCCAAATCCCAAAAATTCCAATCTAAAATGAAATCATCGCCATTCCCGAAGGCAGCTAATTAACATTTAGGCGATGGAGAAACGACACACGGGTATATACTCAATGGGGAATTAAAGAAGACAAAAAATAAAGAAGGGTGGCTATATTTAGACGCACGATGAAGGAGGGGCCCGCTCCTCCTTCTCTCTCTCATTTTCTTTTGTTGCAAACCCCTATATGTATGTATGATCACGGTCCGGTCGTCGTCACCCACGCGAAATATTTACTTCAATTATTAATCAAAGAGGGAGAGAGAGGGGGGATACGCTTCGTCTAGGTTCTTAATGAATTAATGATGAGTTATTTCATTATAATTATGATAGATATTTGGTGGATTAGGTTACTATTACTAGCCATCACCAAAGTTTTTGCCGTCTAAATGTCAGAATTATTAGTGGAGGAATTGGGGGCGTAGTTTGTCATGCTGTGTTGTGAGTGATATGACATTTTTCATTCATTTTCAGCTATTTCAGCCCTTTTCTTTTCCCGAAGCTTCAGTTAGAGGCATCCTGAATGTGTCAAATGATTTTCTGAAGCTGTTTCGATGATGCGCATTTTGCAGACCGGAAATGGTCAAAAAGCAGACCCGTTTTTATCTCTGCGTCTCTCGATGGTCAAAAAGCAGACCGGTTTTCTTTCGCCGCATTGAGAGACGCAGAGATAAAAACGGGTCTGCTTTTTGACCATTGAGAGACGCAGAGAAAGAAACCGGTCTGCTTTTTCGCCAAAAAACCGGTCTGCGAATCGCGCAATAGTTTTGAAAGCTGAAAATTGTCTGGAAATGAAGATCCCCGATTCCAAATAGTTCAACTCATTTTCGAATCACTTGAATCCCACGATGTGTGGTATTGGAATAATTCGTCATTTTGAGGAAGTATTTGAATTATTTGAAATCAATGTATTCCCCGCTTGGGTGATCACTTCCAACACTTCTATCAAGTTCGAGGAGAGGTTTTTCAGTTTCTATATATTTTTGTAGTATCATTGTCTAGTTTGGATAGTTTTAAGACTTTCATATATATACAGTACTCTTTATTTGATCTACCAAAAGTTTATACTGATCTATGCAACTCACCAAACGTTCAATGGCTCCTAATAATAGTCTATTCATCTGCATCCAAACCCGGACACAATCTCCTAATCCATTTGACTTACTTCACCACCAAACAGCGGGGAAGCCCGCCAATTGACGTTTTGATGACATTCGTCCCGTTCTTTCAAATGCTCACTGATTAACGTACTTTTTGCAAGTCAGACTATTTATATGGGTCGTCGGGCGCCAAATATGAAGCGTCTGGTAGTTTGGATAAGTTGGTTTTTTTTTCTGGTTTTTGAGCTCAGGTGTTCACATATACATGTATAGATTGTAATCCTACAACTTTTTGACTCCAATAATCTTTTTTTACTTGCTGTTCTTATTTCTAGCCATGCGCAATTCGTAGACCGGTTTTTGGCGAAAAAGCAGACCCGTTTTTATCTCTGCGTCTCCTATGGTCAAAAAGCAGACCGGTTTTTATCTCTGCGTCTCCTATGGTCAAAAAGCAGACCGGTTTCTTTCTCTGCGTCTCTCAATGGCGGTCGCGAAAAACCGGTCTGCTTTTTTCACATGAAGAGACGCAGAGATAAAAACGGGTCTGCTTTTTGACCATTGAGAGACGCAGAGAAAAAAACGGGTCTGCTTTTTCGCCAAAAACCGGTCTGCAAAATGCGCATCACTTTCAAACGCTCATAACTCGGCTCAAAATCACAAATTGTTCAAATAAAAGTTTTTCTTCTGTTTTTTACGAAGAATTTCAGGAAATCAGAATCTCAAGTACATATCTAGAATTCGGAACTACAAAAAACTTCCCCTATTATTCATCAAGAGTTGTGTTTCTGATGTTCTATCTTCCAATCCTCCCTCTCCAGTCAACCAATTGTATTCCCCACGCAAAACAAACTTCGTTTTTCGTCACACACTCCAATTTGGGGAGTGGGGCGTGGCCAACTAGCATCTTTTGATCCACGCACTTGTATTCCACTTTTCGAATACTAATTTCTAAGTTAATTTCTTCACTTGTTGCAGGCTGACAAACTTTTGGTGAAACACATTTTTTTCTTCGTCTCGACATGAAATATTTGAGTATAGTGGTGTATATTGCTGTACTTATTTTGAGAGGTAATTTTTTTTTGATTTTTTGAAAAAAAAATTTTTTGACTTCCAGGTTTTTGCATGCCATTCCGCGCCGGATTCTATCAGTTGGCAACGCCCAAGAATAATTATCATGATGATCCGTCGATTGCTGCTTTTTCGTCGTTTGAGGTACGGTAGGGGTATTGTAGTTAGATGATAAGATGTTTTATGCGACTTATTATGATTTTGAGTGTTGAGGAATATAGTTCAAAATACATCATAATATTTTGAAACTTAAAGTTTTGTGGTGATTTTAGTCATAAAATCTTCGACTATCACGTTTTTCGATACATTTGATGTTAGCTTCAAAATAAAGTCAGAAACTACAAAGCAAAATATATATATATATATATATATATGTATGACAACTTTTGAAAAATGCCTTCTTCTAGCTCAAATGAGGCTTTAAAAGTTGATGCGCATTTCGCAGACCGGTTTTTGGCGAAAAAGCAGACCCGTTTTTATCTCTGCGTCTCTTGTCAAAACCGGTCTGCTTTTTCGCCATTGAGAGACGCAGAGAAAGAAACCGGTCTGCTTTTTGCACAAAAACCGGTCTACGACGCGCAAGCCTTCAAGTTCGAGACTTTTCATTATTTTTTTCCAGAATCGCATCTATGACCCAGCCTATCACCGTTCACATCACACACCTTCCCAATCAGAATACTACATCCGCCTGAATCGCAACAATATGTTCAAATGGGACCCAACAAAACGATTACACCATTATCAATATCGATTCCCTTGATTTTTCTATTTTCTTAGGTTCCAATAGTGCCATCAATGTTTAGTACCATCCGAAAAATTACGGGTATTCAAATTTGAATCGGTTCTCAAAAATACATGTAATTATTTTGTTTCGACGTTCAAAAATTGAACGTGATATCTCATATTATCCGGTTTACACTTTGACATATTTATTTTTCATTTCATCAAATAGTATTTTTGCTTGGCATTCTTGATCATAAGGTATCTACTGATATATTTCTGAAAATAATTGTTTTTTGTGCCCAATAAAGTTATATCAAAACGAACAAGATGAGTAAAGTTGATGATAAGAGTAAAACGAAGAGTCACAAGATGTCGAAATCGACACAGGTGGAGAAGGAGAAGCAACGGAATAAGGGACGCGAGCAGACGAAGAAGGCGCAGGCGCAGGATATGCCGAAGGTGGAGAGAGGCGAGAATATGATACAGTCGGGCAAGGCGAATTATGAGGTGAGGAGGATCTTGAGATATAGAGAATACTGCGAGGATTCTGACACTTCTTGAAAATCCGAAAAATGTTGATTTTGAGCCGAGTTATGAGCGTTTGAAAGTGATGCGCATTTCGCAGACCGGTTTTTGGCGAAAAAGCAGACCCGTTTTTATCTCTGCGTCTCTCATGGTCAAAAAGCAGACCGGTTTCTTTCTCTGCGTCTCTTCACGCGCGATTGAAAAAACCGGTCTGCTTTTTGCACATGAAGAGACGCAGAGATAAAAACCGGTCTGCTTTTTGACCATACCGGTCTGCTAATTGCGCAACACTGCAAAATTGCTGTATTTCGTCTAAAAAGCAAGTTTTCAAAGAAATTTTCCAGATCAAAGAAGAACTTGGACAAGGTGCATTCGGTGCAGTCTTCAAAGTCTGCCGCGACAGCGACAAAAAACCGTTCGCCATGAAATGCGAAAGTCTACACGTCAAAAAACAGGTATGCGCCTTTAAAAAACAGTAATATACTCAGAATATTGTAGATTCTTGCTCATGAAGCACGTGTTCTCCTCGCCCTAAACCTCCTGCAATCTGCACATTTCGTCGAATTGATTGACAATGGAAAAGTGGAGAATCGATTCTTATTTGTGGTCATCAAACTTGTTGGTCAGAATTTATGGGATATTCGAATCGGACTGCCGGAGAGAAAGTATACACTGAACACGGCGCTGAAAATCGCGGAGCAGACTCTCGAGGGAATTCGAGACTTGCATCGCGTCGGATTCCTCCATCGCGATATCAAACCGCCGAATTTCGCTGTCGGACGAGAGGAGGATGATACGTTGCATACGGTGTATGTACTGGATTTCGGACTTTGTCGCAAAATATGTCAGAAGGGCGTGGATTTGAGGACTCCGAGAAGCGCGTGCGCGTTTCGGGGAACGACGAGATATGCTGCGTTGGCGGCACATGATGCGGTGAGTTTTTTTTTTGAAATTGGATAGATAATATTGCGAGGATTCTTAAACATTTTGAAGTTTGGAAAAATAGTGGTTTTGAGCCGAGTTATGAGCATTTGAAAGTGATGCGCATTTTGCAGACCGGTTTTTGGTCAAAAAGCAGACCCGTTTTCATCTCTGCGTCTCTCAATGGCGAAAAAGCAGACCGGTTTTGACGAGAGACGCAGAGAAAGAAACGGGTCTGCTTTTTCGCCACCTAGAGACGCAGAGATAAAAACGGGTCTGCTTTTTGCACATTGAGAGACGCTGAGAAAAAACCGGTCTGCTTTTTGACCAAAAACCGGTCTGCAAAATGCGCAACCTCTCCAATCGCATTATCTCGCCTTGAAAATTAGCATTTTCGACACAAATTGAATTTCAGAAAGAGCAATCTCGTAAAGATGATATCGAATCATGGTGGTACATGACGGTTGAAATGATGGTGGGCGAAATTCCATGGAAAACCTGCAAGGGAACCGACCGAGACGGTGTTCGAGTATTGAAGAAGAAGATTCGAGATGAGGAAACGATGAAAATGGTAGGGGTGAAGGGTCTTGAAGGGAAAATATGAGGCTGAAATATTTCAGGTATTCCACAAAGGATGCTACGAACAAATGTCGGCGATATTGTTCTATCTCGATGGATTGTCGTACACCAGCATTCCGGACTATGATTTTGTGTACAAACAGCTGAATGCGGCGATGCAAGTGATGGAAATCGATGAGAAGACGCCGGTTGATTGGGACAATCGAAAGGAGTATAATGGGCCGAAGTATAAAATGGGTGAACCGTATTTAGTGAAGGAATTGCAATAAAGATGTTTGAATTATTGTTGTTGTTTTCGAAATTTGTGAAAAGCATCATTCTAAGAATTGTTATGAGCTTTCAAAGTTGGTGCGCATTTTGCAGACCGGTTTTTGGCGAAAAAGCAGACCGGTTTCTTTCTCTGCGTCTCTCTCAAAAACCGGTCTGCTTTTTGCACATTGAGAGAGGCAGAGATAAAAACGGGTCTGCTTTTTCGCCAAAAAACCGGTCTGCGAATTGCGCACTTACAAATTACAATTTTTCGTAAATAAAAAATGTATTAGCTTCTCATGACGTTCCTCTCATATTTTATTTGTATTTTCTGACTGCAACTACGATTCGAAACATACAAAATCACCGGAAGACGCACTTGAAAGCTAACAGGGCTTATCAGTGTTGATATCTGATAATAATCAGGTTTATGACTGGAAGCAGTTGATAAATTACTTGATAAGGATAGAAAAGCTATAAAATGTGTTGATTATCAGTTGTGATATGGATTGATAAGATGGATAAGCACTATCATTAGCTGTATCCAGTGACCTAGTGATAGGTGTCCCCCCTTTTCCATGTTGCACCACCTGCTCAATATACGGCATGAGAAATGTGTGTTTCCCATAACTGGTAATGGGAAATAGGCATGTTTGACACATATGTGCTGGGGAAAATGCGTGGTGATAAGATTATCAATGATAAAATGATAAGCACAATAAGTATCTAGATTTATATTTATTAAAAGAACCGTATAGTCATGAAAAACACCGTAAAATTTGCAGAAACTGGGAAAATTAGGATATTACGGGGAATAGGGATGATTAAGATATGATAAAATGGCACAAGACAGGATATAGTATGAGGGATAATACATAAAGTGATAAAGTGATAAATGATATGATATGGGTTGATATGAAGAATAGTACATGAGCAAAAAGGTTTGCATATGATATTATTGATATTGTGCATTTGATATTGCATTGATGCAGTGAAGCATTGATATGATATGAGGCAGCAGATATATTGAATACAATATGATAATAACTGATAAGGTGATAATGATTATTCCCATGGTCTCCAGAATGTGCACTTCCCCTTCTTATTCTGCTCCTGTTTTTCCTTCTTTATCATTCGAATAACAACATCCAATAATTCAATCTTTTGCATTTTCATCACTTTTTTCTTATCATTCTTATCACTTCTTATCACTACAACATCTCTCAATTTTTCCATCATTTCTCCTTGTTTATCTCTTCTCTGCTTCTCTCGATTCTTCTTCACCTCTCGTCGATTTCCACCAACTACCGTATTCCCTACAGTATCCTTATTCACTTGATATCCCATATATTTGACTGTATTCTCCAATACATCTGATATTATCATTTTATCAGTTGATTCCTTATCACTTATCAACATTCTCAATTCATTCAATCGTGTATTCACTTCATCTCGCCGTTCTTTCTCTTTTTCCACTTTTCGATTCTGTAAATATGGATTTATTGATAAGGAATATTATCAGTTATCACTTACATGTTTCTTATCAGTTGATGATATGGCACTTGATTTAGATGATCGACACATTCTGAAAATAATTGGATTGATATGAATAAAGAAGAAAAAAATGAAAGAATGAGGAAAACGGATGGGTATATATAGTGTACTGATAACAAGACTCCGCCCACAATTGATAAGGGATACGGTAGTTGATTATCAGATAATCAGTTGATAAGTTAACACTGATAAATAATCAGAGGAGATGATCAGGCACGAATAAATATAGAATGAATGAATAATCATCGGATATCAAGGAATAATCATCGGATATCAAAGTGGGCGGAGTCAGCCAGGCCACGCCCACTTTCCCACGATATGACAGGTGTGCTCTCACGAAGCGGCATATTGGCACATATGTGATATCATGGGAATATGTGTGTTTCCCATGTGAACGGTCAATTGAAATGTATCCATGATTCTTTGCTGGAATTTTGACTGCTTTTCCATTATCAAATCAGTCAAATCAGCTGATAATCATTGTTATCACTCTTATCATTACTGATTATCTTTCTATTGCTCAGTTTGTAACTGCTTATCGGTAGTTTTATGATCATTTTATGGATAGAAGCTGCTCGAGGTCGTAAAATACAGGTTTTGAGCTCAAATTCATGCTTTTTTTGTGAAAGTACCTGATTTGATTGAATATTATTTCGAAGTTGGGTCCTGTACCTTCGATTTGCAACTTTGCAAATAAAAAATTTCAATTTTAAGGTAAATTGTTCCATTTTTCTTGAAATTACAGCATTCTATCAGTTAATTTGAGCTATTTTGTGTGCTTTCAATTTTTCTGACATTCGTTTCCTCATGATATACTATTTTTCCGTTTGAAATTACGAAAAATCATCAATTTCACTGTTTTTATGTTTTAAAAAATGCATTCTCCTCGTGGAATACACATCGAGACTGCAGGACCAATTTCGCAGTTTTGAGTCTGCGCCTTTAAGATTTACTGTAGAATTCACCCGCGTAAAAATAAATTTCGCGCGAAATTCACTGCAACGCCTGTTTTTGTCACCATTTTCTTCATTTCTCCGTTGTTTTTCACTGAAATCTAATCCTTTTTTCAAATTTCTATAATTTCTCACTCAATTTCTGTCAAAAACTCATTCTGTAACCTATTTTTCCTCGTTTTATCGCGTGACCTATTTAGTAGTTGGCAAAATAACACGTTTTTCATTCCAGGTAATTCGTCATTTGGCAGTCCGTCACGTCGGCGGCATTTGGAAGCAGGAAAATCGACATGAAAGCTAAGTTTTACTCTTTTTTCATAGAAAAACTAGAAAAATAGTAGGAAAATCGCTCAACTGAGCGATTATAAGAAAAATTGAAACATTTTGAACCAATAAAACTGTCAAATGTTGTCGAATATAATAGATATTCAACATAATTTTGATAGTTTTATTGAAGCCAACATAAGCTGAAAGGTGCCCAACCGGAGTCCTCGGCAGGTATAGGAACTATGTTCTTTTCCTATAGATACAGCAACAAAGCGTGTCCTGAACGATGTCTATTTAGTTAGACTGAAGTTTTGTGAGCGCGAGCCAGACGCGGCCCGTGAGCTTCGGCTCACTTTTATGGTCTTGAAACGCGTTCAATGATGGATTGTTCACCGGAGTAGGCTTTTGTTGGACAAAATTACATGTTTCAATAGAAATCTAGGTGCTAACTTCAAATTTTAGTCATTTTGACTCGTAGAAACTTATTTTACTTTCATTTATTCGATTTCGTTGCAGAGAAATGGACAATAATATGGATTCGAGCAACAAGAACACACGGGCGGCCTCGAAATGATGTTATTTATCCGGATTTTCGAGTAAAACATTGAATAGTAGTATTTCATTTGTATAAAATAACATTAAATATTTGTTTTTAGATCGAAATAACAATTATTCGAGTTGAAAAGAGATGAAACAACGAATTGAAGAGCAAGAATCAACTTAAAATTATGGATTTCGAGTGTTGTGTGCCTATTACAACACGGATATGCTCAAGAAACGAGATTTTTGAGTAGAAAAATCGGAATAGTAGTCTTTCACCACTTAGTTTTTAATTATTTCTGTTTTTCAGATAAATATGGATGTGATTCGAGTAGAATTACATAATAAAATCAATATTTATCCGAAGAATCGTCGATTTACAACCATTCCAGCTGAAAATGGAGAAATATCTGTATTATTAGCAGAAGCGACGAACAAGGTTTGTATTATTTGTATTTTAGAGCAGAATCTTGAAATATTTGAACATAAAAGCTTCGATTTTTCCTTTATTCTGCTCCGTTTTTGTTGTTGCAAGTCATAAAAGCAGATGAACGAGATATAAACAAGTTTTTCGACAGCTTTTTTAAAATTTAAGCTTTTTAAATTAAAAACATCCTTTCTTATTTTAAATTGATAATGTATCTGATTCTGTTGCAGAAATACGATCAATCGATGATGAAAAACAGGCGAGAATGTCGATGCATCGCGAAGTTTAGATGCTGGAAAGAATGGATTTCGAGAGATTTGAATAGGATTCGTCCAGTTTGATGCGATAGATCAGGATTTCAAAGTGGAAATTCGAATAGTAGTAGTTATCTAACCAAATATAGACTATATTCCTCAATTTCAGGTGAATATGGAAAGGATCCTCCACCTCCAAACCGCCAATAAATTGCAGATTTGAAGGGTTATCTGCTCAAGGTGAGTGTTTTGTATTCAATATTCAAACGTAAAAGCTTTGAATATTGTCATTCTGTCCATGTTTTTCCCCTGATAATGTGGAAAATGTAAATTTCGATCTGAAAAGTTATTTTTCCCGTAAGATTGATTGATTTTGTTCAGAGACCTGTAAAAACCGCTGACTGATCCTAATTTTGTTGCAGAAAATCGACTAATGTATGAATATCGGTGGGAACGGCTGGATGTTTGATACTTTATGAGGATTCGAGCAAAAAGTCATACTTGCTCGAGGAATCGCCAATCTTCAAGTTTTCAAAAGGACGAATATTTCCTTTTTCAACAAATAGCATCATTCGAGGTTTGAATTTTCATATTTTCGAGCAGATTTGTTGAATATACGGACATAAAAGCTTCGGATATTTTTCTTTTCTGCTCTTTTTGTTGTTGTTACTAGACTTGATTGTGTATTTGTGCAGAATATTGGAGTATTCAAACGTAAAAGCTTTGAATATTTCCATTTTTCTGTTCCTTTGTTGTGTTGTTGAAAACCAAAAAGAAAGCACTTTCCGCTGGTTTTATGGTTAATTTCATCCAAACAGTATCAAAAATGTATTTTTAGACCAATAACCTGGAAAATGTGAGTTCTTGAAGAGAAATGTCTTTTTTCAGCGTCGATCCATGAAAAGTGCACAACATGTTGGATATTCGAGGGTTTGTGAGCATGTTCAAAAGTTTTAAGGTTAGTATTTTTATATTTCCGAGCAGATTTGTCGGAATTTCGGACGTAAAAGCTTCGGATATTCGCTATTTCTGTTCTAGTTGTTGCATGTTTTTATTGTGTTTGGGCAGAATATTGGAGTATTCGAACATAAAAGCTTCGAAGATTCTTTTTCTGTTCTATTGTTTTTTCAAAGTTAAAAAAAAGGTTTCCGTCGGTTTTATGATAAACAAAACTTTTTATTTTCAAAATAGTTAAAATATAGATAATTTTTCAGCGGCACAGACGGAAAATGCACAGTTTATTGGATATTCAGTAAAATGTGAGCATATTGAAGAGTCGTAAGGTTTGTATTTTTATATTTTTGGACAGATTATTTGAATATTCGGACATAAAAGCTTCGGATATTCTTCTTTTCGGTTCTAATTGTTGTCACTAATATTGAAAATGCCGAACTCTGTTTGCTTTATTTCTAAAGATATTTTTATTTTTGGTTTCGCTGAGTAATTTAATGTTTTTTCAGACGGAATCGACGAATCCGATTGCTGAAAAATCATCATTTCGCGATGAATCAATGTTTATGATGCTCGTTAGTAGCGATTTGTTGCACAGAGGTGAATAATTTTTCTAACCGATGTTATTTATTCTAGAGACTATTTTGAAGTTTGAACTGTAGAAACTGACCTGTGCCGAGGTTTAGGCTTTTTTGGCAAGTCACATCCACATAGGTCATAAAAGTACAAATTTCTAAAAGTTTCTATGTAGTTTTTCTGTTGATATAGTTTATTTCACATAAAATCATTTTTATTTTCAGATTCTACGATTGTCAGCTCGTCACCATATCAACTGGAAAATTGGAAGTATATTGAGCGACATGTAGAGGTTTGTTGTGCTTTTTTAAAAGTGATCGGTGCATTTCTGTTTTGTGTGTGAATGTTTGCACCGAATTAAATTTTGAAAGTAGTTTCGAAAAGCAAACTTCGAACATGTTGTCAATTCGTTTAAAAAAATGAATATTACAAGTCACATTAAATATACCAAAAATAGCTAAAAGTAACTATTCTTATTTTACAGAATTGGTCTCCGATTTGGGTGGATTCAAAATGGCAAACGACAGAAAGAAGCATGGATCGAAAATAACTGATAATTTTCACCTTTTTCCATGTTTTTTCTTTCGATTTTCAGAGGTAAGGGCACCCCAAAATGAGTAATAAATGATTTTATCGGGGTGCCCGATGCCAACAATATATGAAACGAGTTAATTGGATAGAGAGGATTGATCAGGTAGGTAAAACAGGGGAATTGGGTGGGGATTAAAGTTGGATGCTAGAGGGGTCACGCCCGATTTTTTCTTGAAAATAGTTTATAATTTGTGAATTTCTCCGTTTTGTCGTTGATAATTTGATCAGTAAAAGCTGAGTTATGTGCTAATCTAGATTAATTTTTAATCTGATAAGCTAGCAACTCGTTGTATCGTTCATGATAAGTATTGGAGGTTTTTTTTTGATAAAAAATGTGGAAGTATTGATAGTAATTGAAATTCGTCACCATGTGTTCAAAACCCATCTTATACTTAATTGAAATCTATTTCTGCTCAATGTTAGAACATAACTTTGTTATCACCATGATATGGCACACGTGGGAAACACCCATATTCCCACCATCGCAAATATGTGTCAATATGCCGGTTGGTGGGAGAATACACTGATTCCCATAATATGACACCATAGTGTCTAATATTTTATCATCAAGTGATAAATACTAATAATCATAATATTTAAAATACCGTAATTCTAAAGGGGCATATTCAAACTTGTTGAACTGGTTCGGCAGCGCTGGTATGTACTCCTCGAAAGATGACGGTTTGGACATAAAAGCAGTGAAATTGTTGATATTTCGGATGTTTTTTGATGAACAATATATGTATCGGAGAAATAGACTTCTGGAAAATCGAAATAGAAACCGAGCAGCTCGAATGTTTTGCTAAAATGATGCTATCAGAAGGAAAAAGTCTCAACTCGCCAAAAATTCAGTTTTTCTGGATGATCTATGCCGCAAATCGGAATGAGAAAGTTCAAGTATACTTCCGTCATATTCACATTTCACTAAAACAAGTAGTACGAGTCGAATATCCGTATATCAGCTTCGATCCATAACAGTTGAACATCTGATAAGCAGCTATATCTATTATGATTATCAGTTATGATAAGAGTGATAACAATGATTATCAGTTGATTATAATTATTTGATACAGGAACATCAGTCACAATTCCAGCAAAAAGTGGAGGATACAATTCAATAGACAGTTCACATGGTGCATATTCCCATGATACACACATATGTGTCAATATGCCGATTGGTGGGAGAATACACTCATTCTCATGATATGGTCACGAGTGGGCGTGGCCTATCTGACTCCGCCCACTTTATCACCCAGATATCCGATGATTATTCATTCATTCTATACTTATTTGTCATCAGATCATCTCCTCTGATTGTTTATGAACATATTTTCTTATCAGTTGATTATCTGATAATCAACTACCGTATCCCTTATCAATTGTGGGCGGAGTCTTGTTATCAGTACACCCTATATATACCCATCCGTTTTCCTCATTATTCCATTTATCCCTCCTTTATTCATATTAATCCAATTATTTTCAGAATGTGTCGATCATCCAAATCAACTGGCATATCATCAACTGATAAGAAACATGTAAGTGATAACTGATAATATTCCTTATCAATCAATCAATATTTTCAGAATCGAAAAGTGGAAAAAGAGAAAGAAAGGAGAGATGAAGTGAATACACGATTGATTGAATTGAGAATGTTGATAAGTGATAAGGAATCAACTGATAAAATGATAATATCAGATGTATTGGAGAATACAGTCAAATATATAGGATATCAAGTGAAAAAGGATACTGTAGGGAGTACGGTAGTTGGTGGAAATCGACGAGAGGTGAAGAAGAATCGAGAGAAGCAGAGAAGAGATAAACAAGGAGAAATGATGGAAAAATTGAGAGATGTTGTAGTGATAAGAAGTGATAAGAATGATAAGAAAAAAGTGATGAAAATGCAAAAGATTGAGTTATTGGATGTTGTTATTCAAATGATCAAGAAGGAAAAACAAGAGAAGAAGAAGGAGAAGTGCACATTCTGGAGACCATGGGAATAGTCATTATCACTTTATCACCTTATCAGTTATCACTATATTGTAATCAATATCCTTTTGTCTCATATCATATCAATGCTTTACCATAATATCATATTCGATCCCTTTGCTCATATTTTATTTTTCATATCATATCACTTATCGTTTTATCAGTTCATGTAATATCCTTTCTATCATATCATTATTGTACCATTTTATCATATCTTTATCATTTCAGTTTCCCATAATATCCAAATTTTTTCATTTTATTTAAATTTTACGGTGTTTTCCATAATTATACGGTTCTTTTAATAAATATAATCATATATAATTATCGTTTTTATCATTTTATCATTGATAATCTTATCACCACGCATATTCCCTGGCACAAATGTGTCAAATATGCCTATTTCCCATTGCTGGTTATGGGAAATACACAATTCTCATGCCGTATATTGAGCAGGTGGAGCACCATGGAAAACGTGGGCAAATGGCCACTAGGGGGACTGGATGCAGCTGGTGATTGTGCTCATCCATCTTATCAACTGATAACAAGCCATATCGCAACTGATAATGAACACATTTCATAGCTGCATTTCCTTTATCAACTGCTTCCAGATAATATAAGACCGCTTTTCATCTCATCCCGGAACCCTGCTTATCTTGTGAAGATTTTTTGTTTTAGTTGTGACACAACGGACATGTTCACACTACATACTTTTTTCTCATTTTTCAATTGAAGTCCTGAGTTCTCTTCACCTCCTGACATGTTTATCTGTGAGAAATGTTGCATTTTCTTATTACACTGCGAACATGTTTGTGTCAATAATCACGTTTTTCTTGAGAGAAAGGACCTTTAGCCTATCACTTTCTTTTTTCATTTGTTGATCCCACCCCCCAGACCTTCACACCTTCTTCCTTCATTATTTGTATTCTAGAGCAACATAAGCACCTAGATACACATTTAATTCATATATCTTCAAATGTAATTTCCGCCTTATTCTATGAACGTCATCATTTGATTTTGGTGTAAAATGTTCTTTCTGTTCTTGGTTAGGTACATACACATTTTTGTGGTTTGTTCGTTTGAATCCCTCGAATTTAGTACATTCCGTTTAATCAATCATGACTATTTCTCAGGATGCTGCTGCAATTCTCATTCATCCTATTTGTGATTTTCTCAGCTGGTTCAGCACATGAAATAACATTGCCAGTGGTTACTTATAAGGGAACCTGGCACCCATGGGCTCATTGCCCATCAGGCTACTTTCCCGTTGGAATGAAAGTCAAAGGTTGTTTGTTTACGTATTAACGAATTCGCCGTGTAAAAGAGAGTGGCATCACATCTTAGAAATTCGGTGTTATGAGTACTGTAGTTACTGTAATTTACTGTAGAGCGCTCGCTTGCAGACATTGGAAGGTTTTTCCTGGGTTTTTGACCGAACCGCTCAAGGAACCGCTCAAGTTGCTTCGATAAGATAATATCAACTCGGTTAATCTAGTTATTTCAGCTCAACACTTTCAAGGAGATGGAGATGACACAGGAGTCAATGCAATTGAGCTGATCTGTCGACATCCCCACCGTCGTAAGTGTAGTATCTTGACTTGGTTTTGGTTGGATTCTGTATTACCTTATTGATCATACACACCTGTTCAAGCGGGGAAATGGAGAGAGCTACTGTAGACCAAAAAGTGTTTGCGGAACTCGTCACTTACGCCATATTACACAAAAAAAGCTACGGTAGAAAAACATGTTTGAGACTGAAATTATGTAAATGCTTTAAAACTGATATTGCAGCGACTTCCTTATTGTTTTTTTGTTCATTGGGCATATTAACACCATTTAGAAGGCGATAATCAATTTTGAAATGCGTTATAACGCGAAAAACGCACTTTTTCATTCAAAAAAAGTACTGTATTTAAAGGCGCATATTCAAATTTTTATAATTGGTCTCGCGAAAATGCAATTTGAGAGTTTCAGACTCCGGACCTAGCCATCCTAATAGAGAAAAATACAGGGATTTCAGTAGTAACATTATTTTTTCATAAAACCTCCTAGTTTTTTCCCCAGTGCGTGCACCGTTTTTTACACACCCATTTCCCCTCGATGTACTGCTGTGAACAGGTGTGCATATTCAATGTTTTCTGAAATCACAATTTTTCTAAGTGTGAGCCGTAAATTTAAACAAGTGCTGATGATTACAGATGGTGAAATTCCGATCAAGTCTGGTGAAGGTTCATTTGGAGACTGGGAAAGAATCAAGTGGTGTCCAGGTGACCAGGTAACATTTTTGAAATGATGTTTTCGACCTGAAATGTGATGGAAAATTTGCCTAAAAACGTCCGAACGTGTCATGGTGTTTTAGGACTATTATCACCACATTCCAGGTCATAACTCGCTTCAAATCTCATTAATTTTTTACAGGTTATAGTTGGCCTTCAACTCCAATCACAAGAAGAACAGGGTAATGGTGATGACGTAGGAACTGCGAACGTTGCAGCGCATTGCGGTTCACGTTCCGATGGGTCAAGTGGCGAGCATGTCAGGGGTATAGTTTGTGTTTACAATGTCTAGTAGTAAAAATTATGTCACCGTCACAGGGGCAATCTCAAGGAATGATGTTCCCATCGCTAAGAAAACACAAGCTTGTAGAAATGTAGAATAACATTCACTTCTTATGAAGCTAAAATGACGTCTTCCCTTCAGGTACTGAAAATCCCAGGGACTTTGGCAAATGGACAGAAACAAAATGGTGCCCGAAAGGCCTTGCCGTTTGTGGTATCCAGACACAAATCGAAGGAGACTTAAAAGGTACATAAGATTTTTTTTACATTCCACAATTGTTCTGACTACATTGATATGAAAAAACAAAGTAAATCTACTTGTTTTTTTTCAAGTCTCTTATTTACTTATTTTACACAGTTTGAGTCGGGACCTGTTCACGGTAGTACCTTTGTTTTCTATAACTTTCTCGGTTTCGTGATTTGGAGTACCATTTTCGAGGTCTTACCTGTCGCATCTAACATAAACTCTCTCTTTGGTGTGCCGTTACGGTATGAAAAGTGGCGCCAAATAAAAAGAAAATAGAAAAAAAACACAAAATATATTATTTAAGATGGCGATGACACAGCTTTGAATTGCGTCAGAATATGGTGTTGCTAAAGTTAACCTGTGTTAACTACACGTGAAACGTCTGGTATAAATATATAGATGAAATGTAAATGTAGATCTTAGTTCTCAGTAAAGTTTTTGATGTTTATGAATTCTGGAATTTTGCTATGATTCTGTCCGCTGACATTTTACAATTTTTACTTTCTGTAATGAAGCTTTTGTTAATAAAACATATATTGCTCTTTGACTTCGAAAGAATACATTTCATTGCTAATCTTATCACCATACATTTTCCCTGGCACATATGTGTCAAATGTGCCCATTTCCCATTGCCAGTTATGGGAAACACACATTTCTCATGCCGTATATTGAGCAGGTGGTGCACCATGGAAAATGGGGACACCTATCACTGGGTCACTGGGTACAGCTGGTGATAGTGCTTATCCATCTTATCAACCCATATCACAACTAATAATCAACACATTTTTAGCTTCTCCTTCCTTATCAAGTGATTTATCAGCTGCTGCCGGTTATAAAGCTGATTATTATCAGTTATCAACACTGATAAGCCTTGTTAGCTGTCAAGTGCATCTTATCGTGGTTTTGTAGGTTACAAATTGTGGTTTCAGTCAGAAAATACAATTAAAAAATGAGGGAAACGTCATGAGGAGCGGATACATTTTTTTTTGAAAAACGAAGAGCGAATGCTTCTAGAGATTATATTTCATTTATTATGGGGATAATAAAAAATAAAAACAATAAGTTTGGAATATGCTATCAGAGGTAGATTTATAGAGGTAGATTTGTTGAGTGTTTAGGATATTTGATCGATCGAAAAAAGATAAATATTAGTTCAAACTTCTTCAGTATTGGTAATGGATGGTCATTGGCACGCCAACTTGGTAGTCTCCGCAAGTGAAAATCACTTGATCTACTCCCACTCTCTTGCCAGCTGGGACTCTAATTGTGCGCTTTTCCTGAAATATGGATTTTTTGGAAGTACCATCTAACAATTCAAGTGTACTATTCTACGTCATCCCCAGTTTTTAATAGCTTATTCAAAAGAACAGGATGACAAAAGTGTATGCAATCGCGCTACATTTCGCGCGAAATTTCGAAAAACATTTTTTTTTACTTATAGTATCCATTCTAACCGTCTAATACGCGTATATTTCAACAAATTCTTGCATAAAAAACTTTTTTTTTGTGAAAGATTGGGGTTTCAAAATGTTAGAGTAAGGATACGGTCAGTAAAAAACGTTTTTTGGCGATTTCTCGTTCTACGAAAATGTCAGCGCCGAGATGCCGTGTATTCCAAATTCAAAAAAAGTTAATAACAATTATTTAAAAAATGTGTTTTTCATCTTCAAAAACATGCTATACTTACCTGGTAAGTTTTTTGTACAGTATCTTGAACCATTCTTTGAAGACTGTTCATTGAGCCTCTTTCAATCGAATCGCTGAACTCACTAGCAACTTTAGTGCTCAATGCACTGTTGGAAGAGCCGAGTTCGACCGAAACTTCTGTAAGTTTACATAAGAATTTTGATGGCCGCTACCCCTAGGATGGGAAGCTGTTTTAAAAAAACGAACTGTTTGCAAGAGTCTGTTTCTCGTGTGTAGTGACCGTTTGCGTATTCGATGACATGTGGGTGAAAGCAACGGTGACAGTATATTCGTATGAAGTCTCAGCAGCACCTGAAACACACAATATTTTGAAAGGTTCATGAAATTGCATACCTCGTCGGTTATCTTCATTGGAGATAGTGACACGTTTCACATCCGGAGTACAATCCGAAGATTCATCCTTGGCTTCGCAACACCATACATTGACATTGTTCAGAGCTGTGTCATCGCCACCTCGAAAATTTTTCTTATATTTTGCTTGAGAATATAGTAGCTACCTCCCTGATCTCCTTCGATTTGTGTCTTGATTGAACAAATGGCACGACCTTTTGGACACCATTGTGTCTGTGTCCAGTCGCCCCAGGGTACGGTGTCACCTAAACTCATAAATTTTTCAGCTTCTTACATCATTCTAAACGAAAAGTATACCTGCGATCCAATTGTTCGCATCTCTCTCACCATAAGGTGACCCACAATATCCAGCAAAATTCGCAGTTGCCACGTCATCACCACCACGCTGATCCGGTTCAGAGCGAAGTTGAAAACCAATCAATACCTGTAAATAACTTCACGAGAGTTTGCAGAAGTATTTTTTTTTAATTACCTGACCCTCTGGACACCACTTGATATTTCCCCAGCTGCCCCATAGACCTTCACCAGACATGATCCAAGTATCCTTATTCTGCCCTCCTGAAGTTCATATTAATACTTGGACATGAGAAGTTTTTTGTCTACTGCGTTTGATAGACCAAAAAATTCTGTCTAGTCTAATAAAGATGCTTAACTTACTCCAGTTGAGTGGCCTACAGTACAGAGAAATGGCATTGACTCCAGTATCATCTTTTCCTCTCAGATCGCCTTCAGCTAAAATTAGTAACGTTGTCAGAAGTTTGTCAAATCTAGTTAAAATAACCTTTGATTTGGAGTCCAGCGGCAAAAGTTCCTGCTGGACAATTGGACCATTCATACCAATCTCCCCAGTTGGTAACTACTGGTGATTTCAGTTCATAGGTTATGACAGCTGTGACGATCAGGAGAAGGAAGAATGGGGATGGCAGCAACATCCTGAAGATATTCGCGGTATATTTCAAGAAAATAGGTGTATATATTCGAGGGATTCAAACAAAAAAATCCTGATGAAATTCTGAGGATCGGGCAGAAGATTTGGTTAGTTTCACATCCGAAGTTGCATGAACTTGGTGCTTAGGCTCTTTTATAAGGCTGAAGAAGCCATGGGCTAGCTGGGGGTGGGATCGGGAATCGAAAAAGAAAGTGATAGGATAATGGTCCTTACTCTCAAGAAAAACGTGATTATTGAAAGACAAACATGTTCGTTGTGTAATAAGAAAATGCAACATTTTTCACAGATAAACATGATTCACCCAGGGACCACACGCATGATAAAGGTGAGCAAAACTGAGAGCTCAAAGTGAGAATAGAAGAAAAAAGGGATAGAGTACTGACCCTATCTCTAAAGAACAATGTGTGTAGTATGAACATGTCCGTTGTGTAATGAAGGAAATGAAACAATCTTCACTAAATAAGCAGGGTTCCGGGATGGGATGAGAAATGATTTGGTACTCCTTTTGAAATCGTAAGAAAAAAAACTTAATTAACGATTTCCGAGTCTCAAAGCTGTTTAACGCCGACAACTGTAAAAAGCTGAACTGTTTATTGAGCAGCCTGCCCTCTACCATTTCAGATCATGTTGCTACAAATGATTGTCAAAAGCTGATTTTTTGATACGTCACAAGATCAACAACCAACAAACAATGCCATTACTTTATCCTAGTAAAGGCATCGAACAATAGGGAGCAGAAAAAGCGCGATGCATAAATACCGGCCTCTGGCAGGCCTTACCTCACATTATCATTTCTCTTTGTCTTCTTTTATATATATTATTGTCTTGTTACCATTCTCTACTTGTACCTTTTCTTATACCAATAAATGGTTTCATTACCCAAGTTTTAGGAGTCGGACATCGTGATTCTTCAAATTTGATATAATTTGTGCAATCTCTGTTCCATAAAAGCAGAATAGAATTCAAAAATCTTGAATTCATATTTCTATTTGAGCATTTCCATTTTTAGTTGTATGGAATAACTACACAGAATTTTTTTATCCTCCAAAAAACACTGATCAAAAAGCGTAATCTCTTTTCCATATCAAATGGATGGAAATGGTTGCTGTGAGTTTTATTTGATAATGAATGTTATACTTTTATGGGTGCTTTTGCAAAAAAAGGCAATGGAAAAGTTATGGGAATATGTTAATAAATGTATTCCCTTCCATACTCTACCTCTTTATGTTTGTTTCTTTTTCACCCTCCAATATATAGAAACCTCAACTTCATTCCATTTTCATTTATTTTGTTCGATGCCTTACCATTCATAATCATTCTCGTCTTCCACTGCTCAGAAAGCAGACCGATTTCTTTCTCTGCGTCTCTCCAAAACCGGTCTGCTTTTTAGACCACTTTGTTCTTCGATACATTTTGTCATTTTCCTCCTATTTTAGAGCTACTCCTTTTCTTCGGATGTTTCCAGATATAACAGGCATTTTTGTAAACATTCTACTGATTTCGTATTACAGCGTAACCCAATCCACGCCCTGTTGAGTAGAACCAAAAAAAATCAAGGCGGAGTCAGGACTCCGCCCACACTCCGACGACGCTCATTGGCTGCGCATTGATTCAAAAGGTTATTCATTAAATTTTATGAAATTTCGCACAGTAAATGAACATAATGATAACTCTAGTGTACGAGAAACATAATACTCATAGGAATTTGGATGAAACACCTCCAAAACCGATTTTGGCCGAAAAGTGAAGAGTAAGGTCGAACTCCGCCAATTTAACGAAAATAACTGCAAATCTTGTTTTATTTTACTGTTATAGTCGTTAGTTTCACGAATTGATAACGAAAATTTTATTTTCTCTCCAAAAACGCTGGAAATTTGCCTTTAACTTTTGCTTATATTGCGAAATTGGGGCTACCGCGACGCATATTCAATGCGACGCGTGCCTTTTTTCTCTGTCGTCTCCTCACTCTAGCCTGGCAAGTTGCCAAAACTGTTGCCGTAGCGCTAATTTGCAACATCAGCGTGATTTTTATTTAGAACGGGATTTTCCCTACCCAACAGGGCGTGCAATCAAATAATCACGAATCGATACACTAGGCTAGTGTCACTAGCTTATCAGATTGATTCATCAGATAACAATCACCAAGAAAAAAACTGAACTTCACCCTAAGTTCCAGTTCCACCCAGTATCAATCACTTTCAAAATCAGAATCAGATTCTCAAGCATTCAACAATGTACAACTCCTATCGCGATCATCATAGGGTTTCTGCAATTTTCCAGCTGCAAATTCTTTCCTCCATTTTGAATATCAATTGAACAATGCAAATGTAAATGGAATGGTTGTTTTGTGGTATATTTGATATTAGATGTTATATTTTTATGGGCGCGCGCAAAAAAAAAAGACAAACGATGTATGGGAATATGATAATAAATGCATTTCATTCTCCCATTCTACCATTCTCTGTTTGTTCCTCTTTTACCATCAAATGCATATAAGCTTCGATTTCATTCAATTTTCATGTATTTTGTTCGATACCTTACCATAAATATTTTGATCTACCACTAGGCCTACCTTTTATATGATTATTATATATGCGTAATCGTTTGGGTTTCTCGTTTCGCAAAACACAGCCCATTTCCAAAAACCGGTCTGCTTTTTGCACATGCTATGATTTTTCCAATTCGTCTTTTCAATTCTAAATGACATTTTCATCCTAATTTCTCAATTTTTAAGGGTAATGTACAGTATTCCTTGTGAAACTATGCCATCTTATCAGTAATGATTAACGAATACGCATGACTTGAAGAAGAGCAACAACAAAAGGATAGAATTTCTACCATTTTGGAAAACTGGTGCACAAATGCGCCGCTACAGAACATGCTCAGGAGATGAAACAAGTAAGTAGTATTAATTTTCAACAACCGATAGAATACGCAACTACATCTTTGAATAGCTTCATAAAAAGATACTTTTTAACAAACTGTAGTATTTGAACGGCCTACTGTAGCTTACTGTAGATTTTTGTAAATATCAGCTCCTCTTTGTGAAGTTTTTTAAATGGATCCTTTCAGAAGCCCATCAACCGAAAGCATGTGCCTCAATGTATTGCATCGTTTCCTAATCCAATCCTTCGTTCAGATCGTCATGCTCTTTGCCGTTGCTCATGTGTCGATCCTTGCCAATGCTGTGGCATTGCTTTTCAATATTTGCAGGCATCCGCATCGATGATTCAACTGCTATTCTTTCAAACACGATGCCAACGATGTCAAAGACTTTCAACAATGCGAAAGGGACATTATCAAGGATTTTTTCCATTTAATTCAAGAATGTGAGATTACAATAAGCTAGTTTTTAATTAAACTGGTATTAGGTCAAGCCAATGAGATATACCGTTTATTGGTCGATGATATACCGTTTATACTTCCATTGCTCAATGCTGGAAACTGTAAGAGCGACATTGAAAAAAGTACAAAACTTTCTATGTTGCAGATCGAAGAGTTATTGAGAAATGGCGCCGGAATAGAAATACTCGTTGGGCTCGGCTATACTTCCAAAAATCTGATATGCAACAAGTCGGATCACCAACAAATTGTAACATTTGTTTTGAGGTGGCGGTTCACTCGTTAGGATGTGCCAAGTGCAAGCAACAAGTCGGTTGTTTAGGGTATCTCAAGTATCTCTTCCTGATCAATGTGGTAGTATCAGATTTCAGATGTTGCAAATCATGGGTTCAGACAAAGTTGCAAGTTAGAAACAAGCCACCATTGTGTAGAGCGGAGTGGGCAACTGAGGACGACGTTATCAACTTTGAGGAAACTAGCTAGTTGCGTTTCGCTGCCAATTCATTTTTTGAAGTGCATATTTATCACAATTTTAAGTTTTAATTTTCATCACCCAGTGCACAAGAATTTTAATTGTCAAAAATTCTTCGTTTTGGATTCTGGGATCAACCGTTTCTTTTTGTTTTTATAAAGTTAACATGCGAATCACATCGTACAAATGACAAATTTCTTCAAATACAAGTTGTTGTAGGACCCTCCGGTTATTCTACCTAAGAAAAACAAAGCACTTTCTTCCAAGAGGAGTCAGCCATCAAATGTGTCCATCTTTATGGCCAGAACTTCCCCATATCCTACAACAATCAGCGAGCTACGAGGCCATGTCTCTGCTCATCATTTCCCCTCTTGCGCAACATTTTTTTTCAACCTGTGGACACAGTTTTTGAGGTAGCTGCATCCACTTGCCTCCTTCTTCCTTTGCTTAGCCGGCAACACCTATTCACCTTCGACACCAAACCGTGTGAGTAATCTGTTGCCTTCTTCACCACGTTATGCCCTTTCATCCCATCGTTTTTTTTTGAATATTGCACTTTTAACTTATTTGGTTTACTGTAAATATACATATATGTCCGTTATTTACGGTGCCTGTTCAGTTTTCCTTTTTCACAGAAAAAATAATTAATGTTCAAACTTTTGAATAATCTGTTCATTGTTTGCTTTGATGCACAGCCTGAGTTTCTGTCACAGTATCAGACAAAACACTATATTGTGCACTTTTTGAGCTAGAGAGAAGTACAGCCGTTCCTTACCGTATCAGTTCAAACTGATAAAGTTATTCTTATATTTTGTATATTCCTGCGTTAATTTCTTCGATAGATGGTTCAATGAATTTATTATAGTGATAATAAGAACAAATTCAATAATGTCGGAATGTGTTATCAGAGGTAGATTGGTTGACGTTTTCTCAATATTGTGTATTGATCGTCTTGGCGACACCCATCATGTAGTCTCCACAAGTGAAATACATTTGATCGATCTTCACTCTCATGCCGGCTGGGATTGTTGTGGAGAGCTTTTTCTGCAATTTCAGTTTTTTTTCTAAGCATCGAACAAAACTTCGAACTGTTTCTAAGACAAAACTTTAAAGTCTTTGGCAGTTGCAAAATAAACTTGATATGAGAAACTATATACTAACCTGATAAGTAGTTTGCACTGTCTCTTGCACCATACTCTCAATACTATTCGTTGATCCTTTTTCAATCGAATCGCTGAATTCACTACTGATTCGAGCGTTCAAATAACTGCTAGAAATACTGAGTTCTTTTGTAATCTCTGTAAAATGTCTTTCATTTTCTTGGTATAGCTAAAAAAACTGACTGTTGGCGATAATTTGCTTCTCGCTCGTTGTGAGAGTTTGCGTTTTCATGGTCGTGTGTGTAAAAGAAACGGTAACAGTATATTCGAATGATATGTCAGCAGGACCTGCAATGAAATATTTGCATAACTGAAAAAAGTACAGAAAACTTTACCTTTACTGTTATCGTAGTTTTCAAGAGTGACACGTTTGACATCTGGAACACAATCCAAGTTAACTTCACAACACCATGCATTGACGTTGTTCATAGATGTGTCATCACCTCCTAAATTAATAATCTTGAGCGTTTCTGTCTTTTTATCTGGTGCTTCCACTCGTAACATAGTTCGTATCTAATGTGTTAGATATATGAATAACTGACAAAATTAAGTCAACACTTGACAGTCTTTTCGATGTATACGATATGAATTTTATCAATTCTTACTTCCTCCTTGCCTTCCTTCAATTTGTGTTTGAATACCGCAAATAGCCCGCCCTTCCGGGCACCACTGGGTAGCAGTCCAGTCGCCCCATGGCATGGTGTCGCCTAAACTGATAGAGTCATTTTAGTTATGACAATAATTGGTTCTAAAGCTAGACCATACCTTCGATCCAATAGTTCTCGTCTCTCCCATGGAAAGGTGATCCGCAAAATGCTCCAAAGTTCGAAGTAGCCGTGTCATCACCTTTGCCCTGACTGGGTTCCGATAGTAGTCTAAAGCCAATCAGTATCTACAAAACGGTAGGTTGAGTAATTGTTTGTTTGAAATATTTTCAAAAAAGGACCTGGCCTTCCGGACACCACTTGATATTTCCCCAGTCACCGTATAGACCTTCACCAGACATGATCCGCAGTTGATTGTTGGGCCCTTCTGAAATCATATTCATAATTTAACAAGATGAGATAATTTAACTTTCTTGAGCTGATGTTTTTTTTCAAAAGAAAATCATTAACAAAAAAGCATTGTCAAAAAAGTAACACTTGACTAACTCCAGTTGAAAGGGCGACAATACAGTGCAACGGCATTGACTCCAGTATCATCTCCACCTCGTTGATATCCCTCAGCTGAAATAAAACTATCAGTGTTGATATACAAGAAATTTAGCAATCAAATGTTCTGGCCGACTCCTAGTAAAATACCTTTAACTTGAAATCCAGCAGCAAAAGTTCCATCCGGGCAATACGCCCATTCATGCCATGCTCCCCAATTGGTGACAACTGGCGATTTCAGTTCCCAAGTTGAAGCAGATGTGAAGATCAGGAGAAGCAAGAATGAAGACGGGAGAAGCATACTGATGAAAGTTCATGTTTTATTTTGCAAAAAGTTAACAGCCTGTATGTCAGGGCAGGACAGAGGTGGAAACAAGAAATGAAGAAAAAGGTAGCACACTTTTGACTCTGTTCACAACTTTTAAACGGTGAGGCAGTGCTTTTTATTTGTTTGTTATCAGCCTGATAACAAATTATTATCATCATGAAAACATCCTCACAATAGTTATCTGTAATGTTCATTCATTATGAATATTGTTGACTCGAACAATGTTGAGCAAAAAAAAATAAATACATAATGAACTGATATGAGGGGAGGCAAAAAAACAAACTTATTGATATAAGGCTAATAACAACCAAACGCTACAAAGAAAACAAACGATGAGAAAACATTAATTTTTTGTTTTGTAATAGATAAGACGTGAAAACGGTTGTGTGATGCTCAAAACAGGAAGAAAATATTTTTTGAAGTTTTGTTCAAAAGACGGAAGTATGATTGACATTTCATTAATCATAAACTAATTTGTTTTTTCACCGTTTGTTTGCCAGAATCTGCCATGAATGTATGTTTCTTGCACCAAATCAGGCATAAATGAGCAAATTATGTCAAGTTTTTCGGGTATCTTTTTTTTTCTTCATATTTCTGTTAATTAGTCATATTTCTGTTTCTCTGTTGACTGGCATATACATTCACACAAAGTTTGGAATCAATAGTTTTAGTGTTTGTTTGTCTTTTAACTTGAATAATTTTTATTTATCATAAAATTGGAGAAAGTTCTTTGTACAATAAAGATGAAAAATTAACAACATTTAACATTGACGTTGTTCATCGCAGTGTCATCGCCATCTAAAAGAATTCATTGAGCTGTTTCGTATATGAAAAATGAGTAGACAAACCTCCCTGCTTTTCTTCAATTTGTGTTTGGATAGCGCAAATGACACGACCTTCCGGGCACCATTGTATCTGGGTCCAGTCGCCCCATGGCATAGTGTCACCTAAACACATCATCAATTTACCACTCAATTATTAAAAAATAATTTCAAAAACTCTACCAGCGACCCAATTATCCTTATCTCTCCCACCGCCACGTGGTCCACAATATCCTGCGAAATTCGAAGTTGCCGCGTCATCACCTTCATGTTGCTTGCGTTCTGACCGAAGTTGAAAGCCAATCAAGAACTACAAATAAATTTTGTATGGAACATTTTTTAACCGAAACGCCGAAGATAGATGTATCTAGTAATTCTGGTCAATATATCAAGACAGGCGTTGCATTGGCCATTCAAATCTGCATGACGGCCGAGGCGCTTGCAATCGCGCCACATTGAGAAAAAAACGTTTTTTTACTTACCGTAGCCGTTAAAAACCGTCGAATAGACGAGTTTTAGAGTGTTAGAGTAAGATTACGGTAACTAAAAAACGTTTTTTGCGATTGGTCGTCCCGCGAAAAAGTCAAAACCGGGATGTCATGTATATTGTAATCTAAATTCCCACTTGATAACTTTAAAAAGATACCTGGCCAGGTGGGCACCACTTGATATTTCCCCAGTCGCCCCATGGACCTTCACCAGACATGATCCGAGGACCCTTGATCTGCGTCTCTGAATTTATATCTTGATAACATGAAACCTTTCTTAAAATCTACGAGAACTTGCTTGTCAAAAATAAAATCTAGTCGAAATAATTAACTTACTCCAGTAGAGTGGTTGACAGTACAGAGCAACGGCATTGACTCCTGTATCATCTCCTTTTCCTTGTTCGTCCTCGGCTGAAATGATTCTTATTTCTGTGCTCTGATGGCGCTCAAAGCATGGTTATGTAAAGTAGTTCGGACCTTTGACTTGGATTGCAGCAGCAGCGGTGCCTTTCGGGCAATAGTCCCATCCACGCCACGTTCCCCAGTTGGTGACAACCGGTGATGTCAGTTCCCAGGTTGAAATGGTAGTGAAGCTCGGGAGTAAGAAGAATGGGAGTTGCCACAACATCCTAGGAAAGTATAAAGTTTACAGATGTTAAAGTTGCTATTGGGTCAGAATAAACGAATAGAAGTCATGAGAGGGCGCAGAGCTGAGGCCGGAATCGAAATGTAAATAATTTATAGTGATGAAAATGAGACCCTACGTCTGAAATGGATAAGAAAAAAATATGATAGTTGTAGTTTTTATTCGAATAAGACCTCTGCGATTTGAGAATGATTGCCACAATTAGTGAGCCCAGCAGACAGATTGTAATGCTGGGCGTGCAGCAATTGCGCAATCAAAACAAACAAATAATCACTAATATAATGATAGAACGACGCAACATGTTCTTCAAATAAAGTCATACAAACCTTATTGACCCTTTATAAAACACTTGACAACCCACAGGGTGAGATCGCATACCCAAATCGCGATATGAATCTATGAATCTATGAATCTATGGATCTATGAAATTTTGAATCTATGAATCTATGAATCTATGGATCTATGGATCTATGGATCTTTGAATATATGAATCTATGAATCTATGGATCTATGAATCTATGAATCTATGAATCTATGAATCTATGAATCTATGAATCTATGAATCTATGAATCTATGAATCTATGAATCTATGAATCTATGAATCTATGAATCTATGGATCTATGAATCTATGAATCTATGAATCTATGAATCTATGAATCTATGAATCTATGAATCTATGAATCTATGAATCTATGAATCTATGAATCTATGAATCTATGAATCTATGAATCTATGAATCTATGAATCTAAATATGTCACGAAACCATTAATGGTAAAGGGAACGATATCTGTCGAATGTAATCATCAAACAATCAATATAATGACTCGAGGATTCGATATTCCATTTGGATTGGAAAAATTGTATATTGGGAAGATATTGAAAACAACAAGGAATGATATCGATGTCATGTGATGAACAAGTTGATGAATATGAATGAAATCAATCAGTATCTACTTTTCCAAATAAACTATCTTCTTATTATTCATGTCTATTTACAGCTAACCGCAAAGAAACATATACAGATTACCTCCACCACTGTTAGTTTCAGTAGATTCTAGAAGTTGTTGATACCGTTTTGTGCGGGCCCTCGAATTCGATAATGTAACAAATGAGACGAGTTTTTGTTCATCTACACTTGATAATTTGTTATTTTTTCGGAATATTATTGTTCAGCATGTTTACATTGGTAATAAATTTCTACGTATATTGAGAAACGCAACCAAAAAATATAAAAATCCTATCTACTGTTCGAATATTTGTGATGTCTAATTAAGTTCCATAATCATGATCATAACCCTTTGCATATATCCGTATATATATATATATGTCGAACTTTTTTCTATTCCGTGCGGTGATAGATGATGTGGTGATGTGAAATATGAGAATCTAGTCCCATCATCGAAGTATCGATATGCCTATGTATCCTCGCTCCAAAACTCTGGTAGATAATTGTTACGTTCACATTTATTGCCATCATATATTATCAGTTGTGAAAAACATTAGAACGGGGACTAGAAAAATTTCAAGTGTTAATTCTAGGCCAGCCATTGTTAAATGTACTGGAGGGCCTAGAATTAACGCTTGAGATTTTTCTAGCCCCCGTTCTAATGTTTTTCACAACTGATAATATCTTCGTCTCGCATCGTCAAATCCAACAAATGACACCAGCTTTTTCGGTGATCAAGTGATTTTCAATGTTATCAAAAATAAAAATTATTCAAATCGAAAAACAAACACTAAAAATTTTTTCATTTTTTTTTGCACTCAATCGATAACAGTACCCTCCTACCGTGGGAAACAGGCATACAGTATGACACAAATGTGTCATCTGCCTGTTATCAATTGATATCCCACTGATTGCGACGGCACAAATGTGTCAATACATGCCGTTTTCCCACGCTCTGATATGCTATATACCGTATTTCCTTGAATAGAGCGGCAAACGCTGCAGTATAATAATCATATCTCGGAATCTAGAAGAGTTATCAAAAAGTAGTCAACTGCAAATTTGTAGATCATAACTTCAGCTTCAATTTTGTTGTTGACAACTTTTTGATAACTGTACTAGATTCTGAGATATGATCATTCTCCGACAGAGTTTGCAGTGCCGCTCTATGTAAGGAAACACGGTATTCAAAGTTTGTCGCCCCCTCTACAGTGCCCCATCTATCCAATTTCAAAAAAATCGCAACATTCGACTCTTCTTCGTAAGGTCATTAAAATCTCTCAAGATAGTGTTTATCGTCTGCCCATTTTCAAGAGATTTATTTATCGCCTCCAAATTGTGTGCCGATATGGTTGAGTGTTGTATAAGGCGGCATGACATGAAAAGCGTCCGAAAAGAGACACCATGTTCAGATTTATGGTGTTCGGAGGGGCGAAGGAGGAGGAAGAGAAGATTGGCGAAATGATACTGAAATATACACATACCGTTGATTGGTTTGAGGTTTATGGGTTCTTGATTTGTATCTATTTTTGGTTCTGAAAACAGCAGAAGACTGAAAATCAATTTCAGTTTGTGTAAAATCATAATTTTTAGCTAAAATACCCTTTTTCATGATGCTGAGCATTTTGCCGATAGAAGTGGCGAAAAAGCAGACCCATTTTAATCTCTGCGTCTCTTCAGCTTCTGCCACCGAAATGAGAGACGCAGAGAAAAAAACCGGTCTGCTTTTTCGCCACTTTCGGTCTGCAAAATGCGTATCAATTTTGAGAGTTCATTGTTTGAATATAATTGAAGTTTTTTTCCAGAAAGTTGAAAATAATCTGAATTTGTGAACTGGTATGTTTCCCATACGTGAGTTTTTAGCTGAAAAAAAACATTTTCCTGTCGGAAAAAACAGCTTTAGGCTTCAAAAAGTTCAAGAAAACTGAAAAAATGATGATTTGATCATCATTATATTGGTATATTGTGGTTTGTGCAAAAAGCAGACCGGTTCTCTTTCTCTGCGTCTCTTCAACTCTCACCGCCGCAATGTGAGACGCAGAGAAAGAAACCGGTCTGCTTTTTGACCATCGAGAGACGCAGAGATAAAAATGGGTCTGCTTTTTCGCCACTTCCGGTCTGCGAAATGCGCATTAATTTTAGACGACTGTGCATCTTCTGAAATCCACATTTTTCAGTATATCGAAAACTACCATACACCTACCATCACTATAAATAAACTATCCTGCATATATTGGCTAGATCCCTAAACTGTCTCACCGAACTATCAAAACTTATCAAAAGATTCCCCGTTCCTTTGATCTACCGTTCCCCTCTCTGCAATAATTTCACCTTGCCGTCATGGCCGGATACAAATCTTTACGATATTCAAAAGTGTTCCGTTCCCCTCTTACCATGTTGCCAATATCCGAGATCACTATCTAGTTGGTGTGTCCCAACTATAATTACCCAGCGGCAAATACAACCGTTTTCCGATTCCCCTCATTTTCTCATCTGATAAACCATCGGTCACACGTCATTATGTTATGATAGCTGGATCCGAAGAAGAAACAATAATTACGTGAGAAACATCAGTCTTCCGGTTAGAATAACAATTTGATCTACCGTAGCAATCGCCAATTATTGAAGAGTGTGGGAATGTGTAGATAGGTAGATCTACACTGTAGATTGGAACTACTCGTTGTTCTGAATTCGAGGTAGCACCGATATTCTATCTACCACAATTCACAGTATATTTCACTATACTTTCATTCAAAATTAAACCGTTTTCCCTTTGATTTAATGCGAAAATTCCATATTGAGAGCCTAGGCAATACTTCTAGGAATCCAGCGCTTTTTAGGATACGGAAAAATCTCAATTTTGAGCAAAGTTAGAGGCTCGCAAAGTTGGTGTGCAAAAAGCAGACCCGTTTTTATCTCTGCGTCTCTTCATCTCTCGCCGCCGCAATGAGAGACGCAGAGAAAGAAACGGGTCTGCTTTTTGACCAATGAGAGACGCAGACATGAAAACCGGTCTGCGAATTGCAACTGAACTGAAAATCTAGATTTTTCAGATCTTTCAACTGCGCCATAATTCTCATGATATGGACAACAAAATCAGCTTGCCAATGACACAAAATTACATTGAAAAACACGATTTTCGGCGACTAGTAAGGCAAATCAAATATAATCCTTGTTAGATAAGTTCCTTGATTCCTCCAGGTCTCATCAGATCTGTCAAGAGTTATGCCTAATTACCGGGCGGATATCCGTGTCCTTCACGATATCCCCCTAAGGCTAACAAGTATCAATCAAAATGACCTCCTCTCTAATCATGACGACAATAAACCGACAAAGAGCCAGTCAGTGGTTTTTTTCTCCACACATAACCAATTTGACCCAGATTTCGCACTGGCTTTTGGCGCTTGGTGACAAATGAGGTGGATTCGAATTGATGAGGTACAAGGGTGGAAGCCGCAATGGGGATGAGAAGGAGGGGGGAGGAAAAACATATGTATGAAATGGATGGGTGGGAAATGGTCGGCTTGTGGTTAAGATATATGACAGACAAGTGTTTGAAGGTTATTAGCTTTTATGTTCTGATGATACAGTATCTAATGATGAGAAGGTTCATCAGTTCTCACATTTTCCAACACTTAGATAAGTTTTGAATCACATTTTTGTATCCAGCCATGTACTCTAACATGCTTTTCGCTTTAAAGTAGGTGTGCAAAAAGCAGACCGGTTTTTGGCGAAAAAGCAGACCCGTTTTCATCTCTGTGTCTCTCACTGGCGAAAAAGCAGACCGGTTTTTTTCTCTGCGTCTCTCACAAAAACTGGTCTGCTTTGACCATTGAGAGACGCAGAGAAAGAAACCGGTCTGCTTTTTGCACACCAACTTTTCGAGCTCACAACTTTGCTCAAAATTAAGATTTTCTTATTGTTTTTCGAATCCTCATTGTGCCGCGAATTCTTAGCAATTAGAGTCAAAAGAAACAAACGCCAATCTACAGTGTAGATCTAAATCTACACATTCCCACACTCTTCAATAATTGGCGATCGTTACGGTAGATCAAACTGTTATTCTAACCGGAAGAGGTGATTGGCGAAAAAGCAGACCCGTTCCTTTCTCTGCGTCTCTCCATGCGGCGACAGAGAGAGAAGAGACGCAGAGAAAAAAACCGGTCTGCTTTTTGCACACCAACTTTTCGAGCTCATAACTTTGCTCAAAACTGAGATTTCTCAATGCTCCAAAAGTTTTTGAAATCCTCAGTGTCTCAACTTTCGATCTAGGAAGATATGGGTTGGAAGACGTCGTAGGTAGTGATGACATAACTCGATTTGGGTAAATATAATTCGATTTAGGAACATTTATGTATCTTTTTCTGTATCACCTTTTTTCTTCATGGGAAACAAGGCAGTATATATGCACCGGCAATAGATATTCTTTTCGTATTCATTCTCGCTTCTACTGTACCTGATATTTTGAATATATATAAATGGATGGATCCAGACCCTCAAACTTTCAAAAACCGAATATAGTCATTTGGATTCCAAATCCCTCTCCCTGAAATATACACCATGTTTTGTTTTCCATCACACCTTGATGCCGACTAAACCTCAATTAGCACATTAACACCTCCCCCCTACCTCCAAAAATGTGCGACGCCGGTTGGTGCCTGTCCATATCACCGTGGGAAAATGTCAAAACTGGTCCATCTGTTGAAACGATTCAATTAGAACATTAGGTTTTTTGAATTTTATTGCTCCTTGTTTTATAACTCCTTCTGGCGGGTACCCTAATATTTATGGTTTTTATTGTTTTATGACAGGTTTTGAATGGTTTTTCAAAAAATTGCTCATTTTCCACCTTTTATTGACTGAAAACAGCAAAATCGAGTATATCAAGTTGTTTGAAACGTTTCTGTACTTCAAAATTCTGAAAACTATCAATTTTGACTCCAAGAAGTTGATGCGCATTTAGCAGACCGGTTTTTGGCGAGAAGGCAGACCCGTTTTTATCTCTGCGTCTCGCAATGGTCAAAAAGCAGACCCGTTTTTATCTCTGCGTCTCTTCATGGTCAAAAAGCAGACCCGTTTCTTTCTCTGCGTCTCTCATTGCGGCGTCGAGAGTTGAAGAGACGCAGAGATAAAAATCGGTCTGCTTTTTGCACACCAACTTCAAATCACTATAACTCGCTTCAAAATCTATATTTTTTCGTTATCTAAAAAACTTTAGACTTCCACTAGTAATCTCTATGCTTAAAATAGGGAATTTCAGAAATATTTCAGACAAAAAACAGTATTTTTCTGAATGAAAGTGTACGCCATTTGTTTCAGTCACACCATCCCACCAAACAAACGCATTAACACCTTGTCTCGATTTCCAAAAAATGTGCGATGCCGGTTCGATATCACCGTGGGAAAACGGACCCACAAATGTGCGAGACCGAAAGGGGGACCACTGATAACAGATCCTTATCTTATCACCAAACTATTAATGATCATGGGAATCTTGAGCTTCCATCAACTTACCTCAATAAAAACAACAACAACAAATTTGTTGTTAGTCGTGGGTTTTGGTGGACCGGTGTGTTGTTTCCCATACCGATATATCAATGTCACCCACTGACAGCCGACATGGCTTGGCGAAGAAGAGGGGTGGAGGGTGGAGAGGGGGTGTTCTCGCGCAAATTATACTTTTTCATCTTTTGCCGACGGCAGAAGAAGTTTAATAAGTTTTATTGTCCCGGCACAGTCGTTGGAGTTGTTGGCTGAGTATCAAATGCATGTTGGTAGGCATTGATATCTAGCACATTTTGCCGACCACGCCCACCATTTTCCCACGGTCCAGGTGATAAGGGTGAGAGAATATGTAATTGTCATCTGCACCATTTTCTATGCCGCATAGATTGGTAGGTTCTATGGTGTAGGTTTCATAGATCTTTTAGTTCTATTATCCAGCATAGATCTTCACTTTCCTATATACTGTAAGTTCTATGAAATTCATAGATCTCGAAATTTTGTTAAAGGTAGATTCCATTTTCCCATAGATCCTCTAGTTCTATGGTACTATTCCCGTAGATAATAGATTTCTCCAGTTCTATGAACTTCACTTCATAGATCTTCTATTCTATGTTTCTCTTATTCCATAGATCCTAGAGTTCTATGCTTCCAGTCTCATATACTATCAACTTCCCTAGTTCTATGATACTCATTCCATAGATTTTCTCGTTCTATGCACTCTATGTTTCAGTTCTATGACTTCTCGAGTTCTATGCTTCCATAATCATAGATCCCCAGTCTTGGCTAGTTCTATGCTACCAGCTCCATAGAATCTGAAATTTTCTAGTTCTATTATCTACAAAGTTGGATGTCCCTACTCCATAGACTTTTCCATTCTCTTACTTTTAGTTCTATGACACCCACTTCATAGATCTCTTATTACGTGCCCCTCATATTCTTATAGATCCTTCAGTTCTATGCTCCAACTCCATAGATCCCTCATCTTTCTTAGTTCTATGTTTATGGGACCATAAATCCCTTTTTTTCAAATTCAAATATCCCTCTCCATATCGTAACCCCCTATATAAAGTGGGCGTGGCCTCGCCGGCATATTCAGAGAGACCGAAGTGGGCGGAGTCTCAGTAGATACCGCATCCATTCACATGTTTCATTTTCACTTTTTTGTTGTTTTTTCACAGTATTGACTGATGACTGAGTATCAAACGTATGTACACTCATGTTTATTTTGTCATGTCGTGTAAATATCAGCTCCCGTCCGTTTTTTCGAAATTTTCGAAGTTCTATGTGTTGTTTCGTGGAATTCTATGGCTATTCAATTTGAGAAATTCTATGACCTTCAACATTATTCTATGGAATTTCTATGCTCCCTCTCTGAATTCTATGGCCTATCTTTGTACTCTATTGAAGTTCTATGTTCACTTTTCAAGTTCCATTTAAGATTCTATGGAAGTTCTATGATCATTCTTTTGGTTCTATGCTAGTTCTATGCTTTTCCAAAACACATTTCCATAGAATTCTATGCTTTCTGCCTTTTCTTTTTGAAAAATCTATGAAACATATCCTAAGTTCTATGAAAGTTCTATGCTCTTCCCATAAGTTCTATGGTAGTTAAAAACTGTATTCTATGACAATTCTATGTTGAAATTTTCAATTCTATGAAATCTAGTACCAGTTCTATGCTCCCTAAATGTGTCCTAAGACAGTTCTATGATCATTCTCTAAGTTCTATGCTTCTTCCTAGATTCTATGTTAGTTTCATATACCGCTACTGTATTCTATTCTTGTTCTCCGCCAGTTCTATGCTCTCATCTTGAATTCTATGCTCCTCCTCTGAGTTCTATGCTCTTTCTATGCACTCTCCATCTATACTATCCAATAGTTCTATGGTCATTTTTCTAAATTATTGCTAGCTCTATGCTTTTTCTTTCAGTTCTATGCAAGTTCTATGCTCTTTTTCTGAGTTCTTTGATAATTCTATGCTCACCATCTACCTCCTCCTACAGTTCTATGTTCTTTCTCTAAGTTCTATGACAATTATATGCAATCAAACCTCTATACCTTTACAGTTCTATGCTCCTTTCTACAATTCTATGCCACATCTCTATACTTTTTCACGGTTCTATGCTCCATCTCACAATTCTATGCCACCACTCCAAGCTTCTTCACACCTTTCCTCACCTCCTCCCCTTCCCCAAACATGTAACTACCCATCCCTCACCATTCATAATTCCTTATGAACCGGAAACCGCCTAATCCCCCCTTTTGCGGCACCATATTTACCCAAATGCACACGTTTCGTGAAGTACATTAAGATTATAGTCAAGTGTCATGGGAAAAAATATTATTATGAGGGTCCATCATCTATTATCACTCGGTTCCCATACTGATAACATTGATTGAGTAACCCCCCTTTTACCTGGTTAGAAGGGGAGGGGGGGGGGTCTAAATGAGAGTAGGAAGGATGCGAGAGATTACCATCTCGTGGGTTACTGTAGATGACGGTTTCGGTTTCCTCTCCGGTTCGTTATTTATGTGTTAAGTATCTACACCTTTTTCGGGTTTCGGTTTCCTCTTCCCTTTTTGGGGTCGGATCTTATCAGCTGGTGTTAATCCTATTTCCGACCTTTCATCCTGTTTTTGTTGTTTTTCCAACACACACCGGATTCCTATCTTTATTGATTCTATGAATCAGGTGCGAATCTATTCGGTAGATCTATGCAGCAGTTAAACAGTTTCTATGGCTAGTTCTATGGTCATCCGCTAGAAATTCTATGAGTTTTCCACAATTTTATTCTGGTGATTCTATGATTCTATGATTCCATCAAACTCCATCAGTTCTATGATTCCCGATTCAACGAATCTATGCTAGTTCTATGTTCCCTATCTACAAATTCTATGATTCTATGGACCCCGAGATCTAGTTCTATGGTTCTATGAATGATCAGTTTCCAATTCTATGCTAGTTCTTCTTCCATGTCTGAGGTTCTATGGAAATCCACCTCTCTATTTCTATGATGCTATGAATCTGCTGCTCTACTATTCTATGATTCTATGACAAATAATTTCTAGTTCTATGGTTCTATGAGAATTCTTAACACTAAGTTCTATGATTTTAATTCTATGTACCTTTTCTAGTTCTATGTGTCATAAGTCTTCGGTTCTATGAAAATTCGTAAGTTCTATGACATCAATTTCTATGAATCTATGATAATTCTATGCTCCACTTTCCTCGATTCTATGGTTCTATCTCCATTCCTGATCTCCTTTTTTTCTGTGATTCTATGATAGAGAATTATATGGATCTATGCTCCTTTTCTACCAATTCTATGACTCTTTTAAAATTCTATGCTCCTTCAATTCTACGACTCCTAAAATTTGAATTCCATGAAAATTTCTCATCTTTATTCCCATGGATCAATAAATTCAAATCCCATGACCCCGCCCCCTTTGAAACAAATATTCAAACCGTTTTACGACTCCCAATGCCGGTCTCGATCGATTTACAATCCGCCTCCCTCGTTGAATTTCTTGCTCATTCCAAATTCAAATCCCTAAACCTAAATCTTTTTTTTCCAGAAAAAATGGCTCTCACACCATACAACAATCAGACACCAACAACATCCGGTGCCAAGACAGTAAGTTTGTTTTGATCTACCTACCGTAACCCTCTATTTTGCAGACACACAAATCAGTGAGGGAAAAGGAGCGGCGGGACGAGATAAATACGAAGATCAGCGAGTTGAGGTTGCTCATTTGTGAGGATGAGTATGAGCGTAAATCGTGAGTTTCAGGAGCTTTGAAAATGTATATCTGGCTGAAAATATTTACAGTATGAAACAAGCCGATGTGCTCCATCGGACTGTCGAGTTGGTGTATCAGATGGAGAATGAGACGCCGGGTCCGTCAACTACACCGGATCGAAAGGGATTTGTTGATGGATTCGCCTTCGTGGAGAAGGCTACTGCATCATTTATCAAGGTAGATCACAAAACTACAGTATCCTCTCAACACAGAACTTCCAGAACCTCGGTGTCGACGCAACCATCTGTCAAGACTTCCTCGACCGAATGAAGCTTTGGTTCAACGCGGATCGAAATCGACTAATGATTACCACCAAGCATGCACCACCAGGTGCCTTGCGATCCACCAAGTCATCACCCGAATCATTGGGTGCTGATCGGCGGGAGATCAAGAAGAATCGGGAGCAGGATCGACGTGATCGGCAGGGAGAGGCGATCGAGTTGTTGAAGAACTTTTTGATCACGATTTCGGCGAATCAGTTGGTGGCGAAGCAGCAAGTGTGAGTTTTTTGAATATAGCGAGAATATAGGAGATCAGTGGTTTTTAAGATTTTGTAAAATGTTATTTTTGAAGCGAGTTATAGTGGTTTGAAGTTGGTGTGCAAAAAGCAGACCCGTTTTTATCTCTGCGTCTCTCAATGGTCAAAAAGCAGACCGGTTTCTTTCTCTGCGTCTCTTCACAAAACCGGTCTGCTTTTTGACCATTGAGAGACGCAGAGAAAGAAACGGGTCTGCTTTTTCGCCAAAAACCGGTCTGCTAAATGCGCACTACTTTGACAGCCTATAACTCGGCTTAAAATATAGATTTTCACATTTCGTTTTGAAATCCACTATTTCAGAGAAAAAATGCAACGACTCAACACACTGGAAAACATTATCGAGTACATCAAAAACAAGAAAAATAAATTTGTTGGTAGCAATCCACAGGAACAAATGCTTTATGATAAATCATATGATGGTGGATTCGATATCGCTAAAAAGACTGCCATGTCGTTTTTTAGGGTAGGTATACTGTAGTACAAGCATATCAATGATGTAATTTTTTCAGAGTGATCGTCACTTATCCCTCCGATTGGCAGCACTGGATCAGACACTCTCAGCAGCTAATATTCGTCCAAAACCTGTTGCTCCATTGGTCCTTCCACCAATCCTGCCAAACTTCATGCCATTCCTCCCATTATATCCAACATTTCAATTCCAAGTCTTACCACCACCACCAATGCCACCAATTCGCCATTCACCAACATACTCCCTCAGTCCACCACCATCATCATCATCGAGTGAGACAACATCATCAAACTCATCGCCACCAGAGAAATTGTGGCGTCCATGGCAATAATTCTTATTTAATATTTCATAATAATTGTGAACCAAATACCCGGGGAAAGTGCTTTCAAAAATCATATTTAATATTAATTACGGGTTAATAATGATTAATTTAATTACAGTTCAAATAAATAGATTATTTATAGTTATTTGTGTTCGTTTCTGCAATATTTTAGGCGAAATGTAACTTGAATAGTCTGAAAATGTGCATTTTGAGAGGCGGAAACTGGATTGCGCATTTTGCAGACCGGTTTCTTTCTCTGCGTCTCTCCATGGCGAAAAAAGCAGACCGGTTTCTTTCTCTGCGTCTCTCCATGGCGAAAAAAGCAGACCCGTTTTTATCTCTGCGTCTCTCAATGGTCAAAAAGCAGACCCGTTTTTATCTCTGCGTCTCTCAATGGTCAAAAAGCAGACCCGTTTTTATCTCTGCGTCTCTCGTCAAAACCGGTCTGCTTTTTCGCCATTGAGAGACGCAGAGAAAGAAACGGGTCTGCTTTTTCGCCAAAAACCGGTCTGCGATTTGCACACCAACTTTGACAGATTGTAACTCGCCTCAAAATCAACATTTTTTGAATCCCGAAAATTATTTGGAATCCTCAATATCTGGTCTATATTAGTACATAAATTTCATAAAAGTAGATATTTCTGTTGAGATATTAGTTCCTTCATAACTAGCATAAAATTGCGTATTTTTCAGAATCCTCATGATCATCGTGTGTCATGCCAAACGACCTATTGTTATCATTAAAATATAGTTCCTTCCTTGTTTTATCAATGACCTCGTCCAACCTATTCAGTATATAACTCTCGATCAATCTACCAATATTCACAACAATACCATGATCAGTAAACCAATCATCATTCTTCTCTGCTTATCAGCTATCATTTTATCAATCCATTGTTCAGCCACCCTTCAAGCAATTCAGGTGGATATCGGCAAAAGCTTCACCATTCCAGTCTTAGACGCCGGAAAGGATGGTATAAAGCGTGAATCGTTAGAGGAATCCGGAAAATGGCAGTTCTACTATTTCTGTGATAAACCACAAAACAAGAGTAAGTGCGGAAAATGGGTTGATCAGGTGAAAAATGGTGGAAATTTGGGAAAAAAATGATTTTTTCGGAATTTCAGAGTGGAAAAGCTATAAAAGGTGCTAATAACAATGTAAAATATAACAAGGCAAAACAAGAATTCGTCGTTTCAAAGTCAAAAATCGAAGATTCTGCTAATTATGCGATATTCCCGGAGGATAAGGACGAACACACAGCCAATCTCGAACGAATTCACGTATTTGTACATTAAGACGCGTTGTCGCAGAGTATCAGAATCAACGGCGGACAAAAAACAAAAAAGTTCTCAGAATGTCCTGAAACTTATGGCATACAAACTTGGTTCACTTCTAAGCATTTTTCAGAAATATTTCTTAGGCCACGCCCCCTTGGCTGAAATTACAGTCAAATCAATTTTTATTTTCCTTCCACTATAACTTTTGCGTCCGATTTCCAAACGTTCTAAAAAATTTGTCACATATGTAAAATTTGATTCTGACCATTTTTGCTTCAGAAAATTTTTTTCTATCTCATCGCCTTGATGCTGAAAATCGATATTTTCAGTCTGAAAATGAGGTTTTTTGAAAATAAAAATTTTTCTACTATATCAGTCCCAAAAAATAATTTGATTTTTGAATTCAGCACAAAATTCCGCGTCAGGAAACATTTTCAGACATAGTCTAGCTCAGTGCTACTTTTCAGATTTTTTGTCTGAAACTGGCTGAAAAAAATTTTTTTTTTCAAAATTCTTCGGGAAAAAAGTATTTTGTAGCAAATTTTATGCTGACCAAAAGTCTCCATTGGACACATAGCTAATTTTGACTCCTTCATGCCGAAAAAGTGTTTTTTGTAAACGCATTCGGCGCGCATTTTCATGTGTGTGTCGCTCGGAAAACACTTGTATCTCTCTTAAAACTCAAAATTTTGAAAAAGTTCCCACTATGAAAATGTAGTTTATGATTAGATCAACACATTTTTGAGATTGGATTCAAAAAAAAAGTTCTTTGAAAAAGGTCTGTGCAAGTTTGAAAATCACTATTTTTAAGTAACTCCAAAAAAATTTTTTGGGAGTTTCAAAAAATGTTTTTTGTTTCATCGTTTAGACCTTTTTTCAAGCTTCATTTTTGTAGTTGAAACCTTTTTCTGAAAATGAACCCCAGCCGAGATATATGTCGTTGATACAAGAGCATATTTACACCCACCACTCTTCCTCCTTGTGCGCGCGCGTTCCGCATACCTTTTTCAACCGTCTATATCTCGGTTGTGGCTTATTTTCAGAAAAAGGTTTCAACTACAAAAATGAAGCTTGAAAAAAGGTCTAAATGATGAAACAAAAAACATTTTTTGAAACTCCCAAAAAATTTTTTTGGAGTTACTTAAAAATAGTGATTTTCAAACTTGCACAGACCTTTTTCAAAGAACTTTTTTTTGAAACCAATCTCAAAAATGTGTTGATCTAATCATAAACTACATTTTCATAGTGGGAACTTTTTCAAAATTTTGAGTTTTAAGAGAGATACAAGTGTTTTCCGAGCGACACACACATGAAAATGCGCGCCGAATGCGTTTACAAAAAACACTTTTTCGGCATGAAGGAGTCAAAATTAGCTATGTGTTCAATAGAGACTTTTGGTCAGCATAAAATTTGCTACAAAATACGTTTTTCCCGAAGAATTTTGAAAAAAAAATTTTTTTCAGCCAGTTTCAGACAAAAAATCTGAAAAGTAGCACTGAGCTAGACTATGTCTGAAAATGTTTCCTGACGCGGAATTTTGTGCTGAATTCAAAAATCAAATTATTTTTTGGGACTGATATAGTAGAAAAATTTTTATTTTCAAAAAACCTCATTTTCAGACTGAAAATATCGATTTTCAGCATCAAGGCGATGAGATAGAAAAAAATTTTCTGAAGCAAAAATGGTCAGAATCAAATTTTACATATGTGACAAATTTTTTAGAACGTTTGGAAATCGGACGCAAAAGTTATAGTGGAAGGAAAATAAAAATTGATTTGACTGTAATTTCAGCCAAGGGGGCGTGGCCTAAAAAATATTTCTGAAAAATGCTTAGAAGTGAACCAAGTTTGTATGCCATAAGTTTCAGGACATTCTAAGAAAAAAAATTTTTTTTGTCCGGCCGCCTGTGGTGGAGGTTTCGAAACTGTGGGAGACCGCGTCTTAAACCTCAATATTTATGTTAAAAATAATAAATGTTATGCGTTCCGAAAAATATCAATATATATTATCGTTCCCATACGAATCGAGCCTCGTGGCCTAGAAAACCGAAATTGTTCCCCGAAGCGAAGAGCTGTATTAAGATATGCGCCTTTAATTCGTACTGTAATTTTAGTGCTATTTTGGGCTACGGTTTAAAGGGTCACAAAGAGTTGTAGCTTCGTAAATCTACAACGGAAGGCTCGATTCGTATGAAACCGATAATACAAGACTGAAAGAAAAACAAGAAATTATTCAAATGGCATCGATCCAGTATGATACCCTGATCATGAGAGTCCTAAAAAACGTGAAAACTCTGCGAAGTGTTCATTTTTAGGAGAGTTACGAAGGATCAAAGTTGATGCGCATTTTGCAGACCGGTTTTTGGCGAAAAAGCACACGGCTGTTTGAGTGAGGCAATAGAGTCTTACGGTATACAACAAAGTGCATACACTTTTGATGGCGGGAAACACGCGTTTGAATTTCAAGAACCGCTTTTCAGCCATCATCTTGCAAATTTGAGATTTAAAAAAATTTAAATGTATTAAGAAATGTTGAACAATAGATTTATGATCGGTTTGAAACAAAAAATTACGAATCTCGGCTTTTGTTGCTTCAAAAACGTTAAAAATAAGGTTTTTAACGAAAATCAGCATATTTAAATGTTTTAACTGTCTGGATTGAGCATTTTCTACACAATATTAGTTTTTCATACAGTTTTTCAACGACGCAACATCGAGGAAATGCATAATTCCCAATAAAACGGAAGAAATCGGCTGCCAAAAGTTCGAAAAAAATAAATTTGCTAATTTGTAAATGCAATATAGCCTTTTCCGTAGAAAATGACATCAGGATTCCGAAAATGTGCTTATAATTTTATGAAAGTGTCTAGTTTTTGAGATTTCCGCAGCGCAATATTCATAAATGCTATTGCCGCGGCCGCCGTGGCCTAGAACTTGCGTGAGCAGACCCGTTTTTATCTCTGCGTCTCTCAATGGTCAAAAAGCAGACCCGTTTTTGTCTCTGCGTCTCTTCACCAAACCGGTCTGCTTTTTGACCATTGAGAGACGCAGAGATAAAAACGGGTCTGCTTTTTCGCCAAAAACCGGTCTGCGAAATGCGCATCAACTTTGACTCCTCATAAATCGCCTAAAAATGAATACATTGCAGAGTTTTCATCTTTCTTACACGGAAGGCAAGGGCACTTACACATTTTTTGCTGAAAATCATTTTTCCAGCCATTCGAATATATCCAAACGAATATATCTTTACCACTCTACCACAACTACATGATGAAATGTATTTTCACGACCTCCCAAAAGGTTAATCAGGAAAACTTGATAAAAGTTTCAGATATTTTCAGATTCCCGAAACTCTATCATAGTATGCTCCATAGCAGATTTTCAGAACTACAATTAGACCAAAAAATGTCCTCTTTCGAATGGACTAAGTGCCGTTGTTAATTGAAAACCTACGTGCCTTTACCTTCCGTGTTAGAAGCCTCATGATTAGGGCATCATGTAACGTAAAAATTTGATCATCATGATCTTTATCTAGTTCATCAAACTAATTGTTATCAAAAAAATGAAACTTCCTTCCTTGTTTTATCAATGACCTCGTCAAGCCCATTCAGTATATAACTCCCGATCAATCTACCAATATTCACAACAATATCATGATCACCAAACCAATCATCCTTCTTCTCTGCTTATCAGCTATCATTCTATCAATTCATTGCGACTCGGTTAACTTATCCTCTCAAGGAATGAGCGTGGATGTCGGCAAAAGCTTCACCATTCCTGTCCTAATTGCCGGAAAGTATGGTGTAAAACGTGCACTGTCAAAGCAACCTGGAGATTGGCAGTTCTACTATTTCTGTGATATTCCGGCAAACAAGGGCAAGTGCGGAAAATGGGTTGAACAGGTGAAAAAGTGCGGAAAATGTGCAAAATATGTGATTTTACGGTATTTCAGAATGGAAATCCTATCAAAGGTGCTAATAACAATGTAAAGTATAACAAGGCAAGTAAACAGTTCGTTGTTTCCAAGGCGAAACTCGAGGATGCCGGTCATTACGAATATTTCCCAGGAGGTGAAAACCAAGAATTCACCGTAATTGTACTGCCACCACTTGGACGTTAAACCTCAATATGTATGATAAAACTAATAAAATGTTATGCATCCCGAGAAAATCAATATCTACAATACAAAAAAAAGCAAAAAAAAATATTCGGAAGGCATTGATCCACTGCGTTTCCCATCATCATAATGAATTTGTTCCTGTGGACCCATAATGTTTTCCAGTGTGTTGAGCCGTTGCATTTTTTCTCTGGAATTGTGAATTTCAAAACGAAATTTGAAAGTCTATATTTTGAGCCGAGTTATAAGCGTTCAAAGTAGTGCGCATTTAGCAGACCGGTTTTTGCCGAAAACGCAGACCGGTTTTTATCTCTGCGTCTCTCAATGGTCAAAAAGCAGACCCGTTTTTTTCTATGCGTCTCTCACAAAAACGGGTCTGCTTTTTCGCCAAAACCCGGTCTGCAAAATGCGCACTCGTTTGAAAGCTTGTTGCTCGCTTGAAAATGGGTGTTTTGCACAATTTTCATAAGTTTTAGAATCCTTATGATTAGGACATTATTTAACATATTCACCATGATCCTTTGATCACCATGATCCTCGTCTAATTCACCAAACAACCAATTGATATAAAAAAAAGAAAGTTGCTTCCTTGTTTTATCAATGACCTCGTCAAACCCATTCAGTATATAACTCTCGATCAATCTACCAATATTCACAACAATATCATGATCACTAAACCAATCATCCTTCTTCTCTGCTTATCAGCTATCATTTTATCAATCCATTGTTCATCCCTCCAGTCGATTCCCGTGATTACCGGCAGAAGCTTCACCATTCATGTATCAGAAGCCGGAAAAGATGGTATAAAACGTGAATTGTCAAAGGAATCTGGGAAATGGCAGTTCTACTATTTCTGCGATAAACCAAAAAACAAGAGCAAGTGCGGAAAATGGGTTGATCAGGTGAAAAATGGTGGAAATTTGGGAAAAAAATGATTTTTTCGGAATTTCAGAGTGGAAAAGCTATAAAAGGTGCTAATCTTTACTATTACTAATGGAAAACTTCTGTCAGTCTGTGACTTTGTGCACTGCGATTTCTCGGACAGTTTCCATCCGATTTCGCCCAAATTTGACAAGGGGCTCAGAAATGCTTTCGCGAAGGTGCACGAGAAATAGCTAAGTGATCGATCGAGTCGTTCGCCTTCCAGAACCGATTTTCAGATTTTAACCTTACAATTTCATGTTTTCATTTTCAAAAATTAAATGTCACGGCATTTTTCAAAATGGTGTTCCTTTTTTTTGACATTCATTTTTAGAAATGAATATATGTTAGACCAATAATCAGAAAGTTTATATGCACTCGGTTGTCTTGGTGCTCATTATGTCGCTATTTGACAAACCACAGTTTTTTCGACGAACCGGCCTCGCAGAGGCCGCCCCACTATGTTGTCCCCTTTAGTATATTTACTAGCCGATGTAGCCAAACTCAAACTTTACCCGCCCTCGGAGGGGCCTCGCAGAGGCCCCGAAAAGGCCGCCCCACAAACTGGAAAAGTGTATTTATTTAGTTAGAGGATGCTAGACGTGGCCGGGCCTCTCCGAGGCCCGGGAAAGGGACTGAAATCGAATAGGATAGTTGTAGCCGGGATCTTTGATAAGAAAAAATTAGGGGTTTTTGAACGAATGGATCGAGTTGTTATTAAGTTTAAGTTGACTTCATTGTGTTGCCTTTTTTAAATATCATCGAAACCGATCCCATTAACCAACTAAACCAGAAGGAAGTGACGGCGGAGCCGGCACGCACCTTCTGGTAACAATGTAAAGTATAACAAGTCAAGTCAAGAATTCGTCGTTTCAAAGGCGAAAATCGAGGATTCTGGAAATTATGCGAATTTCCCGGAGGATAAGGACGAAAACACAGCCAATCTCGAGCGAATTTCCGTATTTGTGCAAGAAGGTCCACGTTAAACCTCAATTTTTATGATAAAAAAAATAAAAACTTATGCATCCCGAAAAAAATCAATATCTACAAAACCGAAAAAAAAGAAATTATTCGGATGGCATTGATCCAGTGTGTGTCTCAATTTTATCAACCAATCCAAATTTCAATGCTTGATGTGAGCTCATGAAACGATCGCGATCCAATGTTTTGTCGATATCCTCATATTTCATGCCAGTGTGATGGACATAAATCTCATTGAGCCGTTGTTTCAAACGTTGAATTTCTTCCGCGCGAATCACAATATCCGAGCATGTTCCCTGTAAAAAAAATTCTTTGAAGTTTGCCGATTGTGTGCATTTGCGCGTCAACACACACGATGCGACGCGCAGTTGCGGCCTAGTGTTAAAATTATTTTTCACTACATTTGCTCATTTTCTGCCGTTTTTCTCTAATTTTCCTGCAAAATAAATTTTAAATTTTTTAGAAATAATGTCCGGACTAAGCGCAAATCAATCAAAACTCGATCAAATGCCAAAATCCAAGCAAATGGTGATTCAGGTGGGTAAAACGTAATTTTTCGTTAAATTTCTTATATTTTTACAGAAATTCAAAGGCCGATTACGGGAAAACATCAAAACATTGTCCGAGAATTTTTCACAAATTATTGTGAGCGGAAAAATGAGTTTTGCTATAATTTTCTCGGGAAAATGACTGATTTTCAGGTACTTGCCGATGATAATGCTCACAAAAATTTGACGGGTAAAATGACCGAATTCTATACAGTCAAAAGTGAAATGGCCGTTCGTGCGCAGCTTATGGTAAGTATTTTATCAAAAAAAAAATTGAAAATGTGGTGATTTTTCAAGGTTCGCGCTGCCGATGAGCTTCTCAAGCTAACCGCCGATCTCAAGGAATTCCTCATTCTTCATGACTTTCAATTCCTCACACAATCCATCAAAAAGTGAGTTTTAAACGTAATTTTATGCAAAAATCGTAATTTAGCGCCGAGCAACAATGCGACGAGAGCCTCCGCGCTCAAACTCAAATGCACAATCAATTGGAGACCGAGATAACCAATGTGATATATGATCTTGATCGCGAAATCAGTGATAACTTCTATCTTCGCCATTAAACGTGTATATAAATAATTTATTTGAAACAAAATACTCACTTGTGCTCCACCACTCGGTTGGTGCACCATAATTCTTGCATTCGGCAGCGCGCTTCTCATTCCTTTTTCACCGGCGCACAACAACAACGATCCCATCGATGACGCCTGGCCGATACACCATGTGGCGACTGGTGCGCTGATCATTTGCATGGTGTCATAGATGGCGAGACCTGCGGTTACACTGCCACCTGGAAATGTTCAAAAATGAAAGTAAGCATGAGATGGGGAAATACCTGGACTATTAATGTACATATGAATTGGCTTCTTTCCACTTTCACTCTGCAGGAACAACAGTTGGGCGATGAGGGCGGATGCGATGAAGTCATCGACCTGAAAATGTTTTTTTTTAGAAGAAAAATGGCATTTTGTAATTTCAAAAACATGAAAAACACGGGGAAATCTAGTTGCTGCTTGAACCAATCATATTTTTTCATTTGCAAAATTATTTTTCGCCGTCATGATGCAAATTTAGGATATCTAACAGGGAAACAATGAATTTGTCTTATTTTTTATATAAAAACTGGTGAAGATGAAAATGTGCAGTAACTTGTTGAAAACGTGTTTTCCAGATTTCTTATGTTGGAAAACGTATTAAACAAAAATTTCAAACTATTCGCGAAAACGTCAATATTGGCGACTTTATTACGATTTTAAGCAAAAATCGTAAAATTTTCAGCACAGGAAACTATTTAGACAGAATTGTTTAGACCTGTTTAATTTAAACTTTCTTGCTGCAAAATTTCTATTTTCAGTTTTTATTGCAATTTTACTTTATGTAAACGCAGTTTTTTAATGTTTTGTTGAAAATTTATCGTAAAGTTTCTATACGACAACTCAGAAACATATTTTCCAATTAAAAACGTTTGGTATTATGAGTAAATAAGCAGTTTCATTAAGGTAATCAGTTTTTTTGAGTTATAGTTTTTGAAAATATTGAAACCACTGAACTTCGTGTTGCAAATTATTAATTTTTGAAGAAGATTTCCGCTCAATCTTTGTTGAATCTGCCATTTCAGAAGTTCTTTCTTGTATTGGTTTTAAACATACGAATATCAAACGAAATCTTTCTTTCTTTTGGGTCCGTGGAAACGAAAAAGACAACGAAACTCTATGAAAATATTTTTTAAAGCAATTTTTCAGAAAAATTGCGCATTCTCCCTTTTTTATCCAAAAAAAAACCAACTCACCGGTGTCATCAAACAAACAATTCGATCTCTCAACAATCTCGAATAAATATCATATGTTCTTTCTCCTTTTCCCTCATTATCGATAACAAATGGAATACCAACTCTCGCATTTACACTCGTCGAAAACAATTGTCTCGATGTGGCGACGGTTGTTGTGACCAGTTTTCGCAACATTTTCCTGCCTGTTTTTGTGTCAGGTTAGTCCACGCGTTGTGAATCAAAAAATGGTATTTAAAATGATGTGTCACGTGTCATGGGAATATTGACGTTCGAATATATTTGTTCGGTTTATGAATTCATTAAAAATCTGTGGGAGGGAGTGTTTTTCTGTACATTTTACAATGAAAAGAAACTACAAAAAACTAATAAGCGATAATATAATAATTTGAATAGTAAAACGGCTGAAACAAAAATCACAGCTGAAATTGGGGGAAGAAATGGGAATGTTAAGGTGTTAAGCAATCGTAGATTTATCAATTTGATAAGATTATTGAGGAGGCATTTATCGGAAGTCTTCTGGGTTGAAGAGGCCACGAGCTCTGTTGAGGATGCTGTCCTGCAAGAAAATTGGGATTTAAAAGGTTAAAAAGATCGAAAACTACCTTGCTTGGATCGTATGGAGCTTCCTTGGATGGGATTTCGAGAACAGCTGGGATGGATTGAGTGTGTTGGTCAACCTGCAACATATTTTTAATGATTTGGATTTTTTTTGCTCTCGGCACACTTTTTATTATTATATGTGCCACACTAACGGCTAGGAATAAAGCAAGTGCGCCCCTGGGTCTCGACGCGTTTTAAATAATTTTTGAACGTAAATACAGTAGTCGAACTGCAAAATCGTATCGAGACCCTGGAGCGCACTTGCTTCATTCCTAGCCGTTGGTTTGGCACTTATAATATGAAATTCCTATGATTTTAAACTATTTTATGTCAAAAACGGTGCCTAACAGCGTTTAAAGCTTAAAAACAGGACAAAAATTATTTTTTAAATGTAAAATGATAAACTTACAGCATAACGGATCATTTCAGCGATATGTTGATTGATAAGAACAATAGCGATATCATCACGAGCGACAAATGTCTTGAATGCATCCTCGATTTCTTGAACCGATGTTCCCTTATCAACAATCAAATAGTTTGGTTTACGAGCCTAAACAACACATTTTAAAATAAACAAAAACCTTCTAAAACGTACCTTGTTGAGCTCTCCAACTCCGCCGAGCAAAAATCCGACGACGGTGTCCTCATCACCGATCACCGCCAATATCTTGCCCTTTGCTGCCGATGCCATCTGCAAAAAATTGAATGAAAATTCAGTAAAATCGGCGATTTTCTATGAAAAATGCGGGTTGAAAGGGTTGAAAACCAACGGTGAGCGAGAGGCGAAAAATCATTTCTTGTGGGCGGGGCTTGTTTTGCAATTGGCGGGCAGGGTGTTTTGCAGATTTGCGGCGCGGTGAAAATTTGAGTGAGGGAATTTTTTTGAATTGAAAGTTTGAAATTTCGACAGTTTTTTATAATTTTTAAATGTTTTATTCATAAAATTTTACTTTTTCGCCTATTTCAAAAATTTTCAAAGCAATTTTTTCGTAACGAAAAACAGTAGTTGTCGCGAAATTCGTTATTTTCAACGTTTTGCTTACTGTAATAACTTAAAGGAACATATATTCTCATTTCTCCTTTGATTTCGAAACAAAATGTAATACTGTGTTAAAGGTACATTTCTTACAAATCTAAATTTTGTTTCACAACGATTAGTTACTGTACTCAAGGAACATCACAACGAATTGAAAAGTACCGTAATTTTTACAAAAGGCACACGCTGCTCAAAATAACTTCGTTTCCTGCAACGATTTCATTGTAGATGGTACTTTCGATGCATTTTGTGCACTTTTTCGCATTAAATCTAGTCATTTCAACCTTTTTTTTCGCAATTTCATAATTTTTCAGATGATAAACCCAAATCGTCGCAGTGCTGAAGAAGCTATGTCTCGGGCAGCCGAACACGCGAAGAAAGAGGTAAGATATTGTAAATTTCGTCATTCGAAGACAAATTTTCGTTTTTCAGGAACAATTTCAACAAGGAAACTTCGAATTCACTTCCCACGCTGGGCATATACTTGAATCTTCGTGTCGTCATGCGTCGGGGTCCGAGGATCCATCTTGTCTGGTGAGTTTTCCTATAATTTTCAAAATTAAAAGTATTCTTTAGAAATGCCTCTACGATCGTGAGCTGAAACTCGACGAGCTTCCCGAAATGGTGTTCGCCCGCAATTCCTTGCGACTCACCTTCAAAAATCGTACATCATTCATCGATCTCAACTCGCTTGATGCTCTAAAACTCGTCTGCGACAATAAACTGCCTGATGTTCAAGTTGGCGCGTCGACGGTTTGGCAGAAAGCACGCGAGGAGCGTTTGAAGCAGATAACAGCACAAAACAAGCCGTTTGATTGGACTTATACCACATTTTATAAGGGAACTGTGGAGAATTGTACTGTAAGTTACATTTTGGAGAAAATTTGGGCTGAAATATAGGTTTAGGTGGAGGAAACAACGGATAAAATCGATATGGAACGGTTGAAACGGCGGGATCATATCATGTTCCATTCCCATGTCACACTTTTCGAAGATGAGCTTGCCGATCACGGAATCGCTCAACTTTCAGCCAGAGTTCGTGTCATGGAGACCGGCTACTTTTTTGTGCTTTTGCGATTCTACATGAGAGTCGACAACGTACTTATTCGGTATGAAATCCTTGAAGTTTGTTGAAAATCGATTATTTTTTAGATGTTGTGACACCAGAATTGTTGGAGACGCCACTGACAACTTTGTCCTTCGCGAATGGCAGAGAAGAGAGGCGAAATATGAGGATTTGAAGCATGTAAGTTGTTAATAATCAATACTTTCATAAAATTATGCAATTTCAGATTGATGAAGATAAACTCTTCAATATTGATATGGCTTGGACGCTTTTACCAATTGTTGAATCGACGAATGAGAAAATTACGGCTAATTGATCTATATAATACTGCCTTTTTTTGAATACTCAATGAATATTTTCAATTTCCCTTTTCCTCGATTGTTAAAAAAACTTTATTCAGTTGTGACGTGAAAATAAAATACGTGGTCGCCTATATATGATATCTATCAGTTACAATTGTCGAGTTAATAAATATCAGCTTGCACTTATGTCTATTAAAAATAATAGAAGTCTGCAGCGATATATATTACTGTTGTGTCTTATAAGATCAACATTGTGCTTAAGTAAGTTTGTTTCCAAGTTGGGAAATGCACGAGCTGACTTGAATGAACCGAAATTGGCAGCTTTGTTTATATAGAATCCAAAAATACTCAACAATCGCATCCGTTTGTCCGGTGTTCAGAGTTGGACACTGTTTATCAATCACTATTCAGTAGATGCGATTAGAGAGTACATTACTATTTCTTTGACCGAAGACGATAATGAACACTAAAGTAGTGAATTAAAGTAAATGGTCAAATCGGTTCATGGCGAAAACAATTCGGCTTCTGCATCGCGAAAAAAAACACCGAACGAATGTATATTTACCCATTTATATTTCGGATATCTGTCAAATAGAGTATTGTTGTACTTTCAGCATGTCCGAATCTTGTAGATTCAACAACTGATTGCAAACCTTCAAAGCAATGTGACGGAGAAGTATGTTATCGAGATCCAGCAGCAGCATCTACTGTACTAACCGGATTTTGTTGTAATCCAAAGTTTTGTTCGGACACAAACCTTGAATCGTATGCTGATATCGATGACAACGAACGCTATACATTCAATGCAAAAGATTCAAAACTATGGACTACGCGAAATAACGAGTCGGTTAATTATACTTGCCGTAAGTTTGCTTTGCGATATCTCCGAATACTATTGATCTTCTAGCTATCCCATTTTCTGCATTATTTGTTAAACCGGATAATGTGACACTAGAAGAGAAATATCCGTACAGTAACATCAGTCAATGGAGAGAGGATGGAAATGTTCGTGTTGAAACATGCACTTCGAATGCGAACTGTGCATATTTAAACGATAAAGACTTCGCCGGCTACTGCTTTGAAAATAAGAAGCCAGAGAAATCTTCAAAGGTTCTCAAGTTCTGTTATAAACGTTAGTTGATTTTGAAGTATGATAGGAAAAAATTGTTTTGATTTCAGTAAAGCAGCTCGCTAACTCAGAATATCTGCTTGATCCAACGGCAAATGGTCCGAAATTTTGTTCCGAACACACCGATTGTGCAAGTCGCCATTTACAAGGACTAAAGTATGATGCGTGGTACTGTCACACTACTGACAGATACATGGAAGGCAACGGAGTGGCATCTGGTATATGCTTGCGTAGTACGTTTATTAGCTGTTGTCAATGCATTTTCTCAAACTTATAGCTCGAGCATGCCGTGAAAATGAATACGCCACGCGACCGTCTGTTGGTAAGATGTGTGTTGAAAATGCACCATGCAATAATACTGGTGTTGCCACACCTGGTTTGAATCCTCGTGAGCAGTATGAGCCAGTGTGCACCCAATTGCAAGTGGGAAATAATCCGAGGCTTTGTTGTCAAAGTAAGTTATCATCAGTCATTGAAAATCAACATATAATTGTAGAACGCCTTCCATCATGTGAAATGGGTGACACTGTCATTCCTCGAGTTACTTGTGAAACAACAGCCGATTGCAATAAGGATGTCATGCAAAATGACTTCTCCTTCCACAACAAATGGTGTTCGGCCGAGAAGACGTGTTGTGAATCAAAGACCGACCACAACATTGTATATTGTCCGGATGAAGCAACACCACTGAGATTCGAGAAAGAATGTGAAGGGTATACAATCGGACAGAATGATTCTGGATCATGCCCCAACTCAGTTTTGAATCCTGATGTCGTCACCTCTGGTATTTGTAAGCTGGGTCATTGTTGTCCAGGATGTAAGTTTTGAAGATGGATAGTATGAAATTGTGAAAGTATTTCAGTGATCAAATCACTTGGATCCAATCTGCCCACTCATTCATTTGCCACCAATCTGTTATGTGATTCATCTGACAAGCCACCAACACGATACATTCATGCATATTGTGACAAAAAGACTAAACACATTGTAATTGCTGGAGTACATGGATTTGATGGAAAGAAGGTTACAAAAACGTCAACTTCTTGTAAAGATAACTCGTATGTACACAATATTTTTAGTATGACTAATGAGTATCTTTGTAGAGACTGCAAAGGTGATGATAACATGTGCGTTTTTGGAGAAAATTCGTCGAATTTTTGTTATGTGGTGATGACAAAAATAGAAAATTACATGAAATACGTATACGGTGGTGGTGGCATTGCTGTCATTATTCTGGCGGTCATTTTATTCTTCTGTTTTAGAGATAAAATCTTTTGCCAAAAGAAGTCAAAAGTCGTGGCTCTAACAAAAGTTCAAAGTACGTGTTACAGATGTTTCTAAAAATGAATATAAACTTTCAGAAGCCAACATAAAATCGTGCCTTACTCGCTGGTATGCATCACTCACCATGGAATCACTCGACAAAATGGTTTCGTCCGTTTCGAATATACCGAATTCGAACGAACCGCCTAGAAATAAGCTTGCGGATAATGGAGACAACCCGTTAGTTTTTCTTTCTGTTTGTTAATCTATCATTCATCCTAGTGTACCAGTCGAGCCAAAAACTCAAGTCAACGTCAAACTCGATGGCCAAGAATGTTATCATGCGAATTGGGTTATAATGCCGAACAAAAACAAGTTCATTGCCGCTGAAGCACCGCTCGGAGAGCTGGGGATCGACCGTTTCTTCCATATGGTATTCGAATCGGATTCAAAACATATTCTAATGTTTGGTGATACTTGGCGAAAAGATAATCGAGAGGTTCGACGAGTTAGTCCTTATAATGGCACTGGAGTAAACCATGGAAACTATGTATTATTAGACGTCAGTCCACGCCATAAACCCGTCCCGTTTCCTACCACACAGTTTAAACTCACTAAATCATCGTGAGTTATCTTCTACTAAAACGTTTAGACCACATTCAAATTTACAGGAATCCGAGTGTTTATAAAATTGTGTCACATCGTCAATTCGTTGAATGGGATGAATATTTTGCTGTCGCAACAACGGATGGCACGTTGAAGTTGTATGATGAATACAAGAATAAGGTGAACTAGGTAAAGGAGATAATTATTTTTGATTGTTTTTAGACCGATGTTGTTGTTCATTGTCATTTTGGGGTTGGACCAACCGGTGTTTTCCTTGGTGAGACCGATAGTTTTTTTCCAGTACAATGTTATTGTGTTTTTACAGCCTTGATCTACATCTTCCAAAAGATTGCACAAAAAACGGACGCCACCATTCTTCAATTGATAGAAGAAGTAAGAGGAATGCGTAGAGGAGCAATACAAACACAATACCAATTCCTGTTCTTATTGCAATGCATCTATGAGAAAGCCGAGAAAGTAAGACTTTTGTTAGTTTTAAAATATTCACATATTGACTCCAGGATGGAATCATCGAACACATGCCCGGAATGGATTTGGTCAAAGAAAAAATGAAGAAGATGCGAGAAACCGAGAAAAATAAATAAGCACGAGACACCTGAAAAATTTTACTGGTATTTAGTCTACATGAAATAAAATTCATATTAATAAAACATGAACAAACACTTGCTAGAATACGCCTCAAAGGTTCCAGAGCTGAATTAATTTATCTCGTGCGGCGATTAAAAGAACGGCATTTGCAAATATTTGTAATTTCATTCATTCATACTCATAGTCATGAGATTATTAACTGACTTTCTGATTTTAAGATCATTGATTCATGAGTGCTTGTTTCTATCATTCGAAACTCGAATTCTAAAACAGTGGTTTCCAAGTTTGCTGTAGAAGGATTTGCTACACCAAAATATGGCTTGTTTCTTTCTGTTGCCTTTTTGATTTGACCTAAAAACGAATTTGTGTGGAGAGAAACAAAATGTATACTGCCGTTCCTAGTTTTTGATAGAGTTTCGCGTTTTGCTATTAGAAGTCAAAGATCTCATCAGCCAACGTTTGAACGAGTTAATCATGGCTGGACGATGTTGAGGTGTAGGCTATGGAAAAGAATAGTGCCAATGAGGAGCCCAACCGATTTTCTCGGTACTCTTTTTGATGCTCATTTTTCGTGCCAGTCAACTCTTTGTAGTACTCGAACACAGGTCATACGAGAGACTTTCATTTATTACAAACATAATGAGAAAACGCATTAAAGTATTTAATCTACTTTTACTTTGGAGGGTTTCCGGCTCTAGCCTTGATATTTGCGGCTCTCGTACTATGATACTTTTCCTTGATCAAATCCATTTTTTTCTCGCGCTTGACAACTCCTTTCTGTAATCACACTTGATAAAAAAGTTGATATAAATAAACAGACATCGATCAATACTTCGGTAATGCAATAAATCATCCAATAAACCATGCTAATGTTATCTTTGATGAGTTTGAACTTGTGAGCACTGTGAATAAGTCCAAGAGTAGAAACGATTGGGCGGTTTTTATCGAGTGCAATTCTTTGGATATAGTGTTCGACCCCTGTAATATTAATATTATACAAATCTAAATGCTTGTTTTCACAAAAAAATATATCCATCAATGTTGGCATCTTAGTAGAATCTTGAATCAAAACGGGCGAGTGTACCTGAAGCAAAAAACATTGCCAACAACATTTGGAAGATGTATATTACTTTATAACAGCAGAGATTACATCCTATTGTCCCTGGCATTACTTTTCTCAAAATCTTGTACATTTTTAGAAAACTTTTAACATCAGCCGGTGGGTAACCATCAATCCAATCAAGTAGCTGATAGTGGCTTATAGAAATTTTTGAGCCACTGAAAATTTTGACAATTTTACCAATTTAGTTCTTCAACATACGAGCGATCATTGAAAAGTTCAAACTTTGTGTGGCAAACATTATCGCTCTTTTTCTTCTCGATTACTTTTCTGATATGAAAACCGTCATATTTGTTGTCCTTAAGGTAGTTGCAGAGTTCCTGAAAGAATCAATTTGACGAAAGTTCATGCGAAACTAGTACCTTATCTAATTTCTTCATGTCTCCTAAGACGACTATCGTCTTGATTTTGTTTTTTACGATATTATCCAGAAAACTTTTCATAAAAGCAGGAGTTGGCGGAACACAAGTATAATATTTCGTATCGAGAGGCAGTTTATATTCCTTTGCTGTGAAACCGGCTGTTTCACTGAAAGAGAAAAGCATGAAAAATATAGTGAAATAGTATTCTCACGGGTTGCCTTCATCGTCTTTAGTATTTGCACCCATTCTAGAGAACCACTCCTCAATTTCTAGATTCAAAACGTCCATATCGAGGTTCTTATAAAACTGTTTACACCATTTTGCCATGTTCGAACCCATACTGTGTCTTGTTTTCCATTCAATTCCTTTGGTGCCACAACAATTGAAGTAGCATTTCAAACAAACGAGAACAATTATTATGACAACGATCACTGCTACCAATATCTTCCATTTATGCTCCTCAAAGAATTGATCGACTTGGCTAGGGCTTTTCTTTTCGAAACCATAACAATAGTGTGTGTTATGATCGTGGTACACACAGACTTCAGAGTCCGAACAATCTCTGTAAAATACAACTCTTTAATTGAAAAAAAAGATGAAACGAACATGTTTGTTTTACAAGTTGTGTCGGTATTCACCCAGTCTTTTCCATTAAAATCTTTGCGGCCGATGACAACAACAGAGTTGTTTTCACGATCACAATATGCAAAGACAAATCGTTTTGGTACGATATTGGATGAATCACATTTTTGTTGAGTTTTGAATGAGTAGGTGCTCAATGCAGTTGCGCCGATCTTCTTGAAAACTGAAAAATAACAATGTACTGATAATTATCAATGGAATAATGGCTTACATGACGGACAACAGTGACCCAATCGACAAATTCCAATTGTACCGTTCGGACAACTTCCTGATTTTGGATCCTCGATTTTATATCCTTCACATTTTCTTTCGAATCGGAGTGGTGTTGCTTCATCCGGACAATATACAATATTGTGGTCGGTCTTCGATTCACAGCATGTCTTGTCCTTCGAGTCACACCATTTGTTGTGCTCAGCGAAATTGTTCACATTCTTGTTCTGGTTGCAGTCGATTGTTGTGTTGCAAGCAACACGTGGAACGACTGTTTCACCTATCCGACATGATGGAAGCCTCTCTTGACAACAAAGAAATCGCGAAGATTGTTCAACTTTTGTGTTAACACATTTTGGCCTGAATAATCGTTTCGATATAAACTTTTGATAATTAATAGCTTACGTGTAACTTTCTCTCGGATTCAAATTAGGGGTCGCTGGACCAACATTAGCACACGAATCATCGGTGATACATTTGTCGCCTGTTGATGGCAGGGTTACATATGTGAGGTGCTCCCCAGGACATGTTTTACCTAAACATTAGTATTACATTTTGAAAGAGAGAAGAGAATCTTACTTCTGATGCAAATGCCATGTAGATTTGCTCCATTTGCGGCGACGAACTTTTTTGTGTTATAACAAAACCATGGATCGTATGTAGCTCCTTGAAAGTCGGTGTCCCTACATTCACTGTTGGTCAAACAGAATTTGAACCCACTCGCATCCGGCTTGACAAAAAATTCAGTTGAGTTGTTGATATTTTTTACTGAAACTCGTGTTGCTCTATGCCTCGATTTTGAAGCCAAAGCTCACGTTTGTAACAAAACTTGATAGTATCAACACCGGTTATTTTTGTTGGATTTCGGCTATTAAAACAATATCCAGTGTATGTTTCATCATTCAGATATTCACATTCCGAGTTATTCTGACATGGCGTGACAGCAACTTTTCCATCCTTACTCCATCGCGCGTCTTGATCTACAAGTCATCAGAATGAACTTGAAACGTTCGAATATCTTACTGTACGGATACTTTTCGTTAAGAGATAAGAAGTCGTATTCACCCTGTGAAATCATTGCTGTGATTGGAATCGCTGAAAAGGGAATTACAGGCACTAAACAGAAAACAAGAACATACGACAAGTCACTTTGATGTTGTTTCCCATATCTCTCCCGATCCAGCCTTTGGCTGTTAAGAGATTGGCTTCCCATTTGTGTATGTCATCGTCATTCTTTTCACTGTACGAATCGAGTCTTGTGTCAGCACAAAATTTTGGATCTGTAATTTATTCTCATCCTATTTATAGTTATCGAGTAAAACTATACCGCAACAGTATCCGGTCGTTCCGGTTGAATCTGAAACATTGGCATAACATAGAAGTCCTTCACATAGTACAGTACGGTTGCATGGCGCTGTTGATTCTGTTTGATTTGGGCACACTGAAAAAATTACTTGAAATTATTTTCCTCATGAAATTAGAACTTACTAAATGCTGTCGCTGATTCTAAAGTTAATAATATGAGAAAGCTTTTGATCAACATTATCGACCCAAAGTGCATTTGTAACTTTGCGGAATGCCACAAATGACTTTGCTTCTCTCGCTCTTAAGTTTTCTAACTTCTCAGAATGGCCAATTCATTCGGTTAGATACCAAAATTAGTGTCACGTTATATTAGGACGTGAAAATTAGAACATGAGATTATTTTTCTTTGATTCACAAAAAAATCGAAAAATACCTTTCAGTTGTCTGTTAATTTAAGTTTCATATCCGCAAAGAAAAACTTCTTCGCAACTCAGCTAACTTCTTGCTAAACATAACTATCAAAAATCGGCTTAAGTCAACCATGCATTTCTCAGAAAAAAGCTTTTTAAAAAAGTTAAAGTAAAAGAAAATATTCCGGGTAGTGCTGAAAGTGTGCTCAATTAATCAACCATCAAGTTTTTATGTCATAAGTCATATACGGATAATTTTATTTGTAGCTGTTATGGGCTGAATCCGATAATAAATCTGATAGCTACAAAATCCAAGTCCACACTGGCAGGTCAAAAGTTCAAGATCTGGTCCGACCAGGGGGTTTGAATCTTAAACGCGTGGTCCGGCCATTTCAAATTTATTTGAAGTTGGCTAACGGTGTCTCTGTCAAATTGTTACTGTTACTTTTACATTGCACGAGCTGTCAAGCGTTGCATGCAAAAACTGGAGGAAAGGAAAATGATGCAGTAAACGCGCTCTGGCGCAAATTACGGTAGTGTAGATTTACGAAAGAAGCTTGAAATGCATTTTAGTCGTTTTATCAATTTTTCTTTCTCTTTTTTCTCGAATTTAGGAAGTATTTCTTTACTTTTCCATAGAAATTGCAGAATTTTATACTTTGGGCACGTAAAAAACAGTTTTACAGTATGAGTCCGTTCAATTATTTGACTGATTTTTGACATAGATTTTTGTAATTTGAACTCTCGCTTCGGTAATATCAGTGCGACTTCAATAAAAAATGAATTTCTGAAGTTTATTTGTGTTGAATAAAGTCTCAGAAAATATTCGCTTCAGAAATATACTCCATACTACGGTAGTTCGCTCTAGAGCGCGTTTACTGCAGCATTCTCCTATCCTCCAATTTTAGCACTGCTTTTGCAAGCATTGTAAGCCCGTGCATTGTGAATTTCCAGTTATTCTTCAGTTAAATATTTTTGAGTTTTTAAAAAACTCTATTCAATTGTGGCGTGAAATTAAAATGCGTGGTGTATATTGACCACGTATCGACCATCGCCCATATTGAATATATATCAGTTACAATTTTCGAGTTAATTTCAGCTGGCACCTATGTCTATTATAATTAATAGAAGCCTGCAGCGATATATATTTCTGTTGTGTCTTATAAGATCAACATTGTGCTTAAGTAAGTTTGTCTCTATCTAGGGAAATGCGAGAGCTATTATAAGTGCCAAACCAACGGCTAGGAATAAAGCATGTGCGCCCCAGGGTCCCGTTACGATTTTGCAGTTCGGCTACTGTATTTACGTTCAAAATGAATTTAAAACGCGTCGAGACCCAGGGGCGCACTTGCTTTATTCCTAGCCGTTAGTTTGGCACATAATAATCTAATCCGATCTTCGAATAACTGAGCTGCAATTTTCACAATTCAGTTACTTATCAGCAGCTGCGCAGAAAATAATTCCTGATAAAATCTTGGAACCTCTTTCGCTCATGCGCAAAAATAGCTCGGCACATGAGCGAATAATCAGCGTTCATTCACTGATCCTTCGATATCTGTAAATCAATCAATATTCTTTCGTTTACAGCATGTCCGGATCTTGTAGATTCCACAACGTCATGCCATTCATCCCATCCGTGTAAGGGTGAGGGAAATGCATGTTATCGAGATCCAGCAGCAGCATCTACCGTACGAACCGGAATTTGTTGTAATTCAACGTTTTGTTTGGACACCAAACTCGAGTCATATGCTGAAAAGGATAATAACGATCGTTATACATTCAATGCAAGTGATCTGACAATGTGGACTCTACGCACTAATGAATCGGTCAACTATACTTGTCGTATGTTTGATTATTAAGGATGGAAGAATGATTCCTCTAATTTTCAGCCATCCCATTCTCCGCATTATTCGTTAATTTGGATGACGCAACAGAGGAAGAAAAATATCCATACAACAACAACAGTCAATGGAGAGAGGATGGAAATGTTCACGTCGAAACATGCGGTTCGAATGCGGCTTGTGCATATTTGAATAATGCCGATTACGGTGGCTATTGTTTTGAAAATAAGAAGTCGTCTCCGTTTTCAAAGTCTGCCAAATTCTGTTTCAAATGTATGTCGTTTTTTTGTATTTACGAATGTTAAATGGTCGATTTTCAGTAAAAAATCTTGCAAACTCGGAATATTTGCTTGATCCAGCGAAAGATGGCCCGAAATTCTGTACGAATAACATCGAATGTGCAGGTGGACATTTGCAAGGACTAAAGTATGATGCATGGTACTGTCATACAACTGATAGATATTTGGAAGGAAACGGAAAGGCAAATGGTATATGCTTGCGTAGTACGTTTACTTTTGTTGTCATTGTATAGTTGTCATTTTTTAGCTCGAGCATGTCTTGACAATGAATATGCCACTCGGCCGTCAGTAGGGAACGTTTGTGCGGACAACAAATCCTGCAATGGTACGGGACCAGCCACAAGTGGATTGAATCCTCGTGAACAATATGAGCCAATCTGTAGTCAGTTACAGATGGGAAGTAATCCAGACCTTTGTTGTCAAAGTAAACTGACAAAATTGATGTTAACAGCTAATTTGTATGACTTTAGAACGCCTTCCATCATGCGAAATGGGTGACACTGTCATCCCTCGAGTTGCTTGTCAAACAACAGCCGATTGCAACAAGGATGTCATGCAAAATGACTTTTTATTCCACAACAAATGGTGTGGGGCAGAGAAGACATGTTGTGAATCGAAGACCGACCACAATATTGTATATTGTCCGGATGAAGCAACACCACTGAGATTCGAGAAAAAATGTGAAGGATATAAAATTGGACAGAATGATTCTGGATCATGCCCCAACTCAGTTTTGAATCCTGATGTCGTCACATCGGGTATTTGTAAACTAGGTCATTGTTGTCCAGGATGTAAGTTGTCAAGAAACGATAACATATTAATTTAAATGTGATTCAGTGGTCAAATCCCTTGGATCCAATCTCCCCACTTATTCATTTGCCACCAATCTGTTATGTGATTCGTCTGACAAGCCACCGACACGATACATTCATGCATATTGTGACAAAAAGACTAAACACATTGTAATTGCTGGAGTACATGGATTCGATGGAAAGAAGGTTACAAAAACGTCAACTACTTGCAAACAAAATTCGTATGTATTGACAAGTTCAAACCAAAAATCATAGATTTCATTGTAGAGACTGCGATGGTAATAACGTATGTGTGTTTAGTGGAGGTTCGACGAATAATTGCTATGGAATAACACTAGCAGAAGTTGAAAGTAACCTGAAAAATATAATCATTGGTATTGTTAGCGCCATTGGTGGTGTTCTTGCAATTGTGATAACCTGTCTTCTCTGGAAGTGGAAGTGTAAAAAGAAGCCACCGCCATCACAAGAGGTCGATGCTCTTATGAAAGAGTATACTGAAGAAGAGAAAGTTCAAAGTAAGATAAATCAACGTTTATTACATTATATATGCCGTTTTCAGGGGCTAATATAAAAGATTGCCTCAATCGATGGTATGCATCACTCACTATGGAATCACTCGATAAAATGGTATCATCCGTTTCTGATATACCAACGGAAGAACCCCTCGTCTCGTGAGTATTTTTAATTTTTAGTTATTTATTTTCATATAATTGTTTCAGTGTGCCAGTCGAGCCAGCAACACAAGTGCAATCAGTAATGTATAATGCGAATGTTGTTACGATGCCGAACGGCACTAAATTCATTGCCACTGAACTTCCAGTCTCACCTGAGGGAGAGAACCCCCTCATAAAAATGGATCGTTTCTGGTTTATGGTATTCCAAACCCGTGCACCGAATATTCTTATGTTTGGTGATACTTGGCGGCAAGGCGGCAAAAAAATTAAAAGGGCGGACCCCTTTATTCCAGATGTTACCTTTGAATTCGGTAAATGTACTGTGTACTGTTCAAAAGCAGATGCTTCAACCGGCGGAATTTTCGAACGTGAAATGGCGGTCAGCATGTATGTTTTTTTTTCAAAATGTTGAAACGGCTTTTTCTTTTAGTGACAAACTTAGCAATACAGATGTAGACCTTGCTCAATACTCAGAATGGGATGAATATTTTGCGCCCACAACAACGGATTCCACTTTGAAGTTGTATGAAAAATTTAGAAATCAGGTATGTATTTCTAAACTAGAAAAATTGGACAATAGTTTGATTTTTAGTACAAAACTGTCGTTGTCTGCCACTATGGTGTGGGACCAACTGGAGTTTTCCTTGGTGAGATCAAATTCAATCATTTAGTACGCTATCGGGATGTTATTACAGCCTTGATCTACATCTTCCAAAAGATTGCAAAGAAAACAAATGCCACAATTGTTCAATTGATTGATGAAATCAGAAAAATGCGTAGAGGAGCTGTTAGAACACAATATCAATTCTTGTTCTTATTGCAATGCATCTATGAGAAAGCCGAGAAAGTAATGATTATGTCTCATTCTAGGTAATTATATGTTGATTACAGGATGGAATCATTGAACACATGCCCGGAATGGATTTGGTCAAAGAAAAAATGAAAAAGATGCGAGGAAATAAATGAAGAGACCGCAAGAAAATAAAGCTAGATTTTTACTGTCGTTTTGTTCTATTAAATAAAATGTCTCTTTAGTTTATCATGGCTTTTACAATCTTGAACGTCGTACCGAACGAGCTCACTATCGCAGATTTTCTTTTCACGTTTTCGCCTCTCACGGACGGAAAAGTTCCATAGTCAAACGTCCAGTGATAAAAATGAAAGTTCGTCTCATTCTGGCAGCTTGCCAATGAACTGAATATTCAACGTTCTAATGATTTAACGCAGCAAAAAGTCGTAACCTCCAACGTTTCATAATCAGAGTTTTGATACGCATGGACGATTTTTGAATAGGTTGAATAAGGAAAATGGAACTTTTCCGACCATGTATCTGTAACAACTAGAAATGTTTTCCATTTCTCTTTCCAACAAAAAAGTTTGATTTCATCTGCGAATCGCCCTATTGTGCGAGATCATATTTGGTTTATCAGCTTGAGATTGTTGACATTGCTGTCACTATTCCGGTGAAAAGTTATTGAGAAACTATTCGTTTCTTGCCGGCCGTGAATGTTGTGAAACTTTTTAAGATCTTTTTTCAAGAATTGAAAATTTCTCCGGGATCGTACTTGTTATACCGGACAAAACAGAAGTAATGCACATTTATTTATAGAACAAATTCGGTGTTATTTTTTTTTCATTTCTCCATCTTCTTTAGATTTTGCTCTTGATCAAATCCATTTTTGCTTCGTGCTTTACAACTCCTTCCTGTAATTTCCAATGAACTAAGAAAAAAAAAACGGAATACGAACATCAATAAACACTTGGGTAATAGAATGAATTAGCCAATAAACCAGGGTGGAACTTCCGACGTTCATTTTGTAAGCATGTACCATTTGATCAAGAAGTTGAAAAATTGATTTTGTTGGATCCTTCTCAATTATCTGTATACAGTAATCGACACCTATAAAGCGTTCGGTTTTTTCTAACAAACATGGATGTTTTACCAAAAAATAGCTGTAGTTCTTCAGGGTTTTCAGTCATATCTTGAATCAACACATTCCAGGGCTGCTGCATGTCTGGTTTTAGCTCAGGAATTTTGATCGGCTTTGGTATTTTTTTCAAAATCTTGTATATTTTGAGGAAACTTTTCACGTCAGCCGCCGGGCGACATGACTTCCAATCGAGTAGTTGATAATGATCTATCATCCTTATCAAATTTCTGGAAATGAGTTTAAGGTTCGCATTTTCTGATACCTCAACGTACGTGCCCTTCATAAACTCAAACGTTGAGTGGCAAACGTTATCTGCAGTGTCTTCTGCCAGTTTGACGTTTGCAACATGATGACTATCAGCTTCCAGATTCCCGTAGTACTGGTTAATCATTATAATAAAAATTTTGAATATTAGAACGAATTACCGCTGAGATATTTTCGATAGCTCCCAAAACAACAATGGTTGTGGTTCGAATTCTGCTGGTCATAGACAAAAAACTTCTCTTCAAAGCAGTTGTTGGTGAAATACTGGTTACATAAATGAAATCGTTTGGCATTTTAAAGTTGTATGCCTTTAAACCGGTTTTGATGTTCGGTACTAAATTTGGTGCCATTCTGAACAGTGACACCGATTAAGCAACATCATTATTCGCTTATCTCACAATTCGACTTCATAATTTGCTTTTCGCCTTGTAATCCATCGATCCAATTCTGTATCAAAGTTGTTCAAATCGAGATTCTTATAAAACTTCGCACACCATTCCGCCTTGTTGGCCTCTTAATCAGAAATCAATCAGAAACTTGTTGAAGAGCCTTACTAGCTTTACGAGCTAATTCCACATTTTCCTTATACTCTTTCCGCTTTTTGAGATAACGATAAATCAGCAAGCAGATCACAGCGACAACTATTCCAACGCCGCCTGCCCCAAGTCCAAAGTACCACCCGTTTTCCTGAAAGAAATTTGAGCGTCAGTAGTGTCTTTTGATTGTGATAGAATTCAGTTCTCGGCCGAATCGACATTCCCGCGACATTGTTCAATGAAAGAGCTGATTTCAGAGAAAAAATATCAGATTTTCGCTTAAATAAGTCATATTGAACGCCGAAATCCGAACGAACCGCTGATTCTATCGTTTTTCAGAAGCAAGTTTTCCCACCTTTACGACTGCCCAATATTCTTGAATAAATGTTGGGATTTCCTTCTCGTAACCATAGCAGTAATGTGTCTTATGATCGTGGTAGACACATATATCGGAGCCCGAACAGTCTCTGTAAAATACAACTGATTGATCGAAAAAAAATAAAGATGAAACGAACGTGTTAGTTTTACAAGTTGTGTCGGTATTCACCCAGTCTTTTCCATTAAAATCTTTGCGGCCGATGACAACAACAGAGTTGTTTTCACGATCACAATATGCAAAGACAAATCGTTTTGGTACGATATTGGACGAGTCACACTTTTGCTGAGTTTTGAATGAGTAGGTACTCAATGCAGTTGAGCCGATCTTCTTGAAAACTGGAAAGTAAAACTGTATTGATACTAATCAATGGAATGATGGCTTACAAGACGGACAACAGTGACCCAATCGACAAATGCCAATTGTACCGTTTGGACAACTTCCCGATTTTTCATCCTCGATTTTATATCCTTCACATTTTCTTTCGAATCGAAGTGGTGTTGCATCATCCGGACAATAGATGATTTTAGTGTCTGGAGATTCACAGCATGTCTTGTCCTTCGAATCGCACCATTTGTTGTGTTCAGTGAAGTCGTTCACATTCTCGTTCTTGTTGCAGTCGGTTGTCTTATCGCAAGAAACTCGCGGAACTACTGTTGTACCAATACGACATGATGGAAGCCTTTCTTGACAACAGAGACGTTGAGAAGATTGTTCAACTTTTACATCAATACATGACGAACTGAAATATTACATGCTGTTAATGAATACCGGCACATCATTCTCACTTGTAGCCCTCTCTTGGATTCAAACCAGGTGTCGCTAGACCAACATTAGCACATGAAGCATTGGTGTTACAGATGTTAGCATTTGCCGGTCGAGTTGCATACGTGGGTTGTTCTCCGGTACATGATTTGCCTAAAGTTAATTATTTTGTTCTTTCAATCAATAATATTAGGCTTACTTCTAATACAAATTCCATTCTTATTCACTCCAGCTGCATCATTGAATTTGTTAGTAGTATAGCAAAACCAAGAATCATAAGTTAATTTTTGGAAATATTTGTCATCAGCACATTGGATATTCGTATCGCAGAACTTGAATCCAACACCATCCGGTTTTACAAGATACTCCGCGTTTGTGAGTTTCTTTACTGAATTTTTATTTGATTTTTATCGACATAAATCACTCACGTCTGTAACAGAACTTCGTGGGATCTATCTTTGGATTACGCAAAGACGGATTTCGGCTATTGAAGCAATATCCAGTGTATGTTTCATCGTTTAGATATTCGCATTCTGTGTTATTCTGACATGGACTGACAATAACTGATCCATTCGTTCTCCATCTCTTCTTGTTACTATCTATAAGACTTGAAATACAAAAAAATGACTAGAAATACTGACTATAAGGATACAACAGCTCTTCAGGTGTACTGGAATATTCATCGTGTGTTGGTGAAAGCAAAGCTGTTATAGGATAAGCTGAAAATTACTTATAGCTGAAGGGAAATAAGATACTACTCACGACATGCCACTTCAATTTCTCCCAATTTTCTTTTAATCCAACTATTTCCGATGGTGTCTACATACCATTTGTATCTTTCATGTGCATCCATACTATTATAAGATGCTAGTTTAGTATCTGGACAGAATCTTGAATCTGAAACAGAATAAATGTGAAACTGATAAAAGAATTGACGGCTTACCACAACAATGACCAGAGGTGCTGGTGGTGGTGTTGTCAGATGGATCAACATAACACATAATAGGTTCAACGCCGCAAGAGTCTGTAGCGGTACATGTTTTGTTCGACTCTGTTTGATTTGGACACACTGAAAAAAACCATGTAAAATTATGTTCCTCATGAAAGTAGAACTTACTTAATGCTGTCGCTGATCCTATAGTTATTAATATGAGAAAACTTTTGATCAACATTATCGACCCAAAGTGCATTTGTAACTTTGCAGAATATCACAAATGACTTTGCTCGTAAGTTTTCTAACTACTCAGAATGACCGATTCATTTGGTGAGATACCCAAATTAGTGTCACGTCACATTCAGAAGTGAAAAAAAGGACGTGAGATTTTTTTTCTTTGATTCACAAAAAATCGAAAACTCTTTCTTATGTCATACTAATTTCAAATTTCATATCCGCAAAGAAAAACTTCATTGCAACTCAACTAAATTCTTTCTCAACATAACTATCAAAAATTGGTTGAAGTCAACCAGATATTTTTCAGAAAACAAGCTGAAACGCTTTTAGAATATAGGGAAAACATTCCGCGTAGTGCTGAAAGTGTGCTCTATCGAACAATCACGAAGTTTTCGGTTCCGTTTTTTGTCCTAAGTCCTAATCGGATATTTTTATTTGTCGCACTCAGCATTCGCTGCCGTAAAACCGCCGGAGAAGTGACGGAAGGAGACCTGACACCGTTGATTCTACGCCATTTTTCAGTACATTTTGTCTACGCCGGTTCTCCGCCAATTCTCCGCCGGTTCAGCGGAGGAACATGACGTAGGACCGGCGGAGAACTGGCGGAGAACCGGCGTAGACAAAATGTACTGAAAAATGGCGTAGAATCAACGGTGTCAGGTCTCCTTCCGTCACTTCTCCGGCGGTTTTACGGCAGCGAATGCTGAGCAATTATGTTCTAACTTCGATGAATAAATCTGCTAGTTTCCAATTCCTAGTCCACATTTTCTCGTCGAAAGTTTAAGATCCGGTCCGGCCAGATTTTTTGGATCTAAAACGCAATGTCCGGCTATTTCAAGTTTGTTTGAAATCGGCTTACAATGTCGCAGTCAAATTTCTATAGTTTAGTTTTTATTGTTTTTTTTCCGTTCTCAAGTAAAAAATTTGTAATCACTCAGTTTAAAATTTCCTCATTGCTGAAAAAAGCGAAATGAAGTATTTTTAAACAATAACTGCATCGCATAGAATTCCATCTCATCCGCCTAACAGTAAAATAACTATGTTACTTTTGTTTTTATTTTTTGAGTCTTGAGGGTTATGCACGTGTGCACAAAAAACCCTCTAGTTAGCCTGGCAGAGCTATGTTACAAGTAACTGTTTCACTAAATAATATCCAATTTCTCCAGTATGTATTCTCTATAATTGCATTAGAAATTTCGTTTTAATTTTCTTTGTGCCAAATAAAATTCACGTCAAAATAAAAAAGTAATTTTCAGCGTGAACTCAAAAAAATGTGCGTGGCCCCTCATCGAACGTCGTCATCGGATATCGATCAGTTACAATTGCGATTGAAATTCAATAGCATCTGGAGCTATGAAGATTAGAGATAAAGTTCAGTGGTATTTCATACTACTGTATCTCGTAAGATCAACATGGTCCTTAAGTAAGTCGTTTTTCTTCAAATCGTTCAATGATCTTTTACTTTCAGCATGTCCGGATCTTGTAGATTCAACAGAGCCGTGTCGTCTTTCACAGCGATGCGTTGATGGAGGAGTATGTTATCGAGATCCAGCAGCAGCATCTACTGTACTAACCGGAATTTGCTGTAATCCGAACATTTGTTTGGACACGAACCTCAAATCATATGCTGAAAAAGATGATGACGATCGTTATACATTCAAGGCGGCTGATCCAAAACTGTGGACTACGCGACATAACGGATCAGTTGAATACACTTGTCGTGAGTCGCCATCATAAAAAACTTTAAAATGCTATGAATTTTTCAGCAATTCCATTTCCTGCTCTGTTCGTCAATTTTGATAGTGTGCCGAAGGAAGAGAAATATCCATACAACAATGTGAGCCAATGGAGAGAGAATGGAGATGTTCATATCGAACCATGCCAAAACAATGCAGACTGTGCATATTTGAATGACAATGACTACGCCGGATACTGTTTTGAAAACAAGAAGCCAGAAAGTGATTCAGCGACTGCTAAATTCTGTTATAAATGTATGTTGCTTCTGGCTCATTTACGGGTAATGAAGTGATTCTTTTCCAGTGAAGAAGCTAGCTGACTCAGAATATCTGCTTGATCCAATGGCTACTGGTCCAAAGTTCTGCACACAACACGACAGTTGTGCAGGTGGAGATTTACTAGGGTTAAAATACGATGCATGGTATTGCCATAAAAACAGCAACTTTTTGCAATCAGGTGTATGCTTGCGAAGTAAGTCATTGTATGAAAAGAGAAGACGTATTATTCGAAATTACAGCTCGAGTATGTCCTGAAAATGAATACGCCGCCCGGCCGCCTGCTGGAAGTGGTTGCGCTGATGAAACATCATGCAATAACACCGGTGTCGCAACCCCTGGACTGAATCCTCGTGAACAGTATGAGCCAATATGCACACAGCTGCAAGTGGGAAATAGTCCGAGACTTTGTTGTCAAAGTAAGTTAATATCAGTCATTGAAAAACAACATAAAATTGTAGCACGTTTACCATCGTGTAAAATGGGTGACACTGTCATCCCCCGAGTTGCTTGTCAAACGACAGCCGATTGCAACAAGGATGTCATACCAAATGAGTTCTTATTCCACAACAAATGGTGTGGGGCAGAGAATACATGTTGTGAATCGAAAACCGACCACAATATTGTATATTGTCCGGATGAAGCAACACCACTAAGATTCGAGAAAGAATGTGAAGGATATACAATTGGACAGAATGAATCTGGATCATGCCCCAACTCAGTTTTGAATCCTGATGTCGTCACATCGGGTATTTGTAAGCTGGGTCATTGTTGTCCAGGATGTAAGTTTTGAAAAGGGGTAGAATGAAACTATAAAAGAATGTATTTCAGTGATCAAGTCACTCGGATCAAATCTCCCAACTCATTCATTTGCCACCAATCTGTTATGTGATTCGTCTGATAAGCCACCAACCCGATATATTCATGCCTATTGTGACAAGAAGACTAAACACATTGTGATTGCTGGAGTACATGGATTTGATGGAAAGAAGTTTGCCAAGACTTCAACAGCTTGCAAACAGAATTCGTATGTTTTTCCTATTTTCTACTTAACATAATATATTTTTTACAGAGACTGTAAAGGTGATAATGTGTGCGTGTTTGGTGAAGATGCGACAAATCTTTGTTATGGAGTTGCACCAGAAGAAAAAGATGAAAGTTCCCCGGCAACTTTAGTCATTGTTATTGTTGTCATCATCGTCGTGGTTTGCATATGTTTTGGAGTTTTCTTCCTCTGGAAATGGAAATGTAAAAAGAAGCCACCGCCATCACAAGAGGTCGATGCTCTTATGAAAGAGTATACTGCAGAAGAGAAAGTTCAAAGTAAGAACTATTGCTTTTTGTTTAATTACATATGCAATTTTCAGGGGCTAATATAAAAGATTGCCTTACTCGATGGTATGCATCACTCACTATGGAATCACTCGATAAAATAGTATCATCCGTTTCTGATATGGCAAATACACAGGCTGAAGGCGGGGAAAATGCAGCTGCACAGTTAGTGATTTCATTTAACTATTTCATCCTAGACATCGTTCTAGAGCACCATTCGAGCCAAAAACTCAAGTGAACATTAAACTGCCGAACGATAACGAGTTGCATAACGCGAATTGGGTTACAATGCCGGACAAAAACAAATTCATTGCTGCTGAAGGTCCAAAAGGAGAAAATGGAGAAATGATGAAAATCAACAGATTCTGGTATATGCTATACGAAGCTGGTTCGGAGACCCTTTTGATGTTTGGTGAGAACTACCGAAAAGATGAAAACGGTATCCAAAGAGCTGGGCCGTACCTCCCAGAAAAATCTACTGATTTTGGAGATATGAGTGTAGAAAATCTAAAACCAGAAAGTGTTCCAACCAACGGAATTCGCAGACGTGATTTTAAAATCACTCACAAATCGTTAGTGACTTCTTTTTTTCCGAATGGATTTCATGCACTATTTTTCTAGAAAAAATACAACTCGGACCATAAAACTTGTTCAATACCTTCCATGGGATGAATATTTTGCTCCCACAGAAACAGACGCCACTTTGGAGTTGTATGAAGAGTTCAAGAAAAAGGTATAAAATGTGAATTGCCTGGTTAATTAATCATGTTCAGACCAATGTTATCGTTCTCTGCCAATTTGGTGTTGGACCAACTGGAGTTTTCCTTGGTAAGAATGACATCTTATTCAGTACAACTGAATGTCTTTACAGCTTTGATCTACATCTTCCAAAAGATTGCACAAAAAACGGACGCCACCATTCTCCAATTGATAAATAAAGTTAGAGAAATGCGTAAAAACTCGATAGCTTCACAATATCAATTCTTATTCTTATTGCAATGTATCTATGAAAAAGCCGTCAAGGTAAGTCTTGTTGTAAATTGAAAGTTTTCACATATTGATTACAGGACGGAATCATCGAGCACATGCCCGGAATGGATTTGGTCAAAGAAAAAATGAAGAAGATTCGACAGGCAAATACTGTTAAATAAAAAATGAGGCACTTTTTTATTTAAGTTTTTAATGGCCTATTTTTCGATACAAAATAAATCTTTTTTCACAAAAAAGTTCCATATTACCCATTCAAAAATCGTTTGAACTGTACCTTGTGTAACTTTTCCGTCAGTGACGAATCCTTCCATCGATCACATATACCAACATGGAATGGCGAAACAGTAATGTGATCTTTGAATTCTATGTCAAAAAACTAGGGGAATGGACATATTTGGAACAATTTCAATTTAATTTCCGTGAACCGTGAACAGTAGAAATAGGCATAGGTTACAGTATGACTGTACAGTATTTGACTCCAACATACTCCAACAGACTCCAACTCCGTTAAAAATGGGCACTTCCGCCCGGCTCAATAATAGTATCTAGTAGTAATAGCTATTTAATAGCGGACTTCAAAGTGCTACCATAACTGACATTGAAAATTTTTAATCATTTTATTGGGGCTTTATATTCAAAAAAACAAGAACAAACTATCTATTACAGAAACACATTTATTTATGAACCCAATTTATGAACGAATTGCAACTGTTCCATATTCGGTGGCGATGTTTCTGGCTCTCGTACTATGATATTTTTCCTTGATCAAATCCATCTTTTTCTCGCGCTTGACAAGTCCTTCCTGCAAATTCCGACTTTCTTGAGCGGTAGCATAAAAATAAACAAACTTCAATCATCACTTCGGTAATGCAATGAATCAACCAATAAACCAGGCTGTTATTGGCCGCACTTATAATAATCTTATGCTTGAAGTAAATTTCATCAAGAAGTTGTATCAGTGTGATTTTTGGGTCATTTTCCATTTTTTGAATACAGTAAAATAAACCTACAAAATCATTTTTTTCGGAAGAAAACATGATAACCTTACAACAAAATATGTTCGCTGTTTCAGGTCTGCCATCATCTTGAATCAAAACATGCAATGTTTTCAGTTCTTGTTTTCCGAACCAAATGTATTTTCTTTTCACCAACTTTTGTTTCTTCAAAACCTTGTACATTTTGAGGAAACTTTTGACATCAGTCGATGGGCTTCTCTCGAGCCAATCAAGTAGTTGATAATGATTTATATTCATTTTTGAACTGCTGAAAATGGGAACAGTAAAACACGACAGTAATATGTCGAACTTACGTGCGCTCATCAACGACTTCAAACGTTGTATGGCAAAAGTTGCTTTTGGCTGACTTTTTGACAACTTTTTTAATATGAAAATCATCATATTTTTTCTCTACCAAGTAGTTCTCAAGAAGAATGAATGAATAAACATTTTTATTGAGAGCCTACCTTCTCATTTAGAGTTTTTAGGTCTGCTAGGACAACAATCGTCCCGATTTTCATCTCGTTGATTATATCCAAAAAACCTTCCATGTGGTTGGGGCCTGGTGAAACACTCGCTATATATACATCTCCGTTAGGCATGCTCAATTTGTATGCACCAAATGCCTTCGAACTGTTAATGACCATCCTGCTACTATCATCTCCTTCTTCTTCTTCCTTTTTGGGCTTTTTAAACTGATCAGCAGTTTTCAGTGGCACTCGTTTAATCCTGGAATATTTTTCATAAACAACCCTAGATGGGATCCTCACTCTTCTTGATTTCTGGAAACTCTGCCAAGATACTCTTCGATTTCCTGATGCAATTTGTCCATATCGAGATCCTTATAAAACTGCTCCCACCATTCTGCCTTGTTCGAATCTTCCTTCGACTTTTTCTGATTGACACAGCAGCAAATCAGCACAATGGAACAAACGACAGCGACAACAATTACTACAACCACCAACGGTATCCAATATTTTTCAAGAAAACTTTTCGGACTTTTCTTATCCAAACCATAGCAATAGTGTGTATTTTGGTCGTGGTATACACATACATTGGAACCAGCGCAGTCTCTGAAAAAACCACTGGTGAGTTGAATAGTAAAGCATGTCACTTACGAGTTAGTGTCACAAGTTGTGTCGGTATTCACCCAATCTTTTCCATCGAAGTCTTTACGACCAATGACAACAACAGAGTTGGTTTCACGATCACAATATGCAAAGACAAATCGTTTTGGTACGATATTGGATGAATCACATTTTTGCTGAGTTTTGAATGAGTAGGTGCTCAATGCAGTTGAGCCGATGTTCTTGAAAACTGAAAAATAACATTTTATTGCTATTTATCAATAAAATGATGGCTTACACGACGGACAACAATGACCCAATCGACAAATTCCATTTGTATGAACTTTAATATCGTCTTTGTCGATTGGACAATGTCCCGATTCTTTATCCCCGATTTTATAACCTTCACATTTCCTTTCGAATCGGAGTGGTGTTGCATCATCCGGACAATAGATGATCTTAGTGTCTGATGGAGATTCACAGCATGTCTTGTCCTTCGAGTCGCACCATTTGTTGTGTTCAGTGAAGTCGTTCACATTCTTGTTTTGGTTACAGTCGATTGTTGTGTTGCAAGGAATACGCGGAATGACTGTTTCACCAATCCGACATGATGGAAGCCTTTCTTGACAACAGAGAAGTTGCGAAGTTTGTTCAACTTTTGTGTTAACACATTTCGGCCTAAGCAATCGTTTTGATATAGCTCTCGATTATTAATAGCTTACGTGTAATTTTCTCTTGGATTTAAACCAGGTGTCGCTGGACCAACATTAGCACATAAATCGTCGGTTCTACATTGTTCACCAGCTGACGGACGGGATGCATATGTGAGATGCTCTCCAGGGCACGATTTAGCTTAAAGTTATCAATGTAATACTTTGCAAATTAATAGTTTGAATCTTACTTCTGATGCATATCCCATCAAATGGCACACCGTTCTGACTCCCAGTGAAGACAAATTTAGTAGTTGGGTGACAAAACCATGAATCATATGTGGCTCCTTGAAAATGCGTACTGCTGCAGCCCTTGTTTGTCGCGCAGAATTTTAATCCACTCGAATCCGGATTGATTAAATACTCCGTCGCGTTACTGATTTGTTTCACTAAAAAATCAATTTGTTTTTACGTTTCAATTATATTGCCAAAACTTACATTTGTAACAAAACTTCATAATATCAACACCGGCTCTTTGTGTTGGATTTCGGCTATTGAAGCAATATCCAGCGTATGTTTCGTCGTTCAGATATTCGCATTCTGTGTTATTCTGGCATGGAGTGACAACAACTGATCCATCCTCATTCCATTGCGCGTCTTGGTCTACAGATCATACAAATGATCGAATAACTTTCGAATAAAAACTTACTATACGGATACTTTTCTTCTATAGGCATACTGGCGTATCCTGGAAAATTCTGTGAAAGTAGAGCAGTGATTGGGATTGCTGAAAACTTCTTTATAGGTCCGATACTGACAATATAACTTACGACAAGTAACTTCAATGTTTCCGATTCTTCTGTCCTTCCAACCTTTAACTGTCGTGAAGTCGCCTTTCCATTTGTACATTTCTACATTGTATTGATCCCGATAAGAATCGAGTCTCGTATCGGCGCAAAATTTTGGATCTGTAATTCAAATTTATGCAATTTTTGTGCTTGATTACAACTACCACAACAGTGTCCGTTCGCTCCGTTTGACTCCGGATCATCAGAATAGCATATCGAATTTTTACATGCTACTGCCTGGCTGCATATCGCTGTTGATTCTGTCTGATTTGGGCACACTGAAACAATCACTTTAACCTACGATTATGATGCAATAAAAACTTACTGAACGCAGCTGTATACTCTATTAATATCCATATGAGAATATTTTTGAGCAACATCTTCGACTCAAAGTGCATTCGTAACTTCGAAGAGCTCGTTGTTTAATCTTCTTCCGCTCCTTTCGCTCGAACAGCAATACTCAGAATGACCGATTCGCCACTCATTTCGCCACGCGTTAATATTTTTATCGAGGCCACGTGTGATCATTTTTTTCACGCGTAACTCTTTCTTGTGTGAGATTCGGCTCCGTTTTCATCACATTATTCTCTGAAAGCGTAAACATATATTGACTTGAAGAAGGTTTTGTGAATCAAATTTCGCGAAGGTTGAGGGGCGTCTACAGATAAAACTGAAATGCAGCTGCAGGCTTCATTACTTTAAAAATGATAACAATAAAAGCAAGAATGGGAGTGTTCAGGACTTCAAAACTTTGAATATACCTACTTTGGTAACTCCCACTAACTCAAAATTTTTTTATTTCCTCTTCAGTTACATTTCTATCAATAAGTAGACGAGAAAAAGATCCAAAAGGGTTTTTTCTTGTAATATTTTCATCAAACTTTGAGCTTTTTGTGAACTCTCAAGCTCCATTCTGGCCCGACTGACAATAGCTGTTATTATATTTCATACTCCTTTTTCATAATTTATTTATTTTTATCTCCATTAAACATTGGGATTTGTAAGCTTCTTCAAAGTTGCTCGAAAATTGCAAAAAACGAGCCAACGTGCTTCTCTAACGGAGGAAACGTTACTCAAGATCAGACAAGAAATGGTATAAAAGGGGCTAGTTTTAGCACCAATTCAGTTTCTATTTTATTTTCTTTCATTAAAAAGAAATTATAACCCGTTTAACAAAGTAAGTCCTAGCTTTATGCAAAAACAAGAACATAATTTTCCAGTGTGTATCCCTAAAAAGAAAGCAATAATTGAAGGAGGAAGATGGATACGAGAAGGGACTTCCAATATTACTCGCTTAATAAATACTTGATTATATACTTTGTACATTCAGAAAAAAACACAGAAACTTCCTTACAACCACATTCAAAGGTGCAGCGATGAATAGTCGCATGAAACATTTATCAACAAATTTTTATTATTTTCCAATTCGTCACCCCATCAAGAACCCATAAATAGTCAGTTGAATGACTCATCATTCACATTCGCTTCGCTAACCTCATTGAACTCGCCTATTGAATTTCATTACCATGCGGTTGAAACTTGGCAGTTTTTTCTCTTTTGAAAATACGCATTTATTTGCTCATCAAATAAGGCGCCTTGATGTAATTCACATGTGTTCACCAATCGATTTTATTTATTTTCACTTCACGGAAAAAGAGCGACGATATTTTTTATTGTATCGTGCGAAATTTCGATGAGCAAGTCATACTTTTTCATTCAACAATTTCAAAGGTTTCAAAAACCGTTAAAAAGACGAAATCCTTCAAAATTTTTGGTGCTCAACATTTCTCAATACTAGAAAGTAATAATATTTAACATTTTCTAATTTTTTTAACAAATCCTTCACAATTTTATGGCAAAAAATCCATAAAACCGCAAATAAAATCCTGAAAAAGGGGAGGTGTCAAAACAGAAGATATCACAAAAACCGAAGACAAAAAACAGAAGACGACAAAACAGAAGACAAGTAGGACGTAACAGAAAATGATGAAGTCAAAACAGAAGATGAGCAATAATTAAGAATGATACGTTTTTAAAACCAATAATCTACCGATTTCAATTGATTCTATAGGCTACTGGGCAGCTATAAAAATTTCGAAAGTTTCGAGTTTCAAAAACGTATTATTCTTACTTATTGCTCGTCTTCTGTTTTGACGTCATCATCTTCTGTTACGTCCTACTTGTCTTCTGTTTTGTCGTCTTCTGTTTTTTGTCTTCGGTTTTTGTGATATCTTCTGTTTTGACACCTTCCTCTGAAAAAAACCAAATGGCCTAGAAACCTCCAGTGAACTTTTCTCGTCCACGGCCATCATAATAAAACTAAAATAATAATATTTGCGTTTTCTTGCCCGTTTTTTACTTTTTTCCCTTAAAATCTAATAAAAACATACATTATATTATTTTTCCAACCCTCAAAAACCCATTTCCACCTGCTTCATCTCATAAACCTCCCCCAAAAACAACCCCTTATTACTTTTTCTTGTTTACGATTCCCCCACAATCATTGCTCATTTCATCCCCCTTCCTCATCATAATTCCATCAAAAGTATAAAAAACCAAGGTCAAAATACTCTCTCTCTTTATTATTCATTACACTAGCCGCTTAAAAACCGCTATCTTCTTCTCGTTTTTCTCTCATTTTTCAAATACAACAAACAACAAAAATGAAAACAATCGATACGGGAGGCGTGAGAGTGGAGTGCTGCAGACAGCCGAAAAACGAAAATAGGAAGTGCGCGAGAAAGAGAGAGAGTGGGAAATCGGCGTTGTGGTGAGAAGACAAAACTGACCACTATATATATACTGGACGGCACTATTTAATTAGGGTTAGGCTTCTCTTTTTCCTTGTCTTAATTGAAAAAAGTAGCTTTTGCCCGTTGTGTCAACTTCAAAATGACTCTCTTTTTCTTTTCTTTGTTTAAAATGCCATCTTTTTGCATAAAAACCTATGGAAACCCTACTAAAATCCCATTTTATCGCTTTTACATCTGTATTTCCCTCATAAACCTCTTCTTCTTCTCAGAATACATAATTTTCCACCCTATAATTACGCTGCTCGCAGTTCAAAAGACCAGAAAAGGCACAAAATACGAATTTTGAAAAAATCGTTAATATTTTATTAGATTTATTCAAAAGAGCATTTCTACAACATCTAGAAAAAACCAATCAATTCCTCTATTATGAATCATAGCTCCCCAACACAATGCTCCTTTAATACAGTCATCCTTTCTCTCATTCCCTCTCCTAAATACTTTCCTCGTTTCAAGACCCTCAAAAGAACGTGTGTTATCAATTTGTATCTGTTCTTCTCTTCTTATTGTTTACACTATGATTCAGACATACATTTCTTCGCTTTCGTATCAGTTATTTTCTTTACTTTTTTTATAAAACACCAACCAAATTCTTCGCGTTTTTTCCAGGGGGGTAATGGAAAGCGATGGTGGATCGACATCATCACGTCCGCGGACCACTTCATCGGGGCATGTTGAGCCGGTTGATGTTACCGAGAATAATTCAAGTATGTTTCATTCTATTTTATATCAAAACTGATAATTATGAAGAAAAACAATGACAGTTGCTGTCTGATTTTAGTTGAAAGTAAAATAAAATTTATGTTTCACTTCAAAAATTGCAACAAAATATGTGAATTTTCTGTAATTACCTTTTCTGAAAGCAAAAAAAAAATGCTAAAAAGTGCTAAAAACCCATTCTCTTGTTAAAATGCTTAAGAATAGGATGGAAAATGTCTGAATCTAGCAAAGCAAAACCAAAAATCAAAGATAATAATCTTTAGAACTTCAAATTCTATCGAAATTACTATTTTTCAAACAATTCTGTTACTTGTTTACTCCCAAAACCCTGTAAAAACGTGGAACCACTATCAAATTATACAAAAAACACGTTTTTCCTTGTTAAAAACAAATTTAATCATTTTCTTGTGCAATAATTGATAACAAAGCTTTCAAAATGGATGAAAACGGTATATTTTTATTGAACATTATTGAGTTTAACTTCAATCTCAAAAACCATTCGATTCGATAACTAATCGATGCTCAAAGTACTAAGCTTTCTAATTTTTTAAACGAAACAGCAAAAAAAAATTGAATTTTCATTAAAAATTCCTCTGTTTTGCAGTAGACCCAGCTGCCCGTCACGATCGTGGAATACCCGGTCTCCTACCAGCGACTCGAGCATCATCAAAACAAAAAGAGGCGGTTGTTCGATTCAGGGAGCATGAAGGACGGAATAGTCCACCGAAGAGTGTGCCGATTCGTAGAGATAGTAAGACTGTTCATATTGATGAGGTATGGGTCATTCTTTGATTGGAAAATAGCTGAAATTTCAGATCTCCTCACCACAATCATTAGAATACGACGATGAAGATGATGATGACAGTTCGGATGACGATGAGATTCAATATTGTGATTGTGTTGCTGCTGCATTACAACAGTCACTTCCTGGTACTCCTGGTAAAAAAGGTTAGTGACTTTTCCACTTGTTTGTGAAAAAAATTGTAAGAAATCATTACCAGAAAAGCATCTAAAGCGCTTCAAAAGTCCTCTGCAGTTCAATTTTTGTATCACAGAAGATTTCAAAACTTTTACAAATCAAAAACTACTAGTATGAACTAATTTTATATTCAAAAATCACTCGAATTACAATAAGATAGCATCGAACCAGATCAAAAATTAGAAATTTCCACTGAATTCAATCATTTTTTTCTCAAAACAATCTTAAAATCATAGAAATCTCAATATTTTCTCACCTATATCACTTGCAGGTCTGATCCCATACATGTCAATCTACGACACTCAAAACCAGGCTCGTCGTCGCGGATACTGGATACCCGGTGTGCCAGTAAATGCGAAAATCGTCAAAGTTGAGCGCAATACTGATGGTGGTATCCATATTATCAATAGCTTACTGTAAGTATCTGCATACACTTTCCCGCAATAACCCACTTATTTCCAGTTATACCATCGAGTTAGAACACGGTCATTTCCGTTGGAGTGTTGTCCGCAACTTCAAAGACTTTACTCTCCTCAATAATCGTCTATTGGCTCATCGTGCTCGTGAGCAGTTCATGGCTCCGATTAAAAGGTGAGCTATTATACCATTTGGGTTACGGTAGTTTCTACCGTATCACTATAAATGTTAGAAATTTTGAGTTTGCTTCAATTTTCTGAGTTTATTAACCACACTAATATTCAGAATGCGAGGAAAAGTCGTTGATGAGTAGGTTTTAAGTATCGTATTTGTATCTAGTGTTGTACTGCAAGTTTCTTCGTGTTGTGATATTTTAAAGGAACATACAGTAATTGTGTTCAGAACGCAAGAGAGATTCGACACATATTTGGAGAATATGGGAATTGATATCATATCGGATCACAAACCTGATTGCCCATATTCGAATCAAAGTGGAAAACGGAAGCGACATACGAAGATGGAAGTGTTGCAAAGGGAAGCGGATGCATTTGAGTCATCATCGGCGAGGAATGCACCATTGGCGTCGGCTGAATCGCCGGGGAATGCTGCGGATGATGAGGAGGAAGTGGCGGTGAAGAGTATGCAACAGGCTGTTCAGTGTGAGTGTGTTTTTTATTGGAAATCATTGAGTAAACTTCAAGTTTTATGTTTTTTTTCCACTAGAAAAAGATGCAAATTTTCATTAAAAATGCCGAAAATTTATCAAAGTTCCGACAAAATAGGCCTAGTTTTGCTCAAATAGTAAAACAAAAGCGTCAGAAACCTCAAACTTGTGAAAATCGAACTTTTCAATGAAAATGAGACGATTTCGCAGTTTTAAAAACAAGTTTCCCGTTAATTTCCATTAGTAAAAAGTGCACATTTCCATTAAAAGTGTCCAAAAGTTACCAAAGATCCGAAAAAAATACGCCTAGTTTGGCTGAAACAGGAAAAAAACGTAGAAGATCTCAAACATGTCTATATCGAACTTTTCAATGCTGATGAGACGATTTAACAGTTTTTTACAACCTGAAAGCAGAAAACTCCACTTTTCGACGAAAACTATGTAAATAATAATTGAAGTCTCCGTATGAAGTGTCTATTTATTTATGAGAAATACTTTGATTTCACTTATAAAGATTCAACTAGCCTCAATATTTTGGTCTAGTCAATGACTAGTAGTCATCCCAATCGGGACTGCACTTTTTTAAAATGTATTTTTCAAGTAGAAAAAGGTGCACATTTTTATTAAAAGTACCCAAAAACTACCGAAGATCTGGAAAAATACATCTAGTTTGGTTGAAACACAAAAAAAGTCTTAAAAGATCTCAAACTTGCTGGTATCAAACTTCTCAATGATTTTGAGGTGCATGAGCAGTGTTTTAAATCTAAAAACAAAAAGAAAACTGCAATTTTCAACGGAAAATATGGAGTATAATAATTGAAGTTTTCGCACAAAGCTGCTATTTATTTCTGAATGGAACAGTAAAAGTTTTGGGAAAATATTTCAATTTCACTTATTAAGATTCAACTAGCCTCAATATGTTGGTGTAGTCATCGCATTTGGGGCTCCTTTGGAAAAAATCTAAAGTCATCATTTTCAGCCGGTATAATGGACGCCGACGACACCGCAAAATCAACCGAAACCAAGCCAAAACGTCGTCGTGAACGGAAGAGAGATCGTCACACCCTGCCACGCTTTCCAATGATGCCCGACTCAATGGTAACAAATCTGGAACATCGGAAGGAGACATTGGAGAATTGGTTGCAAATGGTGTTGCATATTCCGATTAATAGGAATCATCATGAAACGGTGAGTGGGGATTTGTTTTTTGAAAAAAGTTGATGATACATAACGTACTGTTGAAACGTATTTCTTGTATCTTTTTGCAGAAAAAACATTAAAACCTTCTTATTTGCAGGCAGAGTTCCTCGAAGTATCCCGTTACTCATTTGTCAACGAACTTGGTGGTAAACATACCGAAGGATTTGTCAAAAAACGACCAGGTGGTGCGAGAGTATTCCTCGGATGGAAACAGTGTTGTGTACGGTATCTATTGCCGTGGAGTAAACGGTATGTTTTTGAATTTTTTTTCCAAAAATATATTCAAATCACGATGACTTAGTCGAAAATTTGCTGAAAAATGCCCGTTTTCCATTCCAAATTCATCAAATAATTGTATAAATTTTCAGTTGGTTAATGGTTCGTGACTCATTCGTCGCCTATATGGATCATCGTACCGAACAAATTCGAATGGTTTTATTGATGGATCGAGATTTTAAAGTGGCGGCTGGTGGTAAAGAAACAGAGGGTATCCCGACTGGATTGATAATCACCAATTCACAACAGTGAGTGATTTTTTATGTTCTAAAAATGACTCGATAATAGGATTGAAATTTGTGAGAGTTTCAACAAAAAATAGTATCCTTGATACAGTGAAAAAAGAAGAAGAAAAAACGGAATTTTCACCAAAATTTCATATCGAAAAACTACATTGTGGTTGAAAATTTGATACGAATAGTTTGAATTAACAATAATGTTCATAGAAATTAACATGAATTATGTATGAAACTTTTGAAACGGAAAAAAAACGAAAATTCGGCACACGAATGGCAAAATTTTCGGAAAATACCTAACTTTTGTCTGTTTTAAACCGAAAAAATATATTTGACTGACCCAATTCCATAGAAAAAGTTTCAATGACTACGATTTATTCATATACCGTACACTTTTGACTGAAGCTTCCTATAAGTTGTTCCTGTTCCTACATGCTAACGTTGGAATTCATTTCAAAGCCATGAAAGATCGACAAAATCAAAATTCTTGTATACTTGAAACAATAAATAAAAAAACGAAAGAACGGGATTTCCACCAAAATTCATATCGAAAAGCTGCATTTTGTGAAAGTTTGATAAATACGAACAGTTCGAATCAACAATAATATTCTTAGAACACACACAAATTATGTATAAAACTTTTGACACAGAAAAAATTAAAAATCGGTACATGAAAGTGTCACATTTTTCGTGAAATTCAGAAATTTTTGAACGAACTGAGAAAAAATGAGCTAGAAAATATCGAAAATTGAAAGGACAAAAATTTATCGATATACCGCACTTTTTTGACTGAAGTTTTCTATAAGTTACTCCCATTTTTCCATATGTTAACGCTGATTCATATCAAAACCATAAAAAGATCCACGAAATCAAAACTGTTCATTTTCCAGCGAGCTCCATCTAAAATGCCGTCGCTTACAAGACACCGCAACATGGAAATCAATCGTCGAGCAATCAATGAATGGAATTGGCAATGTCTGGCTCCAACCGCATCGTTTCAGTAGCTCATTCCCCGTTCGAGAGAAGTGTTATGCCAAATGGTTTGTCGACGCCAAATCCTACCTCGAATACGCAGCTGATATGATGGAACTGGCTCGTGAGGAGATATTCATCACCGATTGGTGGCTATCACCCGAGATTTATATGAAGCGACCAGCATTGGAAGGCAACTATTGGCGATTGGATGAGATAATGAAGCGGAAGGCACAACAAGGTGTCAAGATATTTGTGTTGTTGTACAAGGAGATGGAAATGGCATTGGGATTGAATAGTATATACACGAAAAGGACATTACAAGCATTGCACGAGAATATTAAAGTGATGAGACATCCCGATCATTATCCATCAACTGGCACATTCTTCTGGGCTCATCATGAGAAGTTGCTCGTTATTGATCAGCTCATTTCGTTTGTTGGTGGTGTTGATTTGTGTTTTGGAAGGTACGGTAGTTTTTTTGCTAACTTTTTATCTATAATCTGTCAGATGGGACGATGGTCGGCACTTGCTCACTGATCTTGGCTCTGTTCAATATTCAGGATCACACGCGGTGAATCCAACAATGGCATCTGGATTACGATCACTGATCACTGCACCATTGACGCTATCACCATTGGGATTGGAGGAGCATGAGACGGTTACACCAAGGGAAGAGGCGAAGAAGGTGGAGGAAAAGGTGGAGGAAGATAAGAAGGTTGAGGAGAAGGATAATGATACGGAAGAGGAGCATGTATTCACTGATGAGGAGACAGGCCAAGTGGCTGTTCGAGTGGTGAAGAAGTCGCCGGCGAAGATAAAAAATCATGGAGTGAGGCATTCGAGTCCGGCGGATCCACAGAAGAATTGGAAGGAGGTGAAGACGACGACGGTGGAGACAAATGGGGATGGTATGAAGACGACCACAACAACTACAACTACGACAATAGTAAGGAGTGCTGAAAAGGGACAGAAGAAGGATGTTCGACGAGCGATATCGTCACTAGATCGGGAGAGGAAACATGTGCCGATTGAGATATTAGATAAGGCCGGTCCCGCACCTTCAATGTTCGAGAAAGCGCAAAGAAGTGGAATGGATTTCGCGTCGGCTGCTGAGAAATATAAGGAATATGTTGCGAGTGGAGCAGTACAGAAGGAAAAGCATCGAGCACAAACACCGCCAAGTAAGAGGAAGAAGGAGTCGAAGATTAGTCGAGCAATGGGTAATTGGAAGAGTAATCGAGCGAAGAGGAAGTGGAAACAAATGTTGGAGAATGATGAAGCGACGATGGGATATGAATTGGATTGGTTGAGATTGAGAGAGATGGATGAGAAAGAAGGAGAAGATCAGATTGATGGTGGTGTTAAATTGTGGTATGGAAAGGATTATGTCAATTATATTGCAAAGGATTTTGTTGAAGTTGATATGCCGTTCCATGGTGAGTTGTTTTTTTAAAGTATACGAAATATGAAGATTTTGAGATTTTTTTGGAAAAAAAAACTCTTCCAACTATTACCAAAATAAGTGAATTTTTCATTTTTTTCGATATCTTTTTGCCCTAATCGTTGTGAAATCCGTCATTTAAAATTTTTTGATGCAAGTTGGAGCTGATTTGATTCAAAAATTCAAGTTTCGTTGATTTAACTCGACGTAAAAGCTCTTTTTCCCCTCAAAATCCTACATTTTTCCTCAAAAATCCGTATTCGTGTCAATTTTACAAAAAAAAAAAACCTGTTTCAAGTTTTTAAAAATTTTAGCCAGTTTTCCCATCCACCGATTCCTTTGGCAGACTATATTCAAATAAAAATACGATTTCCCTGTGAAAATATGAACCTAAACCTTTCCAGACTTCATCGACCGTGGTACCACACCCCGTATGCCATGGCACGACATTCATTCAGTCACTTTTGGTGCACCAGCTAGGGACTTGGCTCGTCACTTTATCCAACGTTGGAATGCCACGAAAACTGAGAAGTTGAAGGTATCAGCCGTTTCAAAACCATCAAAACATCAAATTATTACAGGATGATATAAATTATCCATATCTGTTGCCAAAATCATATGAAAATGTGCGAGTTCCACGAGTTTTCAAAACACTGAATGTTAGTGAAATGGTTGATGTACAGGTATGATAATTTTAGTGTTATGATAACAATACTCAATATTCTAGGTACTTCGATCATTATCCAATTGGTCCGGATTGATTAATCAAACGGAGGACTCGATTCAGATGGCATATTTGTCACTTATCGCTAATTCTAAGGTATATTTCGGATTTTTACTTGGAAAATAAAGAAAAATGTGATTTTCAGCATTATTTATACATTGAAAATCAATTTTTCGTCTCGATGATCGACTCAACAGATGTGACAAATGAGATTTGTAAAGTGATATACAATCGGATTGTTAGGGCCTATAAGTGAGTTATTTTGACGCTTTTAACCTTACAAAACTGGAATTTGGTTGTTGGCTGAGTATCAAACGCAACATCAACACTTTTCGATGAAGATATCAATTTTACAGTTTTAAATTTTAATGAAACCAAATGATTTTAATTTGAAACACTAACAAACATCCTTTTGTTTCAGAGAAAAAGAGAACTATCGCGTCTACATCATGATTCCACTTCTACCCGGATTCGAAGGTGACGTCGGTGCACCAGGTGGCTCATCACTTCAAGCCGTACTCCATTGGACGTATCAATCATTGAGTCAAGGTCCGAACTCGTTGATTCAACGATTGAAGTTGGTCATGCCTGATCCGTTCAAGTATATTCATGTCGGCTCATTGAGAACTTATGATCTACTAGGAAAGAAATTGGTGAGTTATTCTACAGTAATCCAGTTATAAAACATGTTTTTGTCAGGTCTCCGAGCTCATCTACATTCACTGTAAACTGATGATTGTCGATGATGAGTCTGTAATCATTGGCTCGGCAAATATCAATGATAGATCACAAGTAAGTGGAACAAATATTTATTTATTTTCTGAAAAAGCATATCCAAACGGCGAACAAGATGGCTGGAAGCCAGAATAGGAAGCATAGAATAATGTCGATGACAACGTTCACATCACATTCTTTTGTGTGCCAGTAGATGGCGAGTGGCTGAAAATCTCTGATAGACTGAAATCATATGCATATCAAAGCTTACCGGCAAAAAAATGCAAAGAATAACTTCGATTATAACATCAGAGTCGGCAGCCATGATTCTACAAAAAAAATTGTATAATATTTATGAGAAGGACGCTAAGAAATGGAAGAATATAAGCGTTTTATTTGTTTGGATGATAAGGCAAGCGCTAGAGAGAAGCTCCGCCCCCTTACCACCATGCATTTTGTTGAATCATCAAAGTACATATATATACAACATTATAGTGCGGAAATCGAGACTCGGAAGTTTGTTGTGTGTACACTGATGTGGTCAAAGAGAGATCGGTCATGGATGGGAAGCCGTTTGAGGCGGGACGATTCGCGAAAAGTTTGAGAATGCAATGCATGAGGGTGAGTCAGATATTTTGTGGGGGATTTTGAAATGGGGTATCAATGATAAATAAGCAGACTGGTTTACTGGAGTTTTCGCTTGAAATGAAGAGAAAAACATAGAAAATGATCCAAGAGGTTGTAAAAAAGAAGGAATTTATGAGCTTGAATCAAGGAAATGACGCGATTCTGATTGGGGACAAAAGAAAAAGATGAAGATTTTGAAAATATTATGAAAAAAAGGTTTTTGGCTGGCAAGAAACTATGAAAAGTTGAAAAAAGGGACTATGTTGAAACATGGAATCAACTGAAACTTGAAATTTCATAAACCTCAACTAATATCAGTCAATGAATTTCGAAAAATTTTGGAACAAGAGAAAGTTTCATCTTGATGAGAAAATTCATGTTTCACACGATTTATCACAATTTTTATCAAAGAATGTTTTTTGATAGTTCTCGCACATCAGTTTCCGGCTCAACTCATATATTCAAGAATTTTCTGTTGCGAAAACTGAATAATTCTTGAGATGAATAATAGATCATAATCCACGGGTTTTAGCGTTTCGAAAAATCGGAAATATTTACAGGAACACCTCGGTCTACTGCCAGATTCTCGTCGAAAAGCGAAGTTCCCATACGCAGTAAGTTGCGATGATCCGGTCGCCGACAGTTTCTACGTCGATGTATGGCAATCGACAGCTAGGAGTAATGCAATGATCTACGAAGAGGTATACTGTAGATAGAAGTGGGTAGATCATAATGAGCAATGTTACAGGTATTCCGCGCATATCCAACAGATAATGTGGAGACGTTCGAGGAATTCCAAAAATGGACATCACAAATGCCAATGTCCGAATATTCACCACAACAGGCGGAGGAGAGGGTTAGAGATTTGAAAGGTACGTTTTGAATCGACAGAAATATATTCTGATAGAATTGTCATCTTTTTCAAGCAATTTATTTGCTTCACAAAAATATCAATATTTGATTTTGGTGCAAACTGAGGAATTTCACGTCATTTGGCAATAAATATGACCTTTATGCTAGTCGAAAATGGCAATAGGCCACGCCCACTGATACCCACTGATAAGCAATCAATGATAAGAAATATATATGAGGTTTTGAAGTTTGGAAGAGGGTGTGTATTGACTCAAAATATATACCTTTTTATGGTGTTTTTTTTTACATAGAGGGATGTTTTGAGAATGAATCATGGAACGGTATGATAAGGAACAGTTTTTGGAAAGGAAGTAATGGTATTTTGGAGGAAAAAATACTGTTTCAGACAAACGTCATAGAAAATAAGTGGAATTTTTTTAATGTTAAACTTCACGAAGTTCCGCTAAAAGCACCAATCGTTCCGAGACTCTAGAAAAATTGCCTTTGCTCATTTCTCATGACTCTTGATTGAGTTGACCATGTTAATATAATACTAATAGGGGATTATGCGTTGTTATAATTGGAATTCATAAGATAGCACTTAATTATTTGAATATTTCGAAAAGTAAATATTTTGATAATGCTTCATTGGGTGGGAGAGAGGAACTGTTTCAGTGTTAGTTTATGACTAGTTTTATTGATAGGAATTGTCTGCTAGGAAGTTTTTGACTCTAGAATGTTGAAATTGGGGGAGATCTAAGGAAGAAAGCAATCACACCAGGATTCATCAAAATTACTGAGAAGATACGTCGTCAATGTCATTTTTCCATAGAAATCTAAATCATTTTCGCCGAAGGTTCACGAAAAAAATCGTCAAGTTTTGCACGACAAACTAGAATCATGAGGGAATTTCATAAATATATTAATTTCGAAACATAAATATTTTGATAATGATTCATTGGGAGAGGAACTATTTCAGTTGATATGAATTTTCTGCTAGGTGTTTGACCGTAAATGTTGAAATCCAAGTTCCAAGAACAAAGATTGAGTTTGAAACAGTGAAAAGATGAGCAATTTTTGTTTAAAAACCATAAACGAGAAAGAAAGACGGAACTGTTCTGAATACAACGGTTTTATTGAAAAAAAATATTCGATCGTAAAAAATTGTTGCATATAAAAGTATATTTTAGAACCTTCAATTTTCAAATTTTTTGGACACATTATCCATGATAATTGGAACATTCTAAAATTTTTTCCTTTTATGTTAGGTTTGAAACAGAAAAAAAAATAATAATCCCACCAGAAAAAATACTTATCTAAGAGAAACTTTTTACAAAAAGGATTGTTAAACTAATTTTCTGTGTTATCTTTTTTTTATAGAGAACGTTTAAATAAAGTCAACGCTGAACCGTTTTTAAGCCCTTCTGTTCTCACTTTTCTGAGCATTTCAAGTTTTTAAAAACTGGTGCTATTAGAGAATTTCATGAATTTCAATTAATTTTGAAACATGTTATTTTGATAATGATTCATTGGATGGGAGACACTTTTTACTTATCAATACTTATCAATGGTAGTTTATAATATTTTTATTGATAGAAATTATCCGAAAAATGTTGGCATACATGGTGATATTAAAAAAACGGAACTTATCTGAATGCAACGTTTCATCGATTAAAAAACAATTTGAAAACTCGTAAAACTACGTTTTGTTGGAAATTCCGCTTTCGAATTGGAAATTCAACTTTTTCGATATAGTTATTCCCCAGAATTGGAACATTCTGAAACATTTTCATTTCGTGTTAGGTTTGAAGCAGAAAAATAAAGCAAATCCCAGCAAAAAAAACTTATATAAAAGAAACTTTCTACCAAAATGATTGATCAACTAATTTTGCCTAATTTCCAGGAGTGCTCGTCGATTTCCCACTAAACTTCTTGTGCAAAGCCGTCTTGACACCAGGAATCACATCAAAAGAAGGATTGGTTCCAAGTGCAGTTTTTACATAAAACTACCATTTTGATTTTTTCCCCCGCAAAACGCAGCTTTTTTATTGTTTATTTTTTGGCATGTGATTTAATTGCCGGTGCTTCTTTTTTTTCATGTAAATGCTTATCATTTATCCCGTTTCTCAAAAAAATGACCCAAATATTGCCCAGTTATACCAAAAGAAAGTGCTATATTTTTATTGTGACTAATATTTTTTATTGAATGTGTTTCTTTCTTGTTTAATATGGCTTTTTATACGATAAATATGTCTATTTTTATGATATTATTTTGGAGAGGAAAATGCGATTTTCGTTGTGGATATTTTGAGCAAAAATTATTGTATAAGACTTGAAAAATTTGAAAATTGCAGCGCAAAAATGAGCGATAATGAGGAGGAGCAAAGTGAGTGTTTTGTTGGGGGATTGAAATACAATGGAGTTGGTGCACCCATGGGTACCTATAATTTTCCAGAACGCGCGCCACCACCACCCAAACCATTGCCATTCTCACCACCAAAGCCGCCAGTCCTCCATCCAACCATTGGTGCACCCGCACCAATTGATATCAACGCCTTCAAATCGTTGCCCAACCCGTTCACACCCAAGCCAAAATCGGTGTCGCCAATTCCAACGATTTCACCAGTTCCAAAGGAGTCACCAATTCCGAAAGTGTCACCAATTGCACCATCACAGGGTATTGGTGTGACAGTTGATCCGAATATACACGTGGATATTCCGATTACGCCGGTTGTTGAGGAAGAGAAACATGTGAGTCGTTTTGGAAAATTTGAAAAAACAAATTGGAAAGCGCAGTGAAAAACTTGTGAAATTTCGGTTGTTCGAATTTGTTTGAAACTGTAAAAATTCAACAAAAAAAAGAGTTCTAAATGAGCGAGACAGTGCATTAAAAGAGAGACGCAGAGAAAAAAATTGTAGACTGTATGATATTAGAAACAGTTTTTTAAAGTTGGTTCTTGAAACAAGTTCAACTGATGTATCGAATATCAAACAAAATTACTATTTTTTTCAGGAAATTTGAAACTGTAACTATGAAAAATTGTGTCAAATTCATAGAAATAGTGCGTAAAATAGAGAGACGCAGACGTTGGTCGTTTGTAATACTGAAAATTTTAACAGGGAAACTCTCATTTTTAGAAAAAAGTGTATCGAGGGGAATTCAAAAACTGGAAGCAAGGTTTGAAACGATTTTTTATACAACAAGCAAATGATATTTTCGAAGATTTTGAAAATTTGTGGGAACTGTAAAAAAAAAGTTTGCAAAACTTTTGAATCAAACTGATCCCGCAGTATTCAAGTGATTTCGAAACATAGAATTTCTGAAAGCAGATAGTCTAGAGCTGGATGAAATTCGAGCAAGATAATTACGAGAAGTAGACATTGACTTGATGTATAATTTTTCGAGCAGTAACGAAATGACCAATATGGAATTGTTATTTCGATAATTTTTGGAAAATTTTGAAACTGTAAGAAAGGATAATACTTGTTTATGTGTTAGAGAGTGCATGATATGCGAGACGCAGACAATGATAGTTTGAAAAAGAATTCACTTATGCAATAATTATGATCTGAAAGCTAGGCTTTCACAATATTTTGAAACTGTACTTTTTTGCAAAGGAAAATTGTCAAACGCCTGTCTGCGTCTCTCATTCCCCACACTATTTCCTTCCATTTTTCCACCAACCAATCAATTTTGCAGATAACAAGTCCAGCATACGTTGAAGTAAGCGAACACAAGGAATCAAATGAAAAACAACCAGTGATAATTGATAACAATCGAATTGATATGAGTGGCGGATTAATGGGATGGTTGACAAAAAGTATTGGTGAAAGTAAACTATTGAATGATATTGGTGGAAAGGCGAAAGCTGGAATGGAGACGGTTATGACAACATTGGACCCGGGAATGAAACCGTTTTTGAGTGAACATGGAGTGGTTAGTCATTACTTTTTTTCACTTTGAAATTCTCAAAATGGAACAACTACCTATTTCCTCGAATAGAGCGGCCCTGAAAACACTACCGGAGTATGATCATATCTCGAAATCTAGAAGAGTTATTAAAAAGTAAACAACTGCAAGTTTGTAGAGGAAGTTATGATCTACAAGTTAGCTGTTGACTACTTTTCGATAACTGCACTAGATTTCGAGATATGATCATTCTCCGACAGAGTTTGTAGTGCCGCTCTATTTGAGAAAATACGGTAGTTTTCTCGAAAAGTACAAAATGTATCAGCTCGATCAGTGTAATCATATTCACTCCGTTTCATAAAAATATTTGAAACCGCAAAACATTTACAGATCGAAGTGACAATAATCAACGGTGATTCGGATACAATAACAGTTGCAACAGATGCATTCACAAAAGCCGGCGGAATGTCGATATGTAATGGAATGGCGACGGAAAATGATGGTGGACCTGTATTGGTGTTTGGCGAGGAATTGGCGATGAAATGGTGCAAAAAACGGATGGAGAATGGATTGAAGATGGTGAAACAAGAGGAGGGGCGACCGATTGTGGTGGTTGTTATGCAACCATTTGTGTTGAAGATTGGGGGAAGGTGAGTGTACTTTCTTTGATGAAAACTTATCCAAAAAATACTTGAATCAAGTTTCTCAGTAACTTTATTGAAAAAAATTATTGGGTTGTAATCGATATTATCATTAAAACATTGATATTGAATCCAAGTATTAATTTTCTCAGAAACCGAAAAAAATTATAATAAATGAATGTGATCTTTTCAAATTTCAAACCCACATATCAAACATGTCAAAAAAAGGCTAGTGATAAAGCAAGTGCGCTTCTGGGTCTCGTTAAGTTTTTGCAGTTCGGGTACTGTATTTACGTACAAAACTAACTATCCAAATGCAAAAATATAGATCAAGGCGTGCACTTGCTTCATTCATTGCCGTTGTTTTGGCATTTATAGTACTATTTTGAAAAAAACGTTATTGAATAAGCAGTTATAGACCGGAAACAGAAATATTTCAGTTTTTTGAAACAGTAACTACTACACTTGACGGAAAATTTTCCGGAAAATAGGTGAAGAATATGTGAACTTATCCAAGTCTCGTCCAAGTTATAACTTGAATATTCAGATACTACTCAACATGTAAAGTACTCATCCATGATGGTGGTTTCGAGTGTGATGCAATTGGACAAATGTTGGAAGTGTCGAAAGAGATATTCGAAGTTGTTGAGGTAACCAAATATATCACATATCAGAAAATAACTCGCTCATTTTGAAATACTTTAATTTTGAAACCCAAAATTTTCTTGAAAAATAGTGACATACGTTTCAAAAATATCATAAATGTACATACTGTCTCCAATATATTTGATATTGCCCAGAGTGATTGTTATATTAAAGTAAGCTGAGGTACAGTAGTACTCTAGGTTACTGTAGTTCGGAAGTTTGAAGAGCCTCATAAAAACTGATTTTGGATATATTTAAAAGAGAAACCAATTGATGTAATGTTAAAATTTCTAATTTCAAAATATTGATAAATTTTTTGAAACCGAAAAAATCTCAAAAATTTCTGATATAAAAACAGAAAAAGGCATTCAAATTTTCAACAGTTTGATATACAGTAATCCAGGATACTGTAGTTTCCCAGTATCTCTACAATGTGCAGTGTGCAGTGGGGGGGGGGACACTTCGACGGGAAAATGCACTAGAAGGCACAGTACTTTACATGATTTTGATCTACCAGAAAAAAGTATTGCGAGGAGAACAGTATTCTCGGCTACTGTAGTCATAACTTTTGCTAGTTTCAAATAAGTTTTGAAATTACAGTATCCTGGTATACTGCATATTCGTTCTACAGTTGAATTCTTTTGTTGATCCGGTTTAGTTTGAAAATTATGAACCATTTTTGATATGAAAAAAATACATTCAAATTTAAACTATGTGACATACAGTAATCCAGGATGCTGCAGTTTTACTAGTGGCCTAAAATATCTGAAATAGTCAAAGTACACTGTTACGGGACAATATACAAGAAAGCACAGTACTTTTCATGATTTTGATCTACCAGAAAAAAAAGGAGTACAGTATCTCAGACTACTGTAGTCATAACTTCTGTTATTTTTCAAAAAGTAATGATAAAGTACAGTATCCTGGAGTACTGTATATTCGTTCTACAGTTGATTTCTTTTGTTGATCCAAATACTATCTAAAAGCATCAATTTTCGGATTCAAAATTTGAAGTTACCAAAACTATATATGTTTCCAATATATCTCAGAAACCAAAAAATTTCCAGAAATCATGTACAAAAGGCGAATCAACACAATCAATCAGTCAATCAATCAAGAAGCTACACAATATCACGAATCTAAGTTGGGATGCACATTCATCAATCTATCCACCATATGACTCCAAGAATCTACTATTTTATGCGTTTTTGTCACTCGCCCAACAATTGTTGATTCATTTGGATCCACGCATTTCGAAATAATTCCTTTTTTTTGTCGGGGGTTACTGTAGTTTTGGGGGAGTACTGTAAATAATTTTGGAGCCAGTTACAGTAATCCAGGGGTACTGTAGTTTTAACTTTTTTTTGCAAATGTACTGTAGCTTTTCTGGATTATTGTACTCACTTATTATGCGCACTTTTTCGTCAAAGTGTACTTTGTAAATACACATATTTATTAGTTGTTTATGGGTTTTTTTGTGAAATAAATAACATTTTTCTTGGGGTTACTGTAGTTTCAGAGGAGTACTGTACATATTACTAGCGACAGTAATCCAGAATTACTGTAGTTTCAACATGTGCTATGTGAGTACTGTAGCTAAATGTATGCAGGTTTTTACCAGAAATGAGGTCGGTGATTGCACATTCTCCGAACTGCAGTAACCCTGGATTACTGTATACACTTATTATGTGAAATAAATAACATTTTTCTTGTGGTTACTGTAGTTTTATACTGTACCTATTTCTAGCTACAGTATTCCATAACTACTGTAGTTTAGACATGTGCTATAGGTGTACTGTAGCACATTTTTGCCTGAAATGTGGTAGGTGATTGCCCACTCTTCGAGCTACAGTACCTCTGGATTACTGTACACACTTGTTATGTGCATTTTTTCGACAAAGCGTACTTTGTAAATACACATATTTTTTCTGAAATAAACAACATTTTTCTTGGGGTTACTGTAATTTTAGAGGAGTACTGTACATATTTTAAGCTACAGTAATCCATAACTACTGTAGTTTGAACATGTGCTATAGGAGTACTGTAGCTACATGCTAAGTAAATGCCTGATATGTGGTCGGTGATTGCACACTCTTTGAACTACAGTATCACTGGATTACTGTACACGCTTATTATGTGCACTTTTTCGTCAAAGTTTACCTATTGTAAATACAAATATTTAATAGTTTATTTTGGTGTTTCTCTTAAATAAATGTTTTTTTTGATTACTGTAGTTTCAGAGAAGTACTGTACATATTCTCGGAACGAGTTACAGTATTATAAAAGTACTGTAGTTTTGGGAATACGTCAGCTAAAAAAAGTGATGGGTGTTTTCACTGAAATAAATAAAAAAAGTATTTCGTCAAACTTGACCCCTAAAACGTGGATATACACAAAAAACTACAAAATTCCACCATTTTCCACTCCAAAAAAATGGAAAAAGAGTTGTGTTTTTGGTGTGTCGAATCGCCTGGAAGTTGTCTCGACCATCCGGATTACTGTAGCAACGCGCCACGTCATCTACAGTATGCCGTCGATGAAAGTGTCGAGATGCACGAGGAGAAGACGTTTGTGAATTTGAGGAAATGTGAAATTCGTGAGTTTTTTCATCAAGATGCAAATGTGCTCTACTGATAATCTGTAGATTTTCAAAATGTTTGGCCGATTGTGGTGAATTTCAAGTTTCAAGTGAAGAGGAAAGTGGTGGAGAAGGAGGAGGTGGAGATGGAGGAGAAGGTGAGGGTAGGTACACCATGACGCAATATTGCGGATGACAGTAATCCTTCAAGACAAATTGTGCAGTTTTTCGTCACTGTGTTTGCAGAAACTTACGGTTTTCGAGAACAAAAGTGTTCAATTTTCTGCATACACCGGAACGCAAAAGTGCACAACATTGAGCTACAGTACTCCTTGAAGGAAAGTTGTGCATTTTCGCGTCACAGTGGTTGCAGAAAAAACATGTTTTTACAGTTTCAGATATTTTAGAAATCGGAAATTTCGAACATTATCTAGTGATATTTTGAAAATTAAAAAAAGTTTTTTCCCAAGTTTTTCTGCAAACACCATCACGAAATTCTGCAGACTACTCAACTACAGTAACCCGTCGAAAATTGTGTGCGTTTTTACGTCGAAGTGTACGGAATACTTTGAAAAAGTCTATTGGGTCAAACTGTCCGCAAACACAGTCACGCTAAAGTGCAGACATCTTACCCACAGTATTCCGTTTTCTGCATTCACCAATACGACAAGATGCACAAAAACTATACTGTAGATACTACAGTAACCCATTCATCGAAAATTGTGCATTTTTGCGTTGAAGTGTATTCAGAAAATTGCTTACCGTTTCTCGATAACAAAAAAAACGTTGATGTTCAAGAAAATTCGATTTTTCATCAACCACAAATTCAAAAAAATCAAAAAATATTTTTATAAAATATATATAGTAGTTACTATATATAGTATGTATAGTTATAAAATAGTTGGCATTCGAAAATCCTCACTCAATCAGCCAAAAAAATCCAAAATATATATTTTGCAGCCAATATCAGAGCCGATACCACCAAAACACCGTCAAATCGATCGAAAAAGTGGCCGACGACGAGTGAAGAATGATGATCCGACAAAGTTGTTTGTGTGTGATATTTGTGATATTTCATTCACATTACGACATAATGTACAAGCACATTTGATTGCATTTCATTTGGATTCTACTGGTTAGTTGAGGGGGTGTATATAGGGAGAGGATATGTAGATGAGGCACCCATGTAGATGAAGCACCCATATAATTGAGACACCCATGTGGGAATAGGTAGTTACCAATGTAACTTATGCACCCAAGGCAATTTCGAAACCTATATACTTGAGGCACCCATATATATGAGGTACCGATGTAGATTGGGCACCCATAAAGTAATGGTTTCATTTTGATTCAAGAACCTATATAGTTGAGGCACCCATGAAGTTTAGATACCTATATACATAGTTAGTGCTCCCATGTACTTAAGGTACCCATATACCCGCATCACTTTTGTTGATAAAGTTGTCAAAACCTCTTGGGAGTACCTATATAGTTGATCCACCCACCCATAAGGAGTTAATGCACCCATGTAGTTGAGCCACCCATATATTTTATACACCCATACGAATCTCAAAAAAAAAATCAACCAGATGTTTTTTGCAGGCATGACTGAAGATGAGATTCGCAAAATACAAAGCACTTATTGGAAAAGTGTGAGTCTCAGTTTTTTTTATTTGAGAGGATAGTACTGTATATCACTTTGTCGATTTGTTGAATGATTTGGTCATCGTATACAAAACAAGTTGAATAATTTTGAAATTGAAATTGTGATCTGTAATTTTATCAACATGATATGTTCAAAATCCTGGTGATATGACGGAATTCGAACTGAGTAACTGTCGAGCTAAAACGTGTATCTATTCAATATATGCCTACATAATAACATTAACATTTTGATATCAAGGCGCCGATACTTCACTGTTTCAAAGTAGATGTATACTTTTCGGTGTTGATTCATATATTCAATAAAGAGTGTATAACCCACGAAAAAACATACAATTACTAGTCTTGTACATTTTTCAATTCGACACAATTTCCATTTGTTTTCAGTCGTTTTAAACCATGAAATTGTATTCATGCAAATTTTTGAACGAATGTAGGAACTAGATACGAATATAGAAACTTTCCCAAAAATATCGAATAAATTGCATCAAACGTTCGACCATTTCGCTATAATTTTTATGTCAAAAATTCCAAAATTATTGCATGCAACTCAGTTTCTAACTTTTCCTATTAAAGTGTATACTTTCGATACCAGTACTCCTTTGAAGAGATCAGAGCATGTGAACTAGATAGACTGAAGTTGTAGGAGCACATAGATCTATGTAACTATCTATTATCAATCTTTGTATCTATGACTCTTTCCCTCGATACCCAAAGCAACTATATACACTTTGGGAGTATATCAAGGGATCTCAGCATTATTCGTACCCACTTTCTCACCCCTTTCAAACTCACATCGTCACCTTGTTGTTTGTTTCCATCTATCCAAAACTAAATCTAAAAACGAGCAAATCTTGCCTCCTCGTTGCCTGCTTTTTTGTGTGTATGTAAGCCCTCCTTCTTATGTGATTAGAAATATATATGTATATATACAACATGATATATAGAGAAGGGAAGGTAAGAGAGAGAGGCAGTATATATGGCAGTATATACACCGAGCAAACACACCTACGAATATCACCATGACAACGAAGAGCAAAAAAAAGAAGAAGGCAAAAAGAAGGAAAGAGACACACATTGATATACACATTTCGTGCTCTCTTCCTTCCTGCTCTCACTATATTCTTTTGTTTTGCCCCCTCTATCATCACGCCTCACCTCACCTCCACAACATATCATATCAATGGTTGATAATCCAATGTGCACTGACTTATTCCGCCATTTGGTCGCCGCTGCAACAACATCAACAACTATGGCGCCGATCAAGCGGCTGACACCCAAACAAATGAAGGTGGAGAGTGTCGAGTTTCGAAGGAAGCTGGATCGATTGGAGAAGATGGTTGATGTGATTAGGATGGGCAAGAAGGAGGAGGAGGTTGGTTGATAGGGGGTTACTGTAGGTGTTGTTCCGTGAGCCCACTATGACTGAAGTTGAGATATAAATACTGTCAGACATTTAGAATCATCTTAGATTTTTTGAAAAATGTTAGTAGATCACTAGATTCTACAGTATGGGGTTACTGTAGAAGTTGCTCGGCGAGCCGGGCTAGGTTGAAGACCCACATTTCTATATCTATTCAACTTCAAAAAGATTCAAAAAAGAACATTTTGATAGTGAGAAAGGATCGGGAAGGAGGAGGAGGAGGAGGTTTGTAGATTAGGGTTACTGTAGTGTGCTCCGTGAGCCCATTATGACTGAAATTGAGATATAAATACCATGTTAAATTTTTGAAAAATGTTGGTAGATCACTAGATGCTGTATGCAAGTGTAGCCACATTTCTAAATCTATTGAACTTTGAAAGAATCAAAAAAACATTTTGATAGTGTTAGCTCACTGAAAAGTTATGATTTTTTGATCATTCTATGAGTATTTCTTATTGTTGGTAGATCACTAGATGGTACAGTATAAAAATGATTATGGTTTATTGTTTGATTCGTGAGTCAAGTTACAGTATCGAATAAAAGCAAAAACTTCTAGTATCCAACCCAAATCCCGTCGATATACTTGGCTTTCAGACCCCATGTGCCTTTAAACCGTACCCCAAAATATAACTGCAATCGGCATACTGTCTTAAAGGCGCATATCTGGAGTACGGGTTTTCGTCTCAAGAGACTGTACAAAGTTTCTAGAGTTAAATTTGTGTAGAATAATTATATTCTTCAAGTAATTTGACAATATCGTATAGCTGAAATATATTGCTACAGTACTCCTGTAGCGAATTTTTCGTTTCGAGCCCCAAGTTTTTTTGTACAGCTGAACCCGCTGCTACAGTATACCAATTTTCGTGGTGGGAAATTTTTGACAGATTTTTGAAGTATTGAGGCACGACTGTCAGAAAAGTGAAAAATTTCTCAAATACATTATTTGAAACAGTGAAAAACTATTCTACAGTACCCAACTAGTATAGTACCCCTTAAGACTACTGTACTTGATAACCCCAAAATCAATCATATATTTGCAGGAAGGAGTCGCAACAAAACGGCACAAATCGGGCTCAAAGAGCAAAGAACCAATGATATTATCAGCTGACGCAGACGTAAGGCAAAAAAAGAGAACACTCAAAAAGTAGTCGCTTTTTCCTCTATCCTATTTCTTCTTTCTTTGTGTATGTGTTTGTTTTGTTGCCTTTTCTATCAAATAAACTTCTATTCGTTTTTCACGACTCATTTCATACTGCAGATCACATTTTCAGCTTTTATTTCCTTTTTTGATCTACCAAAAATGTTGATTTTGAGTCGAGTTATGACTGTTTTAAGTTGAAGGGGGCAAATGCGCTCTATTGATAATCTTTTGGAAGATCAAAAAAGTGAGATATTTTGTTTAGTACAATTGCACGATTTGCCAGAAAAACATGCACAATCCGTTTCAATTGAGCGAGCATCATGCGATTTATCACTCGTAAGTTGTATCACAGAAGGGTTAAAGGGAGGTACATTATCCGGAGATACTGTAGATCAATTAGTGATAACTTATCTAATGTGTTTCAAGAGAGATTCTAAAACTTGACAAAAAAAGAGAAATTTGAAATTTTGCTGTTTCAAATATATCATATAATTTTATAGTTTCATAAAAATATCAATGTGTGAGAAAATCTCAGGAAGTTTAGTTTGAAAATTTTAGGAAAAAAAATAAGTGAATGAATGTGCACTAATTTCGATTGACTAAACGTATCATTCTCTGAAACAATGCAAATACTGAATAGTTGGGAATACTAAAATTTGACAAACTTTTATATGATCCAAATATATCTAAAATAGCTATGATTTCAAACAAATACAGGTTGTATTGTTATTATCATGGTCACATCTACCCAAAGTCACGAAAAAACGCCAAGAGGGTGTCTCCTTTTTTCAGATCGTGCCGGGATCAAAAAATTTTTTTTCGCGTTTTTTCGCAACTATCTACAGAGTTGAACAAGCTAAATTGTTGTCGACTGGTTTGCATTCCGGGCGTTTATACTTTATCAAAAACATATGATAAGAAGGAACAAAAGAAAGTTAGCTAATCCCTTTACAAGAAAAAATTAGAACAAAAAGCAGTGGATCAAAAGCCATCTGAACAGAACTATTTGGAACATGTGGAGTGACTGAAGTGTTAAACAAAACTTGAGAACAAAAGAAACACTGTTTCAAATTAGGAACAACTTTACTCACCAATATCTCATTTTCAATTCATCTGTAATTATTTCAGAACCCAGGATCCTCGTACAAAACGTACCCATTGGAAGTGTATATATTGTGATCAGAAGTTTGGTCGACGTGGTGGATTACGTCGTCATATTCAGATGGTACATATGAATATGACACATAAGTGTAAACATTGTGAACATCCTGGATACAAGTGTCAGAAGGTATGGGTGATACCTGATACGAAAACCTTGAGGATTACTGTAGCTATTACTCTAATTTTTTACGTAATTTGTCGTGAGATGTGTTGCATTAAACTTGACGCAAAAATGCAGACTTTTTCAGAAAAACTGTCTGCAGTTTTTCGTCAAATAAGGTGTTTATAGTATATTTGAAGTTCCATAAAAGTGTGCATTTTGTCGTAAAAAATAATCACGAAGTAATGCACCATATCTTACGACAATATGCAGATTTTTTCTTTTCAAATATATCTGCAATTTGTCGTGAAATCTGGTGCATTGCACCCTTTATTTGACGACAAAATGCACCAATTCTCAGCGTATAGTACACCACACGCAAAAATGCAGATATTGGACGTTTTTGAATTTGAAACATCTGCACTTTGGCATAAGAAATGCAACAGATCTTACGACAATATGCAGATATTTATTTCATCACAAATGTCTGCATTTTTTCGTGAAGTTTGATGCACTATATTTGACGACAAAATGCACACATTCTTAGTGTTGATACTTTTGACAGTACGCCCCACGCAAAAGTGCAGAAAATTTTACATTTTCGTGTAAGAGATGCAACACACCTTACGACAAAATGCACCATTCCAGGCGTTGGCCACCCACATCCGCAATTATCACGCTGTTTTCGCGTGCACCAAATGCACCAAGACATTCACCAAAAAGGCCGATTATACAACTCATCTGTATGCCCATCAGAATGAGTTTCCATTGGTGTAAGAAGTGTTTGCACATGAAACACCATATCTGACGACATATTACAGATGTTTGTGTAGTCAGGAGTTTACCAAGTTCTTCGACCTCCGTCAACATCACAAGACATGTCCGAAAATGAAGGAGGATGGAGAGGAAGATGGAATGGAGGAGGATGAGGAGGAGGATAGTGAAGAGGATAAATGTGTGACTATTGAATAAATATATTTATTTTTTGTATGATGATATGATAAAAATATTGATAAACTGATAAGTGATATGATTATACTGATAATTCAGATTTGTTGATTGAGTCAATCTGAAATGAAACTGTGTGCTTTACCGTCAAATATGGTGCATTTTCCGCAATCTATGCATGCTTCTATGCACCATGATTGACGACAAAATGCAGACTGCAGTGGTCGGTAGAAGTTTCGTGCATTTGCGCGTCAGATATGATACATTTTCCACAATTTGTCGTCAATTTCGTTGCACCATATTTGACGACATTTTGCACAAAGAAAAATGAGCCGAATGACTTTCGATATTCGCATTTTTTCGTCAAATATGTTGCGGCAAAACGCACAAAATATGGCTACAGTATTATAATACAATCAATCAAATCGACGACAAAATGCAGACCAAATGGATGGCATAGTACATCATGATTGACGACAAGTAATAATTGTGTGTATACTGTAGTACCGTACCCACATAACATGTGTGCACATTTTCGCCAAAGTGCACCCTATTTTTGGATTGTGAATACTTGGGGGCTACTTTAGTTTTGGCGGAGTACTGTACATAACTTTTGAGCCAGGTACAGTAATCCAGGGATACTGTCGATGTAGACTGAAACTTTCTCAACAATCGAAATAACACATTCTAGTGCGTATCAACATATTTATTATCATAAATAATCAATCAATATATGCACTATTCGAGTATTCTGTTGATTTGTCCAATGGATGTGTATCCGTGTTGATTACCATATATTGGCATTATTGCTTTTGAGTTTGTAAGTTGTTCTGAAAAGTATACTGTATTGACTAGAATGTACTGTATCAATTGACTTACTATGCTATAGTATCCACTAATTATTTTACCATCCTCGACGATTTTTAGAATATTATTCTTGGACGAGTATATATATGTATATATCAGATATTTTGATACTGACTCATCACTGATTTATCCAGTCCCCCTCTAGTCAGGTTGCCACGTTTCACGTTATCACGTGGTGTCACGTCTTCTCTCTTTTCATGCTTTTTCTAGGTCATCAAGTATTTTTTATGCGAGCGAGTTGGTATACTGTAATACAATCTAACTGACAACAAAGTGCAGCCTGCAGTGTTCGGAAAAAGAATTTTGTGCATTTTCGCGTCAAATATGGTGTATTTTCCGTAATTTGTCGTCAACTTCGTTGCAACATAATTGACGACAAAATGCACAACTTTCGGCTTTATGTGACGACGAAAATTATGAGAATTTTCTTAAGAATTCTGCATTTTTTCCGTCAAATATGTTGCATTTTATAACGATCACTAGTTTCTGCAATTTGTCGTATGCTCTGATGCATTTTTTCCATTCGAAAAAATGTTTGGGTAGTGCATTTTTGCGTGAGGTGTACTGTACAATAATGCCAAAACCTTCGAAATAAACGACAAAATGCAGAAAATATGGCTACAGTATTATAATACACTCAAATAGACGACAAAATGCAGACATGACACCATGAGTATGGGCGAGTTTTATACACCATAATTGACGACAAAGTTCAGACAACTAGATTGTCAGTGATGCACTATGATTGACGAAAAGTTGCATACAAGTATTTATTGTATATATACTGTAGTACCGTACACGCTTGTTATGTGTGCACTTTTTCGCTAGTGTACCCAACTTTTATGAATACTTAAGGGTTACTGTAGTTTTGGGGGAGTACTGTACATGAACCAGTGTACAGTAATCCAGGGATACTGTCGATGTAGACTGAAACTTTCTCAACAATCGAAATAACACATTCTAGTGCGTATCAACATATTTATTATCATAAATAATCAATCAATATGTGCGCTATTCGAGTATTCTGTTGACTTGTTCAATGGATATCCATCCTTGCCGATTACCTTTTTCTACCATTATTCGTGCTCATCTTGTCTACACTAGTTCTGAAAAGTATATTGTAATTACTAGAAAGTAGTATCAATTGACTTACATTATTGCTATAGTATCCACTAATTATTTTACATTCCAGTACAATTTTTGAATATTATTCTTCAAGCGATTCGAGATTTCTTAGTTTATCTGATACTGACTGATCACTGGTTTATCCAGTCCCCCTCTAGTCAGGTTGCCACGTTTCACGTTATCACGTGAAATGTCACGTCTTCTCCCTTTTTATGCTTTTTCTAGGTCATCAAGCCTTGTTTTTTTGCAAGCGATTCGGTATACTGTAATACAATCTAATTGGCGACAAAATGCAGACAAAAAGTTCAATAGCAGCTGGAAATGGATGACTTTTATGCACCATGATTGTCGACAAAATGCAGTCTGCAGATTCCGGAACAAGATTTTTGTGCATTTTTGCGTCAAATATGATGCATTGTCTGCAGTTTGTCGTCAACATCGTTGCAATATAATTGACGACAAGATGCACAGAGAATCTTCTTCCGAAATCTGCATTTTTGGGTCGAATATATTGCATTATATAATTATCACTAGTTTCTGCATTTTGTCGTATGATCTGATGCATTTTTTTTTACATTTTTGAAGAAATTTTCAGGCTGTGCATTTTTGCGTTAGGTCTACTGTACACTATTTTTCAATGCGTCACATGTGACGCTAAACTACACAATTTTATCGCAAAACTCCGCAATTCGTCGTCAATCCCTTTGCACCATATTTGACGACAAAATGCACACATTGTCAGGAGGAACAATCGAATAAATACTTTATTTATTTCTGGTGATATGATAAAAATGTTGATAGTTTTTTGATAAGCTGATATGATTATACCGTTGATTCGCGTGGTGAGGTGACTGAGCCAATCTGCAATTTAAATGTGTATATTCGCGTCAGATATGGTGTTTTTTCCACAATTTTTGTCAATGCAGCATATTTGACGACAAAATGCACACTTTCGGCTTTTGCGTGAGTTTTCACTCAAAATCCGCATTTTCGCGTCAAATATGTTGCACTAGTTTCTGCAATTTATCGTAAGATCAGGTGCATTGTTTTCTGCAATTTTGCGTAAGGTTTACTGTTTCTATGCAACATACTTGACGCAAAACTGCACAATTTCTCACAAAACTCCGCAATGCACACTATTTGACGACAAAATGCAGACCAACGCGCAGAATTTTTTAAAACCAAAATTGTCGTAAGATCTGCTGTATTTTCTGCATATTCGCGTAAGGTATACACTGTCTATGCAACACACCTGACGCGAAACTACACAACTTGCTCCGCATTTCGTCGTCAATGCACCCTATTTGACGACAAAATGCACAAAAACTCACCTCACTCTCGTCATCATTCTCAATTTGAACATTCAAACGGTGTCGAATCATATCAGTGACTTTAAACTGTTTATAATCGATGAATGGATGGATTGGATGATAATAGACACTGACTGACAATTGGGTCTCGAAACGAATACGGGCAAGTGGTCGCACACTGATTTTTATGTTTTTTGTCGTGTCTTTCTAAAATAATCTTTTGTTTTTTTTCATTTTTTTTGTGCTTACATATATGATTCCAACTGGGTGTCGAATCTCCAAAATATTATTGTCCGTCGTTTTTATCTGCAAAAAATGTGTGCATTTTTGCGTCAGGTGTACTGTATATCTCGACTTTTGAAAAATTCTGCATTTTTGCGTGAGATCTGCTGCATCAACACTTTTCTAGAAGTTTGCATTATTGCGTAAGCTGTCAATTGAGAGAAATCTGTGTTTTATCGTCAGGTGTACTGTAGGCATCAGATTGCACGCAAAAATGCACAAAAAACTGAATTTTTCGTGTTTTAAGACGATTTGTGCATTTTGTCGTGAGATCTGTTGCATTGATGCATTAGAAACGACGAAAAACTGCAGAATATTGAGAAAATTGCTGAATGTCTGCATTTTGGCGTCAGGTGTACTGTATGCAACAAAAATAAAATGTCTGCATTCTGTCGTGAAATTCAGTGCAACAATTATGACGGAAAACTACACAAGTTTATTGTGAAACTCCGCAATTAGTCGTCAAACATGATGCAACATACCTGACGACAACTTGCACTACAAACCTTATAAAAAAACGAAGTGGCCGCCGCACGCGGATTCGACAACTTCAAAATGGCACATTTTTCATCGTTTCGCTTTGCGAACACAAGTGTATCATTCGGCTCAATTATCGGATCGACTGGAATTTCATGCTCTAATAGTGACATCTGCAGGGAAATCGGGGACTTTGACACTTTTCCGGGGAGAACTCACTGTTTTGTGATCGATTCTTGCTCGAAAATGACCATTTTAACCTTGAAACCTTTTTTAAACGTGAACAAACACGCAAAAACAAGCTTTTAGTATTTAAAATTTAAACTCCCGCCAACAACGTCACTCCGGAATTCCGCACTTTTTACGATTTGTCGTTTATCGTAAATCTACACAGCCATTTTTTACTCGAATTTTAATAAATTTTTAACAAAAATGGAGGAATTTTTCATCGTGCCGAATTCAGAAAATGTAATTCATGAAGAAGTTGTGTCTTCTGAGCCAGGTAGGTCAAAAAATTCTAGTTTTAATCGTTATTTCCCACGTTTTCAGCTGACACCGAATGGGCTCCTCAATATCCGGCGGGTGTCGAGTTAACCGACACAAAATGCTTCAAGTAAGTCTTTATTTTCAAGCTAAATGTTTTTAATTTTTGTAGAACACCGAGCGGAGTCCAAAAAACCGCGACAATCATGCGAGAGCATTTGGGAATGATAAACGATGAAGATAACGATGAATCCGAAAGGGAATCGAAGCCATTAGAGAGAATGCAGTTGCAAATTGGAAAGAAATTGCTCAAGTTTAAAGTGATGAATGCATCGGATGCACCGCAATCAACGGAAGTTGTCGATCAAGGATGGTTGAATCGAATCGAGCCGTTGCAAATGCCCAAATCGTTACGTGGATTGTATCATTGTGAAGCTTGTAAAACGTATTTTGGAAATGTGGAGGTGTTCAAGGATCATATGTTGGTGAGCATTTAAAGCTTTTTTAGTAAAAAAAACATCAGAAAATACGAAACAAAAAGTCGTCCCTGTTCATAGATTGAATAGTGCGGAATGTTTCCGTCCACGGAGCTCACTTTTTGAGTGTTTCGGGATGATTTCGAGTCGAGGCACGAGTTCTACTGTTCGAAAAAACCATTTTCGGACTTTCTTTCTTAAAAATGCATTCAAATGAGGCTAAAACATCGATCACGAGCCCCAGTTAATCTACTTTTTCTCTTCAAAATATCACAAATCCCAGATATTCCCCCAAAATAAAGTATTCTACCTATATACCTGTTTCAATCCTCGGATATTTATTCCACAAAGTTATTCATGAGCAATTCTTCGATTCTCTCGTCATCATAAACATTTATTTACAGAATGCACACGGGGATCCACGCCCCTACCGTTGTTTCCATTGTGGAATGAATTTCGCCAGCAAGACAACAATGAATCGTCATTACAAGTCTCATTGTGAGTTTTTGAATGCTATTTTGCTATAAAAGTCAATAAAACTCAATAGAACCATAATTTAGTGCTCAAATTTCTTCAAAAATACAAGTTTCGAATCCTGTTATAACAAAATCAGACACCAAAACAGGAAAAAATGCCTATAACACTTGAAAAATCAGCCATTTTTTAACTGAAAAAAAATTCTTGGTATAATTTTGGTGTGAAACCTACAAATCGTAAAATGTCATGTCCCTATGTTTCCCAGTAGCTGAAAATCAAAGTAGAGCTCTTTTTTCTAAAATAAAGTTTTTGGGAAACACAAATTCATGCAAAACTCTACCGAAAGCGCGGCCCATATTTCGGCGCATATATACCCTTTTTTCAGCAAAGCTCTCCGCAGTCCATGAATGTGAAGTTTGTCACAAAAAATTCGCAAAACTCGATCGATACATTCTACATATGAAACTACACAGCCAATCATATCATTGCACTCGTTGTATTCAATTCTTCCGATCGAAAGATTTGCTCATGAGGCATATGGTAAGCACTTCAATCTTGTTTTGATTCATAGTTTCCAGAATTACAGCATGATATTCATCAACCAAAAATATCATTTGAACCTGAGAGAGGAATGCTGAAAAATGGAAAAAGTGCACGATTTGAATGCGGTTTTTGTGGATATCTTTGCCATTTTAAGAGAGATTTGGTGAGTTTTTATAAATAAAATTACGGATTCCAAAAACGTTAAAAAAAACTAGTTTGAACAAAAAAGTATGAAGCTCGTAATCATTCAATTTTAATCATTTATGCTAAAAGTAATTAGGCACAATTAAGTTTATCCGTTTTGAATCAAGTTTTTTTTGTCAGTTTTCTGTTTAGATTGACTTGATATCAAAAGATTGAAAGAAACATTGTTAGTAATGTATCATCGTATCTTAGAACAAAAAATTTACCATTTTTCGTCAGAAGTATCTGAATTTTGTATCAGAATATTTGATTTAGAATCTCGAGTATTTCCGAAAACTTCAAAAGTGTTTAAAATTGAATTTTCGGTTAACATTGAAACTGTAATCAATTTTTTTGTATAAAGTTATTTCGGTTAACGATTGAAAAATCGAACAGAAACAGGCGTTTTGTCATAAATATACTGTATTTTAAATTTTCAGCTAGTTCACGAGCGAACCCACACAGGCGAGAAGCCGTACACTTGTGGATATTGTCACAGATCATTCGCACAGTCTCAGGTATCCATGTTTTTTAGATTTTGAAAAAAAACTGTATATTTGCAGGCATTAACAATTCATGTGCGAACACATACAAAAGAAACACCGTATAGCTGTGAGATTTGCTACAAAAGGTTCAAGGATAAGTGAGTTTTCTTCTTTTTGTGTTTCAATACTATTACATTTTGAAAAAGTTTCGATTGAATAGTGATTATGATTCTGTATCCGCTTCCAAATATTCAGTCAAAATATGTCATTTTTTGCAGCACATCACTCCGTCGACATGAGCTTCATTCGCATACAAAGATGGATCCGAGTAGTGTCATCTATAAAATCACTCGAAATGTACCGATAAAGGAGAAAAGCGCCTAATTTTGGTTTTTTTTTTGGTTTTTTGTTGTAATAAATTATCATTTTTCCAATGGTCACTTTATAACCTAGAGGAAAAAATTTAAAAACGAAAAAGGCGTGACACCACGTGATGGCGTGAAACGTGGCAATACTAGAGGGGGACTGGATAAATCAGTGATGAGTCAGTATCAAGTTAATATGGTGTACGCATAATTGCCAGCTTAGTAGATAAATAGCTACACTAGCAACTGAGGATGTAAAATAATTAGTGAATACTATAGCAGTAAGTCAATTGATACAGTACATTCTAGTCATTACAGTATACTTTTCAGTAACAATAATGACTAGTGTAGACACGAATAATGCCAATATATGGTAATCAACAAGGATACATATCCATTGGACAAATCAACAGAATACTCGAATAGTGCATATATTGATTGAATATTTATGATAATAAATATGTTGATACGCACTAGAATGTGTTAGTTGATTGTTGAGAAAGTTTCATCTACAGTATCGCTGGATTACTGTAACTGGCTCAAAAGCTATCTACAGTACTCCCCGAAACTACAGGAGCCCTCCAAGTTGTTGGGTACATTTTGGCGGAAAAGTGCACACAAAGTATGTAAGGGTACTACAGTATACACACAATAACTACTTGTATGCAACTTGTCGTCAATCATAGTGCATCACTGGCGATCCATTTGGTCTGCGTTTTGTCGTCAATTATGGTGTATAAAACTCGTCCATACTCATGGTGTCATGTCTGCATTTTGTCGTCTATTTGAGTGTATTATAATACTGTAGCCATATTTTCTGCATTTTCTCGTTCATTTCGAAGGTTCTGGCATTGTGTACAGTACACCTTACGCAATAATGCACTAACCAAACATGTTTTTCGAATGGAAAAAATGCATCAGAGCATACGACAAATTGCAGAAACTAGTGATCGTTATAAAATGCAACATATTTGACGGAAAAAATGCAGAATTCTTAAGAAAATTCTCATAATTTCACATAAAGCCGAAAGTTGTGTGAGTTGTCGTCAAATATAGTGCAACAAAGTTGACGTCAAGCTGCTGAAAATGCATCATATTTGAAGCGAAAATTCACAAAAATCTTCTTCCGAACACTGCAGTTTTTTGTCGTCAATCATGGTGCATTCAACTCATCCATTTTCAGCTGCTATTGAACTTCTTGTCTGCAATATGTCGTAATTTATATTGTATTACAGTATACCAATTCGCTTGCAAAAAACAAGGCTTGATGAACTAGAAAAAGCATAAAAGGGAGAAGACGTGACACGACGCGATGACGTGAAACGTGGCAACCTATCTAGAGGGGGACTGGACAAATCAGTCATGAGTCAGTATCAAAATAACTGATATATACATATATATACTCGTCCAAGAATAATATTCTAAAAATCGTCAAGGATTGTAAAACAATTAGTGGATACTATAGCAATAATGTAAGTCAATTGATACTACTTTCTAGTAATTACAATATACTTTCCAGAACAACTTACGAACTCGAGAACAATAATGCCAATATATGATAATCAACAAGGATGCATATCCATTGGGCAAATCAACAGAATACTCGAATAGTGCATATATCGATTGATTATTTATGATTATAAATATGTGGATACGCACTAGAATGTGTTATTTGATTGTTGAGAAAGTTTCAGATATGCTTCACAAGAGAGAAAAATCACTGATAGCTGCTCTTTGCTTCCTCAGTTTCCAACGAAAGTTGGCATTGACAGTATCCCTGGATTACTGTAAATGATTTTTAAAAAAAACTATGTACAGTACTCCTACAAAACTGCAGCAACCCCCAAGTATAAACAATCGAAAAGATGGGCACACTTTGGTGAGAAACTGCACACATAATAAATGTGTACGGTAATCAAGTAGTAGACTTTTGGGTCGATAACTGTTTGTCGCGGTTGAAACAAATGTCTGCAACTTGTCGTCAATCATGTTGCATTACAGTAAACTTTTTCTGGTATTTAGCCTGCATATTGCCATCAAATAGCTTACATTCCCTCCATTTTCCAAAACCTCACCAATCTCAATCCATCCATTCCATTAATCCAATATAAACCCGTTGACATCTCCTCCTGCCACATAATCACCTCTCCATTCCATTCCTTTGTCTTCTCATTCTTCCACTCCCTCCTCATGCTTTGTAAATCATTTCCCATTGATCAAACAAAAGGCAACCCCATCTTCTCTTTCTCTTTTCCATTTCGTATTCATTTTTCTTCTTCTCGTTTTAAACAAATTGTCTGTCTGGCTGGCCGAAACGAAAAAAGCGAGAGAGTGGTCAGGGGAGAGACGGTAGAGAAATGAGAGGGAAGTGCGGGAAAATGTGTGCATTTTGGAGCCCAAAAAACTTTACTTTTTCTGAGAAATGTATATATATATATATATATATATATATATATATATATATATATATATATATATATATATATATATATATATATATATATATATATATATATATATATATATATATATATATATATATATATATATATATATATATAGTCCAGTTTTCTTGATTCTCCCAATATGGCTCAGATCAGAATATACTATCTTTGAAGAAAGTATCATCGGCTTCATCCAAATCAACCCGTGTGCCTTTAAATACAGTTGCCCGAAAACTGACGGAAAATCAGAATACTGTATTCATAGGCCCATACCTCAAAACGCTTGTCACTTCAGAAATTGGTTTTTTAACGGGCTGAAGTCCCTCGGAAGGTAGATCCATTTTTTGGTATGCGCCTTTAAAACAGTATGCAAATTCTAATAAAAGATACTGTTTTTAAAGGGACATACTCGATATGGGGTGAAACTGATAATATCGTGAAAAAAAAGTTATGACAACTTTGATATGGTCTATGATTCTCGAAATTTCGTGTTTTTGGTTTTTTTTTGATCGCAGGCTTGCGTCTATTTTTCATATATTATCAGTTTCGAGACTCGTGTGCGCCTTTAAACCGAGGTCATACTGTCATACTGTCTTAAGGCGCATGCCCAAAAACGTCTCTTCCTTTGAGGAACTTTGGCTCGTAAATATTCTAGAAAATTTTCATTTTTTCCCATAAAATCCAGTTTCAAACCCTCATTCATAGTATACTGCGCCTTTAAACCGTAGGAATATAACTGAACATAGCATACTGTCTTAAAGGCGCATACCAAATTTCTCAGCTTTGATTTATACTTTACCAATCCCAAATGTTATATCGGTTCATATAAACCCTTCGAAAAAGTTTTCAAAAAAACATGTTTAAAATTACGGTTTCTCATCCCAGTTGAAAGTACATATTTCTGTCGAAAACATGCATTTTCAAACAGCTCTACACTTTCAAAACCTGCAACATCATTCATAGTATTGCCCATCCACCGGTCACTCTGCACTTTTAATCTCTCCTCCTCCTTCTCCTCCTCCTCCTCTCTCGTTTCAAATGCATTTGCCCTCCTCCCTCCTCAAAACTTCTCTCCTCTTTGCCTCACGAAGCCATTTCGAAAATTGCGCAACGCGTCGGGCCGCTCAGCTGTCCGCTTTCGCCCCTTTCCATGCTATTTTCACTCGAAAAGAGAAAATATATATATATATACAACTGGACACAGCAACACGCCCCGAATTGCAAAAGAGAAAAAGAGGGGGAGGAGGCATTCTAGCAGGGCAGCATACACAACTTTTAGTATAGTCGACCACTCACAACGAATCTATGAATCTATGAATCTATGAATCTATGAATCTATGAATCTATGAATCTATGAATCTATGAATCTATGAATCTATGAATCTATGAATCTATGAATCTATGAATCTATGAATCTATGAATCTATGAATCTATGAATCTATGAATCTATGAATCTATGAATCTATGAATCTATGAATCTATGAATCTATGAATCTATGAATCTATGAATCTATGAATCTATGAATCTATGAATCTATGAATCTATGAATCTATGAATCTATGAATCTATGAATCTATGAATCTATGAATCTATGAATCTATGAATCTCTCTTTTTATTTTTGTATATATTCTGTATATATATATATATATATATATATATACCCATTTTAATCCTATCGTTTTCCAGATTCCATCTCATACTTGGGTCACTTCCTATGATGTTGAAATGACAATATAATCGTTGAAATTGATCATTTTGAGGTGGAAAAATAGAAGAAAACAACATGAAAATGATGGAATTCTATCAATGTTTAATCAATATATTATAAACTGAATAGCTTAATGTAGCTCATATTTAATCAACCAACAATTGCGATTAAAAGGTGAGAAACTTGGTATCATGTAAATCATCGATATGCGCCTTTGATACAGTATCCAACTCTTACTGTAGACCACTCACAAACTATTTACTATTTCTAAGGAAACTTGAACTTTTATGTCAGATAAGATCAGCGGAGTTCTACTAGTTTTTTTGAGTTGAGGTTGTGCGCCTTTAATACAGTATCCTACCGTACTATTTTTGTGATTAAAAAATTTCAGCATGTCCCGTTATTTCTCTTTTTACATGAAGCCAACAGAAACTCTCATGTGAGATAAGTTTTAGCTAATACCATTGGTTTTGAGTGAATCTAGCGTATGTGCCTTTAATACAGTAACCTACCTTGTCTAGATTTATGTTTTGCAAAATGCCAAAAATTCTTGTTATTCACAATGCAAAACAACGTTTGTATGTTAGATAAGTTCTGACTGATTCTACCGGTTTCGTTTGAATTGGTGAGCCTTTGAAACAGTAGCCTACTGAAGCCATAATTTTTAGGAATTGACTAAACCTTGTCATATCATCTCCAGCAAAAAAATAAGTTAGATAAGTTCTAGGCGAAACGGCATAAAAATTTATTTATAAAAAAATGAAAACTTTTTTTCAGTTTCTCAGTTTCGAGAAATACAAATAATTTCGGAAATTTCCACTACATCTTTGCTTTGCGATCCGTGTGAGTTTGTAAAAATATAGCTGCAAAAAACGGTTCACATAAACTACAGTAGGCTCAATACGAGCTACAGTATCAGAAACATTCAGTTGTCGCTAGACTACTGTAGCTTACTGTAGGTCAAGTGACCACTGGTGAAAAATTATTGGCTTGTCCGGCTTCAATTACCTAAAATGTCTGCAAACTTGAAAAATACTACTCTTTCCAATATCTTGACGGGAAAAAACGAATAAAAATAATGTTTCACGGTTATTTCATAAGTTTCACTGTGTAGATCGGCCAATAACCCGATGAATCCAGATAAAGAATGATAGAATTTTCAGAGATTCATAAATCCTTTTATCATATCCTTTATTTCAGGTAAATGCACCGTTGGTCGTCGTTCCAATCGTCCGAATGCACCCCCGGTGACACGTTGTACAGCCCCCGTATCCCCCTTCCAAATACTCATCCCCTCCCTCGTCTCAATAGGTTTAATTCCATCTGATAACCTAAACCTAAAACCCAATCCGTCTTTCATTGCCAACTTTCAGGCAACTTCTTGTTCCCAGTGTCATACAGAATTCCCATCATTTTCATGTCATTTCTTCTACTTTTCCATCTTCTTTTTGTTATTTTTCATCCATTTTGTTTGTCACATCCATACGGACACACACATATTTTGTACATCTTCCCCAATTTTGTCTTTCAAAAAAAAAGAAGTAGTATTTTATTTTCGGTCGAATAAAACTAAATTTTCTGTACAATTCACATGATAATGCTATATTACACATATTATTTTGATGGTGGGAATGCTTTGGTGTGTACGCCAGTTGCAATCATCACGTTGTCCGTTTTGCGGTAGAGCTCGGCCTGCAAAATATTTCAGATAACTTCATCGCTATGGAAATATAAATTATTGATAAACACCGTTTTCAAATAAAATTTCACTGTTTTAAAATACCACAAAAGTCTGAAGCGCACTAAATTTACTATATAGTCATTGTATGATGAGTTTTATACTAACACTAAAAAAAACTCATCCTGCTATTATTCTAAAACTGAAATTAAGTTACAGTAAAATAATATTTCCAATAAACACACAAAAATGAACAATTTTTGATGATACTATAGAAAAAAACGTATTCTGTGTGATTGATTTTTCGAAAATATTAGTGGGATCCACAAAAAACAAGCGTATAAAGTGGTTTCTGATCAATTTTCTGAGAAAATTTTGCCTTTTTTCATAAGCTAGGTGATCATTTTTCAAATTTCAAGTCAGAATAGTAGTAAGTCATGCGATGAAAATTTTCTGTTTCAAATCAGTTCAAAAATAATTTAAAACCTTAAATATGAATAGATAGCTATGGAACAAGAAATTCTTGGATACCCCAGAAGATTCAAAAATTTCACCGTTTTTTATTAAAAAATATTTTCTTTCCTTTTTTTTGAACTTAGATAAGCAGTGGATCACTCACGTTTTAAAGAAACATTATGGAAGCTTCCTTGAGAAAAATTGAACAATTTCAGTTTCATAAACTCAATAATTTTTTGGAATAAATTATTTTCTAATTTATACTCGATTTTGGTTTCCAAACACTCTTCGAATTTCGATCAAGAAATTTTGGAAAAATTATATTTCAAGTAAAATAATAAAATCACTGTTTCAAGTTGCTAATGAATTTCGAATATTATAAATCGTGCTGCTGCTGTGATTTGACTTGTTTTTGATATACTTTTTTCTATCATCAAATAAATTTCAAATCCTTACCTTCGTGAATCCAAGTGTGCGTCCTTGTTTAGTGACAGTTGAGTCGAGAACAAGTGTTTCTCCGATTTTCGCAGCCGACAAGTATCTGAAATATATTTATATTATTATATCAGAACACTTTCACCCGATTCTGCGATTATTCAGCTGATACGAAATTTCAGCTAGTCTCACAATAGTGGTACCTTCTTTTCAACCATCAACTAATATCTCAAATTATTCTAAAAAAACTATCAATGTTTCAAGAAACTTTAAAAAAAATTTACAGCTTATTGAGTTATTCAGTATCAATAATGATGCGACATTGAAAATAGAATATATGTAACTTTTCAGAGAAGAAAATTGAAAATCCGAAAAATTCTATGTTTCATAAACATAAAAATTAATAATCACTTCTTTTTGACATCTAAAAATTTTTATCAGTTGAAGGAAATTGACTAGAAACAACTTCTTCTAGTTTTTTTTGGTGTAAATGACAAAAAATACAGTTTCACCACTTCATGTTGAGAAAATATTTTTCTTCTTTCCTAGTTGACGAATACCGTAATACACATTCAATATTCTAAACCACTTACGTAACATGAAGATCAACCGACACTCCTGGTCTCGCCTGTTTGGTGCACAACAATGCAACAGTGGTGTAGACATCGATCAATGTGGCGGTGCATCCACCATGGAGTGTTCCAAAGTGATTTGTCATGTCTTCCTCAACTTCAAACTCCACTTTCACATTTCCTTCGTCCGCGTGGATTGGTCTAACCTGCAAATATTGTGGTTTTTAGATTTCAATCAGAATGCGTGATACGATATGAATAACTACAGTTCATACTAAATATTATTTGAAAATGTTTGGAAACCTTTTCTTGAACTAACTTTAAGAATTAAAAAAAAGATGTTTCAAAAAATCGGGAAAAATCAAAAATTTTGAATCGCTACACTGGTGTTCCTACCCGTCTTTTCTGTCGATAATAAAAAACCTGAACAAAAAAAATATCGCAATTTTCAGACTTTGGACACTTTTTTGCAATAGAAAAGGAAAGTTAGCTTGTTTCAGATGAGATTTCAGCTGAAAATTTTGAGCGATTCCTCATTCACAAAAAATTCAATTTTTACAGCTTTTTGAATGTATTTTTATCACTATTTTGAATGATTTCGGACAATTTTAGTTTTCCGGAAACAAAAAAGCTTTCCAGTGTTTTATCAGTTTCACGAATATTATAAATAATTGTTTTTCCCAGCTTCTATGTTACCTTTACTTTTCGTCTTATTCTATTGAATAAAATGTAAAAATTTGGTATTCTATCACGAAACTCGATTTTTCAAAATCATACTAGCTCATAGACTTTTCCTATTTGAGAGTATTTTAAAAATTGGCTGTATTTCACAAGAAACTACTATGAAACACAAAATTATCTCGATTTCAGATTCAAATCGAAGAGAAATAGCTTATCATCCAAAAAAAACTCATAACCTAACTTGTTCCTGTTTCACAATCTTTACATCAAAATATTTAGTATTTCCTATTATTACATATCCAATTCCATGTCAAAACATGATAAAAAGCAATTAGTATTTTTTTGTTTTGTAACACCTACGTCTGTCATATTTCCTCTTTTCTAAAAACGTCGAATCTTTGTGTTCTACTACAATAGAACAGATGATAAATCATCAAATTTTCACAACGTGCAAATTACGGATGAGTGAAACTAGATTTCATGTCAAACATTATTGAAACAGAGAACATACGTTTTCTTTTCCTGAGAATTCACAATATTTTTTTCAAAAAATTCAGAATAATTCAAGTTCTCGTCGTTTAGATAAATCTCTGAATTGATTTTATCAACAAAATAAGCACAAAACTTCAACTCTTGATTTGTTCATTTCTCTTGTCCTGTTTTTGTGACATTCTGACAGAATTCAAGAATTTCAAAGTTTTGAAATTTTTAAGTTCAAAATCTGTTTCACAAATTTTATAAATAAACTTCTGAAGTTATTATAGTATTACATAACTCGCACGAGAAGTAACTTATACCTCTCATAGTGAACGACACATTTTTGAATTTCATTTTCATCGTTCACCCCATCAATCCATTTTTTCGAATAAAATGATAAAAACTAACCTTTCCAGCTCCAGCAAGTGCTCCAAACTGTCCTTTCGTGCCGAACGACTTGATGATTTGTGATGCGATTTGCATGTATTTTCCCGACATTTCTCTATAAATCTGGCTGAGTATCAAACGTAAAATCAGTCAAAAACATAATATTGGTTTCAAACCACAGATCCTCATAACAATAAAGCTTTTATGCAATAATAATTTATTATTTTCTCATAATCAACAAATTTAACAAACAGAAACAAATCACTTTTTCTTCGGTGCCAATTCCATTCCAATGATAAACTTCTTATCAATACCGTACTTTGTTATCAGTAGATCACTGATAAAATGGATTTGATTGCCTTGCACCAATACTTGTGGTCCTTCACAACACACTGCTTCTGGGTGGCTGGTGACACTTGTGGCGACGCCTGTCTGCAAAATGAACAAGGTATTGTATCGGTCTTGATATAAATTTTTTTTTAGAAATCAAAATCTGTTTCAAATTTTTCACATATAAACTGTCTCAAAAATTATCTCGATGTATTTCTGGTATGTTCATTTTTAGCTCTTTCTACAGCTTTTCTCATTTAAAATAGTACTTATAGACGACTTTTCGCGGTTTTTCGGAACTCAAATAAAAATTCCAATCTTTTTTTTATTGACATTTTTGAATGAGAAAGAAAGATCACCGTTTTCAAAAAACTTTTCAATTTTTCAATGTTTGAAACATTAATTATATGTTTTAAAAAAGACATTTCCGAGCAATACTAACGATTTTTATGATAAATACAAGAATCTTTTCGGTTATATATAACTTTCAGTGGTTTTTGGAAACATTATATTGAATAACTTGAACTTGTATGAATATATTACAAAAAAGATGAAACTGTTTCAATCTACTGATAAAAATCGATATTTTCTCAAACTATGTTAGTGACTCCAGTGACAGACTAAAAGTAAGAACGTTTTTCATCAAACTTCCGATTTTCTTGTTCGAAACAGCAGCTTTGATTTAGTAAACCAAATTTTAAGAACCTTTTTTTGGAAATACGAAAAGAAAATCAGAAAAGGTTCCTCCACCGAAATACTCTTACTTTTAATCTCATTTTCAAAAGCTTTCAAATAAAATTTTGAAGATTTGAAACTATTCACAGTTTCAGAACTAATTTTTTGACGTTTGGTTCGAAAATTTCAATGATTGGCCTTCTTCAGTTTTTTAGATTATCAATTTCAGTCGAGTATATTTTCCTGATCATTAAAGTCTCCTAATACTTTTCTTTTCTTCACTGTTCGAAACAGTTTTTTCTCGGTTTGAAAACCTTTTTATCATCTATCAGCGAATAATGTCTCAATGCTCTTTTTTCCCTCATGAAACAATTATAAAAAGATGAATTACCTGAATCTGATGTGAAATCAATTTGATATCAATACCAAATACTGCCAGATTATTGATAAGTGTCACTTTCTTATTCCCCGATCGTTTTTCAATTTTGAACTCGACTTTCGGTGGATGCACTTTCCTCACGAATTCTCGTCCATCTGCCCATTTGATTAACCAGGTGTGTGTCATTCGAGACTGGAAAATTATTGTTGATTGTGGTATTCACTATTGTAAGGAACTTTTGGAAAACTTTCAAACGTGTTTAAATACTGTAGTAGTACAGTAGGCACAAAAAAGGCACAGTAACCTAAACCATACAAATAAATATGGTAGTAAAAGATTTTTGGATCAAGACACTTCGTGAAATTGGTTAGAAAAAACGTTTCCAATAGAAATCAATACTTTGAAACGTAAATATTTTGGGAAAACTAAATATTGTTACTATTTTTGAGAAAGAAAGCAGAACTGGAATATATTTTCAAAAAAATTACAGTTTCAAACTTTTCAAAAAAATTTTTAATTTTAATAATTAATTTAATATCAGACCGCCATACGTAATAAAAATGCCAGCCTATCTCAACTAACATTTTGTGCCTTGAAACTAGGCCGAATATGGTTACAGTAACCCAAATCGGGTAAATATTAGATTTCAATAAATAGTTGTACCAGTTACTTCGAATGATCGGTCAGAACAAGTTAATTTGATACAAATAAATACTTTGAAACGTAATTTTATCGGGAATACTAGATATAACTCGAAAACTCAATATTGGTACTAAATTTGGTGTTTTTAGAGCTGAAATTTCGAGAGAAAATGGTAACTAATTGCTCGAAACATTTTTTTAGCAAAAAATTACAGTTTCAAACTTTTCAAAAATATTTGCAATTTTCCTAGTAAATTTACTAAGAAGTACTCGGGTCTCACAACAAATACACGAGTTTTTCAGAACAAGAAACTACCGTTTCAATTTTTTCAAATAGTTTGAACTTATGGTAGAAGATTTGATTCACTTGTAGAACAACTATGCAGGATGAAAAATATCATTCCATTTATAAAAATTTAGTTGATAATTCTGATTTTACAGCAATCTCTCGACCAATATAGTTGTTTTTTTTTAATTTCAAACTATAAATTATCAAAAAAATACTCTTTCAGTCCACTATCAAATATGTCAGTTTTTCCAAAATCGATGTTTTCGTATTCATTTTTTTTGTCATACTTTTTTTTTCGAAATTTCCAGTAAAATCACAAACCTGAATAGTCTGAACAATAGTATTCCAGTCGCTCGTCTCACTCTTGATCCTCGTCACATCCGCCAAGTATGGGTCCATTTTCACCGACTTTCCAGCGGCCAAATTCTAAAATTCTCCATTTTTCTTTAGAACCACTCAAGAAACTCACATTATCCTTGACATATTTGGTAATAATCTCCCTAATCTCCTTCGTTGTTACCAATTCTCCTTTGCTCTTTTTCAATATAAAAACAACTGGCTCGGTGATCGAAAAGTATTCATGAATGATTGGAGCATCAAATTTATCAGAACTCGGCGGGGCTTCGTCAGTGATCTTCTCATTTGTCAACTCGAATTGTCGGAATAGATCATTTGACCAATTTACCTGAATAATTCATTATTTTAGGATTGAACTTTGATGAAAATTCTGTTTTATCAATTATTCATGTTTAGAGTGATACTTTAGTTTTCAATGGTACAAACATCAGGCAACCATCAAATTAAAATAAATAGTTTTCAGGACTTGGAGTGGAAAAATCAACAAATTCTTTTCAAACCCATGTCGAAAAATACAATATTCTGCACTTTCCGTTGATCAACTCTATCGAGAAAAGCTCCTAAAGTTCGCTTCAGCACTCTCAGACTCTCTAAAATATACTTTTGCGGTTTTCTTCACATTTTCAGGTAATTCATCATTGTACCGCATTAGTTAGACACTCTGAAGAAAATCGGAAACTAGAGACTACTACAAATAGAGACTACCACAAATATTTGAAAAAACTATGTAATTTTACTGTTTTTCGAAATTCAGAACTGAAACATGCACAGGTTTTGATAATATGAGAGCGTTATTGTAATTTTGCTTGAAGTAGTCCTCAAATATGAAACATTTGAACTATTTCACATCAATTTTAGCTTTTTTGTTCCAAAGTTATCAATTTGGTTGTTTGTAAAATACTGTTTCGAATGATACGGGAGAATCATATGCGATAATGGATTTGCTTTGCTCTATTTACAAGTAGAACTTTTTTGAAAAAAAATACTTCCACCAACCTCCGAAATAGTCTCCGCCCCTTTTTGCTTCTTGTTAACCTTCACAATTTCACCCGTTTCAGCTGTATTTATCTGAAACTTCCTGTTAATTTCAACAAAATCAGCCTAAATACCTCCTGCAAAAACGTGCCAAACTTCTTGTATTTCGTCTTCTTCATGTCCAACTTCCTTCCATCTGGCACACATGCAAGTAGATATTGTGTGTAGAATTGACCAATATCAATCGGTAGAGTGCCACTCTTTTTCAGGCGATATTTCAGACTTGCGATGAAGCATCTTTGTAGCTGAAATGAGTATTGATTGGAAATTATGGTTATCGATAATATAGAAATACTATTTGAAACGTATTCCACATTGCTTGTTGAAGTTTTGATATTTTTCTGTTTCACAAATTTGTGAAACAAAGGTTAACATTGTTTGACTACTTTTTCTTTCGACTGTCACAAAAAAGCTTTCAGAAATAAAAGCGAGGTCTGAATTTTTTTTCTGTTTCACAAGCACGTTCTAAAAATGATATCAATGTTTTTCAACATTCCCATTCGACCATCACTCGAAAAAACGTTCACAATCAGAAATAGGACAGTTACATTGGAATTGTGAATCTTTTCTAGTTTTGTCTAGTTTGTAGGTTCCAAATATCAATCTAAAAAATATTATGTTTCACAAGTTTGGTATGAATTTTTTAGTTAGAAACTTATATGATTGTTCCATGATTCACTATTATGAAGATTATCGAACTCGTGGTGATATTATCATGATTGAAACTCATAGATATCTTTAATAAAAAGATTTTCTTGAAACGCCTGTGACACTTTAAAAAAATTTCTGTTTCACCAATTTGTGAAGAAAGGAGTGACAATTTTTGAATAATACTTGTCTCGCTTATCTTTGAAACAAAAATCTTTCAGATGTAAAATTTTTCAAATTTGTGAGTACTCTAGTCTATGGGTTCGTGAAAAAGTGCAAATTCTACTGTTTTACCAATTTAATTTGTATTCGGACCAGGCAAAACATAGCGATTACTTCTTTCTATGAGGTGGAATATATCATTATCAGCTCTCAAAATTTTTGTTAGTAGAATACTATTTCATAAGACTGTCTTCGCCTTCGATCTGCTGATAAACTTAAATTTCCCTTTCTTTGAAACCCAAAACTTGACTTACCAATGATTCCATCGGCTCAACCACTTCCTCCTCTTCTTCTTCCTTCTCCTCCACCACTTCCTTCTTCTCTTCCTCCTCTTTCTCCTCAACTTCCTCTTCTTTTACTTCTTCAGCCACTCGATTGAATTCCTCCATCGTCCATGTTGGTGGATGCCCTCTTGGTCCAAATTCCCTGTAATTTCTATCATAATCTCCCGTAAAACTTAAAACGCATACCATAAATAATCATTCAACACATGCAATACTTGCACACCTTTTCCTTGAAACCCACACTTGATCATTTCCTCCGTCGACATCATACAACAACCAACAGCTACTGGTCCAGTTACCGTATTCCTACTTGAGTCATATAATGCAATCGCGACGGGGCCACCTTTTCGAAGATTTGGGAACTCGTAGATTGAACTTCGGATAATTCCTGCAATAAGTAATTGTTCAGCTGATTCTTGTTTATTAATCGGTTTTGGCGATGTGATCAGAAGTTTAAAGCTACTTCAAATGTATAGGAAGACACGTTGACAGGTGTAATATCAACTACTATACATATTTACTATTCTAAACTATTTGAAACCTTTTTTTGAAATTTTATTCTTCTTTTATCACAATTTTTAGTTTTAGTCAATCTTTGCCAGTTTTCTTACATGTTTTACTGTTAGTAGACAGCTAAACATTGAATTTTAAAACAATATTTCTTATCATGAGTTTCAGAAACAGATTATTTCGGAGAAAGTACAAGGATATTTGCTTATTTCTACATTTGGGAAAACTTTTAAAATTTCTGTTTCAAACAAAGATTTTTGATTTGTCTCAATGAATGAAAATCATTTTAGGATTGATTTCTGGTTTACAAATTGTGAAAAATCTAGAAGTTTAATGTTTTTCGTGATTTTTTAAAACTAAATAACTTTTGCAGGATACCAATAACAATTGAATTTAAGTTTGACAAAATTTTTGACCACTAAAAATAGGGACCATCTCAGAAAATGGAACTTTTGCGGAAATTTCTTTAAAAACTACAAAGAACAGCAGTTTTTGGTCATTGTCAGACTTTTTTATGAAATATTCCTGCTTAAACAGAATGGAAATTAAGAAATAGTACTGATTTTTTATAGATTTACTGTTTCGAATATGTAATAAACAATTTTTTGTACAAAACGTTTCAATAAACTTCAAAAAAAACTCACCAGGCATCATCAAATCCGCGCCATTCTCCAAATACTGCAACACTTGTTCAGGCACCAATATCAACGGATATGCCTTCGGATTCTGCCACATGAAGAACACTGTCGGATACACATTTCCAGTCTCCGAAAAGTCGAAAAGCAGCGGGATTTTGTCGAGCAAGTACAAGTGTATCGCGTCGCCGTTGAAATTTGCCACTTTTACTTGAGCAACCTGAGATATTTGTTATTTTTTAACTAATAAAAATGTTAATCTTACTTGTGACTTTTTATTAATCTCCGTTTCAGTGCCAACTTCCTCTGCAAGTCGATTGAACAACTTCCGACTGTAAAAATCCTTGTTTTTCGTTGAAAAAGAGGACTCACGTGTCAGAATTTCGCAAGTTTGTGTTTTTCTTAACCGCAAACGGTTTTCTAAACATTATTTATGCTGAAAAAGCCAATTTTAATTGTAAAAACTGATTAAAAATAACAAATAAAATTTTAATAGTGTCAAAAAAACAAGTCTAAAAAGTGTGCCGCACTTTTGCAGTCGAAGATGGCTGTATGCCACGCCCACTTTTTAGTGTGCCAAAAAACTAAATTTGTGCTTTTTACCTGTTTTTAATGATTTTCATGCCTTTTTAGTGTTTCTAAATTTTTAAAAATACATTTTAGTTGTAAAATGACTCATATTATATGCCTTTAACCTATTTTTAACCGTTCAAACCGCCCATCTTCAAATTCCCAGCTTCTTAACACTTTAACACTAATCAATCGATATTTCAGGTAATTAGCTTACCACAAAAATGGCGTTGATGAGCAAAATGGCTCCGGCGGCAGCCTGTGCATGCCGTAACAGCCTTCTGAAGCCATCAAGCACACTAATTCCAGCGATTCGTAGCTCGCACGCCGCAGTTTTCCGTAAAAGACCCGGACAATTGATTGTTAACAGAATTAAGGTATTTTAATGTTTAATTTCCGATATAAAATGATTTTTTTTAGGACGTTTGCCACTTCTATTTCATCGGAATCGGCTTCCTTCCCGTTCTTTTCTGCCTCGCTTACAACCATATTGTTCATGGAACCTGCGAGCTCAAGGATTATCCAACTGAGGTAGTTTTATTGGTTTTGTTAGAAAAAATAGATAGAAAAATATGAAAGTTAGTATATTTCGCAATAAAATTAAATGAAAAACGAGAAATTCTTATCGAAAAACCACTTTTAAGCTGAAAAACGCTTAAAAGTTGCTGTTTAATATTTGAAAAACGATTCAAAATGAAAATTGATGACTTTATGAAACGGTAAATTTGCAGGGACCACCACCACATCACTGGCAATTCGAGAGAACCGCCGTTCGTCAATGGTGGGCCAAGTGGTTCGGTGTTTCCGATATCGAGCATCACGAGAGAAATCTTGCTTACTACGAGAAGCAAGGTATTCTTGCTCGCTGGAGGTATGTTTTTCCTTTTTTCATCAAAAAATAATTATTACGTTTGTTCTCCAGACAAATCGAGCAACGCGTGAAGCATTTGGAAGGCGAACGATGGGATTACAAGGGATGGAGCTATCAGCCAGTTTCGTCGACATGGGTTGATTATGGTAGATGGCATGTGTTGAGAATGAGAGATCAGTATGAACAACATGGACATTATGCTCAATAAATGTAAGGTTTTTTGATTTTTAAAGCCGGATGGTCGTTTTAGGGGTTTTCATGGTATCTAGGTTTTATTTTATGCTGAATCTAGTCAATTTAAGCAAAAAAATGCCCAAACTGTGCGTTACGGACAAAAACGACTAACGTCTAGATGGCCGTGGCCTTCTAGGATTTTCCGAGAGGAGTACAAAATTACGTTTTCTAGGCCATCGTTGCGCTCGCATCGCAAAAAATAGAAAAATTCACGAATTTGAGGGGCTTTGCTGAGTTTTTATTGATAACTGCACACCAATAATATTTATAATTGTAGAAATTTCAATAATTCAACAGATTTTCGTAAAATTTTTCTATTTTTTGCGATCATTTTATTGTTGTCACTATGTTCCTTTTAAAAAACAAGAATGAAATACAAATTGAGCACACGTATGTTTAAATCGCAATGCAGCCACTAAGAGAAAGAACGGAAAAACTCAAATTTGGTTTAATTTCGTTTTGGAAAAATTGAAAATTTTGATTCTACAAATCAAAATCTGTGTTCATAACGATAGTTGAGCTTTGAAAATGTTTTTATAATCAACTGGACTTATTTGAACAAAACTGAGCCACTAAAACGAGAATTTTGGCACTTTTTTCACTCACAAACCTACCAAAATCAATATATTTCAAAATAATAATAACTAATTTACAGATTGCTCTCCAATGTTCATTTCATAACTGTATCAATCGAATTCGGAAGTGCCTACTCAAAAAAACCCCATTATAGTTTTCATAGAAGCCCTTTCTATTATTTCTTTGTCTCCCATCCTTTTATAATAGTTTTTTTTGTCTTTTTTGTAGTGTAAATAACATTTTCGGAGTTTTTTTGGCGAATAAAAGTTGAGTTGAACGATTTCCATCTTGTTCTACTGAAAAGCGTCGATTTTTCGATTCATTATCCGTTGATTGAGCCGCCCAATGGCCGAGAATTCTCCAGTTCGGCCACGCATGTAAACATCGGTCATGTATTTACATCAAAGTACATAAATAAGCCAGCCGGCTGGTTTCAAAACCACAATTTCCACGCTTTGATTTTATCGTTTTGTATTGAATTTGTCCGACAAAAAACATGTTAATTTTCAGAATTACACACAAATTGTGTCGATGAATGTATAAAAAGTGAGTCATAATGATGAAAAATATCAAAAATTGTGTGTTTTAGATAAATAATGCTGGAAAACTTGGTTGCATGGGTTTTAAACAATTATATTGGTGAATATTTGGAGGATTTAAATACGGATCAATTATCAGTTGCTTTATTATCAGGTTGGTGAGGTTTACGAGTGAAAAATGTATGAAAAATTGCGTTTTGACAGATGATTATATTAAAAAATGAAAAGATATATATCAGAAGGATATAGCAGTAAAAAGTTACCAATTTGAAACAAAGCTTTATTGGGAAACCGTGAAATATTGCAAAAGTCACTAAATTTTAAAAATATTGAACACCTGAAAGAAAAAGACAGAGAAAACCTGTTATAAAACTCATTTTATGTTTGATAACAAATATACAGTTTTCGTGGACAAATATTTTGGAACAAAATGAATTTTGAAAGACTTGAAAAAGGTAATGAAGTTGTATTCTTGACGGTTTTTCGAAACTGAACAAAAAATTCAAAAAATATCGCGCTGAAAATTAATTTTGCTCAAATTTCTGAAAGAACAGCGAAGATAATTCGAAAAAATGGCGATTATCTGGTGCTTTCATCTTTTTTGAAAATTTAGTTGAATCTCGGAACGATCAATCAACAAAAAACTAGTCTATAAACAAAAACCACACAAATTTCATCTTGGCGCATTGAAAAATCTCATATAAAAACATTGAAAGACACTTCTTCTTCTATTTCTAATACTAAACTTTGAAAATCTGAAAGAAAAAGACAGAAGACCTGTTAAAAAATACTGTGTTTGACAACATTGATGCAGTTTTCATAGATCTGTATTTTGAAGGAACATGATTTCTGATAGATTTCATGGAGTTGATAAAAAGTCATTTCTGGAATTTTACTAGAAAAAACGAAACTTTGTTACAAATTTGTCTGAAAATCACGACATAACCAAAATTTATTTGAAATCTTTGAATCATAAAAAAGGCATTGTTAAAAACCAGAAACAATTAAAAAAGTGATTCTTCCCTAAACTTTACTTCTTACTCGAAACTGTAGTTTTGAGAAAAAAGTTGAATTTCGATAGGATTCCACAATAAATACTAATTTTCAATCTAGAAACAAGAAATTTCAGTCTGTGGAGGAATCAACAAATAGAGTAACTAGTTATAAAATACTTCAAGTACATAGTTTTCTGAAACTGCGAATTTCACAAAAAAAAACAAGACTCGTATAAAATACGATTTATTTCAAAAAAATTAGTTCAAAATCCTCCAGTTTCGAAAATTTTGATTGAATTTCAGTATATTCGTTCAATCAGTATATCGAATATTCCTATTTTTCAGGTCAAGTCGAATTAGAGAATGTGCCACTTAAAAAGACGGCTCTTCGCAAGTTAGATCTACCATTAGAAGTGAAATCGGGTCTACTTGGCAAATTGACGCTATCAGTTCCAATCACACATTTGAGGAGTGAGCCGTGGACGTTGAAAGTAAGTGTTTCTTCACCTTTTTCTGAAAAAAAGAAGTTAATTTCAGTTGAGTGATGTATTGATAATAGTCGGACCACTAACAGCAGAAAAACGATATGATGTTGAAGCGGTGGAGCAAGTTGAGCAACAGAGGAAAGAGCAAATGCTGGAGGAGTTGGAGAATAAACATAAGGTGAGATTTTGTATTTGTAGGAAAACAAATTGAAGGATAAAGTGATTTCAAGAAGAAAAAAAATTAAAAATTTGAAATTTGAAACCGAAATTATTTGTAAAAAGTTTTGGATAGTTTTGTTTTATAAATAGACATCAACAGATAAAATGTTTTAAAAATGTGGTTAAAATTATTTGAAAAAAAGTTTTCACTGTTTCAAAATCTACAATTAAAAATTTCGCTGAAAAGTGAACCTATTATTTTCATCACTGCTGTTGATCATTGAGGCGAGAACGAAAAATTGATAGATAATATGAAAGATATGTTATATCATACCATACTGTTCAAATCAGCTCAAAATGTAACTTCAATCTTAGTTCTGAAGTAGAAATTGGGAAAAAATGTATAGTGAGAATAGTTTTGTTCAACAAATTATGCTTTCTAGCCGAAACCGTAAAAAATTTAAAATTATAGTTAGTTTTTGAAAGAAAAATCCGGAAATTTTTATTTGAAAAATGCAGTTTCAAAAAAATTATGAATATTCCCGGAATGATATCAGTTGTGTTTATACAATATCAGTTACCAAAATCAAAAACAATTGAAATATTGCAGAACGCGTTGCTCGATTTGATGGGAATTCCAGTGGCCGAATCGCAAGATTCCTGGTGGGGTGCATCACTAATATCAACAGTTCTCAATAATATTCAGGTAATTTCCTCCCAAACTTTCATAATTTTTCAATTCTTGACGTTTTCAGTTAATCCTAAACAATGTACATATCCGATATGAAGATGACACAACAATAAGTGGTCAAGCATTCAATTTTGGTGTCAGAATTCAGAAGATGACGATGCAGACGACGAATTCACATTGGGTATGTTGATTTTTAGTATATATTCATCATGATCCGACAATTTTCAGAAGCCTGGCTTCGCAGAACCGACGAATGGTGGAAATATCTTCAAAAAACTGGAATTGACGGGTTTTAGTATCTACTGGAACTCGAAAACGACAATGACGAAGGATGTGGAGAATCCGAAGCAGTTGAAAGATATTCTGGCACCGGAAACATCATCGAATGCATATATCATACAACCGTGTAGTGGGGAATTGAGAATGGAGAAGAATTCGAGCAAGTTTCCGTTGAAACATAAGACACCGAGGTTTAAGGTGAGTGTTTATATTTCAAATCATCAAAAGAAGAAAAAAAGTTTCACCATGACAAGAAAACAGAACCGGTGAAATCAAAAAATACAAAATAGTTGAAAACATTTTGAGATTGTATTTATTTTGAAATTTCCTGGAATTCTTCTGCGATCAACGAAAATCACGATTGCCAGAATTCACATTGTTTCTGAAACTGAAAAAAATAATATTTGGCACTTACAATTAGTTGAACTTGTTGTTTATAGCCCTAAAAAATGAAGAATTTCTCAAAGATTGCTATTTTACATTCGAGTGATCCTCAAAAATGTCTTGATTTTGACTGGAAACATTATAAAATGATACATGTTTTGCAAAAAGCCGTTTGAACATCAAAGCATTGAATTTCGTTTTCAATGAAACCAAAACAATAGGAAGAAGTTTGATAAATTACTGAAAAAAAGCAAAAACATACTGTGAAAGTTTCTAAAAACTCGTATTTGTATACAGTTACTGATTTTCTTCATGAGCTTCTTCACCTTTTGTGACAACTTTGATCAAAATGTGCTACCCAAGAAAACATATTCCCACTTTTCAGTTCTTCCTCCGACCAGAAATCCTTGTTTGTGAACTAACCCGTCATCAAATGACCGAACTACGAGCATTGAATCGAGAATGGGCGAGATTCGAGCGAGCCAGGCAGCATCGAAAGTGGCGGCCGTTGTGTTCAGTTGGTGAAAAGTATGTGAACAATTTTTAAAGTTTCCAACGTTTTGAAATTATAGTGCTAAAGAATGGTGGAAATTCGCATACAGTCGAGTATTGGAAGAAAGTCGACGATCGAATGTCAATCGAACGTGGATGTTCGCATTTGAAAGGGCGCAACGCTTCAATTCGTATTGTAGAGCATATAGAAGACGATTGGTGCATTTGATTACGAATTCCACACAGTAAGTTGTTTTTTAAGTATTAGAGAGACCAGTAAATTGAAAGTAATGAAAAAAAATAATAACTGTATGAAGCTCCCCACAAGAAGCTCCGCGTAAAAAAGCACAAAGCATCCGCCAATAATGTTGCTGACAGTACCGCAACTGTATGAAAGTATATATGAATATAACTAGAAAAACTAAAAATTTCATAAAAGTGAAAGAAAAAAATTAGTAATGTTTTTTGGCATAACCAAAGGATATGAATTACACACTTTTATATATTGAAAAATATAAAACTTCATGGAAACAGTTATAATTTGTACTACGGCGAAAAAATGAGTGACAATTTCAAAGTTGTTGTATCCTCAAAGTTAAAAAGTTTGATGAAACAGAAAATTTTTTGGTAGAAATGGATAGGAAAATCTACAACTCACTGAGAAAACCGTTTTTAGCGATTAGCACATAAATTAATCACTTTTAAGTATTTTGTCACATTGTTGCCGCCGAAAGTTCTGGATCGTATTATCGGTTTCAAACGAATCGATCCCTCCGTTGTAGATTTACGCAGCCATTACTCTGTGTGTGCCTTTGAACCGTAGTCTAAAATACAACTGAAATTACGGTACAACTAAAAGGCACATAGCTCTTCGCGTCGAGGATTTTTTGGGTTTTCTAGGCCACGAGGATCGATTCGTATGGGAACGATAATATGAAATTTGTTTTAAAAAGTGACAACTTTTCAAGACAACAAAACGGATTTTGATAAAACTTACAAAAAAAACAATATTATGGAAACTGAAATAATTCTCGTTTCGATAAGAAAATTCACTCTTGATTGAAAAATTGTTACAACTTTGTTTCAAAAAAAGTTAGGTGAAACAGAAAAAAAAGAGAGGAATTGATGAATTTTGAAAATGCTTTTGTAGAAACTTCGCATTGCTTCCAAAATATAGTCCTTTTAAAAAATTTCGAGTCCGAATTTTATCACGACGAAATAAAATAGCAAGAGTTTTAAAATTTTATGAAACTGTAATTGCGATTTTCAGAAAAGAAACAGCACCTGAAACAATGGCAGTTGTGACAGCAACAACTGGCTCGAATCCGGATCCAGCAACACCGTCAGTCGAAAGTGGAGCGATTATGAAGCAGATTGAGAGGGATGCACAGTATTCTTATTATGTAAGTTGATTTAGATATTATAATTGCAAAATTTGTGTTTTAGGAGCTTCATCTATTCCGTGAAACAGTATTCCGTCGATTATTGAAGGAGAAGGAGACCGAACTTGGTGTATCATCAACACCAGTTATTGATAATGAGGAGACATTCGAGAATCTGGAGCCCCCACCGAATGATGAAGTTGGGGTGGAGACGAGTGAACACACACCAATTGCACCGGAAAACAGTGGTGGAGGACTTTATGGTTGGATAACTGGGTTTTTCGGGCAAGCGGGGACGGATGAGAAACAGGATGATAACAAGTTCGATTTTGGGAATGTTGATGTTGGAGAATTGAAAGAGATCAATGTGAAAGAGATGGAAGATGAGATATTGGATGTGTTGCATGAATCATGGGATGATTCGACATTGTTGAGAAGGGATGCATTATTGGCGCAGATTTCGTTGAGATTGGAGCATTTGACGTTGAGATTTGTGGATAGTTATGTAAGTTTTATGATTGAATGTTATGAACAACTAGCAATTAACAATATATTAAAAAGTTTGACAACATTTTTGAGATTTGGAGTTTCTGAAACAGAAAAAAAACAATTTTTGGAAAAAAGCATTTACAGTTTCAAACAACAAACTTAAATGGAAAATTTTACTCAATAATAATATTGAAAAATTTGTGAGAGCTGAAATTTTTGAAACAGAAAAAAAATTATGAGGTAACGAGAATCTGCTGAAAACCATAAAAAAGGGTGACCCGGATTCAGAAATTTAGTAGTTTTAAAATTTTAATCCACTCAAAATAAAATTAATGCTAGTCGTAGCAACTTAGAAACAGCAAAAAATATTTTTCCATAGAAATCAACGAAAAAGTTTTTAAATGTAGATTTTGTTGATATTAGAACATTTTACATTGATATTAATGGAACGTTATGTGCATTTTTTTCAGTTTGATCGTTCAATAATCAGAAAATTCCAATAAACTTCGGAAAATAAGAGCTTTTGAAACAGAAAAATGATACATAATAATTATTTTTCTGAGAAAAAGTTCACAGTTTCAAACAGACAAAAACTTTTTAAATTTATTGCAAAAATAATAAGTACCATCCTGCTTTGCCTAATCATCAGACACTCAATTTTTCAGACAATAGATGGAATAGAGCAACAACGCGTCCTTGCTCTCGAGCTCTCTGGAGTTGGATCGAAATTGGAATTGAGTCCCAAACAACATTCGTTATCAGTTGATCTAACTGTAAATGATATGAGTGTCCAGCGACTACGATCAGGACATCCGCGTCCGAAAAGTAAATTGGCTGAAATATCCGAAAGTTTGTTGTATTCGACGGCCGAATCGACGAAAATGTTGCTGACGGTTGGACGGGATGGAGAGGATGTTGTGTCGTCGAAAGTGCCAATGTTTAGGTAAGTTTTTTTTATGAAAAGAAAAATTGTTGAGAGAAGCACCGTCAAACCAAGTTCTTGAAAACAACCAAATCACAAAAAACATCTCTGAAACTGTAAATTTTAATTCAAACTATGAAAGATGTTGCTTTTTTTTACTTTACTCAAAAAGAAATCCTACATCAGGACTATAGAACTGAGTTGCTCATTTGTGGAAACAACTTCATTTTTATCATTTTTGACAATTATCAGCAGACCCTGGAGGCTTCAAAACAATTAAAATTAAAATTTTGTAATCAAAAGTTTCTTGAAATTGATGATATTTCCAATAAGTTGATATCATTCTTTGATAAAATTTCTTAACAATATGCAGTTTCTTAAATATTTCAAAAAATAAACATATCAAACTACTGTACTTATCGCCACAAAATATATACTAAAATTTTGAAACTGTGAACTAATGTATCAAAGTCTTGATAATTAGACTTTTCGAGAATATCAAAATTATCAAACACATATTTTAATCGGAAAATTTTTAAATAGGAACAACCAAAGAAGATGACAGACAAATTACTGTAATAGTCATTTCGAAAGAATATCTGAAAGTTTAGAAACTGTGAATTATTGCACCACATCAATGATAAGTTTTTGAAAAAAGCGAAATCCCAAAAATATTTTCAACAGAATAGTTCTTCAGTAGAAATAATCAAGAACATTGGTTAATATTATGGTCTTGATTATCACTTTAAAAAATAAATTTTTATACCATCCAAAACCTAAAATTGCCATTTTCAGCATGCACTACAGTAGAAAATCACCAAAATTGATTGTCAAACATGTTGTGAACTGTCGCCTTCGACCAGTGAATATTGTCTACGAGGAAGATGCACTAGATGGATTATCAACACTATTCACTGATGACCCATCAATATTCAATGAAATACAGAAACGTGTTGGAAGTGTTGATAATGAGAATGATGATATGATTGAGATGAAAATAAGTACGGATGATATATCGATTATTGAGTCACATGTGCTGTTCAATTTGCAATTACCGGCGGTGAGTTGGAAGTTTTTCTTTGTCAGATGCGGAAGTGTATCAATCGAAAATAAATTAAATCCAAATGTATAAATTTTGAACTTAAAACAGCAGAAATTTCAAGAAAAATATATTTGTTGTTTGATTTACTGAGAAACTTTTGAGAAAGAGTTGTCTCAAATTAATATATTTCCAGTTTCAACCAATTATTATAATAATTCAACACGAAAAAAAATTTGATCTAATCATAAAGTTGATTTTTTAAATCAAAGTATTCCTAATGAGTCACTTCAAAGGGATATGATTCCAAAATTTCAACAAAAAAACTAAAAGCAAGAGAGTATGTGAAATACTGTAAATTTTGCCCCTGTTTGTCAAAATGAATTTTCTTTGTATTCATGGTGTTAATCCTAAAGCTTACTGTTTTAAAAATACAGTTTATTCGAAATGTAAACCGAGCAGACGATTCTCAATTTGTCCGTTTTTTAAATTTATAAATATAAAAAAGACAAGTTGAAATACTTGCTACAGTACTGCGTTTGTTTCGCTTGTTTCAAGAAAAACTATAAATTGAAAGTATTTTCGAAATTTCCGGTTCCAACATTTTTCAAAAATTGTTAATGTTCAAAAGATTCTCTTTCGTTCGTTCAAAAGAATCGAAATGTATCAAAATTCAAGTTGGAGATTTTCTATAAAATTATCGGTTTCAAGTATTTCCGAAATTGCAGATGCTCCAAAAAATGATTCGATTGTATTATCTTCTCTAAAAGTTATAATAATGATAATATTGCAGGTTCGAATGGAAGTTCGAGGTCGCGGTTGGACGAAACGAGAACTTCGACCATCAACAATTTGGGAACCTGGTGAGCCGATCGCTTGTCTGAAATTGGAACAATTGAACTTCAATGCGATCTCGAAGGAACAATTTTTGACAGCGGTTAGTTTTTTCTTGCTTCGAAGCTGATTTCATGATAATTTTCAGCTAAAATTATCAATTGGACATGTTGAAATGAAAGATGAGATTGAGAAGATCAAATATCCGTTATTAACGACGTCTACACCAATGCCACCCAAATCAATATCGAATAGTTGTCCTGATTTGCATGAAGAGAAGGTGAAAGCAGCGTCGAGATCGAGTAATATTGTGTCGTCGTCGGTGCCAGATGAATCGTATGTTATGGATTATGTTAGACCGTGTAAGTTTTTAAATTAAACTTTTTCAAAAATGAGAAAATGAAAAGAGTGGTGGAAAAACGATGACAAATATGGGCAGTTTTGAAACTTTGTGCATGAGTTTTGTCAAAAGATTTGAAAAAACACATTTCCAGCAAAGGTAAAGCAACAATTGTTTTTTTCGTAAATAGTATTTTCGAAGAAGTGCAAAAGAAACTTGAAGTGCTTTCAAAACAAATAGAATTATATCCTTCATCGGTGAAACAGCGAATTTTTTCTGGAAAGTTAACCCATAAGATGCGAAAATCTTATTTCCTCCAGTTTCGAGCAAAATTTTTAATACAGAAAAATGTGATAGGCTATTTTATAAAGGAAGCTTAATTTTTGTAGTTTTTTTGAAAATATTTAGAGTTTTGTTGCCAAATTGAAGTGAAGTTAATTTTTGTTGAAATCAAGGAGAACAAAAGCCGCAACAATTTTTAAATAAGAATTATCATATCACTTTTCAGTGAAACAGCAAACTTTTTTTTTCAGAAATTCAGCCTTAAAAATCGTAAAATACCGAACAACATTAGCTTTCTTTCCAGAACTTTTCAAGTTTCCAAATATACTATCAAATATAACTTATATTATATAAATTATCACTATTACCAGCGACTTCAGAATATATAAACCTACAATGCTTCATAAGATGGGAAAATCATATTTTTCCAGTTTCAAAAAATGTTTTTCAATACAACAATATGCTCATTTTATTCGACAGAACTCATTTGGTATTATGTTTGAAAAAAAATCAATGTTTTGTAGAATTTTTTACCTTTTTTTGCAGACTGTTGTTTTATGGAAATCAGACTCAGAAACACATTTTGAAAAAAGAAAAATCATGTGTTTTCTCAATGAAACAGAGATTTTATCTGAGAAAACCCCTTTTTTTATCATTAACCAGAAGGTGCGTGCCGGCTTCGCCGTCACTTCCTTCTGGTTTAGTTGGTTATTGGGATCGGTTTCGATGAGATTTTAAAAGACAACACAATGAAGTCAACATAAACTTGATAACAACTCAATTAATTTGTTCAAAAAACCCTAATCTTTTCGTATCGAAGACACCGGTTTCAACTATCCCATTCAATTTCAGTCCCTTTCCTGAGCCTCTCTGAGGCTCGGCCAAGCCTAGCATCCTCTAACTAAAAAAACTTTTCCAGTTCGTGGGACGGCCTCTCCCGGGCCTCTGCGAGGCCCCGGAGAGGCCGGGTAAAGGTTGAGTTTGGCTACATCGGCTAGTAAATATACTAAAGATGACAGGCGACATAGTGGGGCGGCCTCTGTGAGGCCGTTTCGTCAAAAAAGCTGCAGTTTCGCAAAAAACGGCATGCAAAAATGTTTCACAGTATCATGGACTCTAACCGGGAGCCTCTCCCATGATATGCTAACACCTAGAGCAACACCTATGGTGACATGTTCGGGAAAAATCGGCGTCATGGTGCATACTTAGTGCATATGAATAGTCATTTTTGAATATTGGTCTAACATATATTCATTTCTAAAAATGAATGTCAAAAAAAAAACAAACACCATTTCGAAATAGGGCGTGACATTTTTAAAATTTAAAAATTTTGAAAATGAAAACATGGAAATGTAAGGTTTAAATCTGAAAATTAGTTCTGGAAGGAGAATGATTCGATAGATCACTTAGATATTTCTCGTGCACCTTCGCGCCACCATTTCTGAGCCCCTTGTCAAATTTGGGCAAAATCGGATGGAAACTGGCCGAGAAATCGCCGCGGACAGAGTCACAGACAAACGAAACGACTGACAGAAGTTTTCCATTAGTAATAGTAAAGATTATCACTCAAATATCGTAAAACTTCGGCTTTTTATCAGGAAAATGTTCCAGAAAAATACGCAAATTTCGTTCCAATTTATCAATTATCAGCTATCAGCTATCAGCTATCAGTTATCACTATTATCTCAATTTCAGTAAACCTAACAACAACGAACATCACATCAGCCACATCAATCGACAATCCATGTCCAACATCCCCGACCACAACAACAACCAACTCGTCAACACCATCAAAACCGGAAGTAACAATCACATTGACATATGTCGACAAGCAGCATACGCAATTTGAAAGGAAGTACAAAAAGGTACGTCCCTTATACGCCCGCCCGCCGCCAGACGAGAAATGTCAGAAAAAAGATGAACAAAATGGGTGATTTATGCACTTTTTTGTTCGCCCCCCAAAAACAAACGTAAATTATTCAGTTGAGTTATTGGAAAATATGAGTGTTTTTTGTTGTTGGAGGCTATTCTGGGTGACACTGATTCGAAGAAGTTGGGATTATGATTTTTGGCTGAAAATTGGGAAATTTGCAAGGTTTTGTTGCTAAAACTTTCAAAAAATCTCATATTGAAATTTTTTGCAAAGATTAATAGTGATTGAAATTCTTCCGGCGATGTCTCTAAAGTGATTTCTGACTGATTTTTTTGAAAATGTCTCGAAAATTCAAGCACAATATTGAAATCTCCAAGTTTCCCCTGAGTTTCAAAAAATGACATTGTGTGAAACAAATAGGGAACCACTGAACCTAGGACATACTGTAGTTTGCAAGATATGAAAATCTACTAAAACTCGAATCAGCCGAATATGGTTTTTATGATATTTTCAACTCTAAATATCAATCATCAATGACTGATAAGGATGCCAGTCAGAATGCACCTTGTTATGGGCATACTGTAGATCATAAGAGAATCGAACACTCAATTCCATCATAAATGTTTTATTCTACCAAAAAAGATGTGCTTCAAGAAAAGCAAAGAGATGAAAAGTAGTAGGGGACACATTTTCCGACAATTGTGTACTCGTAGACTGCAATGATCTACTGCAAGAGATGTGCAGCTGGTCCGCCATTCTCCCAGTCGTATGGTGCTGCTTCTTGGGTTCCAGTCGATCCGAATGCACGACGCATTGTCTGAAATCAACATCATTTGTTGTATATAGTCATCACAATCCAAACTCACTCCATAACAAGCTGCGTAATTCGGAGCATCGTAATACTTCAACGAATCAACCATTCTCAAAATTTCTTGAAATTCTTGTGGACATGGTGGTGGGAAGAGTGCGGCCAAATTGTTACGAATCTGTTGTTTGGCTTGTCCGACTTGATTCATATCATTGACGTGATGCCATGGCAATTGTCCATACGATAGTTCCACTTGCATGTACATCCAAGTCTCCAAATCGTCTTTACGGCACAACTCTCTTTGCATGTGACACGAGATTGGCGCATAGCGAACAGTTCCGCGGAATCCTGCCGCTTGACGAGGCTTTCTGATTGTGCCGTCGTTGCCGGTGAATTTGCGGCACATTCCGAAATCGAGAATGTACACCTTTCGAACTTCTTGCAATTCCGGACGGCCTATGGTGTAGTTGCCCGGTTTGACATCTCGATGAAGGTATCCGACATTGTGCAAATCCTCCAATGCTTCCAGTGCCTGTATTCCGATGGCAATCGAGCATCCCATTGTCATGTGTCCTCCGGGACCCGCCTTGTTCAAATCCTACAAAGTGTATGCATACAATACATCATATTTGACGACAACTCACTTGAAGTGATTTGCCGACCAATGTCATCACGACATAGTTGAAGTTTCCAAAGCGGCCCTTGTCCTCGATTTTGCAAAAATGGCGATTACCACGTTTCGTGAGTTCGGTGAGTACCGACACCTCCAATTTGAGCACTTGAATTTGCTCGTTTGCTCCTTCGACCTTCATTGCATATTTGCCAGTCGGGTCCAGCACACGATAAACCGCACCGAAACCACCTTCACCGAGCTTCTTTTCGATGGTCCAACGTTCGACCTGGAATAGGAGTATTGTCGTCAGATATGGTGTATTGTGGGCAGAGGTGTTTGCGGAGAATGCACCAGAACCCCATCTACTCACCTGTTGTCCTGGGTTAAGCTGTATGAGCTCGGCAGCCATATCTAATGCTAGTTGAAGTGACTGGTTCTATGAAGAACTTTCGTTTTCAATACTGATTCATCAACTTATTTTCCATCACATCGACATCATTATCAGTTCACGCTCATTTTTCACGTCACGTTTACAAAATTTTTCTTTTTGTTTTTTGGAAATTAGTTATCATAGACAATTGGGATTTTTAGTATTTTGTATATCTACAGTATGTCTAAGTACAGTAACCCATGCTTTAAAAAATCTCCCGTTTCAGTCTTTTTTCATGGAGTTTAGGTATACTTTGAAATTGTTTTGGAATTGATTTTCCATCAGGCACTTCAAATTGTGGATAAAAACACAAATCGTACGGTAGAATGTTGCCTATCGTTCACGAAGATTGCTACAATTTGGGTTACTGTACTGCAGATTACTGTGGCTTCGTTTTTGAGGAAAAACGAAAGGAAAATTTTTTTAACACTTTGAAAGTTTTCGACTGGTGGCCCTATGAAAAAATGTCTCCTGTTTCAGTCATTTTCCATGGGTTTTAGGTAGACTTTGCAATTGTTTACTATTTTGTTTTATCTCGGGTTACTGTATTATGAGCTTCGTGCCGTTTCGCAACTTTGTGTGGTAAACGAAAGTTGCGAGAAGGCATAGTTGCAAAACGGCACCATTCTCCTATCTCGAATCAAAAAAGAATCTTGAAAATATCGCGATTTTGTCTCCCAAAGTTCGCATTTTTGGAAAAAATATGAAAACGCTAGGTGCGATACGTTTCACGATTGTCTCAAAAAGTTTTCAATACATTGAGTGAATGATTGGATTGGTGTATCAAGTGATAACAAAACTGATTTTGATTTTTCCATATCATATCAAAAATCACATAAAGTTGTATTCAAGTACAAAATGATGATAACTGTATAAGTCTTTATTAAAATGACATAACTTTAAGCCATGACTAGCCCTCTTTGTTTGATTGAATGAATAAGATCTTTGGAAGTAAGTAGATATGATGTGGAATAAGTCGGAAAGTGCGGTTTTATCATCTAGAAATGGGAGATCTCGAAGAAAGTGATCTATGGATAAAGAGAAGAGATACCGTATAATGTGCATGAGTTAGACCGTATCGAAGTCCGAATTGTACGACTTTTGATAGATTTACTAATTGTTAGACAGTTTTTTTATACAAAATTGGATTTTTCGTCCCTCAAATCGCCTTTTCTTTGGCTTTTCCACCAGTCTTTGCGATTTCCGACTTTTTTATGCTGAAAAAATTGTTTTTTTCCTGAAATTCCTGTCTAGTTCCATAATTTTCTCTTTTTTGTCGGGTTTGTATTCGAATTATGAGCAAAATTTTCACTTTTTCATAAAATTCTGTTCCCAAGAAAACTAAGCGTCGTCAATTTTCCATTTATTTTTGAATTCCTATTATCAAAATTTTGTCACAAAAAAACTCGCGAATCCGTACGAAATTTCAGTTATTCCAAGGTTTTCGTTTGCATTTTGTTATTCATCTAATCCATTCCATGTGGTTCAAAAAGTGACTTGTCTCCACTATTTTCAGCTGTAATTATAGATTATGAGTATGTCCAAATCGTCTTAAAATGACATGTTCGGATGATTTTGATCTTTTTGGATTAGATGAGGAATTCGGGTAGATCTTTGTTGAAAAAAAACGATTTGCAGCCAAAGTTGTTCCGGAAATGATCAAAAACTACAATGAGCAGCTGTGATCTACGTAACACCATGACATAGTATAACCGAAAATAGACGTCTCATCCATGAATGTTGAACCCTTTCCCTTTTCATATATTCATGGCTCATCTATGACCGTAAACATCACTTTTCTTAAGTGTATCCTCTTAGTTTGATTGAGAAGATTGAGATTATGACTGATAATAGTGATATGATACGGCTATTTTTGATACCCGAGACTGGTTTTTGGAGTTGTGTGGGAATCCTGAGAGTTTTGCAGTGGAAATAGGAGTATTTTGGTAATTTTCTGTTTCAACAATGATTAATCAAGGTAATGCGCTCCAATTTTTTCGATAAGTGGTCCACGAATCTACCAGTGGAATTTCTGAAAAATCTTGAAATTTGAGCTGTGAAATCATCGTCGTTTTCGAATGATTGAACTCACAGTTTCTATTTCTTTCAAGTATGTTATTTGTAGTTCGAATGTCAATTGCATTTGAAAAATATCTACAAAGTCTTGAATATCGAAAAAGTTGAGTCACTATAGAATCATTTTTTAGAGAAATAGCAACATGAACGGATTTATTCGAAAAATCGAGTTCATCTGGTACGCTATCTTTTACGGTTTCAGTTTTGAACAAACATTCAAGGTTTTTTTTTTCAATTGGTTTCAGTTGTCTAGTCAGTTTTCTCATTCGAACGTTCCAGTGCCGATCTTGCAGCGCAATAATATAGAGTCCAACAAAAAAGTTTTCATAAGGTCACTTATTTTAATATCTTTCCCGATTCAACACTTCTTTAAGCCTAGATGAAGTACTCAAATATTTAGTAGACTCTCTGTATAATTTGCTGAAAAAAACCTGAAGTTTTTGAAATTTGCTGAAATTTCAGCATTCCAGGAAACTTTTTTCAGTTAAAGTATGAAATAATGAAGTAAAAAATAATAGTTCGACATCATTCCTTCCAGCTTATGAGGGATTTCCGTAGTGATATTGTACACAATCCTGTTTCATTTGCTCTGCTTCTAGATGAAACGTTGAACCTTTCCGATGTAGTCATGAAAATTATATTTGCAATTTTCAGTATACCATCTGTTTTCAGCTACTTCTGATAACAAATCTAACTCCAGAATCCCTTGCAAATCCACTAAAAACATGACACAACTCATAAAGTAATCTTCAAATCTCGTTGATGTTTGTTCTCCAACAATTCGTCATGTTTCTCCTTTTCGTGCATGCACCTCACAAGAAGCAAAAAAGAAGGAATAACATTGCGTGTTGTTTGGAATATCAATTAGAGTATATATGTACAACTTGCCGTCCCTCCGTTCGTTCTATTTGCCAATAATTACATTATTTTTGGCTGAATTTCGACACAACACCCGTGATTGTGTGTGACGCGTAGTACGGTAGTTATATACATATCCGGTATAATAGAGGGGCATATCACATAATTGAAATAATTTCCGTTATACGGAAAAAGGTGTGATTTTCGCGAGAAGTGTGTGTTTGTTGTTGGTTGATAGTGACGTTAGTTGGGCACAATTGAGAATGAGATGAGCATAGTTATTTATAAATCTGATATGGTTGTAGTTGATGGGAAATGGCTGAAAATGCTCAAACTGGAAAAATGCTGAAGAAGCTTAAAACAAGGATGTTACTCTGACGTTTTGAGAATTTTGAGTACAAAAATGAGATTTTTCCTGTTTCAAGATATCCATTTTGGAAAATCGGTCGCCGGTTGGTTCGATACCGCTACAGTTGTTATGGTTTTTTCGAAATTTTCGAAATTTCACTGGATCCCCATCGCATTGAGCGTTTTTTGTCGATGAAGGTAGCTCAAGCTGTAAGAGCTACTATGTAAAGCAGAGAAGATAGATTGCTCTATGCAATTTTCGAAATTTTGATCATTTCCCGAATTCTGTATCGATTAGTGATTGTGAAACAAGAACTACGAAGGTTTCATGGAGAACTTGAAACAGTTGTAATTTACAGTTTCAAAACTTTGTTTTCGAGTTTGTCGTAAATGCTCTAGAATCGTCGTAATATTGTTGCCAACAACACATCCTTTTTCCAAAATCCATCCTATCGTATTTGTTCTGTATCATTCTGATGAATCCGCGCCATATTCATCATGGAACATCATAAGTTTTCAAAGTCAAGAGCACTGAGCAACTTTCACTTGACTGACTTTGTAAAAAAAAATCCGCAAGAGTTGACTGTTTACATCTTTCTCGATTCAATTTGTCAAAGCTTCAAGTTAACTCTATTAGTGATTTTCTGTGTCATTTTTCGCACATTCCTCATCAAATTATGATGGTATGTCGGTTTTTGTTGTCTCTGAGAATCGACACAAGGAAGCGTCGATGCAGCAGCAGAATATTGTGGTGCCATTGTTCTTCCAGTAGCTGTTTTTTGTTGACATCCTTCTGCCGTCATTTTTGCGAATTTTCAATGCGTTTGACTCCTTTTGTTTTACATCGTCATTGCTGCACAAAACGTGATTTTTATCATCAAAAATGGGTGTTTAAGTGCATTTTGAAGAGCAAGAAGGGAACAAGTTGAAAAAAGACGGATTTATTGAAGCAACAGAAAATATTTATTAGTATCAAGTATACACATATAGATACACAATACTGACTGAAAAAAGAGCAATGCAACATTGGAAAAGGAATGGAGTAGATGGGGGAGAGAGAGAGAGAATGAGAGAAATGAATCACAGAATGGATGGCGAAATGATGAAATGGATTGAAGATCCGTAGCCTCAAAATGGGTAGAATTGTTGAGGGGCGTAGATGGAACGGTACTCGCCGAGACTGGCTGGCGCACGTTTGCCGAATCTGGAATTATTGGGATGATTGATGGGGATTACGGTAGCTGGGGTATTGTGGAATAGTTTGGGTCACAGTAGATCAGATGGAAAGGTACAGTAGTCAAGGATCTAGAAAATATATAGTTCTGAGGGAATACGGTAGTTCGTTGATAGTCCGCATTTCTTTGAGATTTACAAGTTACAGAAGGCAGGTACTATATGATACAGTACCCCTGGGTACTGTAGGTTCAAAAGTACGCAAGCACCGACTACAGTACTTGCAACGTAGTACAGTAGGCAAGCACTTCTCAGTTTTTTTGAAAATAATCTCTCACTGATAATCATGAAGAAATTGAAGAAAAACCTGATTTAAATCAACTAGAAACTGTATTTTTCTGAAAATCACTTGGCTGAGTATCAAACGCAAATATTTTCTGCCAACCTTATTTTCCACAAAAAGTGCCTCCTATTGTCAGAGTACTAATTAGTTCCGAGAAAACAAACAAAATCTGAACTTTTTTCTCTATTGTCATCGCGAGTCTTTGTTTTCTCAAGACGTGAAAAAAAAATTAACTATACGATCATTAATTTTGTTTGAAAAAAAGAGACAAAACGAAATGGGTGGGTGTGATATTTTATTCCAACACACATAATGATGCTCATCAGTTGGTAGGGGCTCATCAAATATGCATTGGATATTTACGGTCGTTTTTTATATATTTTTCGTTGAAATAGCGAAAAAAACGGCAACCGGAAGTTTGTATTTTTGGAAACATGTTGGTGATGCGCGTGGGCCCCCTTCTTCATTCTTTGAGGCGGAAATTATGCAAGAAAAGGTGGCGGATATTTCGGGAAATTATGACCTTTGTTGAATGAAGAAAGGGGGGCGACACACAAGAATTTTAATTTATTTCGGGAACGTTGGACTAAATTAGGAAATTCGGGGGAGTTTTAATGCTCTATAATAGTCTAGAGCTGGATATTCAGATATTTTTTCAAAAAAAATTTGACGAAAATCGTGTTTTCCACGACTTGAAAGCAAAAAAAGAAATATCAAAAAATTTTCGGATAATCTTTTTTGTGAGGATTTCGAAAAACTAATAGGGTTTTTGCACCCACGATACGGTTTAATACTCAGTCAATCTACAGTATCCCGCTCAATTCGTCATTCTCATACATTTCGTGCATCTATTTACGGCTATAAAACTAAAGAAAAATTGTATGCGAAATGTCATTGCGGGTTGACGCAAAAAGTACGAATTTTTGATCTGATATGGGTGTGACATTTTGAAAACAATTAGGAGAAAATATAGAGATTTTGGAGAGGAGATAAAGGGGAATTCGAAGATTGATGGTAGTTGGAAAAGGATGGCTGAGTATTAAATGAGTTAGAAGCTGAAAGGCTGAGTGTCAAATGCAACTAGGAGAAGAGTACTGAATAGTGCAAGAAGTTATAATCAGAGCTATTGGCTGAGTATCAAATGTATCTAGTTAGGAAGATTTAGCTGATTGGCTGAGTATCAAACGAAACTAGTAGAAGTAAGTTGAGAAGTAAGCTAGTATCTCGAACCAGAGACCTAAAGCCCAGACTGAGTATCAAACGGTCTAGATATTCAAATTCTTCTCAATTACCTCATCCTGCCGCCAAGTCCCTTGCCCTTCAATTCGCTGAGTATATCGCCGAATGCGGATGCCTCACGTCGCTCCATGTAAATTGGTTGCTCGTCTTGTTGGGGTCCCTGCAAAATGTATATATGTATATATATGGAAGATGATGTTGTTTGGTGGACCACCATCAAACGAAAAACAAAGGATTAGTACCTGGGCCGATATTAGAATAGCGCCGAATATTAACAAAATAATTGGTATGAATGTACTCGAGAGCATTGTATTGAGGTGGATTCGAGCCTTGGTAGCCGAAAAATGAGAATGATTTGAGAGGCGGGCGTCGTTTTTCCGTTGAGCCCGAGTGAAGCTCCGCCCATCTTTAAAGGGGGCGGAGCCATATTTGGGTGGCGTAAGACTCGCGCTGCTCCTCTCCGAATGATGTCGATTCCGGTGTATGATGGGGGTGTCATGTTTCCGGATTTATTATCACAAACTTCAAATGTATTGTGTAGTTTGGAGGATGATTGTCATGAGATTGATCTATGTATGAAAACGTGTGGATTTGCACACTTTTTGGAAGTTATGGAAACTTGGAGTTTAAAAAAATGATAGTTGTTGGAATTATTATTGATAAGGAGGGGTTATTGGAGTTCGGGTCTATCGAGAATTTTTCGCGGTTTTTGAAATAGTAAATAACTAATTTTAATCAAGAAGTTTGATATATTTGAATTATAAGCTTCCAAGTTTTGCTTGTTAAGACAAAATAGTATCAACCAAACAGAAAACATAATTTTGAAAGAAAAATGTTTCAGAAACATTCAAAATAATCGTGAAGATCGCGAAAAAATGTTGCACCGTTTCTCCTTATTCAAGTTGAAAATTTTGAATAAGAGTTAAGAATATGTTTCAACATTTTTTCAATTCCAAAAATTGAAGAAAATTTTTGATTTGTTCTCTACTTGTATCCTCATAAACAACCATTCCGATGAAAAAATGTACCCCCCAAAAAAATTTACATTTCAAATAAATCTTCATATTTGAGGGCGATAGACGAAATTGATAAACAACCAAGTTTTAGTGACGTAATTGATAGATATTTTTCAAATCTGGGAGTTCATTGAGCGTACGTGTGAAAAAAAGTGACCATATTTCATGGTCAACTTGACAATGACATGACCCGATATCCGGTTTAGTCTAATATGTCTATTTTTGCAGAAGAATTGCACAATTGAAGTGGATACCGATGAAATGGAGATGAATATGAATCGACGAACATGGACGGCGTTGATGGAAATGGCTGGATTGTTGGGTGATGATGAGCATGGTAAGGGGCACTGGGGGATTTTTGATCTACCAAAATTTATTGGAATTGTGTATCGAAAAGTAACTCTCTTGAAGTATTAGGCTGAGAGTCACATAAATTCGATAAATCTGGAATTTAAGAAAAATATATAGGTGAAAAGACACAGATGAATGTTTTCTGGTTATAGACCTAATATGAATCCGGAGAAAAGGCCGAGAATCCTAAGCCGATGCGGCCAGAAACGGCGAAAAAGACTCGAAATAGGCGATTTTCCGCCTTTCTGGCCGCATCGTATTAGGATTTTCGGCCTTTTCTTCGGGACCATGTTAGGTTCATTAGCGCGAAAATTTGGCGCTCAAAATCACCAAAATACTACAAAAAATGATCATTCTCGCAATAGTTTCTGATGAGATTCGGGAAATTCCAGAAAAAATTCGAATGAGGTACAAAATCGTGTTTTTTCGGATAAGCTCAAAAAGTAGAATTTAGTGATTTTAGGTTTTGAATCATTTTCTTATTTTTAAAAAGAGGGAGTCTCTCATTTTTCAGTTAATTTTCAAAATATTCTATAAATTTCAGTTTCAAAAAATTATTGTTTAGTTTTGACTTTTGGAAAAAAATGTTTCAGCAATCGTTTGATATGCATCATACTTTCAGAAGCTGCACCAAAGAATCAGAATGCACCAGTTGAAACAAAAGCCGTCGCTGGATTCCGTCTTGGTTGTATGCTTCGAGCGAAAAACACGAGAATTGGAATGCAATTCCCAAAGAATGAGACGAAATTGGGCACATTGTACTTGATGAACACGGAATTGGATGCAACGGTATGTTGGTTTTTGATTGAAAGTGTCGGCTTCAGTGTCGGCTTCAAGTGATGATGTTAATTTTGAACAATTTGTTCGATCTCTTAAAAATTGTTTGAAAACATCTTTTCATAGGTAATTTTTTTGATTGGGTGTTTATCGAGTATCATTAGTGCCGAAATTTTTGTGATGAAGCACAAGTGAATAAATTGAAACGGTGAATATTGGATTTTAATTTTTTCGTATCAAAAGTTTCAAGAAGAATAGTTTTCTCAGTCTGAAAAAGTTTATTCACAGTTTCAGAACAATTTTTAGTTTTGGAAAATCCTAAATTTTTAATAAGGTAGCCAATGTTCAATAATTTTGAAACTTTTTTGAAGCAAAATAGTCGCAACAGCCCATTTTTGGAATAAATGGTTTTTAAATCTGAAAATAAACTGCAAAAGGAGTATTACCAAGTTATTGAAACTAAATTCTCAAGTTTATAATCTAAAAGTGATATTTTTCAGCTCGAAATCAACGAAATGGCGAGCACACTATCAGCAATGATATCAGTTGATGGAATGAGAATTGAGGATTCCACACCACTATATTCAGGTTTATTCAAAGTTTTGACCTTTTTTTCGGTCCGACACACAACTAGACACACTAAATTTTGTTGATTCCCCTCTTATATAGAGTGTTGTGTGAATTAAACTTTCGTTTATCAAAAACCAAAAATATATTTCTCGAAACCGTATCTCATTACAGAATTGTACGCCGAACGATTGGTATTGCTCGACGAGCACAACGAACAGAATATGAGTTTTTTGGGTGGTCAAAAGAAGAAATTGGACGACTCGAGACGTATTGTTATAGATTTTGTGAAGTGAGTTTTGTTGTTGCGTTGTTTTGCAAATAATTGAGTTTTTGATTTGATATAATAAATTTATCCTGGGGAGAAAAATTGTTCCTGAAAAAAAGTTGGGGTGATTTTGAAAAAAATGACTTTTTCAATTGAGTGCTTTATTTAGAAAATTGAATGGATTGACAATGATGAAATTAAAAATGATGAATTTATTAGAAACTTTTCAAAACATATTTTCCACAATTTTCTTAAAATTATTACCAAAAAATCACAGCGAGATAAGGTGGAAAAATCCGTATTTGAAAGTTTTAAGAAGTTATTTACTCTAGTCTTGAGCTGAATCATAAATTTATCGAAATTTTCATTCATGTATTCCGATTCAATTCATTTTGATAGATCTACACTGATTAATACCATTGCAATCCGTTATATTTAGCACAGTAGCAACAGTAAAAAACTCTTCTTGTTTGCCGTGATTTGATATGGCGCTAATCTAATTGTCATTGCTACTACTTGATCAGTTGCGCAAAAATACAAGAATACTTTTCGAATTGACTTTGAAATTTTGAAAAAAAAAATTATGCAAAATTTGAAGCTTTCCTGAAAATTTCCGTAAATCGGGTGTAGCATCTTGAAAAAATTTCACCGTCTCAATTTTCAGTTTTAGAAAATTTCAAGGAAAGTAACGGTAGTTGTCGCAACATTTTATGTTTGAAAACATGACTTTTACATTAGCATTACCATAAAAAAATAACAATACTTCGTTCAGGTACCTTGGCGATGATCCAAAACGAGGTTGCGACACAAGTATCAAGTTCTACGTACCACCAAGTCAACGATTCTACTATGTTCACACTCATAGATTCTTCTGTGGTCTCCTAGATTTCTGGATGCAATTCAATGAATTGATGGTGTTGGTGACGAAGAGCAAGAAGATAAAGGTATATTTAAATTGTTTACCAGATGATAAGTGATAATGATTCCAGATTGAGGAAAGTGCCCGCTCGAAAGTATTGCTCGATGTTGATATTGAATGCCCGACAACACTCCTGATGCCATTGAATTCCACATCACAACAATTGTTGATATGGCAGGCGGATTCGTTGAAATTGAAGAATAGTTTTAGAAATATGTCGTCGTTGAAGGCGGAGATATTTGAGAAGTTCTCGGTTGAAACGGATTATGGATTTAGTGAGTTTTTGAATAGTTTATTTCACAAAAAAATACGATAAAGTTTCCTGCAAATTTAAATTTGAATTTCTGTTTAGATTCTGTTTCAAATGATGATTTAGAGCTCCTGAAATTATTGACAATTATTGCTCCTATTGCGCTTCCTATAGAATTTCGAAGTTTAAATATCAGGAAAAACGGTATAAAATTGTTTGAAAGTGTAATTTTGGCTAAAATTTTACGACATTTTCTGGAAAGTTTATCATCGAATACCCCTTTTTGGAAAATAAGCGAGAAATTAAATAATGTAAAATTCAACTGTGTCGAATCAAGTTTCCCATCAAAATTCTAGTCGCAAATTCAGAAAGATTAGGGTTTTTTTTTTCGAAAATCAAAAATTTATCATCACTGTTTCACACTTGTTTCAACTTAAGATTCGTAAACTTTACTTCAATCAATACAGATTCTGACGCAGAATTGCACTAAAATTCGAAACATTTACAATAAAAATTTTGACAAAGGAGTGATGCTTCTATATTTTACTGATAGAGTTTGCTATAATTCAAGAATAAACTTTTTTCTTAATGCCTGTTTCAAATTAAATTTGAAGTTTTTTGAAATTATTGAATACTTGATCCAGTTACTATTGCGGCGACAAAAATGGTTTTTTTGTACAACGAAAAATTATCTCGCAGTGTTGAATGGTATTTGCGAGAATGTTTTGCTTTTCAAATGTGTTCAAACTGACGATTTGTTCCAGTTTTTCGCCAAAAATCAAAAATTTTCCCCAATACGTTTCGAAATTATCCTAAATATTGAAATAATGCGAGATATCAAAAAATAAATATGTGTATTTTCAGATTCCTCGATCGACTGCCTCATCGACTATGGTGATATGGTATTATCAAACGTGCGTGCACACGAAGCCCGTCAAATCGATCGACTCCAAAACACGAAGGGTGTGACAACAATCGGCGAAAAAGCATTCCAACAATCGGCGTTCGTGTTGACAAGCACCAATGTGTTCTCCAGACGATTCGATTTGAATAACAAGTTTTTGAGGAATTTGGACTCGGTCTATTCGCATAATGGTGAGTTTGTTATCAGTACTTGATTTGATTTGATTTTGGAAGCGGGTAGATCAACAAGGCGGGTGTGGGAGAATGGTTAGGGGTTTTCATATGAGAATAAGACGTGATGACTGAATTAATTAGTGATTGTGGAACAAATGACGTCAAAAATGAAGTTAGACAGTTGAAACTGCAAAAAAATGGAACATATCATAGAATTTTCTTTGAACATTTTCAAATCGTTTTGATTTTTTCAATTTCAAGATATAAACATATCAAGAGTTTTCGATTTCAAGTTTGAAATCTTCAAAGCTAGTTTGATCGTTGAAAACTTGAAAGAGCAGTATTACCAGAAGATTGTGAGACATTTTTAGTGAAAAGTTGAATACAAAATTTGAAACTGTAACAATTTCGGGAAAATATAGTTTAAAATTTTTGAGAAAAAAAAATACAATTTTCTGTTTCAATTTCACAATATTGAATCACTTTTATCAAAAGCACCGATTTATTCAAGTATTCTTTATTTTTTGCAGCTCCCGATATGACAATAATCACACGAATCAGCGGAATGAAATGGAGAATGACGAGCAACTTCTATGTATTGTTGAGAGGAATTTTGGAGCGAAACTTTGGAGAACCACTTATACCGATTCCGGAGACGACGCCGATTGAATTGTTGCAAATGCCAACGGCTGTTATGGTGAGATATTTTGAGATTTGTATGAAATATGGTTAGAAAGAGCAGTTTTATAGCATTTTTTTAAATCACACAATTTTTTGGAGCCACGGCAACATGTGAATTGACAAAGTAGTTGAAATATTCAAGTTAGAAACAGTAAAAAAAAATTTTGCCGTTATTTTAAATTCCCTTATTTTTCTAAAATCGCGAATTTTCTATAAGTAGCCAGAGTTAGACTATTCTAAAAGAAAGAGTTATTTTTCAAACTTGCTGGACACTTTTTTTAAAGATTATGACTTTTGCCATTCATTAGTAATATTAGCAAATATTCGAAAACTTAGGATTTTTGAAACAGTAACTGAATCTAAACCTTTTGAAACGTTTTAGTACAAAAACAAAGACAATGGTAAAATTTGCAGGAGATTGAAAACCAATCAAAATACGCGACACTATCATTCCGAATGGTATTCGAAGATGTTGATGTAAATGTGGAAGTACCGAAGAAATTGGACGAAAATCGACGAACGATCGGAAATGAATGGATTCCAATGGCGAATGTGAAGCTGGAAAGTGCGCGAGTATCATTTGATGCATTTATTGATGGACAATCGGAATTGGACTTGATTTGTGAGAAGATTGAGTTGATTGATACGAGACCAGGTTGGTGGTATTGATTAAAATGCCCAATATATACACGAAGGAATAGTTAGAAAATGATGAGAATGAAACAAATTTTGTCTGAAACAGCGTTTTGTGAAACAAGTTAGTGAAAATACAAGATAGTTAAAGGTTTTTCGTTAAAAATTGAGAAAGAAGGGATTTTCTGGTCAATAAATTTATTTCTTCGAAAGCTTGGAAATATAAATTTCGAAACTGTAAAAAGTGAGAATTGATACTTTTGTATGAAGATAACCACTTTAAATTTGAAACAAAGAGATAGTTTTTAGAAAAGTTGTCATAAATCATAATTTTATGACGCACGCAGGTTTTCCTCATTGTGATTTTCCCATTTTTCAATCAACGACTATAAACTGTTTATTGTAGTCTGAATCATCCGAAAAATTTTTAACTTATAATGGAAACAGTGAATTTATTGCAAAACATAAAAAATAAATGAATGGAAACAAGAATGAGTAGTTGCTCAGTTGAAGGATCATCGTAATTGTTTTGTGATAAAATAATAAAAAATATCAGAAACAGTTAAAAATTTCAAAAGTTATTTATTGTTTAAAGTTAACAGTATACAGTCCGAGTTGTGCAAAGACCTTCCATCAGTACTTTTTCCAAAGATTTGAAATGAAAAACTTCAGACACAGTCAAAAATATCATAATTTTTTAAATAGAATGAACCTCCAACAATGTCACAGTATGAAATTAATGATAATTACAGTATCAGTGACAAACAACCAAACAAATCACTTCCCAATCATTCTACAACACCGTGATCCATCCAATCCAAAAACTGGTCGATTATTGATGTTGGAGACACATTTGATGATGAAGAAAGATGAAACACCGGTATTGACATTGGTATTATGCAATGCGAAAGTGATATTGGCATATGATTGGTTGGATGATTTCAAGTTGTTTTGGTTGTTATACTCGGATTTTGTGCCAAAGTGTGAGTTTTTTGAGAACTAAATTGGTCTTCAAAGAAACATGGCTAATTATCAACAATTGTATTCCTGTTTCGACAATTTTTGAAATACTTAAACGAAAACTCCTGTGTAATTAGTAAATCAGACTTTTGTTTGATTGGAAGTTTTTTATTAGTTCTTAGTCAGCATTTTCAGCATTATACTGTTGAAAATTTGTGATTTGCAGACTCTGACGAAATTCCATATGATCCAAGTAGTCACAAGTTCACAAAAGCCAATGATGGGACAATAGTTGAGAGGAATCATGGAGTTGCGGCATCGACGAGTAATGGAAAGAATGGGCAAACGTTTTCTGTCAAAATTACATTGAGGTTGGTTGATATACGTTTCATGATGGGCGGATATTCATTTTTGGAAAGGGTTATTTGTTCAATTCTTTACTCACTATTAAATTAATGTAGTTATAATAATCATGTGGTATTTTTTCAAAAAGTTTTGAGAACGAATACTGTAAAATTGAGAAAAATCTGTTTAAAAAAACTTAATTTCCAGAGAATCCGACCTGTACATCCTCGAAAATTCGGCAATGAAGAATAGTTTCGCACTGGTTGCATCAACAACAGCTGTGTTGAATATGCATGATATGCATGGACAAATTGCGGCGAATTTGGAGATACAGGTGAGAAGTACATAGTGGAATATGGTTTCCATGATTGATAAAATTTATATTTTGAAACTGAAAATTTGTGGAAAAGTCAAGAAGCTTATATTTATTATGAAAAAAAGTTGAAAGAAAAATTTTGAAAGGATTTGAAATTTTATATAAATTTTGCAGTCAATGAAAATCGGTTGGTGCTCGATGCAATATGAGAAAAATATGCGAACATGCTCGAATGACTTCTCACTCACAATATCATTGGATGTTGATATACCAGCGGCGTCGTCATCATCATCATTGGTTGGGAAAACGAGTGGAATGGTGTTGACACCACCGACGAGGCATACGTTAGAGGTTTGTTTGGATTTGTGTTTGAATCTGTAAAGAACTCTTAGCGATTTAGTGAAATAGTTAGAAAATCTCTGGGATAATGCAAAAAAGGAAAATTGTTATCAAAACTTTGCCGATATTCGATTTCTAACGTAGCCAAAATGATATTGTCAAAAAATTGAGAAAGGGTTGATACAGTTTTTCAAAAACAGTAAAAATTTATATCGACGCCACCAATAATACATTTTCAAGTATTACGAGCGGGATTGGCTCTGACAATTTCGAATTTTAAATTTCGATGTGTCTTTAAAAACTTTCAGCCGTTCAGATTTTTGTGTTGAACGCTGATAAAATAGCTTGAGAAACTTAGAGTAATGGAGAAAAGAGCCGAATGTAACGAAAACGAAACGGGTCGGTAATTGTCATTAAAATTTGGAACTCCACAGATGATTTTTTGATATTTAGTTTTTTACAAACATTTGAGGCGATAACCACACATCGATGAATACGAGAGAACATAAACAAAAATTTTCTTATATTGTGAGTTTCAGATGAGAATCTGAAAAGTTTCACTCAAACGGTTTCTCCGATCAAAATTGAGAGAAAAATATAGTAGGAAATATTTCTCAGTTTCAAACTTTCTGAAAATGCGACTTAAGCGCAATACTAATAATAACAACAAAATTGTGTCTAAAAACAAAAATATAGTTTTTCTACAGGATATAAGTATCATGAATAGCCAATATATGGTCAAGGTAACATTTATGTAGAATAATCATAAGTTAATGTCCATCTCACCACACTTTTTTGTTAATTTTTGGGAATATTGTCCACTGTTTGAGGGTGTCTCTAGAGTTATTTCAGTCAAAAATAGATGAAATTTCAGATTGAAATAGTGAAGATGATATGTCGATTCTCATACAAGGACGCGAGAGCATTGAAGGCGATTGTGTTGGGATACACGAAATATTTCAATGATACAACGAGAAGCTCGTTGATTCCGGTCATTGTGCCACAACCGGCGGGAAAACGTGAGTTTTTTGTTGATAAAGTTACCGAAAAAGCTGATGTGCCGAAAAAATCTTGATTGGAGCATTATAGAGTGATACTTTTTATTATTTGAAGCTGAAACAGAAAAAAAATCTGAACTCAAATTAGGCAAAAAGATGATTTTCTGAGAAAAGGATTGATAAGTTGTAGTTTTGAGTTTTCAGATCATAAACATACACTCATAATCTTTGAGAATTTCATAGTATTTTAGTATAATAAATTTGCCATACAAAACCGAATTGTTCAATGAATTTATCGAACTTTAATATTATGTATTTGAAACGTATGTATCACTTATAGAGTGAAAATTTTTCGTTTTTGATCAAATAGGATTCAATGTTCAGAATTGACATAAACGTGAGAATTTCGTATAGGATATCAAATCAGTTCACTAATACTCTGACATTCAAAAACTACTTATGTCTTGGAATTGAAACAGAAAATGAAAGTTTGTGTTTCTTGATTTCATGAGTTGAATCTACTGTTAAAAAATAGTGAAAGTTAGAATTATTCAAGTGTTTTGTGAAACTCTGTCTTCGTTTAACAGAGACCAATGGTGCTGAAATTTTCATTTATCGATAACTGTGTTTCATAATAATATAAGATTTGTTTTTTTTAATAAGACCCTTGATCTACATTACCTTTTTATCAAGTTCAAAAATAGTTAAGGTATATGTGAAACGTAAGATATACTTTTTTGACAGAAAAGGAAGATTCAATGTATCAAAATTTATATAAGGTTGTAGCTTTTCAACGTTTTATCAATCTTCTGCATTTTCAGCATTGGAAATTGGCAAGTATCTCTTCCGAAGTGAGCACGCTGATCTCTGGATTCTCGATGATCTACAATCCAACTCGATTCCATTGTTGAGATTGTCAGTGTCTAGTGGGTGTTTTTCTACAAGTTTCAGCCAAATCAAGCGTTGTTTTCAGATGTAAACGTTCAAAAAACGACCGATCGACTCCGTGCTGCTCTCCACATCTCCCTCGACTTCTACAATCAACGAATATTCGGATGGGAGCCGGTTATTGAAGAATGGCGTATTTTGAGATTCTTATCAAGTCAAAAAGACTCAAAACAAACGGTGGAATTGGTTGCTGAATCGAAAAGTACATTGAATGTGAATATCACGGAGCAATTGATACAACAAGCGATTCAATGGAATGCGAAACTACCGGTGATATTGGCCTCGTTTGAGAGGGATGATTTTAGGTAAATTTTTTTTACATCGGTACAACAAACAATTGGATTTCTGATAATCATGAACTGTTAGTGATATGGTTGAAACAGAAAAATATGATGTTTTTTGAATCCGGGAATGGCACAAACTTTTATTTTTCATAGCAGCATAGACTGATACAAATCATATTTTCGACTTTCCAAAAAATATTAAGTTCTATTTGAAACGTATGTTGCACTTTTTTGCTGAAGAAATTAGGGTCTCATCACAAAAAAGACGAGTATACCAACTTCGATCCCACTGAAATCGAGATATTTATTTCAACTAAAAGTTTTTGTTTGAAACAGTAAAAATAATAAATCTCACTAAAATTGCAATTGAAGGTAGAAAACTGATTTTTTGAAACAATCCTTTAAAACAAAAAGAAAAATGTAAGGGTCAACTCCGATTTTGAGCTCAAAGTTGAAATTAATAACTCTGATTGACTGATTAGTTTATCTATCGAAAAAAAATACATAGGAATAGAGAAACTTTGAAAAATTTTAAATCTTTATAAAAAATTAGTATCAGAAAATTTCATTAATTGACTTTTCAAAAAAAAGGAATAATTTTTTTTGCGGTGCGAACAGATGTCGAAGCATTTGAAAATATACCATCAGAAACTTTATGATTCACTGAAATAGTGAAATAATTTTTTAATCAATTACATTTTTTGCAGAAATCAATGCACCAGATCGAGTACCGACCATCTACCATATGTGATAAAGAATGCGACAGGATGTGAAGTATCATTCACAACAGCAGTTGAGGATGTGTTATCAGCCAGATCGGAGCAAAGGAAATCGACGACACGATGGGTGACAGTGCCGAGAGGCAAGGAGAAGAATTTCGAGTTTCCTGCGAGACTTTTGCTGTTTTCGGTGAGTTTTTTGGATAATTGGCCGACTTAAAATTTCTGTTTCAAAAATTGTAAAAAGTGGAAATTGTTGAGTTTGTAAATATTGGATTTTCAAGTAGGGTATCTTATGAGTAAAACAGTTGAAATGGCGTTTGATACTCGAGCAATGGTTTGGCTTTTGAAATAAAAATGACAGTTTTGTTAAATGTAGATTAGAAAAGTTCAAATTATCAAATTAGTCAAAATAGTGTTGACTGAGTGCCAAACGACTTACAACTATCGAACTGGATATTTAGCCGAACAGAATAGTTATACTGTTTCAATAAAATATCAAATGTTGATATTTAGTAATTTTGGATGTTCGATACTCGCGTAATTTCATTTCACAAAAGCTTTAGACTTAATTTTTTTCAATGTATCTCATTTATGTTTCAGTCAGCAGAATAATATTTTTGAATTTACTCAAAAAATGATTTGGGTTTTAAAATAATTTCATTTAAAAAATCTCATTTCTTCAATGATAATTGTTTATTCGTAGTAACAAATAATTATTCGAATTTTTCCAGCACCTCGAACGTGAGCCACCTCGTCAATTGATTGTCCGTGTCGCCGGATGGGATGAAATATCGCCAGTGAATGTTGATTCGTGTGGAACATATTTCCGTGTCGTCAAAGCGATTCGTCCGGAGCTCAAAAATGCGAGATTGTTGATTTGTGTGACAATGGAGAAAGATGGAAAGAAAGTGGTGACACTCAAATCATCAGTTGATGTTACTAATCATTTACCACATCCGATTGCAGTACAAACTGAGGGAACTAGTGAGTTGATTCTTTTTTGATCTACCTATATCGAGACATTTCAGATGGTGAATTGATGAGCATCGAGCCAAATGGTGTCGTATCAGTGCCACTCGCCTTCGCCCATTGCACCTTGACAGCATATCCAGTTGGTCCGGTTGCAGTACTCGAACATGCTGAATTATCATGGAATAGTGTCAAGATATCAGGAGAGATATGTAATCAAACGCAACGATTGAAAACGAGATCCGACTCGAGTTTGAATCGATTCTATTGGGTGTGTACGGCGATTCGACGGGAATTCTATCCGGAACATGATTTTGAATCATTGCCAGGACACTCGATTCATTTGGTTGCGCCGTTGTCACTTCAGGTATGGGGTTTTTTTGAAGTTTGGTGGGAATATTTGAGAAAAAAGTTATTACTGTTACGTTGAATAGTTTGAAAAGAAGTATGGAAATCAAAAGTGATACTCTCATTACTCTTGCTAGTCGTGTCTTTTTGACCAACTCTTTTTTTTCGAGAAATCAAATCAAGGTGAAACGTTGACTGAATATGGTGTTTTTAAACTAGTTTCTTAATTTTAACACACTTTGTAAGAAAATTGGAATCTCAGTTGCACTGTCTGTCAAAAGAACTGAGATCCCAGCTGGAATCAGGCCTTCGTCGGTTTTTTATCCATTTAATTACAGTTTCTGAAAACATATTTTTAGAATTAAGCTGTACAAAAATTCACTCTGAGGAGTATTTTGGAAATTTCTGGAGTTGTTGAAGCGAATGGTTTCCTGTTTCATATAAACTATTTTTAACAATTATGAGACAATGTTCGATTCCGATTTGTGGAACAGGTTCTGCAATTATGAAAAGAATTTCAAAAAAGCAAGAGCTTTGCTGTTTCAATCTTTTGTTTTAGAATTAGAAAAAAATGTATTACTAGTCCCCCAATAGTTCCTCAGAAAAATGGTAATACAACTCTTGAACGTCGAAAAAACCTTTTCTCAACAACTTTAAAATCGGAAATATCCTTTTCTTTTCATAAGTTCACAGTTTTTGAAGCCATATTTTCAGAAGTATACTATTCGGAATTTCACTGGCAAAAATGAAATTATTGTGAGATTAACTTATAGATACCCAAAAATTGTCAAACCCGGAATTTTCCCTGTTTCATATAAATTATCTGTGACAATTTTGAACATTTGTTTGTTTCATGGTTTTATCGTCCTCCTTTTTCAAGAAAAATGTGATGATTAGAAGGAAATTTAGAATTTTGATTTGAGTTTTATGATTTTCTAACAAAATTTTTTTTGCCGTTTCACTCTTATGCTTTTAGAATAGTAAAAAATCTACAGCAATTGTAGAGCGGATCGCCGTTTTTTCCACTATTTTTCCAACCCAAAAAATTTCGCCGCTTCAAAACACTGAAATTACAGAATCTCCTACCAATCGACGTCGAAATCAAGATCCAAGACAATGTATTCGCAATCGCCGCTGGTAAATCAATGCTTATCACATCAGTTGATATCACAAAGGAGTTATCAATGAATGTATCAACCGATCGACTCAACTCTCAAGTGCCACTACTAATATCAAAATCAATGATTGGAGAAGGAGCATTGATATTCACAAAGATGGTTGATAGCAAAGGACATCAATTGGATATGTATTGTCATGTTCACTTGGGTGTTGGACAGTCGATATCAGTTTCATTATGGGTGCCATATTGGATTGTTAACAAGTCAGGTAAGGTGATTATTAGGTGATAAGAGTGATATGGAAGATTATAGGATTACCATTGATCATACAACAAGATGCGGTCAAGGATGAGGCAGCTGGACAGATGGAGGAACATGAAAAGGCGAAGGATCGACATCCGTTGATGTTCTCGTTTGCTGATGAGAATTGTCCAAAAGCGTGAGTTTTTTTATAAGGATTTCGAGAAATTGTTTTTGGGAGCTCAAAAAGAACCAGTAGATTTGGAGCACAATGTCTTTTAAATGTTCACGAAGTTTTTGGTAAAGATTTTTCAATTTTTCAACGAAAGTGTTATCGTCATTGTAAAACTTTTTAGGCTTTGAAAGAAAATGATATAAAGAAACAGTATTTTGAAAATTAAAAAACATTTTTTTGATGATCTTCATTAAAATAGGTAAAATTAGAACACATTTGTCATATTTTACTACAAATTTTGGCATTAAAAAATGAAAACAATTTTTATCACATGAATATATGTAAATATAAGACTTGAAAGGATATTTCAACCTGAAGCAGAAAAATTTAAGGATTTGATTACATTTTTTCTATCCCAAATAACCAGATGAAAAAATTAGAAAAGCAGATCGATGTCTGTGAAAAATAGAAGTTGAAGACTCCAGATAATATTTTCACTCTTTTTAAACGTTTATAATTATCACGTTAGTGTATATAATACTTACTTTTGATCAAAATTGTCAGAAGAAACTGTAATTTTTGAAAAAAAAGGTTATTCTAGTTGTTTTTCGAGCAAATTTGCGAAATTGATGCTTTTGCATTTGAAAAAATTGGTTATTTGATAGCATATACAATAATAGAGTGAATGAAGATTTATAAAAATAACTAAATAAAATTTTAATATGAAACAGTGAAAAAATTAAAAATTAACCACGTTCTTTGGATTCTCAATCGTCTAAAATTGATATTCAGATGTCGAGTGAGAATCGGAAAAGACTTCATCCGTGAGCCGGGCTATATACCAACACTCAGCGAGAAATTCACACTAACACCCGGTGTACAAGCATTGAAATTGCGTGTCGAACACAAATCACTACCAACAATCTACTACAATATCGGAGTGGAAGTGAGAGCAGGAACGGGCAGATACAAGGACACACAAGTGGTGTTGCTCACATCGAGATTCTTGTTGCAGAATCAGTCGACTGTGGCATTGTCGATATGTCATTATGATATGGTTAATGTGAGTTGGTTTTGTTTGAGTTTGGAAAATCCGTTTTTAGTGTGAATGAAAACGTTGAAAATGATATTGTGTGAAAGAAACTGAAACAATTCTAATTTTTTAGTAGAAAATGCAAAATATAGTAATTTTGCATTCAAATTTTTAGTGTAAACACGTTCTGAAAGCACATAGCTGCTCTTTTATCCAAAAACAGATTTGGTTCGCAGATTGCCATAAAAATAATGATCTAGATTATATTCTTTTCTTGAAACAGAGAAATAAGTAGAAATTCGAGTATTTTTTAATGGAGAACTACCGTTACACGAATGTCGTGTTTTTGTTGGTTAAAATATCTTATTTTCATAAAACAGCAAATGTTTGAAACACATTTTAATTTGAAATTTTAGAAATTTTGTAAAAGATAGAGACATACTCGCTCATGAAATGTTCCTTTTCAACTCAAAATCAGGGCCCTGTTTTTTGAAAACATATCGAAAGATCCGGATAATATTTTTTTCTTGCCAAGAAAATAGAAATTTTGAAATTAAAATTTTAAAAATAAGCTGACATCTATATTTTAATGAAGCAATACCTGAAGATATATAAATGTCAAGTTTTCGATTGCAATAACATATCATTATCATGGAACAGTAAATTTTTAACAAAATGTGCAATAATTTTTGATGCACATTTTTATTTCAAAATTCAGATGGAAACACAATTGTTCATTAAAAAATTTTTTTCACTTCAAAATTAGGGCATATTGACTTTTTGATAATAAGAAAAATACACTATTGAAGTGCTACTTCAAAAAATCACAAAAAATTCAATTGAAACAGTATTCATTTTCCAGACTGGCAAGGATAGTGTACCACTAGCCGCCCAATCATCAACAACATGGAATGAGAATAACTCGGGTCGACGAATGTTATGTGTCCGACGAGCCGATGTCAAACACTGGAGTTGTCCGTTTTTGATTGATCGAATTGGAAGTTTTCATGTTACCATGAGGTTTGTAGTTTTTTATATTGAAAGTTAAAAAAGGTTGTGATAAGAAAAATAGCAAGTGATCGAAAAATTTTGAAAATCGGTGAGAAATAGAAAAAATGAAACGGAAAATGTTTGAAACAATTTTGGAACTCCGAAACTAATTTGAAAATTATCGTGCCGAAATTGAACAAACTTTTAGAAATGTGCTCTCAAAAAACTGGATTTTGAAAAGAAGGAAATATTTTCAAAAAGATAATAATACGTTTCACGGTTTATTTATCAGCGGACAAGATTTGTTCAATCTGGAAATTTATTCCGAATGTGAGAAAAAATAAGCAGTGATAAGAGAGATAGTGAATCAAAAAATTTTGAAAATCTCTGAAAAATAGATAAATTGCATTATTCATTAAAAACGAGGCATTCTTGAGACGCATTTGGAGTTTTGAAACTCTCGTGAAAATTGTCGGGCCAAAATTGAACAAGCGACTTTTAGAAGTGTATTCTCACATGGGGAAAAATCAGTAATGAAAAATGTTCGTGGTGTATTTATCAACAAACAATATTCATTTGAAATAATATCATCCTAAGTTGAGTCAAAAAATTTACAAATTTGTTGAAAGAGAATAGTCCCAGAAAATTGATTTTGGTTTTAGCTACGCGGTGAGTATAAATAGTGATGACAATGAAACCGGCAACTTATTTAAAATTAAAATATTTTTCTGCAGAGACTCTGACGAAACACCTCGATTCATCCGAGTGGAGATTATCCTAACATCAGCCGTCTTCCAAGTCACATTCACCAACGCCGACTACTATCCACCACCAATTCGTATCCAAAATCTGACGGATGTTCCAGTATTATATCAACAAGAATGCAGTACACCAGCTGTCAGACATCTCCGAACAATTTGCAAATCGAAAAGTGATGTTGACTACGCGTGGGATGATTTATATGGAACGAAGAAGATGGTACTGCAAGTATTTGAAAATCGAAGCAAATCGTATGAAATTGGGGTACCTGGACCGTCGGAACCATTGGTCTATGAGAATAACTCGTTTATCAAATTGACACACTCGTTCAATCAGAAAGGGGGCAATACGGATGAGCAGGAATTGGTATTGGAGACGATGCAGAAGGGAAAAGTGATGTTGAATAAACAGAATCGAACGGATGGAAAGTGAGTGATTATAAATTGAAAAGTACTTTTTGAAAACAAGCACCAAATGTGACCCTGAATTAGTTTTGTTGAAATTGTAGCTGGCTTTTCAGAAACAGTTGTTTTGAAAATTTTGATAATTTGATAACTGAGATTTGTGGAACGAATCAAAATAATATTGCTGAAAATACAACAAATATATTGAAAAATTGCGACTTTTCAATTTTTTGTTCAATTTTTGAAACCGGATTTTTAAAGAAACAAACAGACATAATGTTTTTGGATCTCCAGTTACTTTTTCTTGAAATTTTATACCGTATTGACGGTGGAAATTCAATTTTTTTTTTGAAAATTTTCAGTCAGTAGGAATGAGAAATGTACAGAGAAGTGATACGTTCTCGATTTCAATAAAATTTTGAAAAATTCTGAAACCGCATTTTTTTGTGGAATATCGAAATTTAAAAAAAATTAAATTTGTGGAGACTAGAATTGAAAAATTAAGAAGTTCGTTTTTTATCACCAACACAAAATAAACTGACAACGCTTTCAATTTCAGTACAATTCCAAATCTTGAAACAGTATTTTTAAAGAAGACATAGGGGAATAATAACTGACGGGATTATATTTTTTGCATAGAGTACTTTACAAATTGAGTCCTCAGGAGTGATTTCCTGTTCATTTAAAATTCGTTGAAATTTTTTACAGAATCGCCAAAAATAGCCAATTGCTAATGGCCGTGGCCGTGAAAGGGAGTTTTCTAGGCCACGGCCATGGTTGAAATTGTGAATTTCTCGGTGTTTCTCCAACTTTTTCGGCCAGATTAACACAGAATAGGATGACCAAAACAGGAAGATCTGATTTATCACAAAAAATTGTATTCTCGCTCGTTTCAAATGGAGAAATTTGAGAAAATGCGAAAATGGACAAAATTCTACCAAATTTTTGTTGAACCCGTATTTTCTGCACACTTTCAATACAGACTAGAAAATTGACACTGAAAATAGAGCGGCTTGGCAGAAATTTGGTAGAATTTTGTCCATTTTCGCATTTTCTCAAATTTCTCCATTTGAAACGAGCGAGAATACAATTTTTTGTGATAAATCAGATCTTCCTGTTTTTGTCATCCTATTCTGTGTTAATCTGGCCGAAAAAATTGGAGAAACACCGAGAAATTCACAATTTCAACCATGGCCGTGGCCTAGAAAACTCCCTTTCACGGCTTTGGCTATTTTTGGCGATTCTGTAAAAAATTTCAACGAATTTTAAATGAACAGGAAATCACTCCTGAGGACTTAATTTGTAAAGTACTCTATGCAAAAAATATAATCCCGTCAGTTATTATTCCCCTATGTCTTCTTTAAAAGAAAGTTCGTGATTTTTGAAAAAAAGAAACCAATGAAAGAAAGATTCGCAATATATTTTGCTGCAAAAACCTACTCTCCAAATATTTTTTAAAAAAATTCTCAATAATATTTCGATTCGAGCATCGAGAATTAATATTTTTGATTTAAGTCCGATTTTTTGAAATTCTATGAAACATTAAAATTTTGTATTTTTCGGAAAAATCAAGACTTTCAAGACATTAGACTTGAATCAACTCGAAATTTTCTTATTTTTCGTGAAAGAAAGCTAGTGCTTTGAATAATAAAGTCGGGTCAGACAATTGTGATATCAATATTCGATTGAACATTTTCATAGATAATAACTTTTTGAAACGTATTTACTGCGGAATTTTTCTAAAACTAAGTTTCTTTCAGTATGGGCAATCAACTCTGGAAATTGTGTAAAGATGGATGTATCGAGAACATCGGAATGAATCTACGAAACAACGATGAAACCCGTCTGGTATTGGATGTTCTGGAGAAAACCGGCGGTCGATTGATGATGATGGCACGAGAAGCAAGGCGGAATAAGTGGCAGAGATGGACAATGATGCCGGATGGACGATTGTGTCTACAAGATGCACCACATTTGATGATAACAGCGAAAATGACAGAGGCATGTGTAACAGAAGCTGATAAGTTGGCACCGAAAGGAGAAGATGGAGTGGCGATTACACAGATATGGAAAGTGCAGAGACAACGACCGGGTAGTGGAACACTTGGTGTCGAGTTTTTACATAGTGGACCAACGGTGGTGATAAGGATTACTGATAGGGAATTGCAAATGAGAGCGGTATCGGAGCCAATGATAACGGGGGTGAAGAAGATTGGTGAGTGATTTGGACAGTTGAAGAGTTTATAACCGATTGATAGAGTATTCAGATGTTGTTGATATCAGTATCACAATGCGTGGTGGTATCGGAATATCAGTTGTCAATGGTCTACATGAAGAACTACTCTATGCTCATTTTGGTGGTATTGTTGTTAGTGCGAAGAGGCTTGATAAGACTTATCAGATGACTGGAAGTGTTGATGTTATTCAGGTATTTTATTTATCAGTGATAATCTTCTATCAATTCATATTCTTACCAGATTGACAACCAACTACTATCATCGGATCGATGGCAAGTATTATATTGTCAACCAGATTCCAATGTTCATTATGATGATCAAATTGATCTACCGGCTGGTGTGGCGATAACGAGTCGACCGGCATTGAAATTGGAGATGAATTGCACGCCGATGAAGCATTATGATGCGTTTGATGTGGGTATTTTCTAGATTGAAATATTGAAAAATCAGTGAAAGTAGCATTGTAGAAGAGGCTAAATTTCTGGAAAAGTTTCAAAAAGCGTCAAAACTGTTCCAAAGTTTAACAGAAAAAAATGTTGCTCATAAGATTGGTTTGAAAGTTTAAGTTTCCAAGGAAACAAATTTTTGAAACAGTGATTTTTTTGTTGTTGAAAGTTCTAATTTCGGATCTTTATCGGTAATTTGAATTTATCTAATGTGAATTTTGACCAAATTACGAGATAAGTTTGCAAAAAAATACATTGATTCGTTCGGATCTTCAATATTTTCCCAAAATAGTTTTAAAAGGTTCAAATCCAAAAAAGAGAATTGTTCTAAAGTTCACCTCCGAATTGTGAGAGAAAGTATTGATTTGAATGATAAAATTTGAAACAAAAATTGGGTTTGAAACTGTAATATATTTTTGTTGTCAAAATCATCAAAATAGTATCTGAATTTATCTGATGGGATTTCAGATTGAAAAACTGAATTCAACATAGAATTGATGAACACAAAGTTCTTTTGCTATTCCGAACAAAGTTGAAACAGCATTTTTTAAAAAAACTTTCCATAATCACATTTTTTCAGTGTTTCCGACTGAAAGTATGCGACATGAATGTACAACTCGATGAGTTACTCCTCTGGAAGATCGTTCAAATGGTACAATCATCGGATGCATCATCATCAGTACAACAAAAGTCATTGAATCTACCACCAAATACGGATTTCGAACGACACGATCCATTGAGAACGAGACGATGGTATTTTGGAACATTGGAATTGGAAGTGGGACATGTTGGATTGAGTGGTATGTTATGTTTTTTTGGGGTTCAAAGGATATATTTGAACTCAAGTTTTCAATTAGTCAAGGCATCGAACCCAAAAATCTGTTTCGAAAACTTCACTGTGACTAGATAAAAGAAAAATCAATTAATCATTCGTATACTTGCAGTTTTCATATTTTCAAAAATATTTAAATAATTCGAGAATTAGAAAAAAATTGAAAATTCGAATGTTTGAAACTGTGAAGAAATGACTGTTTCGAGAAATTTTACATGCATGATTAAATACGTTTCAAGAAAGTTACATCAACTTATTTCTTTTTGTTATTTCGTTGGTAATATTTATTTTAGACATTTTGAAATTATAAGGGTTGAACGATTCCATTTTCCTATGTAATTTACAGTCGCGATCGTCTTGAAATAATTCTGATATTGTATTAAGTCTCAATTTTTATGACATATAGTTTAAAAACGGAACATTATGAATTATAATAGGAATTTTAGAGATGTTTAACTCTCCAATTTGTAAAAAATGTTTAAAATTTTATTCGCACAACAAAAAGCACTATTCCCATCTAATAGTTCTGTTTCAAAGTTTATTGTTTATTTTGAAGAGAGGAAATTCAAATCAGTGATAAGTCTGTCGATTTTTCTGTGAAATTGAAAGATTCGAGCCGAAAAAATGTCATGATACGAGTTTTTAAACAGCGAAGAAATGACATTTTGGGATAAGAAAACTATCAACTATTTTAAAAATGCATTATTGACTTGATACTTCTATAATTTTCCAGTGTGCTTATCATTATCAGTTCCAAGGCTGAGCAGATCAAAAACGTTTCAATTTTCAGTCGTAACCGTCGCTAAATCCGGCCTACCCGTCGATCTCCGCGAGCTCAAACATCAATTCAACGTGAAACTAATCTCATTCGAGAATGCATCTGTATCACTGCCACCATTCCGACAACATCACTATTTTGAGACATCATCATTCTTGATTGAATCACTTCAGAAGTTTTATTCAGGTATTTTTTGCTCTTTTTGGCTTATGAACCTCATTTTATTACAGCCGAGCTCCAAAAACAGACATTGAGCATAATCGTGACAATGGATGCATTCGGAAATCCATTGGGTCTCGTGACTGATTTGAAAGACTCATTCCAAGGATTATTCATCGAAGGAGATGTACAAAGATTCGTCGCTGGTTTGGGTTACGGTCTATCGAATTCGGTGTCGAAGGTGGCGTCGTCGATGGCGTCGGGTGTTGGTGCATTGACATTTGATCAGGAACATGAGTTGAAGAGAAGGCATAATATGATACGATCACACTCATCCACATCAACGCCATTAACACACTTGTATTCGGGTGTCAAAGGATTGGGTGTTGGCGTACTTGGTGGCGCAACAGCGATGTTCACCAATATGGCGTCGGAGAGTCGAAAGAATGGATTGGGATTGAAGGGTGTGATACGAGGAATGGCGACGGGTGTGGTGGATACTGTCACCAAGCCAGTTCAAGGTGTATTCGATTTTGTCGAAGGAACAGCGTCGGCGATGAAGGAGTTGGCGATGCCGGCGACTGGTGTGAGACGGGCGGTGGCGCAGCAAAGAGTTCGGATTCCGAGGCTTTGTCGGAACTTGTATCATTTGTTGCCGGCATATAATGCGAATTTGGCACATGCTCAAATGGAATTATTGAGAATTAATGGATACTCGCAGAAGGAGAGATTACTCGATGTGGAGACGTGTTTGGAGCATATTGATGCATCGGATGTTGATCGAATTGTGAGGCAATATGTGTTGATATCGACGAAACAATGCTATGTATGCCGACAAATCAATGGGGAAAGCTCGATTGTGATACAGAGGATTGCGTATAAGTATTTGAGGAATGTTGTCGCACGACCGCCGTTGGAGAACACTTTTTCGAGTGTTGGTGAGTGGTTTTGTTGGATTTTGGATAGATCGATAAATATAGTGTATGAAAAATACTTTTTCTTTGAAAGTGGGCCGGTGAAATTGTGAAAAAATTGCAGTTTAGTAGATTTCAAGATAGAAAATCATGCTTCAAGACACATTGAAACTGCAAATTTTTGAAAAAACGAGACTGTTTTTTCATTTTCATATTTCAAATTTTTGAATGTTCTAGATTTTTGAAATAATTTTCCTTGTAAGAAACGAAAATATACTCAAAATACGCTGAATTTATAAATTTTGCGACTGAAAGTATTTCAAAGTTTATTGAAACTGTAAAAATTCTGCCACGCTATACGCTGTTCACTGAGTATCAAACGATTTATAAAATATCTTATGTTGTAAATGGTTTGACTAGTTAGTTTTGATGCAATATAAAGTTTGTTAAATGTTGCAAAAATACTGTTTTATAGTGGTTTGAAAAAAATAACATTTTGAGTTTTTTGTTTAACCAATAATTCATTACTGTAATAATTTCTACATGATAAACTTTCTTAGAATACGTCAATGTATTGTAGCTGCCAAAATACTATGAACTGAGTATCAAACGCATCCTGATATATATTTTTGCCATTTTCAATTATAGATGAGCTGACCAAGTTTCATCTACGATCATCAACAATTTTGAATTTTCCTATTGACATAAACTTGAAACTGAAATTGAAGATATAAATTACAGAAGTTCGCCTGGACATCGAAGACGCCCGTCTCCGTCAAATACACGTATGGTGTAGTCGAATGGAAGTGGCGAAGAGATTGGCGGATAAAATGTTGATTGCCAAACAATTGTATGATCACAACAAACGGACATTGAATGATGTCAGTTGGACAAAATCACTATTCGACACGGAAAAAGTCAAGAAGTAGAGGATATTATTACTTGTTTTTTATGTTTATTTTTGTGTGTTTTTTATGCTTTACAGTTAGATAATGGTTTTATTTAACCCCGCCCCCTGTGATACAGTTTATTTTTCACTTTCATTTGTCTTTTTTATTTGGTTCAGTTTTCTCTTTCTTTCAATGTGTTTTTATGGGATATTTATGATGAATTATTAATTTTTTAAAATTATCTTACTGTATTTGGTCGTTATGAGGTTTTTACCGAAGAAGTATCTGAAAAAAACGGTGGAATTAAAGATAAAGAAGATTTTGCAGATGTTGAGTGCGGCGCCGCCGACAAGAAGATATGGATTCCGGTTTTTTGCAGCGTCGTGCCTTTTTACGACTGTCACCATTTGTGAGTTTTTTTGAATTTAAATTATGGGTATGTCAAAAAATAGACAAAGTTTGAGTTCTTGAAAGATAGTTTTTGCCCGGAAATGAAGTTCTTTCTGGCTGACACCTAAAAGAGATGATAATTTTATTGAAACATCGGAGAGTAAACGATTTTTTTGACTATTTTCATAACATATTTTCATAAAAACTGGAAACGGTGGTGGTAGTTTTGTGAAATCTCTACGAAAAAATCACAAAAAAATTCAGTGTTTCTAACGTAAAATAAAAATAAAATCAAAAGTTTAGTTCAATACTCCAAAAGATTCCTCATTAGTTTCTATGATTTTTAGTGAATTGAGTCGGGAAATTGAAAAAAAAAGGAAAAATTGAATATTTGATTTAGTTGTCTTTGTCACAAAGCGGAATTGTTTTTACGAGCCAGTTTACAGTTTCATCAAACCGATTTGATTAATAAAAATAATGGATATATTGATCATTTCATTTTTAAAAATGTGATAAATGCGATTTTCAGAGAAACTGTTAAGATTCAACTATTTTGTTCAGAAAATATCTAGAAATATAGGGGAAAAATGAGAGAGAGAGAAATGTCGAGCGTTTCCAGTCGAAAAACCATCATTTAACTCTTTTAGCTCTTGTTGATTGAATTTTATCGATATATTATGGGTTTTAGCATAGTAAAACTTATTCCAGTTTCAAGAAAAAGTGAGTTTAGCTGGCATTGTGATAGATATATTGATACATCCGTTTGATATTAATCTAATTGTAAACTGGAACTTTTGATTAACTAGGGGCTGCCGCGACTAAACCATTCGATAACGACTGGAAAATTATGTGATCTGATAGTATATTTCATGTAGAATCCAAATTCAAAATCAGTTTTTGCTGAAGAGGCTTCTGAAAATCTGAAATTACTTATTTTCGACTGTTTTTGTACTGAAATGAGTTTTAGAAGCATAGTTTTAGCTTGATAGAGACTCCTTCAGCAGAAATTGACATTAAATTTGAATTCTGCATGAAAAGTACTATTAGATATTTCATATCATAGTTCAAAACCCAATATCGAATGGTGTGAAAAAACCAAAATAAAAAACCGGTGAATTGGGATTTTGAATAAAATTTCTAGAAAATGGTCCCTAGTAAATTCAGACAAATTTATGAGCAATGTTCTGATTCTATTTCGTAGATTTTCATCTGGCCATTCAAGAAATATATAAAAATATTTTTCGTATTAAAAAAAATAATGTTTCAAAACATGTTCAAATCTTCTAAATGCTCAAGCTCTTCAATAATAGCTATATACTTATTTATATGTATTTCAGTCGCCGTACTTTGGGACGAGCGTCGTCAAAAGGAGCGTCGTCAAGAAGGTGTCAAATATCGTCTGAATTCAATTACACAACACGCAAATATGGAGGAATATGAGCTACAAAAGAAGCGATATGAAGAGTATAAAGCAAATAATTCATAGGATTTTCGGGTTTTTTAGTTGATAAATAGTTTAATTTTTATGATTTTCGCTATGTCTGGTTTCTTTTTGAGTTTTTACGCTCTGAAATATCGATTTTCCTTCAAAATTGTCCCCCAAAAAGCCATAATTTCAGATGAGATCAATATTTTCGGTGGGAAACGCCGCGAAAACGGCGTTATCCGCCTCGCAAAATTGGTCGATTTTTGTGCGGCCGGCGAGCACAAGTCTACAAGGAAAAGGGCCGCTGAAAACGAACTGGAAACAGGATGTGGTGTATTTGTATCAATTCCCGAGGCCGGCGAATCGCATTCCAAACTTGTCGCCGTTTTGTATGAAGATTGAGACGTTTTTGAGGGCGAATAAGATTCAACATGAGGTTAGTCAAACGTTTGATACACAAGTTGGTTATTACGTTTATGGTGTTGACTGAGTAACAAACGTTTATAGGCGTATGATACTCAGCCAATAGCAAGCTTTCATGTTGGAAGATTTGAAATTTTGGGAAATCTCGAAGAATTCTGCTGAAATTTGCCTGTTGACTGAGTAACAAACGTACTCCAATCAGCATAACATTAAATTTTTGAAATAAAAGCCTTAAATTTACAATATTTTCGGTTTTTGACAACTTTCTAAGTATCAAACGCATGGTAATACATCATTTTTATTTTTAAAAAATTATCAAATTTTCAAGAAACAGGAAATATTTTCGGATCAGAGTATTTAAACTTTTTGAAAATATCAGATGACTGAGAATTTAACGCAGTAGTAGAAGACAACAATCAAAATTCAGGTAGAAAAATGAACGTTTGATACTCAGTATTGGCTTTTTTTGTATTTTCTTTATGACGTTGAAAACGAAAACAACGATGTATAGTGAAAAATATAGAGATTGAACGAAACTGAAAACTTTTTTTATTATAAAACTTAAAATTGACTGAGTATCAAATGAATGAGAATGATTTAAAAAATATTAAGAATGAATAATTTTGAAAAGAATTGATGATAACTTCAAAATTTGTTGAAACAGTAAAGTTTTGCTGCTGACTGAGTATCAAACGTTACCGTAGTTTCGCGGTTTTTGTTGTTGATTTTCAATTACGGCCCAACCAGGTAACATTATCTCAACAGTAAAAATGATTTTCAAAATATCTCGAAACTGTAAATTTTCACAAAAAGTAAACTTTTTTCGGATAATTTGTGTTTCTATGAATAGTTATGAATTCAGAACTAGTATTTTTATCACTATTCCGCTCCTTTTCAACAATTCCATAATTCCAGGTGGTCGGTACATGGCTAACACTCCGTCAATCACCCAACAAGTTGTTGCCATTCATCGAGTTGAATGGACAACAGATTAGTGATTCGCAAGTCATCATTTGGAAACTTCAGAAGCATTTTGAGTTGAAGGTAAGTAGTTTATGAGGTGTTGAGGGGAGAAGTACAGTATCCTTTTGTGGCATACGGTATTTTGTATTCATTGAGTTACAGTACCTTTTTTCGTAACAGGACCAGCTACAGTAGTTCTAGAAGAATCATACCGTACCATTTTCCCTTCGATACCCCATATCAACTTTTTCATATTCCAGGATAATCTCACCGGACATGATCGTGGAGTGGCTCGTGCAGTCGAACGAATGGTTGATATGTCCACCAATTAGTGAGTATATCAATATCACCTTATCACTGATAACACAATATTTCAGCGCTCTACTCGTTGACAAATCAGTCAACAATGCTCATTTGTTGATGGCTCGACAAGTCAGCAATCTACCACTTCCAGCGTTTTTGACCAATTATTTGGCGAAAGGATTCAGTCAGACGGTTCGTGGCTTTTTTTTTTTGAAATTTTTACATGCACATTCCCGAAAAAACTGGAAAAGCAAGTTTCCGATATGGTATAATGCTTTTCTGAAACAGAAAAATAATTAGTATTGTTGTTCTTGGAGCTGTTCCGGTGAAAAAATTTTCAAATTTTGTAATTACTCGAAGATTTTCCTATATAAAAATGACAAAGTTGGTCAAAAAATAGAGATGGTAATGCTGATAGTTAGAAAGAAATTTGTCCAAAACAATAGTAAAAAATAAATATTTCATAAATATTTTAATGTGTTACTGAAACCGAAAAAAACTTTTGATTAGATAAGTGAAATCAACTGTTTTACTATTAATTGACAATCGATCTGATATAATACAACACTCAGCCACTATCAAATTTTAAATTTTTCTTGAAACTGTGAAATAATTTGTTGATTTCAGATGAGAAAACGTGTGAATGGTGTACTCGGTCGATTGGATAAAGAAGAGCAGAAGGAGTTGTTGAGACGGGATATCGAGGCGATTGATGATATATTGGGTGATAAGAAGTTCTTGTTTGGTGATCGTATCACTTCGGTTAGTTGATATTATTTTTAGCGGGGAATCGGGGGAAATCGGATTTATTGTGTTCTAAAATTCTTGAAAAGCGGTTTTGATTACTTTGCTCACTTATGAAGAGCTAGTGAAATATAAAAATTTCTATACAAATATTGATTTTTCCATTTTCACCATCAAAAATCACCGTTTCAAAAATTTTAGCTATTCCAAAATATCCATATTTTTCCTCAATAACCTTGCCATTTCAAAGCCTCCATCGTTTTAAACGATCCAATTCCTATCCAAGTCCTTAAAAATTATACCGTAGTTTCAAACATGTTTTTCGCGACTAGAGCACTTGTTTCAAAATGGGTGTGATTTTTATTTATGGTCAAAAGATCTGGAATCGATAAGATAGATACCGATTTGTTTGGTTCTAAAATCGAAAAATTGCAGTTTCAGTGCTTGTAAGTATAAGTAAATTATGAAATTTTGTAATGGTGCTACATTCAAAAAACCTATTTCCTAAAAAGATTCGATTACTTCCAAATCTCCTGAAAATGATACCGTAAGACAAAACATGTTTTTCGTGGCGGGACCACACTTTTCAAAAGGAGTTCCACATTTTGATGGCTAAAAACCAATTTTCACTGTCAGTATCACAAAATTGCAGTTTCAATGAGTTTAGGTATAATAAAATCTTCAAATTCTTCAATAACACTTCTATCTAGTCACAAACTTCTTCGATTCTTCAAAAAACCTTCTCTTGTATTTCAGGTTGATTGTTCAGTATTTGGTCAACTCGCATGCGTCTTCTATCTACCATATCGTCAACAAATCAGTGATCTACTCGAAGATGATTATCCACGTGTTCGCAAATATTTGGATCGAATTCGTGCACATTATTATCCCGAATGGATTGATGATTAAATGATAAGCAGATAGATTGATATTGTGTCGAATTAGGAATCAAAGTGTTTTTTTATTGTAAAGTGTGTGTATTTCGATAAACGTTTATATTTAAAAGAAAACAATTAAAAAGGGAAGGGATAGGTTAAAGTTCACCTCGTCGATCATCGCGTAGTACAGCCGCCACCACATTATATTCGGTTTGATCGGATAGTGGTGGTGACAATGGTGGCGGATTCACCATTCGGCATTCGTTTGCGCCATTTTCGACAACTAAAAAATATTGATACATAACATTTGACGAAAAATTGCAGATTTTTGGTTTTCTGCATTTTTTCGCCAACTATGTTGCTTGCAGAAATGCATTTGACTTGACGACATATTGCAGAAAAATTCAATTTTTCAAAATATATAAAATCTGTCGTCAAATATGGTGCATGTGGAGTATACACTTCAAATGACGAAAATTGGAATGTCTGCATTTTTCCGTCAGGTATGATGCATAGCGTACCAACAGAAAACATATAAACTGACGACAAAATGCACAATATTTTCAAATCTTCAATGCATCATACTTGACGAAACATTGCGGAAAAGGTGTATGCAGATTATGCACACAACCTGACGATTATTCTGTAAATTGGCGTCAAATATGTTGCAGCATAACTGACGCACAAATGCAGATACTTCAAATTTCGATGCAGCAGATCTGACGACAAAATGCAGAAAAGGTGTATGCAGACCACGCACTCAATTTGACGACAATAATTCTGCATTTTTTCGTCAACTATTTTGAACCACACTTGACGCACAAATGTGAAATTTTTTGCATCACATCTGACGACAAATCACATACCAAATATCCTCGCCGCCTCGTTGTTCTTGTTCATTTCCTGTAGTCGATTGGATAGTTGATTTTGATAATATTTACGAATACACATCATTATCGCAAGATAGATGAGTATGATGCCGATGATTGTTGACATGAAGATTATCAATTCTAGCTGCACGGCAGACGTCGGCTGATCTGTAATTGCACATGATTTGACGACAATTTGCAGACACCTGAATTGACGACACTTTCCGCAAAATGTCGTCAAGTAAGGTGCATCAGTGACGCAAACTTACACATTTTATCAAGCTTAGTGTTAAACATCATATCAAGCATATTTGGCGATTTGTTTGTTTTCTGGGAATGGCCAGAATAATGAATTGATGAAGTGGAATATGGTTCACGTGGAAAAAAATCATGAAATTTCTGTTTTTTTTTTCGGAAAACTCTTTTCCAAGAATTGATCAAGAATTTGAAACGTGTTTCCTTGCTAATAAACCTGACAAAATAACAAAAACCATCTTTGAGACTCGAACCCCTGACCCCTCTCCTCTCAGTCGTCGAAAATCGCACTGCGCTATAATTAACGTCGACGCCTTTCACGGTGATGCGCGCGCGGCCTCGATTTTGTCTGCATGTACACTTACATATAGGAATGCGGGTGCGCCGTACAATTTGGTTTATACCCTAAACTCAAGGTAACTTGTAGTTTCGACCTTTCGAATGAAAGCGTTGATATAGGAATAATTTTGGAAAATGCTGATCCGGGGAATCCGGTTTGGCGAAAAAGTACAATACAAATTTTTTTATTGAAATACAAAAATCATTTCTTATCCTTATGCGCCTCGGTTCATATATACAAAAAGTTCATTATTTTCGTATATTTGTCAATTAAGATTTGAATTCTTGCGTGACTTCTATCAACACAAAAATATTTTTAAAAAACGAAAAAACTACAGTACGTGGCCACGTAATGGCACGTGACATTTGACCTACCTCCTCCTTCCATGGCACATCAGGATAGTAGTATTGTGAAAAACTAGTTAACTAGGAGAGAACTATGGCAACAACTGATGCGATTGCGAAGATCGACAAAATAAAAAGAATCACCGAGGCATTGGATGGTGTTAAGGTACAGTACCCCCTCCCCCTTATCAGCAAACAGTATACCCATCTCAGGATGAATTGAATCAGTTGCGCGAGTCATTGGCACCGGAGCCACAACCAGAGGAGCCCGTCGTCGAGGAAGCAGCCGAAGTCGCACCAAAAGCAACAAAAGTTGCTCAAAAGAGAGGACCGCCGAGAGCCGGTACTCCACCTCCAGGACCCGCTCAAAAACGCGGACGGAGACAAGCGAAAGTGGCGGAAGCAATACCAGAGGCCGTTGAGGATGAAGCCGAGCAGTAAAATTTAAACAATTATAAATCATAACGGCAGCACAAATAAATTGAATTGAAATAGTTGTGTTGATTTCATCTTTTCTCAATAAACAACACCATTTTGGTGTGAATGGTGGCTTGACACCAACACCCATTTCGGTGTCATATCCACGTTTCCGGGTCTCGACACAATTCTCGATTGTTATCAGCAAACTGCCTTAGTATCAAACGTTTCTAGCCGCTGGATTTTCGATGGCAATCTCGTGATACAGACAATTTGAGAATTTTTGGAAGCTTCGAAATTGGCGATTTTTTGTGAAATACTTATAATCAACAACAGAATTATCGCTTCATTTTATTGGAGCACACACACCTTTTCTAGCTAATTATGGCTCGGATTTTGAAAAACTCATGAATTCTAGGGGTACAAACAGTAGAAAACAGTTCGAAGTTTCTGGCAATGTTTTTTTTTCGAAACAGTTCATGAACAAGTTATGGATTTTGTCGAACTCCTGACCTCTCTCCTCTCAGTCGTCGAAAATCGCACTGCGCTATAATTTGTTACCTTTGTTTCATTAACATTTTGCAAGTTTAATGAGATTTCAAACATGTTTCCTTGCCAATAACATTGACAAAAATCCAAAAACCATCTTGGAGACTCGAACCCCTGACTTCTCTCCTCTCAGCCGTTGAAAATCGCACTGCGCTATAATTAACGTCGACGCCTTTCACGGTGATGCGCGCGTGGCCTCGATTTTGTCTGCATGTACACTTGCATATAGGAATGCGGGTGCGCAGTCTAATTTGGTTTATACCCTAAACTCAAGGTAACTTGTAGTTTCGACCTTTCGAATGAAAGTGTTGATATAGGAATAATTTTGGAAAATGCTGATCCGGGGAATCCGGTTTGGCGAAAAAGTACAATACAAAATTTTTTATTGAAATATCAAAAATCATTTCTTCTCCTTATGCGCCTCGGTTCGTTCAACTTCTCTCGTCGATGGTCGATACAAGTTGATATTGACGACCAAATCCGACTTGATCAACATGATACCAGCTGTATTATCCTGTTGAGCACAATAATTTGGAGCCGAGAAGAGAGTGATGAGGTGTCGATCATCAAAAAACTCATAGCCATCTTCAACAACTTGATGACCACGGACAACTAGTTGAATGTTCAACTTCTTTTGGAAGCTTCGAAGTGCCTTGGGTCCGAATACGAATGATGCTCCACGAGGGGATGGCTGATAATCTTCGACACTCTGGAAATTATTTTTAGTTGATAATGATAGGTATATCAGTTGGTATACCGGATCCGGATCAGCCCATGTCAAATCAGCTAATACCCCAACATCAGGTATCTCCAGCGGTCGTTCGAACTCTTGAAACTGTTCAAAATTGCATAAATGGCTACTGATACCACCATGCATACACATGATTGAGCCGCTGACAACGGCACAAAATGGGAAGACGTTGAACAGGTTTTGGAAGGAATCATACAACATTTGGGTGTATCTGGAAGTTTTTATGTTAAAAATCGTAACCAGCACCTTCGATATAGTGTGCAAAAAAGTTTTGACCTCTGGTGGGATTGAACCCGCGGCCTCTAGATTCACAGGCGCGCGCTTTACCACTGCGCCATCTGCACAGTAGCTGCATGGCGCAGTGGTAAAGCGCGCGCTTGTCAATCTGAAGGTCGCAAGTTCGATCCCCAAAGTGGTCAAAACGTTTTTGCTTACTATATCGAAGCTGTTGAGCTCGATTTTCCATATCAAAAACGCACCTAAGCTTAACTTCACGATAAAATCCATATTGCGTATTAACCAATCTCGATTCATGATTGCCTCTCAACAAATATATTCTATCCGGGTATGCCAATTTAAGTGCCGCCAACAACATCACCACCTCAATCGAATATGGTCCCCGATCAACATAATCACCCAAAAACAAGTATCTCGGTGGTGCATCACCAAATGTCTCCTTCGTTTTCGTCGATTGGTGTACTTCGACATCAATCTTCGGCATCATTTTTTTCTTGCCGCCGACTGATCGCATACTCATTGATTTGTACATTGAATATTCGTCATTTGTCAGTGGCCATCCATTCGCATCGAACATGCCCAACAAATCATCAAATTGTCCGTGTATATCGCCGAGCACACATATTGGTGCTTTCACTTGTAGGCAGATTGGCTCGGTGAATATCAGGGCACGGGCTCGTAACAATAGTTCGGAGATTTCGGAGCTTGTAAATATGTTCATTGATGTTGACCGATTCCATTTGAACATTAACTTCATTATTATCTTGTCGATAAATGTTTTCGTCTAAAATCATATCATATCATATCTACTGATGAGGTGATAACAACATACCGGATTAGTCATGCTCGACTTCGGCTCGACTTTTTTGACTGTCGATTTTGACTCTACCGGCTTTTTCGTACTCATTGTTTCTTTTGTACGAATATGAACTGATTGGTATATTTGAATATGGTGCTATCCAACGAGGACACGTAATATTTTGGGTCACGTGACTTTTTATTTACAAATTTTTATTTTCCTTCACTTTCCTATATTTTAGAATGATTTGAAACATGTTTCCTTGCTAATAACATTGACAAAAATACAGAAACCATCTTGGAGACTCGAACCCCTAACCTCTCCCCTCCCAGTCGTCGAAAATCGCACTGCGCTATAATTAACGTCGACGCCTTTCACGGTGATGCGCGCGCGGCCTCGATTTTGTCTGCATGTACACTTGCATATAGGAATGCGGGTGCGCTGTGTCATTTGGTTTATACCCTAAACTCAAGGTAACTTGTAGTTTCGACCTTTCGAATGAAAGCGTTGATATAGGAATAATTTTGGAAAATGCTAATCCGGGGAATCCGGTTTGGCGAAAAAACAACAACAAAAGAAGATAAATATTTATTGTGTTGCATCTTCATACTCGAACAATTGCTCATTTTCCCTATAAAACACCTTGGGATTCGTTGGTGTTCCACACAATAAATTGAACTGTATCGTGGTATCAAGACATGTTCCATTCCTCCATATATACCAATCCTGACGCCGTCGTTCAATGTTGTATGTGTAGTGTTGAACACATTTACGACTGTTTGAGGGGATCTTTTTGAGCTGAAATATCGTATTTATATGTCATTTTTGCTTTCAAAGTGGAACTCGTTTTCATTTTTTAAAGTGCGATCTAGATAAAATGAAAAATTTTTGATCTGCCAGAATCTAACAAAGTCCTGCAATCGAGTGATCTGCAGTAAACTACAGTAAGCCGACACCAAGATACAGTACCCCATACTACCTATTTTCAAAAAAGAAAATCGCTTGAAAAACATAAATTGAAGCGAAAGGCCTTTGAAACAGTATGCTGATTTTTTGTCAGTTTTGGGATACTGTATTTAAAGGCACATTCTTCTAGTTCCTTAAAAGACATGTCATGAAAATTGTTCTTGCAGGAAAAACATGTTCAAGACTACGGTATCTAGAGATTTCCTGGGAAACCTGCCACCGAGTGATCTACAATAACATACAGTATGCCAAGTACAGTACCCTATATAGACCATTTTCAGAAGCTGGAGTAGATCATAAACGGTCAGAGCCATGGCTTTTTTAAAAATCAATTATCAATAATTTGTCATTATCGGCATTTTGGAGTACTGTAGTTTACTGTAGATGTTCAGAAACAGTAAACTTGCTCACCAATGTAGCTTCCAATGATTCCTCACAACTCAATGCACAATACGTCTTGATCTTCTTCCCATTTTCATCCAATTCATCGAAACATTCGGGATTCTGTTCGGGACCCAATTGTGGGTGATTTAGGATACAACGGGTTTGATTGACAGCGTATGAGGTACAGGATATTTCACGATTCGCTGGAATAATACGAGACTTTTGTGTCTCAACTGATACTATTTGATATAGAGCTGATATGTTTTGAAAAAATATGCTCTAGATTCGTATCATGATATAGGTGTCGATATGAAAAAGTCGAATAGAGCGGCACTGTGCGAAGAATGACAATATCTCGGAATCTGGAAGAGCTATCAAAAAGTGGTCAACTACAAAATTGTAGATCAAAACATTTTCTACAAGTTTGCTGTAGACAACTTTTTGATAGCTCTTCTAGATTCCAAGATATGATCATTCTCCGGCAGCGTTTCCGAGGAAATACCGTACTTTTTATTTTATCCAGAGATTATATGAAGATGGTAGTGATTAAAAATGTTTTATTTTTTGAAATAAGTTTCGGAAAAATTCAAAAGATATCAAAACAACTACAGTACCCCTTATCCCCTCAAGACCCAACTTACTCCAATAGAAACTTCCAGAATGTGGTGCCGAATAACCATATGATAATAATAGTGATAAAGTCCATATAATCAATGTCAACATAATCAGATGATAACACACTGATAAACACCTCTTATCACTTATCCCCGCCTTATCATATCACTTTCACTCTGCCATAAAACATGTTGTGGAAGTGGCAAATATCAAAAATGTTTGTTTTTGTATTTTAAAAGATTATGACTAATATTTCAAACATTTTTCCTTGCTAATAACATTGGCAAAAATACAAAAACCAATTTGGAGACTCGAACCCCCGACCTCTCCACTCTCAGTCGTCGAAAATCGTACTGCGCTATAATTACGTGTCTGCGTCTCTCACGGTGATACGCGCACGGCCTCGATTTTGTCTGCATGTACGAAAACATAAGAAACGAGTGTGCGCTGCTCAATTTGGTTTTTACCCTAAAACTCAAGGTAACTTGCAGTTTCGACCTTTCGAATGAAAGCGTTGATATAGGAATAATTTTGGAAAATGCTATTCCGGGGAATCCGGTTTGGCGAAATACGTTATGTTTTACTTGTTCAAGAAAATTATTTTTTGACGATCTTTTGTAAATAGTGTTCGTTTGATGTTTCAGCTTTTATTCGAGGGTTTTATTTATAGAAAGTCGATAAAAGGTTTCAAAAACAACCATGAATCAACCTGAAAATTTATTTCCCATAAAAATTTCTAGCTTTTTGGCCAAAAGTTTTACCGGATTCGTTTATTTCATATCATCTCCACTGTTTCCTCCACTTTTTTTGTTAAAAATCCATTCAAAACGGAAACACATACATCAAATTAATAAACATTTTATATTCACCAAAAAAATCGTCAACAAAGTGTGGAGTGCCCACGAAAAAATCGGGGCTTAATTAAAGATAAAAAAGAGAGAAAACAGGAAGAAAAAAAATGGGCTAAAAATTGAATAACCTATTATAGATAAAGACAAAAAAAAGGAAAACCTACGAAAGAATCGATAAAACCAGTAAAAAGTGAAAAAAATGTGGGATGGGATGGGGCAAAAAGTGGGTTGGGAAGACGGGAAAAATCACAAATACTCTGAAAAGAAAACACAAAACGGATGAAAATGAGAAAATAATACATACAAAAAATGAAGAAAAATGATTATTTTTTGAGGTTTGCCGGGCAATTTATGTGCATCAAAACGTTTTAATCTTTCTTGAGCCAATTCGAGATCACATAAAATGGGTATTTTTGAGCGTTTTTCAGTTTTTTTGGGGGGATATAAGAAGAGAATTATTACAATTTTTTGATTCTTTTAGTAGAACACAGAATATACCAAATTATATGATAACAACAGAGAAAAAATATGGTTTTTTTTGGGTTTACCCGTTTTGATGGTGGAAAAGAATGAAGGAAAAACGCTGTTTTTTGTGTGGGGGATTTCTAGTAGATTTTTAGGCCATGAAATTGAGGATAAGAATATGAAAGAAAGAGGTAAACAAATGAAGGTGGGGGACAAAAAACAGATAGGGACAGATAACAAAATGAGAGAGAAATCAATTGGAATGGGACGGCAATTTATGAGGAGACTGGTGGACGGGGAGTGCCAAATAGGTAATTGTCTTCCGAATAATATTGATTTTTGTTGGGGTACCTGTAAGAAAAAAACATGTTTATTATGATAATCGTGTGGTTTTGTTGTTTATTTGTGTTAAGATTAGACATATGGTCGAAAACTTGGAGAAAAAAGCACATTTTCATTAATTTCTGCTTATTATGGTCAAAAGGAGCAAATCTGGTTCAAGTTTATTACAGTTTCCCATTTTGCGGATACTCAAATTTATAAATTTCGAAAATCGATTTGAAATCGAGAAAATCCTTTAAGATTTCCCTTTTTTTTGTTCAGAAATTGAACATTTTTACTGTTTCTGGAGCTCACAAGATTACTATTTTTGGATCGAAGATTTTCCATGAATGTTTTTTTTTTGAAATGCATCATATTTGTAGGGAATTCCAATTTTCAACTAAAAAAACTCACTTATGAACAAGAAAATCGGGTCGTAATGACGAATTATTCAAATATGGCAACATCAGAATCGGTCGTCGATAATTCTTGACTCGTTGCACTTTTGTCGGATCCTTCGCCGTTTCCAATTTCGATTCGGTGGCGAACTTCTCCGTTTCGGCGTCATCTTTTTCAGCGCGTAACCTCAATTCCGCCATACTTGGAATCAATGAATTCCAGCTTTTTCTCGATGAGATGTTCGGTTTTGGCTTCGTTTCTTCTGGCCCATCGACGACTGTTTCTTCTGGCATCGGCCGTGGTGGTGTAGTCTCCTTGGCAATCGATCGTTGACTTTTGTCGTGCTTTTTCGAGATCTTCGCTGGTTTTGACTCCAATTTCGGTGTACTTTGTGATGATGCTGATTCGAATCCATTCTTGTTGAAACGAAACACGAGCGACTTTGATTCGGCAATTTCTTCGGCGATTGGCGGCAGGTTTTGGAAGGTTGCTGGGGAATTTGGCGACACTTTCTGCTTCTTTTCGTATTTTCGCTTCCTTCTTTCAGTGCCGAGATTTGAGGCGGCTTGGAGTTGCATGGCAAACTGAAATATTGAAATTTTTATTGAAAAATGTGATTTTGAAAGTGAGAGAGTGGAAACTGGTTGGAATTGTGCAATTTTCGAAAAGAATTTCGAAAATTCGCGAAATTTATGTTTATTTTATGAACATGATTAGGAAATTTCCATTTCCAAACAAAATACGTTTCAAAACATATTTTTTTCGATAAAAATGTGCCAATTTACCGCTCGAGGCAAATTTCCAGCTACAGTTTTTGCCAAAACTCGCATAATTTTTCTATTTTCGTTTTTCGCACTACTTGAACAGCTTAGAAAGTGTATTTAGAGCATAAGTTCAGCGTGTTGAGCTCAAACGGAGCAATTTCAACAAAACAAAACAATGCTCACCTCCTCATCCCTCTTCTCCTGTTTCAGCTTTTCCTCCCTCAACGTCGTATCAATCGTGATATTCGTCGGCAGTACGGTGTTCATTTGTGCGAACAATTCAGTCGTACTTTGTGCCGCTTTTCTCGCCGCCGATACTGATGATTCGACTGTCGGCGAATCGAGTGACCCGGCAACCGTTTTCGTCCTTTTTATCGCTGTTGATGTGACTAAAAAGGTTGGAAATTGGCTCAAATTAATGAGAAAAACAACTTACCAAGTTCCTCAATCGCCTTTCGTTTGCCATTCTCTTTTGGTGTGATTGGTACATGATTGAGTAGATCACCACCGACTGATTGTGATTTGTGTAGTCCGTTCGCCACCGCTGGTGAGATTTGACTTTTTGGGGCGTATGAGCCATTTGCTGGAGAGACTGTTGCACTCGTTCGACCTGGAAATATTAATTTGTTTTTCCATCATGTTATTTGTTCATTTCGCCCCATGCTTTCAAGATAGCCCTATTTTTTTTTTCATATTTCCCAACCAGAATCTGCTAAAATTTTGTGTTTTCTCACCAAATACCGATTTTATAAAGGCAAATGCTATTCTGCAGCTAAATTTCAATACAAAGTGAAATCTTCAGGCTCGGAATCCCATTAATACGGTAAATTTCCCGATATTCAATTCAAAAAAGGTTAGTTTATGACCGAAAACTTGCTTTTCAGTGATATTTGTCATTCTCCTGGTTAAAAAAAAGGAAAATCCCATTTTTACTAATGAAAATCCCTAATTTTTTTCTATTTTTCAGTGAAAATCATCGAAAAGCATTAAAAATTGAGTTGTTTTTCACAAACAGCCATATTTGACCGAAAACCGAATAATTTCATACTGAAAAATTCAATTCCCGTTTCCCTATATCTATTTTCGGGAAATTTTTATTCGGAGCATATCACTGCAGCAAACTCATAGATTCGCTGTTTATTGAAATAAAATCATCCTTTTCTTGCATTTTTTCGAAGAAACCCTTTTTCTAATCGCTATTCTTCGTCGAAATTTGTTAATTTTCGAACAAAATCCTTCAATCGCCGTTTAGCAACATCAATTTTGAATGTGATTGCTGTTTTCAGATTTTCATCGTTTGAGGCAGTAGAAATTGCTCCTAATTTCCTTCAATCGTGTCAATTTCTCCTTTTTTCTCCGCATTCCATCAACCAAGCCCTTCTCCATGTCTTTTTTATCAATAAAATCCTGCCCCTTCTGCTCGCCCACATTTTTCCAGTCTCATACCTTGTAATCCAGTTGACGTCACCCTTCGGCCAGCTGGTGTATTTGGTGTAATTCCCCGTCTCGCCAATTTCGCGACACTTGGTGATAGCACATTTGGCGTCGTGTTCCTCGATGATGATCCACTCTGCGGTCGTCTCTAGAATTCGATGATTTTTTGGTGACTTTTTCGATTTTTTAGTCAACAAACATCATCATTGATGATCTCCTGCCATGCCCGAATCAATTCCCTCGTTCGTTTTGATAAATTTGGCCACTTTTTCAGCGCATTCTTCCTCAATTCGTTCACGTAGAAGCCGATTCGAGTACTCTGAAGATTTTTTTGTTTATAAATCATTCATCAAAGTTATTCTGCAAGAAAGAGCGCAACGACGCGAAATTTGTCTGTTTCTGTCTAGACTTTCGCTCGAATATGCAATTTTCATTCCCTAAATTAACTTTTCCCCTATCTTTCATCGATTTTCGACCGGAAAGTATAATTAACACCTGTTCTTAGGCTTTATTCGTTCTGAAGTCATTATTTCATTAAATTTTCTTTAATAAAACAGGGTCTATTTACAAAAGGACGTTGTTTTTTGTTCTAAATATTAATTTTCACTCAATTTTCTAACTTTTCACTGGAAAATGCAATTTCTCATTCAAAATGTTACCTTTTCTCGATTTTCCACCAATTTTCGACGAATAAAAACTCAATTAGAGCCCCCAAAATCTTTTTTTCATTATTTTAATTGAAAATCGGAAAAAACGTATTATTTTTTCTTCGAATTTCACTTAAAATCTTTAAATTATAAGAAAAATTCGTAGCGGAATCGAAAAACAACATCTTCGCCCCTGAAAAACCACATTTTGCCGTGAAAATCCGTCATTTTCTGTCTAAACTGCGATTCTCGCTTTAATTATTTAAATTTTCGTTGGCGAATGCAATTTTCATTCAAAATATTGACTTTTCCCGTTTTTTCATCTATTTTCTGCCTAAAAAAGTTAATTAAGACCAGGAGAATGTGTTTTTCATTAACTAAATTTAAAATCTAGAAAATATATACACTTTTTCTCAATTTCACTCAAAAAATCTGAAAAATTCACTTCAAAAACGCCATTTTTCCGCCAAAACCACAAAATGTTCCTTCTAGTAAAAACCCCACAATTTCATCCGTTCTTCTCAACATAAAAGTGCGTTCGCGTGTCTTTTCGTTTTGCCGATCGATTCCCCTTTCCACACCACCACATTCCTTGCTTTCCTTCAACACACATTGAATGAAAGCAAGCCAATGTGTGTCGTAAAGGACGAGACACTCATTCTCTCTCTCCCCATTTTATCGATCCGACAGACATTGCAAGTCTATCGAATAGAAAATGGGAAAAGTAAGATGCCTCGCTCTCTAGTCGGTTAGTGAATGGTGAGGAAAAGTCGGCGGTTGCCTCGACTAGTCAGTTGGGGGCAGGAGGCCCGTCGCTGGCTGGTGCGCGCGCGCTCTACACCGACCCGCCGTTATATATATAAAAAAGAAAAAAGATGGAACTCTACCTCCAGAACTTCTCGATTTGTGACCGCCGTACGGAGTTCATCGAGAACAGTCTGGCATGATTCCTCTTGATCCTGAAGAAATGTTTGATTTAGCACACGAGGTTCATGGAAAAATAACGGGACATATATATAAAATTACTTGATTACAACCCCCAATCGCCATTTTTTGTAATTTGTTTATATATACAATATCGAAATTTTTTTCGCAGTTTTATTATGGGAATTTGAACAAATAATGATGATGGAAAGACAAAATACACAAACAATTGATGAATAAAAAAATGTTTATTTCGATTACAATAACAAATTTTGAACCCTGCTGATTAATTTTTCATGTCATTATTATTACTTTTTCTATATATGTGGTGGAGGAAATTATTATCTTACATTGTCAATAGCGCTTTGAAGGCGCTCCTTGAGCATATCAACGGTTTGAGCACTCGCGTTCATTGCAACCGCCAAGTGATTTGGTGGCTGAACGGACGACAATGCTGCACAAGCCACCATCCATTCACAGCCCGAGCAGGGCGACTGAACGCGCGCGCGCGATTCGCCTCCTTTTATACCCCTCGCTGGGCCTAATGGCGTTGTGTGATTCGTTGACTCCGCCTCCATCGTGTGTTGATTGGTCGATTCGAGCGGGGACTCCGCCCACAAACCGCATCGCAGCTGTTTGGACGCGTCGCGGTCTGCAATTTATTGGAGAGATTGCGAAATATTCAGGGAAATTGTGTGCATTTGTTGCCATGAGAACGAGAAAAGGCATGTGATTTATGGAAATTTGAGTTTTCCCGCCTAAAATAACGGGAAAAAACACGAAACATACAATTTTCCGTCGAAAAAACACATTTTACAGCTCTCCCAAAAAGTTTTCTCCTCACAGAGCCTCGAAAATAGTGGAGAATGCAACGAAGAAACGCCCAAGACGCTTCCTCACTTCCACCAACAAACGGTATCTCCCATATTATTATCATTTTCTTCTCTATTGTTTCCTTCTACGCACTCACTTTCACTTTCAATCTGCACTTTTTGCCCCGAAATTTCGTCATCGTCGTGTTGTGATATCGAAACAAAAAAAATACGCTGAAAATCGTTCTACAGATGATGATCTCCCCATTCGTGTGCAAGAGAGGGGAAACGATCCGGAGCAGGTTTTCAAGAAATCCTCGAAATTGCCAAATTTCAAAGGATTGAGAGACAACGCGGCGGAAACGTTGAAACGGCCGTTGACTGGAATTTTCAGACGACCGGGATCGAAAGCTGGAAGAAAAAAAGAAGAGGAAGATGATTCGGCGTCGGCTGCATTGCCACCATCGAATTATAGGAATGCGTCGAAGATTGGTGAGCATTTTTCTGGATAAAAACTTTAAAAATGACTAAATTATTTGTTTTTGGTTGAAAAATTGCGCAAAATTGTGAAATCCTTATCAAAAAATGCCTCAAAAACTATCTTCAGACTGTAAAAGAAGGATTTTTAGCAGTTTTTCCTCAATTAAATGATAATTTTTCGCTGTTTTCAAGAAAATAAACAACTTTTTCCGATGTGCGGCATTCTTTCGCTGAAACAGACCGAAATAATGAATAACTGATGACAAAAAACAGTTTTGAATTTCAAAAACAAGCTAGAAACAGCAGAAATCATATATTCACAGTTCCAAGGAATATTTATGGCTCAAAAAAGATCACTACATGTATAGACGTATTGGTAGTGAATTGTAGTGAAATGGTATGTTAAATATATCCATTCAAACACTGAAGTTCGAGTGATATCTAGCCACAAAATGGTTCATGTTACCGTTTTTATAGAAATAATTATTTGAAAAGTGAATATTTCGTTAGTAATCAATGGAAACTGAATTATTAAAGGCACATGTTTCGATCAGTCATGTGAAAATTTTTAGAAAATCAAGATTGTTGAAAGACATTCGGAATATTGCGACTAAATTATGCATAATTAACAATATACACAGTTACTCATTTCAAAAATCTGTTTGAAACAGTAAAAATAATAGTTTTCACTGTTTCAAGGAATATTTATGCATCAAAAAGATCACTGCATGCATTACTATATTGGTACAAGATGAAAGTCTGAAAACCCTGAAAATTCAATACATATCTTGCCAAGAAAACATTAAAGGCGCATATTAATTGTATTTCTTTTCGTTGTGAGATATTTATGAGAAAATAATCGATATAACTCTCATTGCCATGGACTTAAAATGAAGAAAACATTGATATAACATGCAATTATGCCCATACGGCTATAATTACAGGCACATGTCTAGATTTTTCATGACATATTTCATGAAAACAAGATTGTTTTGAGATATTCTTTGAATTATTTTTACAAATGCGAAAATAATAATAGACAATAAAAACTTTTATGTATTCAAAACTAGCATGCAACCGAAAAAAACATTGTTTTTACTGTTTCAAGTGCTATTTATGATGCAAAAATCGAATGTCTCGTTAATAATGTATAAAATTCGTTAAAAAACTAAACTTTGATTGTTCCAAATCCTTGATATCTCATCACCAGAACATTAAAGGTGCATACCGTACTACATTCTGAGATGAGACATTTCAAAATCACTAACATTAAGGTGTTAGTTTTAATGAATATAAACAATTCTCACTGATATCATAAACAAAACGCGTAGTTTATGTTTTTTGAGGTTTGAAAATGATATCATATTTCAGTTGATAGTTTAATGCTCTTTGATTAAAGGCGCATACAGTATTCTTCGCTTCAAGATATTTTATATTCAAATATACTATTAAAAAGGCACACACCGTAGTTTTCTATAACATTTTTCTAGAAATCACTTTAACAAAAACGGAAACAGAAAAAGATTTCAACTTTTTGAAACATAAAAGTTCGATTCTTACGAATACAGTACTTTCATTCGTTTTGAGATACTTTAAAGGTGCATACAGTATACCACTAGTGCTTTGAAATGAGTGTGTCTCTAGCAAGTAACACATAATTGAAGATGAATTGAAAAATGTATCGAAAAGTGTTTTTTTCAAACTGTAAAAAATTTCACTTTTGCATGAAGCTTAAAGGAATATACAGTACTTCTATGATAATTTCTAGAAATTACTTCAACAATGGAAAAAAACTGTTTTTTTCAACTTCTTGAAACAAAAACTGTGGGAGGCTTTAAAGGCGCATACAGTATACCACCAGTGCTTTGAGATAAGTGTGCCTCTAGCAGGGAACCCGACACTGAAGATGAATTGGAAAAATTATCATAAAGTGATTTTTTGAAACTGTAAAATTTTTTTTCAGAAAGAAAACGTTACTAAAAACTTTAAAATATCATAAAATGATAATATTAAGTTTTTGGAACTGTTAAAATGCTATGATATAGTTTATAACAACACAACTTTTTGATTAAATTCGCATACAGTAACCCTATCCATATTCCAGCCTCGGCACTCGAAGAAGCCGAACTATCCGAGGAGCCAGGTGGTAATCGTCGACCATATACACAAGTAGATGGTAGTCGAATCACAATTGTTGATGGAGATTCACAAGGAAGAAATGGAGGAGGGCATTCGAATAAATTGGTTGATATTAATGAGAGCTTGAAGAACTCGGTGTCGCCGTATTTGAAGATTGGCAATATTGGTGGGTTGGTGAAATAGAAAGGGGAAAAGGAATTAATTACAAAATAGTACAATCGATCAATTTTCTGAAAACTGTGAAACAGAGAAAGCTTGCCAATATAAAGACTGCAATAACAATATCCAACCTCTAATATTACTCTTTTGATACAGTGTTCCGAACTCACAGATACTGTATTGAAGGAGCATGACTCAATATGATATTATAATCATCTTCAGCTTGAATGATATCGAAAGTAACATTATCCAAGAAAAATAGATTCTCAAGATTTTCTGAAATATATTTCATATAGTCAATTCTGTTAGACCTACAGTAACCTACAGTACGCTAAACGATTCTAAGAAATCTAAAGAAAATCTGGTTTACCGTACTGTATATCACGAAATCAGTGATCTACCAAAAAAGTTTCTTCTTTCTACAGTTTTCTGTCTGAGCTACAGTAAGCCTAAATACATTACACCACCCGTCCTACTGTAGTTTCTTTTCAGTCAATCATAGTTTATTTTTCAAGATGGTGAAAAATTGGCACTAAAAATTTTCAATAATATTCCATTTTCCAAAAGTTTTGAAACAGAAAATCAATTTTCGAACTTGACTATTTGCTTTGCTCCTTTGATACAGTATGCCCAGTTCTCGGATACTGTATCATAGCAGGTCTGATTCTCGTGAGACTGTTTCCAAGTTAATTTAGATACTAAAGGTGTACTGAAACAGTCAAGTCTGTTCAATCTACAGTATTCTACAGTACCCTATACCAGAGTTGGCCGGAATTACATTTTTGAAAATCCGGAATCCGGAATCCGGAAGCCGGAATAATATTTTTTCTTACGGAATCCGGAAGACGGAAGACGGAAAAACATTTCGTTTACCGGAAGACGGAATCCGGAAGTCGGTATGCGAAAAATCCGCTTCTGAGTTGAAAATATCGTAATTTTTTGCGTCAAGTGGGTCGAAAACTCTCTGAATTTCTTTGTCAAGTATGATGCTCACAATAATTGTACTATTTGAAGTATTGAAGACATTATACTTGACGGCAACGTCTAGGATTTTCTAGGATGCGAAAGTCGGAATATTTTTTTATTTATCGGAATACGGAACTCGGAAGTCGGAATGATATTTTAATTGACGGAATACGGAATCCGGAATCCGGAATACGGAATTCCGGCCAACTCTGCCCTATACTACTCTTCGTACTGTAGTCTTTAGTCAGATTACTGTAGCTTACAGTACACAGAACAGTGTTTCAAGGAAAATAAACATTTTCTAGTTTTTTGGGCCCACAATTGGCTACAGTAGTCTAAATCAATGAGAATACTATGTCTTTGACTGGAATACTGTAGCTTAAAGGCTACTGTATCTTACTGTAGATCACACAACATGTGATCTACCAGAACCTATTGTGACAATTACTGTTTCAACCATTTTTCAAAAAATTTTTTGCTTTATTCGATTTTCCAATGTTCCGAAATCTTCATATATTTCCACCAATCTCCTTATCATTCCAGACATATCTCCCCTGGGTCGATACCTCCTATCCGGTCAAGAACTCGACGAAGAAGCTGAATCATGGACATGGGATTATCTATTCGCATCCCTATCATCTGATAATCGTCAAGATGTTCTAATAAAACGGCGTTGATATACTTCAATAAACCTATTTTTCCAATATTGTCCATTGTCCATCTCCTGGTCCATCTATCCACCATATCTATCTCTAAACCTCCCCTCTTTCCACACTATTCCCCCTTTCAGATGCGTGTCCGTCCAGCTTCATTCTACCGTTATATTCTCCTTGGTATCGGCACATTCCTTACCGTATACACGGTATACTGTATCATTGGATATGATGATGGTTCACATGTACCCGTACATCGACCACAGAGACATTTGTATTTGACTGTATCGAAGGATAGGATAGGCAGTCGGTTTGATACATTGGCACCGAAAAGGATACTGTATTGGACTACGGTATTTGGGGCGGAGGTGAAGCATACGATGCTGGCGGATTGTCCGGGATTGACGGTAAGATACTGTAACCATAGATACGGTATTAAAGGCGCATACAGTAAGACAGTTGTGCGAACATAGGTTTAACTCATTGTGTGTCGATATCACCAAATCCAGAAAAAAAGAAATTAAACAGTAATCGCGCTCCATCGAACTATTTTGAGAAGCACACGAAAAGCGCCAGCATGATTCAAAGGGAGCTGACGCGTTTCAAGTGCATAATTATGTCTAGAACAGGATGTTGGAAACGCGCTCTACTGCACACCTGCAAATTATCAGAACACTAGCAATCATCCCAAAAAACACAAAATTTTTGAATCGGGAAGGTGAAATTTTCGCTCAGAATGAGTTACGGATAAAAAACTAGGGTATGCGCCTTTAATACAGTAATCCAATGTATTAAAGGCGCATATTAAAAATCGGATACTCGCCTCAAAATGCACTATCATATCGATGTATTCGGCGTCGATTTGCAGAAAGATGTGTGCTCCTTTAATACATCACCGGTATACTGTCTTAAAGGCGCACACCGATTTACCTTTGCTGTAAACTTTCTACAGCACAGTAATCTCATAATGCAACCTCGCTCCACCGTACTATTTCCAGGATCGTTGTGTGATCGACACCAACCGTGACCAACTCTCCTCCGCCGATGCAGTCGTTTTCCATGCTGCTGATATTCATCGATTCCCACTACCAACTGTCAGAAAACCAAGTCAAGTATTCGTGTTCAATTCAATGGAGACACCGGATAATAGTGGGAGAGCGAAGGTGCCAGGTACGGTACACTGTTACGAGAAAATGCACTAATTACAGTATCCCCTGATATTGAAAAATCTGTGAAAACATGTTTTATGATACAGTCTGTATACGGTGGAAGACTCTTCCTAACGCAAAAAATTTGAAAACAGAGAACTGTAGTTGGTACTGTAGTTGGTACTGTAGATGGAACTAAAGATGGTACTGTAGAGGGTATTGTAGTTAGTGCGTTAGTTATTACGATTTTTGATACTGCAAATCGTACTGTAGTTGATACCGTAGTTAGTACATCAGATGGTACTGTAGTTAATACTGTAGATGGTACTGTAGTTGGTATTGTAGTTAGTACATCAGATGGTACTGTAGATGGTACTGTAGTTGGTGTTGTAGATGGTACTGTAGTTGGCGCATCAGATGGTACTGTAGAGGATACTGTAGGTCGCTACCGTAGAGTCGGGTTACAGTATGCCTGAAGAAGATGAAGTGTGCATTTTCGCGTCATATATAGTGTATCCAAGTTACAGTATACCTACATTCCAGAAAACTTCTTCAACTGGACATCAACATTCGTCAACACATCCGATGCAATTCACAAATATGGCTCATTCCTGATACCAACCTCAGTGGCAGAAAGTCGTGGATTCAAAGTATCAAGTTTCTATCTATCACCGAAACGATTCAAGAAAACGAATAGTGGTATATTTGGATTGATATCAAATTGTAATACACCATCGAAAAGGGAGGATGCGATCAAGGAATTGGCCAAGTTTGTTATTTTTGTATTTATGATTTGGGAAGAAATGGGTTTGAAACTTGTTTCCTTGTTAATAACATTGACAAAAATCCAAAAGTCATCTTGGAAACTCGAACCCCTGACCTCTCTCCTCTCAGTCGTCGAAAATCGCACTGCGCTATAATTAACGTCGACGCCTTTCAAGGTGATGCGCGCACGGCCTCGATTTTGTCTGCATGTACACTTACATATAGGAATGCGGGTGCGCTGTCTAATTTGGTTTATACCCTAAACTCAAGGTAACTTGTAGTTTCGACCTTTCGCATGAAAGCGTTGATATAGGATAATTTTGGAAAATGCTGATCCGGGGAATCCGGTTTGGCGAAATAAAAGAAAAAAAAGTGCCTATTTTCCGTCTGCGTATATTGTTGTCTGGAATAACTATGATGAAGCTTCACGAAATGTTTTCAATCACTATGGAACAGAATCCCAAAACAAAAGAAAGTTTCACTATAAACATATCAACTACCTCATTCCTCATTTTTTGATTATTTGATTTTTCTTGTTCTAGACATATCAACATAACAATCGCCGGTAAATGTGCAACCGACGAGCGTCTCAAGTCTCGTTGTCCATCTGGTGATGAGTGTTTGTCATTATTCGAGGAATATCCATTCTATTTTGCTATTGAGAATACGGTAGGTCTACACATAATAAAAAATTGCATTAGAGCGTACTTTCCCACTTTGGTTTCAATTTTTCCGAATGAAAAGTTAGATAGAGAGTGTGGAAAATGAGAGACGCAGACACAGAAATCTAGTCATTTTTGCAGGTATGCAACGACTATGTGACGGAAAAAATCTGGAATCGATACACAATTGCAAGTATACCGATTGTGATGAGGAGGAAGATTTATGAAAAGTTAGTTGCTTTTTTCCAAAAATACAGTTTCTGGAGTTACATGAAAATTTTTGATTCCTCAAAAACTTCAGTCATTGATCCAAATTATCAGTTCCCAAATTGTATGTTATCATAGATCCATAGAATTCCATAGAATTTCATAGATCTTCATAGAATCGACTTCTATGAAATCTATAAAAAATTGACTTGTCCGAAAATATTCAGTATCTAAAGTGTAAATATATTTCACAAAAACATATTTTCCATATAGGTTTTCAACTTTACATTAGAAGTTCTGGAAATCGGAAAAATCAAAAGTGTCACACTTCTCAACGTTGCTCAACTTTGAACACGATTTTCAGACAAACTAAGAAATTTTCAAAAAATTTCAATATCACTATGCTGTAGAAAAATTTGAGAGCTATCTAATGTGACACGACAGCATATCTGAAAATATCTTAAACTGTGATAAAAATCTTGAAAAAACAAAAGTGTCACATTTTTCAAAATATGTTTAACTTTGACCATGATTTTCGACCGATTAGAAAAGTTTCCAGACAGTCAACTAGAACCATCTGGTAGAGAATTTCAAGGGCTATCAAATGACATATCACAATATATGAAAATTTCAAAAAACATGCCGAAAATCGGGCAAACCAAAAGTGTCATTCGTTTCAACACTTGCTCAACTTTGAGCACGATTTTCAGAAAAACTAGAGGAGTATCAGGAAGTTTCAGTATCACTATGTTATAGAGAATTTCAAGGGCTTTCAAATGACATACAACACCACATCGCAAAACATCCTCAACCATGCTAAAAATCCCCTTTTTTCCAGCCATCTCCCTCCTCATTCCTTCATCGCAATGGACGATTACAAGAACCCAAAGGAAATGGCCAATCATCTTCATTCCCTCGAGACAAATCTGTAATCCCCTTCACACCATATCCACCAAAATATTCCACCAATTTTCAGTACCGCCTATCTTTCCTATTTCGAATGGCGCCAAAAGGGCCTGTACACCACTGCGCCATGGAACGCACCCGGCTATCGGAATGGTGTGTGTCGGATATGCGACCTGCTGTGGAAAATGAGCCCATCGAATGATACTGAGCCAGTGGCGAATCCGGGCAAATCAATCCCCGACATCTGGTCATGGTTCGACACCGAATCAAAATGCGAGAAAGACGAGTTTGTCAAATCCTGGCTCAATGCTCAATAATCACCAAAACAAGTCATGCCATAATACCATCTCGGGTTTCCATCAAAAAACACTTTAAAACACTACATAATTGCAATAAAAAGGGTATAAATCACAGCTATTTCTCTTCATTTTTGTACACAGATCAGTAAATGGAAAAAAATGGGATAAAAGAGAGAGGGTAAATGGAAAAAAAGTTAGTGAATAAAAATAGAGATCAATTGGCACAGTTTCTTCCTTCCTCATTTAGACCACCTCAACATCCTCATTCTCGTCAATTTCATCATCGTATTCGATCATATTCAGGATATCATCAATTTCAGATGGCGAAAAACGGCGTCCAAACATTTGGCGTTCGTGGTCGTCAATGTACATGTTTTGAAGTTGATCATCGATTCCGTCATCGAGCACGACATCTTCACTTTCATGCTGCAAAAAATATATTTAGATAGATGTGTTTTCTGAAAGTGTTTTGCCGTTTCAACAATTCAACAAGTTTCCATCGAAATTTTGCATAAACGATTATTGCTTTATTTTATCTATATTTTTAGATAAAGTCTATGCAACATTATGGCACAATTTTCGAAAATCAAGATATGCATTGTTTGAAATTGAACTAATTTCTACTAAATCAGCGACTGAATGCACTTCAGAGAAACTTTTTGTCAACATTTTTTTCTGCTTCAACCAATTTATATAGAAATGAGTGAAATTATCTTTTTGATTCGTCGTCTGACAATTTGTTCCTTCGAAAAAACTCTTATTTCTAGAAACTTTTAAAGAAAAAAGATTCCTTCTCTCAAAAATATGCAAAATTTTAAAGTTTTCATTTTCTTTACGCTATTTCTTGCAAAAAAAAGAAGCAATTTTCGAAAAATTCTCCCGTTTCAACTTCGAAATTTGTCTGATATCTGACTCAGTAACCCACTTTTTCATAAAAAATCTTCAAAACTAACCAAATAATCGGCAAGATTCCAATTAATCTCCTCCGCAGTCGCCATACGTGTCGGTGGATCAATTGGCGGATATTCATCCCATTTCTCAACACCAAGACGCTCAATCGCTTCCTCGTTCGACATCCCATATTTATCATCGTCGTCTTCTTCGGCTTCCGAATCCGAACTTTCGATGCGAATCGAGTCTTCCTCAAACATGTTCGGATAATCAATGTTATCTTCGAGAATTGAGCAGTCTTGGTCAATCTGTAACATGTTTTTCATCATTTTTAGCTCAATTTTCCATCAAATATACCTGCAACTCCTCCAAATAATCACCAACCGAATCATGTCCCAATGAGCATCTCGACGCTTTTTCAATCGGTGTCACTGGCCGTTGCTCTTCCTTTTTCACTTCCTCCATCGCCTTCTCCTCCATAATCTCGTCTTCTTTCTACAATTTTTTCAATTATTTTACGATAAAAACCAATAAAAATTACCACAGAATCATCCTGAAACACCGTAAAACTCTCCTCCATCACAGCTTGTTTCTTGAACGTCGATTTGTTGGCGATTGAGAACGAGAGCGATTGGTGTGATTTGGCACCCGGCGTTTTCGCCTCATTGATAACCAATCCGAGTCCGCGGCGTGGCGTTTTCACATCATTGTTGTCCGAGTTGGTTAGACCGAGTTTTTGTTCTGCAAATTTGCAAATATTCGTGGAAAAATAGACAGTTTGTGGCCCGATGTTCGTGAAACTCGGTGCATACAGAGCAGTTTTATGGCTTTTAAGCTAAGAAATAAACATTTGATGACTAAACAAGCCGAAGCCGATTAGAAAGAGCAAAAAAATGGATTTTAAAGATATTTCTATCCAAAATGAATGGGAATTACTGAAAACCGCTAGGTTTTTGACCGCTGAACGTTGAAACACTAAAAACTTGCTCAAAATCGCCGTTTAAATCAGTAAAATCATTGTAGAAACTAGCTTTTGAGTACATTTTCCATTAAAAATCATTGAAAGGGCAGTCTTTATCGTTTTTTTGCGGCCCTTCAAGCAAAAGCAAAGTAAAATTGACCGAAAAAGGAAGTAAACAGACTTTTATCCCACGCTACAGTCTAAAATCGTTCAAATATCGCTTCAAAACGCTATTTATTGATAGAAATTGCTTACAAAAAATTCATGTTGCTTAAAAAACAGGAAAACTTGAGGATTAGCTGCAAATCCCACTTTTTTAAACTCAAAATTCTTTTTCAAACTGCAACAAGCTGTTTTTATTGATTTACTCCCTATTTTCTACTATAAAATCACTTTTGAAAGCTCAAACTACATTTTTATCGAATTTTTCCCACTAAAATAGTCAAAACTACCCTTATAAGCCTTATAAACCAAGAAAAGAACTCACGTAATCTCGCTTGTGCCGGTGTAATTTCGGCTCCTAGCAAATGCGTTGCATCTTCCAGCTCGTTCATTTTGAGTAGGTTAGTTGAACTAAAATGAAATAATGACAAATAATTCTAAAAATGGCAAAATCAATCAACAACTCAAGAGTTCAAAGTAACAAAAGTTCACGCTAGAAACACGAAAAACAATATTTAAAAGTAGTTTGTTGCCGCGTGAAAACGGGAAAAAAGGGCGCAATGCAAGCGCGCTCCAATGCTAATCTCCCTCGATTTTTATTAAAATTGTGGTTTTTGGCGGTTATAAAGCTTAAAATTCGAGTTTTTGCACAGAAAAAAATTTATTCATCATCAGAACATCATGAAAAATTAAAATAATGTATAAATATAAAATAAAAATGAGTGAAAATCATGAGTAAAATTATTTAGCTTCCTCCTTCTCTTTTTTCTTTTTAGCCTCCTCATTCCTTTCTTTGACATGAGGCCCGTTGTGGAAAGTTACGCGAGTCTTTCCAGGTTCTCCCAGTGCTTTCAACGGCTCCGGATCGATTGATTGACAGCGATTCGAGCGAGTTTCTTCGGCGGCTTGAGTAGTTCGACGACGATTGCTGAAACGGACGCGTTCATCTGATGCATGTTGAATTATATCATCCATCACATCCTTGATCAACTCCTTCGCATTTTCATTGACATTGTGACCGGTGCAATTGAACATGACAGCATTGGCGAGCATGTTGTAGGCTCTGAAATCAAGTTTTTTTGTGAGAAAACTGACGAAATTCAACTTACTTCAACAAGAATGTAGTTCTTGTCTTAATCGTCCCATTTTCAATCTCCCTTTTCATCGTGTTCAAATCAATCTTATTGAGTACCGTTTCATCATAACCAAATACTTCATTATTTGTGATCGGATAATGGAACAAGCTGCCATGCTTGTAACCGTGTATTTGTTGCCACATGAAATGCAATTGGTTCTGTAAATCCTATTGATTATTAACAGGGCTCTAAGAAACAAAAACTCTGGAAAATTGTACAATAGACCGGGTGCGGGTAGACAGTTCATCGTATGATTCATGTTTATTACTAATCTCAAAGTACAGTAGACCGAGAGGAACCAAACTAAAACAATATTTCACAGTAAGCCTTGGATTCATGAAAAATGACTGAAACAGCAAGAATGGGACACTGTACCAGTCGAAAACTTTCAAAGTCTTCATAAGAGAGTGCCTCTTCTAAAAAAAATCTATTTTTCATTAGTTTTTCCTCAAAAAAAAGAAACTACAGTAGTCTGCAATACAGTAACCCAAATAGTAGCAATCTTTGTAAACGATAGGCAACATTCTACCGTACGATTTATGTTTGTATCCAAAATTTGAAGTATTTTCCGTCTCAAAGTACAGTAATTTTATCCAACCTAAACACAATTGCAAAGTATACCTAAAATTCATGAAAAATCACTGAAATCGGAGATTTTTTTCATATCCTGGGTACTGTATTTTGTCCTACTGTATTTAGATAAATCTCAATTGTTGATGATACCTAATTTCTTGAAAAAAAAGTTGTTTTAAAAACGTGACGTGAAAAATGAGCGTGACCTGTTTTGATGTCGATGAGGTGGGAAAAATAAGGTGATAAATCAGTATTCAAACCATTGAACAAATAGCTTCAACTAGCATTTGATATGGCTGCCGAGCTCATACAGCTTAACCCAGGACAACAGGTGAGTAGATGGGGTGCTCAAAGGGTGTGGTACACCAATGCACACAATACATCATACTTTACGACAAATGAGCTGTAATGTGTACAGTATCTATGGTCGTAAAGTGTTGTCTGCAAACACCTCTGCCCACAATACACCATATCTGACGACAATACTTCCTATTCCAGGTCGAACGTTGGACCATCGAAAAGAAGCTCGGTGAAGGTGGTTTCGGTGCGGTTTATCGTGTGCTGGACCCGACTGGCAAATATGCAATGAAAGTCGAAGGAGCAAACGAGCAAATTCAAGTGCTCAAATTGGAGGTGTCGGTACTCACCGAACTCACGAAACGTGGTAATCGCCATTTTTGCAAAATCGAGGACAAGGGCCGCTTTGGAAACTTCAACTATGTCGTGATGACATTGGTCGGCAAATCACTTCAAGTGAGTTGTCGTCAAATATGATGTATTGTATGCATACACTTTGTAGGATTTGAACAAGGCGGGTCCCGGAGGACACATGACAATGGGATGCTCGATTGCCATCGGAATACAGGCACTGGAATCATTGGAGGATTTGCACAATGTCGGATACCTTCATCGGGATGTCAAACCGGGCAACTACACCATAGGCCGTCCGGAATTGCAAGAAGTTCGAAAGGTGTACATTCTCGATTTCGGAATGTGCCGCAAATTCACCGGCAACGACGGCACAATCAGAAAGCCTCGTCAAGCGGCAGGATTCCGCGGAACCGTTCGCTATGCGCCAATCTCGTGTCACATGCAAAGAGAGTTGTGCCGTAAGGACGATTTGGAGACTTGGATGTACATGCAAGTGGAACTATCGTATGGACAATTGCCATGGCATCACGTCAATGATATGAATCAAGTTGGGCAAGCCAAACAACAAATTCGTAACAATTTGGCCGCACTCTTCCCACCACCATGTCCACAAGAATTCCAAGAAATCATGAGAATGGTTGACTCGTTGAAGTATTACGATGCTCCGAATTACGCAGCTTGTTATGGAGTGAGTTTTGATTGTGATGACTATATACAACAAATGATGTTGATTTCAGACAATGCGTCGTGCATTCGGATCGACTGGAACCCAAGAAGCAGCACCATACGACTGGGAGAATGGCGGACCAGCTGCACATCTCTTGCAGTAGATCATTGCAGTCTACGAGCACACAATTGTCGGAAAATGTGTCCCCTACTACTTTTCATCTCTTTGCTTTTCTTGAAGCACATCTTTTTTGGTAGAATAAAACATTTATGATGGAAATGAGTGTTCAATTCTCTTATGATCTACAGTATGACCATAACATGGTGCATTCTGACCGACATCCTTATCAGTCATTGATGATTGATATCTAGAGTTGACAACATCATATATACCCGCACCCTTTTGTCAAATATACAGTTTCACAAGCAAAAAGAAAAAAGACAAACCTTGATATTCGGCGTCTCCTCCTTTGCATTGGCATCCCGCCTGGCTCGTTTTGTCGGTGTTTCCGGTGTTCCATGAGCAACATCAGGAACGGCATGGAATTGTGTGTATTTGTACTTTTTGATCAAACCTGAAATTTTCACATTATTTTTGTGTGTTCAGAATGATGATTTCATGAAAACAAGAATCAAATATCGATTATAAGCCTATCCACACTAAAAAAACTTACAATCAGCATATGCATCATGTGTATCAACCACAAATGTCATCTCCCTCTTCGCTTCCGACTTGCTTCCCCGTCTTATCGGCTCAACAACCTCCTCCATTTCTTCCGTCTTCGTTTCAGTCGCTGTCGAACTACTCGATTCACCAGTTTCCTTCTTCTTTGATTCGAAATTGACAAATTCGCTACGAATTTTTGCTGTCGGATCGTAGAACATTGTGACCTGAAAATAATGATATTCGCTCAATGTTTCAAGAAGCTTTTGAATTGAAAAGTTGACTAGTTCCAGTAATATTGTTTTTTAAATTTATCACTAGGTTTCCTGATTTCATGTCCAAAACTGAGGTGTAAAATGGTCAATCGGACGATTAATAGAATTCAAATCCCAAGAGAATCGGGTTTTTCAATCAAAAATATTTCACATTTTCTATTTCATATAAATTATTTTCGAAAACAACGGAAAATCTGTTGATACTGGTGTAGATGTACAAAAGGCTTGGATTCAAAAGTTTCAAATTTGAATTTTCAGATGTTTTCGTCTCTTTATTTCGACACATTTTTCCATCAGAATACCACTTTCTCTCGTCAAAATAAGTTTTTTTCAGTTTCATATGAAACATGAATCTAAAAATCAAAACGTTCCATCACTTTTGCATCTAACAATGACTCAAAAAACCTTTACTACAACATCTTCCTATCATGTGAAAGACTCTTATTCTCGCTTGTTTCGGTGATTCTTTTCGAGTTTATTCAATTTTAGGGCGCAAAATAGCCTTATTTCGAGAAATCGTCGTTCAGATGAGAAATATAGTAGAAGTTCTATGCAAATATGACTCCTTCAATCAGAAATATCATGATTTTTCTGTTTCATACGAATTATTTCTAAAAATCATCAAAAAATTGTTGATTCAGTGGGTGTACGTGGAGAAAAGTTTCAAATTTGTATTATTTTCGCCACACTTTCTCTGGCGAATTTTAATAATATTTTTTTCCGTTCCACATGAACCATGAATCAAAATATCAAAGGTCCAGTTTCACTTTTAAAGCATTTGAAAAACTCAAAAACTTACCACATCATCCTTCTCAAACTCGACTCTTCCCGTTTGACATCCAACACTACACATTCCCTTCTCTCCACTTCCAGCTTCTTCCGTTGTATGTACCGGTGTCGCCGATTCCGATGCCGATGCTCGACTTCCACTCTCCGTTCTTCTCGAGCTTTTTCTCAATGGCGCCTGTCCAGCCGACTTCCTCTTCTCCGATTCGGATCGTCGAGTCGGTTGAATCGACACAATCGTTTGACATTCAACACCAAGATTATCCATCAAAAGTGGCAATGTGTCATCTTCCTGCTTGATTTCTTTCGCCATTCTTCTCGCTTCCGATTCGTCTCTCTTTTTCGATCTTGCTGCTGTTGGTAATGGACTAGCCGCAGCTGATGTTCGTCCTTTTTTCGGTTTTCTGAAAGAACTTCAAACAAAATTGAAAATTGTTGAAAAAGTGTTCGAACATACCCAGATGTCATATCAGTGTCAATCTCTTGATTCCTCTTCAATCTATCCCGTTTGTCTTCTTTCGGCGTCGCAGGTACTGCTGGTGATTTCTCGATTTTCGCTGGTGCTGGCGATTTTTCAACCTTTGGACCGTTTGACTGAAAAAAAGAGGATTTTCTGAAGAAATTTGTGCGAAATAGCCCCAGAATCATCCTTTTGCCAAAAAAAAAACACTTTTGAAAGTTTTTGAGACATAAAATTGTTCGAAGATATAGTTTTTAGTGAAGCAAAGTCTATTTTTGGGGGAAAAAAAGTTATAAACAATGCGCGAAAACTGTAAAAAATTCAAAGTTTAGACTATATTCAGAAATATTATCATTCAAAAAATCATTTCACTTTAATTGTTTCAATAATGCAACAATTTTCATCGGGGCAAATCGTGTAGATTTGTATCTGATAGGTTTAGTAAGTCTGGATAATGCTATGTAGGACTATCTGTAGGATGACCGACATAAGGAATTCGCCAATCTATTCACGAGCGAGATATATTTTACAAAAAAGTGATAAATTAACTCCACGAAACAGCATTTCTACAGCTGGTGCCTTTGCTTTTCTGGGAGTACTGTACATTATTATTGTGAAAATCTAGACAAATCCTACCGAAATTCACAATTTTTGCGATAGCAACTTGTCATGCTAAATGTAAGACAATCATACTTCTAGAGCTTCAATTTTTAAAATTTATTGACTGAAACAGTCAAAAAATATTCTTACTTTTAGTTTCGAGAAAAAAATTCAAATTTGCAAAAGTTTGAATAATACCTAGATTAGATATGGGCAAAATCAATATTTCGATCTTTCCAATGATCGGAAAATAGTTTTTTTTGATGACAATTAACAATGCCATTCGAGAAGTAATTTTTTTGGAAAAACTCCGTACTACCCAGCAAATCACATTTTTGGTCCGGTAACTTTGGAAAATATTGTAAAACAGATGAATATGGTACCGATTCCGTCTAAGAAGAAAGTAAACTAACCAATCTTGGTCTTCCTCTTGGTCTCGGTGTAACTTCAACCTTCACTGGCACCGCCATTTCCTGCTTCGGTGGTTCTTCCACCTCTCGTTCCTCCACCTTCTCAACTTCTTTCATTGGTGTCACTGGTGGTGTCGCCACTACTGGTGAAGGTGGTGGTTCCTCAATTTCCTCTTCTTTCACCACTTCCACTGGTTTTGGTGCTGGTGGTGCCGGCTCGACGAAGATCGGTACAGCATCCTTCAATGCTTCTGCTACTGATCGAATTGGTGAGCATAGTCCGCTGGTGGATAATCTGGAATAATAGGATGATTGGTGGAAATGGAAATGGAAAACATACGTGGCAGATTGATGAGTGGGTGTTAGGAATCCGCCGGATCCTCTCTCCTGATCTTCTGGTGGTGGATTTGTGGCGGCGAGTTGAGATACGTCGAGCTTCTGTAAAAAATACACTGTTTATACGTTTCAAAATATATTTATGAAGGAAAACAATATTTTTGAAATGTTATTCCGGTAATATTCCGTAATTACTCCAACTTATCTAATTAGTCAAATTTTCGTAGTAAAACACGCAAAATCGCTCAAAAAATTCCACATGGATTACTGAAAAGAAATCTACTAGTATCTGAATCACACAACTTTAAAAAATTGTTCTGAAACAGAAAAAGTTCTCTCGAATCTAATATATTTGATTTCTGTTACTTCAATACTATTAAATATATCGGCTGATGTCTGCGTTATTGATTCTGTCACAAGTGTTGTAATAATTTGCAAAACTTAAAACATTTTCGTATTATATCCAAAAAGTAGCCAACCACTGAGTGAAAATTTCTTCATTTCCAGTTGACGATGAGGATTTGATACCGAAATAAATCTTATTTTTTATCATAACTCCACTAATTTTGATTTTGAACAGAAATCTGCTTCCAGTTTTCGTACTATTTCAAATATCCGGGAACTTCAATTAATATTCACTAGCTCAAAATTTCTATAATAATGACGATTCGTAACAGAAAAAAACATGATTTTTGCTCAAATTCTCTGGTTTTTCCCAAAACCGCTCGCAAAATTTAAGCACTTTCAATTTCGAATAATTAAGCTTATTTATTCGTACACAGGGGTGTGCGAAAAAAATTTCTCATTTTTCGCAGAAAAGCATTTTCCAAGTAACTTCATCAACAAAATTTTCTGAGTGAATTTCTGAAAAAAATGATGAGAATGGGTTGAATGTAACCTGATTGTGTTTGTAAAGTAGTTATTTCCATTTTTTACTATCTAAAACCGCGCGAAACGGGCATAATCAGAAGTTGTACTCTGCGTATCCTCGACACACACACTATTTCTCACGGGAATTCTCGATGCTGGGCGATGGAAGGAGCGTCAAAATAGGTTAACGTCTATATTTTTACATGAAAATTGACATGTATGGTGGAAATATGATGAGAAAAACGTGTATGCAATTTAAGAGCATACACTTTCATGGAACCATATCAACTTGACATCACTATGAGCCTAGACAATTTTTCGTCATATGACACTACGAACTGAACTAAGTAAAATTAGAGAGCGTTTTCTGCTTTATATTCATCTTTCATCACCTGAATAATTTTCCAATTTTCATTTTCCAAATTCATATCAGTAGGACCCAATTTTTTTTCGGCCGCTTCGCGGCCCTGACCCTCTTCCCCCCACACCTTTGGACTGACCTTCCAGTCTGGAACAGCCCTGTTCGTACATTTCAGGTAAATTTCTTTTAAAAATCGAATCAATTTAAAAACGTGGACGACAGTGAAAAGTACAAAATTTGCTGTTGAAGATGAGGTTTTGAAACAGAAATGTTTTTTTTCTATCATAGCTTCAATAATTGAATTATAGAATTTTCAGTATAGCGAAAATGAACCTGTTTAGATTTTTCCATCGAAGTACCAATTCTATATGTACACTTATTCTGTCTATTCGACTATCATTTGCTAACTGGAAATTTTTGATAGAAATTTTGATTTAAAACCGAAAGCATAATTTTTAGTCGAACTCTTCCGTTTTTTTGTTTTTGCTCTATAGATTTTTAAAAGTTTTACAGTTTCCCGTACGATTATTCAATATTTCTCTTTTTCATTCTCCGGTTATTCTTAGAAATCAACTCCTACCTTAACTCCTTCCGTCTTCCATACATCCGTCAATCGATTCGCGTATGTGCTAACCACTCTCTTATACTGTACATCATCCTCTCGTTTTGGATTCTCCATTTGAATCCGTTCCATCAACTTCGCCATTTCTTCCAAACTCATCTCGTCTTTTAATACTTTTTCGAGTAGCGCGGAGCACTTGCGCACCTGAGATTATGATAACTTGAAAACAAATAAATATTCCAAGCCTCCTACCTCAATGAGAGACTCCTGAGCCATTTTTTCTTGATCGCCCGCAATCTGTTTCGAGAAATGCTCAATCCATTTCTCCATCAATATTTTATGACTGAATGAGTATTGTCCGGAGACGTTTGGCTCGATTCCTGGTGCTGGCAATGACAGAATACGCTCCATTTCAGCGTGACAGTTCTGGAAAACGGTATTTTTGTTAGGAATAACATGGAAAATGATGTACCTTTGCGGAGAAGAAGAATCCAAGTGATGTTGCCGAATATCTCGCCATCATCGCTTCCGAACGTTTCGCCCTGCAAAAAAATACATTTCAAATTGTTTTTCCAAAGCGTAAACAGTTTTTTCGTTTGAAAATTATTATGATTCTTCGAATCATCATTTTCTTATACATATAAATTGGAAGTTTTTTTGTTGCAAAATCAGCTATTTATAAAATTATCTATTCATGTGCTGATTAAAAAAAATTCATTTCTTCTCGAATCTATATAGATACAATTGAAATTGTTGTTTAATGCGACATATCAATTTTCAATTGATTCTTATCAATCAACCTTTGAAAAGAATTGTTGAAAATTTCGAAAATTCTTCTTTGATGAAATTTCGAAACAGAGATTATTTTGGAAAATGATTGCAGTTTCTGAATATGTTTAAGAATCAAGTTGTAACTAACTGACTAGTAAGATCCTTTGATCAAAATTGAATTAGTTCAGGTATCATAAACTTATTTAACCTTTTTATTTTTGAAGTTCGCGCATTTCAGATATGAGAATTGGCAATCACAGATGCATTTGCGCTTCTAAATTTCTCAACAATATCGTCTACATAGAACGATTGACATTTAAATTTAAAACCTTTCATATAACATTTTCGTAACATTAATTTTTGCGAAAGTTTACAGTTTCTGAATTTATGGAAAAATCAAGTTGAAACCGAGATATTGCTTCAGCTTTCTTATGAGTTAAAAAACACTACACTGCCTTTTTCGTTGATTTCACTCTAATTCTCTACGAAATATTGATGTTTCAGGTATTTTACAAAATATTTCCATCAAAATTGTTATCATTCATGAGTCGTTACCCTTAAAACAACTTTTTTCCGAAAGTTCGCATGAAAATCGGCTATTTTCAAGGATTTTTTACACAAAAAACCATCTATTTTTCATCATTTCATTCTCAAAACCACTCACCAATCCTTATCAATCGTCTCATCCGAGCAAATTCGCAACAAATCCAATCTCTCTCCATTTGTCCATTGATGAGCTCGATAATATCGATGATTCATCTGAATCAATCACCATTATTTTCCGCCTTTTCGGGCAATAAGTATCAAAAATCGGTAGTAACGATATCAAAAACCATGATAAAAAGTAAAGAATATTGAGTTTATGATACGAAAAAAAGAGTAAAAGAAACAAAGAGACAAAGAAAAATGCACAAGAAGAATATGCAAAAAAGAAGAATACCAGTAATTGAGTAGAAGAGAAAATTGCCATTATTATACAGATAAAAAGGGGAAAAAGAAAGAGGAATAATATATTATGTGAACTGGAGTTTCGGTAACAAATATTGGTATAGTTCAGCAGCTCGGTCTGGGATTTTATCGCTTTTTCGAAATCTGCAAAAGGAAAAATATATTACTGTTTTCGTGGTTGGATATTTTGATGGAAAGTTAAAAATCTCAATTAATGATTGATTTTAATTTAAAGAAGGATAGACGTTTCAGGGGTTTTTTTGCTATCCAGGGTTCATTTTAAGTCGAATCTGGTCGAATAAAATTAAAAAATCGTCAAATTGTTCAAAACGGACAAAAACGACAAACCCGCAAAATTCCATGGCCGTTATTGTTAAGCCTATTTTGGGTTTCTAGGCCACTCAGCCACGGCCACGAGCCGAGAATAAAATAAATTCGCATCGCAAACTAGTTTTTGATACATTTGAAGAGTTTGGATGAGTTTAATAAAAATTTCAAGCACAAAAAGTCATTATTTTTACAAAATTTTCTAGCTTTCAGCAGTTTCTGCTGATTTTCGGCTTTTTTTCGGCTCGTGGCCGTGGCTGAGTGGCCTAGAAATCCAAAATAGGCTTAACAATAACGGCCATGGAATTTTGCGGGTTTGTCGTTTTTGTCCGTTCACTCCATTTACGCTAGTGCAAAAAATTGCTTCGGCAAAAAATTTAGAAAAAAAGTGTGTGAGCATTGCAAAATCCCCTGCCGCAAGTTGCAAATCAGTGTTAAGTGGAACCAAAAGTGGGCGGGACTATGCAAATGCGCTCTAATCACCATTTTTTCGCTTAACGGTAAAATTTTGTAACTGTGTAAACGCCGTGCGTTTTGAACAATTTGACGATTTTTTAATTTTATTCGACTAGATTCGACTTAAAATGAACCCTGGATAGCAAAAAAACCCCTGAAACGTCTATCCTTCTTTAAAATTAAAAAATAGGAAAATGCTAATATCTGGGTCATTCATGTTCTTATTGGAAGCTTTTTTTTTTAAATTTTTAGTCAATGGGTACAGTAAAACATGTTCAACTAAAAATATCATCTTTTAATTCCGTTTTTTAAACAAAAAATTGAGCTGAAAAGCTACAAGATAGCATTTCGTCTCAAATAAAATGAAATAAGTCATGTCCACTACATGAGGGATCATATTTTCCGAGAGGCACACCTTTACCATGGTGTACGCATACCAAAGGTGTTGAAATTGGCGGGAAAATCATGGATTTGGACATCAAGAGCAAAAAAATTTCAACATATACAATGATTAAAACAATATTTTTCAGTTTCAATTTTACATTTTAAATTTGAAACAAACAGTAAAAATTGGTTGTTTGCTTTTGTAGTGGAATATTTTGATCAAAAAAAAGATCCATAATTCGACTACATCCTCTATTTGTGGATAATTCGGAGGGAAATTCATTTTTCAAGCGACATTATAGGCATTTTCCGAATTTGGCTCAAGAAGAGTCTAAAAGACGCATTTTATCACTAAATCGCCTTACACATTCAATTTTTTTTCAGATTGACGAGAAATTCAAGATTTCAAGCTTGAGGAGCGAAATTTCTTTTGCTTTTTGAGTTTTTTCATTTGATTTTCTTTCAATAAAACTCGAAAAATCATCGATTTGAAACTTTTCTTTTCCCATTCTAAAGATCCACGAAACCGGAAAATTTTCATACTTTTCTGTTCAAAAACTCAAACAATTACCTTTTTTCGTCCGGTCGAATAGCTGGATCCGTGAAAATGAATACACACACATCCTTCGACGATTGCCTCAAAGATCGGCCATCTTGCATTGTGATTCCGATGTATCGGCCTTGATTATCCTACAAAACAATCAAAACATATTGCACTACTTTTCTAAAAAAAAACTTACACATTTCAATCTAAACTTCGGTATCGTCCTCCTATTTTCGTCATTGTTGGCGGATGAAGTTGTTGCAGTCGATACCAGTGGTGTATTATGGTTTGATCTTCGATTCAATTCGAGTGGTGCAGAGCGAGGCACCTGGAAAACATGTTTTCTAAAAATTTCAGCAGAACTAGTGGATAAAATAGAGATTTTCAGACAGGAAAATTCTGATTTCTCTTTTCCAGACAAGAAAAGCAACTCATAGTTCTAAATCGCCAAACATTGAACTATTTTCAAATCCGAAAAACATTCATAATCGTTCCCTTTCGATACTTAGAAACAGAATTTTGCCATTTTTTCAGTGAAATTATTGCTTTGTTTCATCAAATTATCAAAGCTTTCGAACCCTAAAAAAAGGAAGGCAGCTAAAAGCTTGAAAACTTATAATAATCAAATATATCAATTTTCGAAATGTATTTCTCAAAGATTTGAAACAGAATATGTTCAAACTATTGATTTTTTGGCTAAAATTGAGAAGGAACTTCATTATTCTTAAAGTTTTTACAAAAAAATCTATTGATGATAATTAGCCGTTCCATCAATATCGTACTTTTCTTTTTCTCATAGACTCTAGTATTTTGTAACATCATTTTAAAAACATATATAATCAAGAAAAATGCTCACCTGTGATGTCATATTCGATATATTACTAAACGGCAATCTTGATGTTGATGTTGTAGCCGATGGTATTATTGAGGTTGTATTATTAAAATTATTCACTCTGAAAGAAGAAACAAGTTGATTAGAGATATCTATTTCGGAATCGATCAAATAATTTTTTTGTGTATTTTCATAAAAATGTTTTTACAGTTTCCAAAACATAGTTTGAGAAAAAGGAATCTCATGCGTCGATCAGTGTGTTATTTTTAGAAATTTCTTTTAGTCAGCATAAAATGAAAACTCTCGATTTCAGTTCACTTTTACTGTTTTTAAATTTCGATTTGTTATAAAATAGTCGGATTCCAAAGCCAAAATTTAAAAAAAAAGAATCGTAACTATTGTTTTCATGCTTGAGTTTCAATATTTTCATATTTGCAAGTTTCAAAATTTTATTTTCATATTTCAATCAAAAAATCACGACTCACACATCAGGTCCATAGGTAAAAACACACGGAAAACACGCGAAGTTGCCCATTCCAGCGAGGCACGTCTCGAATCTCACCAAATAATGATAAACTTCGTTGACTTTTGTCAAATTTGTCCCTGAAAATCTTGGTTATTATGAGTTTTTATGTTTGGTTTTGTTGATGACAAACCTCGAACCGACTCTCGTCTCCCATTGGTTGTTTCGTATATTTCACCATTTTCGACTTTTCGGCAGATTATTGCTGAAAATTAGTAAATTTGGGGAAACTATTATCGTTTGTAGTTTGTAAATCGTACTAATTTTTTATTCATGAAACAGTTATTTTTTCATTTTTTGAAACATGAACCTATTTTCTGGTTAAAAACCTTAATGACAGTCGCCATTTCATTTTTTTCTCAATTTTCCCGCTTATCTAATATAGAAAATACGCGAATTGAAGAAAATGTAGCTATAACTGCATTATTACATTTATTTTGACTCAAGCAACGTTTAAAAATAGTCAATTTTCACCCAATTTCAGCATTAAAACTGTAATTTTTTCCGAAAGTATTTACATCAAAGAGATTTTGTAGTTTAGAAACTATCATCTCAAATCGAAATTTTGTGATATATCGTTGTCTTCGATACCGTAACTCACTTTATTTTTTAGTTTTTTTCAAACCAACTATTAGACAATTTTGGAGGATTAAGGCATTTGTAAATGTCATTATGTTCTACAGACAACTAAAATTTCTCTTCAAAAACAATAAACCAACTAACATCTCGAAAACTTGATCCTCAAATCGCCATTCTCCATCAATTGTGCAGCTGATTCAGGGAATTGTGGTGGCCGTCGGAGGATGATCTTTATCACTCGACCACGGATCAGTGTCATGATTATATTGACGAGTCGATTGTAGTCGTTGGCAACTTCTCTTGGCAGTTCGGAATAGCTGAAATATAGGTTTCTGTTACTTTTGTGGCGTGAAAATAGTCGAACATGTGGGGTATACTTCATTAGTTTATTACTTTTCAATTTCTTTTTAAAACTACAGTTTCTCTTCTTTTATCAATTTTCTAAATATTTCACTATCTTTATTGCCACTGTACAAAAAAGTTTCCACATTCCAAACTCGCTATTCACTTTTCAATCCGTTTCCTTTCCATTAACCCATATCTCTCAACAAAACCGAACAAAAAACATAACAGATGATTTCTCCCAAATTGATATCAAGTGATGATGGACTACAAGGTTAAACAAGATGATCAATTTGGCAAACTTTGGAATGAATGATTGTTTTTAAAAGAACCACAATGTGGATATTTGATCATTCTGATTTAAATGTTCCTAATGTGCCAAATTTTCTGCACTGAACAAGGTTGTGAATGGAGTATTTCGAAAAATAGGCAAATCTAAATACTTTTTGCAACTGTAAACTGTATAAATCCTTTTTTTTCACTTTTCACTTGAATTTTGGTTATAAGAAACTTTGGATCACTGTTGAAAAAAAGCATGATTTTAATATTTTTTTGTGAAACTATAGTTTAAAAAACTTCAATTCCAGCTAAAAATTGTTTGAAATTCTCTAAATTTGGAACGATTTGCCTGTTTATTCCATGTAAAAGTGATTATTTATTTCCCAAATTCAATGCAACGATTCACAACTATGAAAAATTAATAAGTCAATGTTTTGAAACGTAAACTTTAAAGGAAAATTGTTTTTCGCAAAAAACATGAGGAAACTTGAGTTACCGTAACCTACGATTAATGCCTGATTTTTAACTGAAAAACTTCAAAACCGGATAACATCTCAAATTTCGTATAGCAAACTTTGAAATACTCGATTTTCGATGCACACCATATTATTTTAGGTTTTTATTCTGAAAATTCGTATTTCAAACATTTCTATGAAAATAATCAACAAGTTTTCGCTTTTGATAAGAAAATCCGCCTCAAAAACAGTAAAATTTCTCAAAAGCTCCACCAAAAAACCCTCCCTCTCGGAACAAAACTTTCCCTTTCCAATGCTATATACCTGCTTGTGTATCTCTCAACAAATCGAAACAATAGCCGAAGAAAACCAAAAAAAACCTATGCGGAGATACAAAATCCTATAAAAGACAAGCTAATAATGACAATTAAGGCAATCCAACAAGATGGACGAGAAGGAGCTGAATCATGAAGCGACAATGCTTCGAAAAATCGCTTTTATCGGCATTTTTATCAGGTATTTTTCCCAAAAAGTCTGATTTTCAGTTCAAATTCCATGTTTCCAGCACAGTTTCCACTCTAACATGTATTGTATCAATCCCATTACTCTACAATTACATGCAACATATTCAAACATCCCTCCATAGTGAGGTAGGTCAAATCAAGTGCGCTCTATCAAACAATCTTGTTTCAGATTGATTTCTGTCGTCATCGCACAACTGGCTTGTTCATTCAATACGAGAGAATGCAGCAATCCACCGGGATTCGTGGAAAGAAGATTATCGTTAAGAAACAAGCTGGATACGACTTCGCGGAGACCAATGCCAATCCAGATGGCGGTTTTAGCAGTAGCAAGTCAACACTTGGAGGCTCTGGAAGTTGTTGCTCCTGCAAAGTTGGTCCTTCCGGTCCACCAGGTCCCCCAGGAGAGGATGGACGCGATGGTCGTGACGGTAAACCAGGATTGGCTGGTGAAGATGGTACCGATGCTAAGGATCTTAACCCATCACGTGATACTTCAACACCATGCTATGATTGTCCAGTCGGGCCACCAGGGCTTCCAGGAAACCCGGGAGGAAAGGGACAAAATGGGCGAAATGGAAAGGATGGACTACCAGGAGTTCCAGGACTACCCGGACAACCTGGTGAACCTGGTGACGATGGTGAACCGGGTGCCGATGGTGAAGCTGGTGTACCGGGTGATAATGGTGAACCCGGAAAATGCGATGAGGTGAATGTTGCACAAGGACCACCAGGGCGACCGGGAGTACCAGGATTGCCAGGACCTGATGGATTACCAGGTACACCGGGTAATTCGGGACAAGATGGAGAACAAGGACCAGCGGGAGAGCCGGGTAGAGATGGAAAAGATGGAAATGCAGGAAGACCAGGGCAACCAGGGCCACCAGGAGAACCAGGAACAAGTGGCGGATGTGGACATTGTCCAACACCAAGAACTGCACCAGGATATTGATCGGCTGGCGATTTTTCTCGGGTTTTTGTGCAATAACAAACTAGTTTTATAATAAATTATGTTCAATTTTCATAAATATTGATGTTTTTAATATAGTGGTTTACTTTAGCTTCCCCAAAATTCGAAATCGATCAATTTTACAAAAAACCATGTTTCAAAGTGTTTACATTATAAACTTTCACTACTTTGAATGATTCCTACTCTATTCTGGATTGAAAAGCACTATAAATATTGCAAAAATAAATGGAAATTAGGATGAAATATACTACAGGTTACGGTGGCTTTTAAGCTTGTTATAGCTTATTCAGAAAAATCGTTTTCTGATAAAATTTTCGGTTTCAAAACTTTTACTTATTGTATTTTCAAAATTTAAAGTCATTGTTGCATTGGGTTAGCAATCAAATTATTTTAACATCGAATAAGGCAAATCGTTTCACTTTTTAAAACCAAAACTCTCCTGCTTCAACATTTCCACAAAATAAAAATTTTCAAATTTTTGACAATTTCAATCTTCCCTATTTCATTCAACATTCTCTTTCAAAAAACCACCACCAACCTTGTAAAAACCGACGGCGACGTTGTCAACATGATCAGCTCCTCTTTCTCTTCTCGACACCTTTCTCGTCGATCCGCAAACGTGTGCACATAAACTTTCTGTGGATGTCTATCCGAATCAATTCGTTCGACGACGATTACTCGAGCAACCATTTCATTCTTGGCGGCTACTTCGAATCGTGCTCGATGACCGGTTTCGACGATGTACTGCAAAGAATATTTATGTTATTTTCATCACCAATATCTTCAATATAATATTTGAAACTTAAAATAGTTTCTATATTTCAGTCTACAACTTTTTTTACTGTTTCAAACTACGAAAAAATTTTCTATCATTTTGTTTTTCAACGATGCACCGTACTCCGAACTTCTGCTTTTGTTGGTGTAGAATCATAATTTTCTCAGTTTTTTGGACATCCAAACTCGCTCAAACTACGGCTAAACAAGGCATGGGATGAATTTATATATTGTTTTCAGTTTCAAAATAACGAAAAAGTACAATTCTTATTATTTCACCAATTTCTTGAAAATTGTACCAGTAGAACTTGTGATAACATCATAGTTTGTTTATTTTGCTGATTTGTATTACTTCAAAAGTCAAAAAAAATCGCGGAAAAGATGTTCGAAAATCGAAAATTCTGCATTTTCACGTTTTCCGACCGATGTTTGTCATTTTCCAACATTTTTACCGTTTCAATTTTTTACAAAGTATCTTTATATTTTACAGCAATAAACTTTGCATGAATCTTTAAAAAGCAACTCACTCTTCCACCAGGTGTCTTCACTCGATGTCCACCTAATCGTTCCAAATTCAATGGCCAATTCTCACCATGCGCTGATCGAGTATGTCGTGTTGATGGTGGTCGTGATGGCTGAAAATATGGTTTTTAATCATATTCAGATTCAAAATCGTCAACACGGCAGCACAATTTCAATTTTACACAGGAAAAAAGATTGCAAAATGTGATTTCTGCTTCTCAAATTGAAATAACTTAGAGCATCAGACAAATTTTCGCTTTTTTCTATAGTTTTTGGTCAATTTTGAACAGTAGACTTCAATTTTGCCAAAATATTCGCTGTTTCAACTCCAAAACATTTCAACTTTTAATAAAATGTCTTGTTTTCATACGGATAGCATAATTTTCCAAATCAAAACCCCTCACAAACCTCAATCCTCTGTTCTATTCTAATCGGTGGTTGACTAGCCGCCCGTCTCACTGATATCCTTTCAATCGGTTGTTGTGATCCTTCTCTCGATCTACTGATATTATCATTACTCCTTCTCACTCGCTCCCTGCTCATCAATCGTCGATCCGTTGAGAATTCTCGTGATTGCCCGTTTTCACCAGTATCTTTCATAAAATCTGATTGTTGGATTTCTAAAAAAATTCACATTTTGCCTCTATATTTGACAAAAAATACTCACCACTCAACTTTATCCTTTCCCTGACATTATTCCTTCTCATATCTTGTATGAGACTAACCGAGCTCATTGTCAATCCATCCATATTCATGTCACCCTTTGTTGGTGGATCTCGGGCGGTTAACATGGTGAATAGCACGCCACCAAGTGAGTATACATCCGCTGCTTGATCATAGTCTTGATTGTAGACTTGTCTGCAATTTCAAGTGTGATTTTGGAGCAAAAAAAGTGGGTAACTTACGGTGCAATATATCCGGGTGTGCCGACAATAGTGCATGCTGTTTCGCCTCGTTTCAGATTCGTTGTCAAGCCAAAATCACCGAGTTTCTGAAAAAGTATGGAATGTTGAAAGTTATGAGCTCAGATTTTTGATAAGCGATGATTGCTTTTTTTGAACTAGAAAAATTTTTTTCATTTTTTGCAAAATTTTTTTTTTTCGAAAACTAGTTAATTCTAACAGTGAAACGTTCTGCCTTCAATTTTAATAATTCGTTCGGTGTTTGAATAATTTTGATTTCCAATTTGAATGACAACAACGTCGTCGTCGGTTTTCACAAGGTTGGTGGTAGATTTTTGAACACGAAAGTTTGAGAGTAGTAGGAAAGGTTGAAATCGTCAAAAATTATGAGATTTGTTTATGTAAAAATGTTGAAACATGAAAGTTTTTGTGAAATCCGGGTGAATTTCAACATAAAACCGCTCAGATTATTTGATGAAAAAGTAATTCGATTACAACCATGCTGCAAAAATGATTTGAAACTTTGAAAATATAATAAGTGGAAGTTTTGAAACGTAAATTTTATAGGAATTTGTTTCGTGTTTAGATTTTTTTCCGGAAACTGCGCAGCAATTTCTTTTTTTAAAGAATAGAGACATTTTGTTTTTTATTCCGATAATATCTTGCGATTGTTAATATTTGAGAATATTTTGTAAATTTTAAATGAGAAACTGTTAAAATTTTGGAAAATCATCATAAAAATGGAGAATCGACCGCATTTGATAGAACGAATTCAGAGAAAGTTGACCTTTTTGGTCACTTTTTTGAAAGGATTTTTTATTCCAATAGTACAAAAAACTCACAACAATCAAATTCTTGCCCCTCAACGCCTTGATAAAAACATTGCCCGCCGACAAATCTCGATGTACAAATCCGTTTCTGTGCATATAAGTGACAGCGGCGATCAATTGACGAAGTACATGTGCAGCCACTTTCTCTTCCAATGCACCACGATTCTTGACCCATGCTCGAAGTGATCCATATTCGCATAGTTCCATTACAACATATGTTTCATTGGATTCCATGAAATCCTCGTAGAATTCGACGATGTTTCGATGTTTTAGTGATCGCATTGAAATGATTTCTGTGCGAACACGGTCACGAGCAACTTGCCGATCGATCTGGAAATATAATCGTTGATTTCACTACTGTTTCAAGCAAAAACTATGTAATTTTCATGCAAAGTGATAACTGGTCATATAACAATTTTTATATTCTCGAGATTTTTGAAAATTTCGGTTTAGAAAACAATGATATGGTATTTTACATCGAAAAACCTTAGAAAGGGTTCAGAATTTAGAAATACTAGCCTCGATTAGGTAGGTTTACAGCTCAAAAAAGCATAAAGCGTTCAAAACTAGTCACTTTTGTACATTTTTCGTTTCTTCGATTGTTGAATCATGCTATATTTAAAAATTTATGTTTCAAAACTTTTTTTGAATCGAAATAATGAAACCATTGTGTTTTTATGTCGAAAATTTCCATGAATATACTTGAAACTCTTTGAAAAACTCAGAAAATAATGTTTTTTTTGCATTGAAAGGGCATCATTTTCACTTTTGTGGATAGAAATTGAGAGTTTTCTTCTGATACTAATAGTTTCGACATTATTTTATTATTTTTTTGCTGTTTCAGATTGAAGTAATATATTTTTCAAAATTATTTATATTTAATGGTGGAAGTATACTAATTTTCATGGCTTTTCCACATATTTTTGGTTCTTTTTTTATAGCAACCACACAGAATCCAATATATTTTTTAACAAAATAATAAAAAAAAACCTTTTTAAGCGCGACTTTTTCACCATTTTCCCTTGCCGCTGAATAGACGACACCGAAACCGCCTCGTCCAATTTCAACCAAGTCTTTGAAATTCTGAAAACCGATTACAATAAGAGAATAAAGAAAACGATTGACTTACATCCAACTTGGACGTACTCTGCTTGTTTGTCATCAGAGTAAGTACGGCAAAATCATCAAATTTTTAAATCTGCAAGAATTCGCTTATTTATGAAGAATTTTTCAAAGTTTTCGGTTAAAAATAAAGAGAAAACGGTCATAATTGTTGAAAAGTGGCATTTTTACAAGAAAATTGACCAAAAAACGATAAAATCACAAATTTGACTAGATAAAAATTCAAATTTTAATTTCAAATAAATTACAGTAAACATTTTTCTTTGCAAGAGACAATTATTAAACACAAGCTATGTGCCTTTAAACAGTAAACTAAAAATCGTCGTCGCGCGATACCCTATTTTTAAAAAGCTATGCACCTTCAAACAGTAATTAATTAATTTTGTTTTCGAAACACAAATATCCGTTTTTAATAATGATCCTTTACCCATTGATTCGAAAGTATTACTGTAATTAATATTTATTTGAATTTAATTTGACTTTTTTTCCTTATTTTCATCTATTTTTTACAATAAGAACGGTTTAAAAGTGTAAAATGTGTGTTTTTTCGTAACTTCACAAATTTTAAAGCGGTTTACAATAAATTTCTAGCATTTTTCGAGGAAAAAACGGAGAAAACATATAAAAAGCGGTAAAATAAATTTAAATCTAACAATTCTTCGCTAAAGCGCGCGTTTGCATCATTATTGAATTGGGGTGTGTGCGTCGCGTCTCTCCTCGCTTATATTTCCTCATTCACCATCTGCCACCCCGTCAATTACGGGCTCTTTTTCATAAAATCATTGATTTTTGCAGGAAAACGACGAGTTTTCGTCACTTCGCATGTCTTTCGTACCATCCGAAGTTCGACTCGATCATTCGTATTTGAAGTGGGACAAGGAGTGGATCTTTTTGCGACTTCCAAAGGTTTTTTTTATTGAAATTACATATCTTCAAAGCTATGAATCTTCAGGACGAAGTGATAATCCCGCGTGATTACGAGCCAGACACCGAGGCCGATTCGCTACCAGGCAACTCCCGTCACGACGCTGCCCCAGACCCGAACACCACTTGGAGTGAGACTGGATTAGATCAAATTCAAATGGGACCAAGTATCAACGCACAACAACATAAATAGTGAGTCATTTTATTGATTTGTGATTTATTTTTTGAGTTTTCAACAAAAAACATTAATAAAATCGTCAAATTCCTTGCAGATGGGCAACGAACAAAGCACATCCACCTCCTCATCCTCCGCCAATCCATCCTCTTCAAATCAACAATCATCATCAAATTCCTTCTCATTTCTCACTCGATCGAGTACAAAACGATCAAAGGGTATTGTAACTGTTAAAGATGGCAATATTCCACAAGAAAAGTTAGAAGATGATGAGATTTATAAACGTTTTTCTGTAAGTTTTTTCGATTTTCTTTAAAAAAGGGTTTGCCACTTCGTTCGGAGATATTTTGAAGAAGTATGCTTCAAAATAAGTGATATTTTCTTCGAAAAAACGATAGAAAATCACCAAAATCGGTGCTGCATCTTTAAAATACCATATAAACATGTTGAAATACGTTTCAAACTTATTTTATGTAGATTTTAAACTGTTAAAACGTAATGTAGTCCGAATTTTGACTAAAATAATTTTAAAAAAGAGAAAAATAGTATTCGATTGTTCGAGACACAACATATTCTGTATTTTTCATCAAAATGAAAGAAATAATTCATGTAAAAAACCGAAAATACCAATTTTTTCAATATTATTCTGCAAAAAAAGTTTGAAGAAGCCTAGCATTTTTCGTTTTGAGCATTTTTGTGAAAAAAATAAATAAATGAAACGTTCCAAGTCCCAAAAATCCATATACAAACCCGTTTGTTTCAGGAAATTCCCCGTTTCCTGCCAGTCATTCCCTCAACAATTGGCAAACGAGAAACAAACAACACTGCATCATATTCACAACAAAAAATTAGCTCTCGACCATTTTTCAAGTGAGTTTTCCCCTTTTTCACCACTTTTCATCTGAAATCGTTCTAGATTAGCCACCAGAATGCAAGATCATCTAAATATCAACGCGAAAGCGATAAGCAATGTGCAAAGTAAAATACCACAAAACTGTAAACTAGTGGAAACGAAATTGACACAATTATACGAGGAAACGAAGAAACAAAAAGGAATGCATGATAGTTTTATCGCATCGTTGGGTGATATTGCGACACTTAGCACACAGATTGATCAGATTAAAGTGAGTATTTACAAATAATAATTGTTTATTATCGAATTTTCACAAAAAAATTGAGAAAACCATTCTCTGAAACTGTATAAAAAACTAAATATTAGGAAAAAAGGTACGAACGTGTTTCATCATTTGATACCCAAAGATTGATCGAATTTTTTGAATGAGCGATCAATTCATCAAACAATGTGGGATATTTTACGAAAAGTACAACAATAAAAATCAAGAATATAGAAAAGAAAGTGTATTTCGCGATTTGATACACATGCAGCTGATCGAATCAAAACAGTGATTCAAGTATCGTTAGGAATCCGTTGAAACAGAAAAAAGTTGAAAAGCTATTACTAGAAAACCATAACGATATCTAGTTTGAAACGAAAAATTTTACTGTTTCAAAAAACTGGATAGAGAGCCTTCAAAAGTTTTTCATCAAAATCAATTTGAACACTACGACATATCAAATAATTATTAAAAATAAACATTGTTTCTGTTTCGTGAAACTGAAATAGTTATAACTATTTTCCAGTCTGGAATCGATCTTATATGCTTGTTGATGCACTAACGAATTTCATAATTGAAACCTCTGAACTAACGAACATTTAATAATCGAGCTTGGTCAAAATGAAAATGATACTTTTCTCAAAATGTCTGAAGTTTATTCAAGAAAAGCAAATTTGGATTATCATTTTTCGTATCATTCAGCTTTTTGCCGTTCCAAAAAACAAAAACCTTTAAAAATTATTTCAAAACTTTGATAATATTCTTCTGATCTTCGAAACATAAACAATTTCCAGATGCTTCTCGAAGAAATCGTGCCAATTGTCGAGACACTCAACGAGTTACTCATTCCCGAAGACCGTCTACCCGATCTCAATCTCGGTACAGTACTCGATCGATCAGCTGCGCCAAGTACCGATAGTTCGCTTCAAAGTACACCAATTCATGGTCATATCCAACAAATTGATGAAGTTTCCGTTGTTGATATCGATCGTTAACATGTTTTTTTTTAGCTTTAAATTCAAGTTTTCACCCAATTTTTTGATACTAAACTTGCATTTAAAGCCATTTTCAGCCCTGGTGGCTATATCTATTTATTTTATATTCATTATTTTCTCATGTTTCTTGTGATGATAAATGTCGATTCTACACATATTTTTGTAGTTTTTGCAGGGGTTCTAACCCATTTTATACTGAAAATGAAAGATTTTGAAAGGAAAACAAGGGAAAATTGCAGATTAAAGTGAATGAAGCATGTTACAAGGAGAGAAGGATGAAGAGCTGAAGAAAGTGAGCATTTTTCTGAACATTTTGGTGGTTTGGAGGGAAATTAGGAGAAAATGCGCTTCTTTCGAGCATAAAAGTGAAAAATTGTCTGTTATGATCAAGTATTATGTGTATAGTAACATCAGATAAGCTTAAAAGTTGTCAGCAGTTCTGGTTTTTAGTATAGACCAAGGATGTTATGATAAGAAGCATCAGAAATACTTTATGCATAAATTTTGAAACAAAACTACTGTTTTTGTTGGAAAGCAGGTGCATTTTGCAGTTTTTGAAAAAAACTGTTTCACAAAAAGCAGATAAGCATCTCTTTTTCAGTTGTTACAATGAACGTTCAGTTCCTACATCGCATTTTTTTATTTTTCAAAATAAAAAACCGAAAGTTTGATAAAGCATACGATTTTTTTCTTGGATTTTTGCCTAGAAATGGCCAATTTCGTTCTGTAACTTTGTTCCTGTTTCGAAAACCGTAGTTCTGTGAAAAAACAGTTCAAAACCAGTTTTCGTCTGATTTCCTTCAGATTTTGTCATGATTTAGTTCTGTAAAGCAAAAAAACCAACTTGATAACAGTTTCAAAAGTGATTCAAAAAGCAAAAAGTATGCTGCTGTCGATTTTCGAAAATTCGTGACCAAAACTGTTAGAATTTACGAAAATTGTTTTTGAAAATCGAAAACTACATGAAATTTGGATTGATGTTTCTTTTGACGCTTTGAAACAGCGAATAAGCTCTTCAATGCATTTTCCCACTGTTCTTTGTTTCAAAACTCACGGTTCATCATGAAAAGTGCATAAAAACTTGCTTTCTCATACTTTGGTGCCTCTAAAAAGCATGAATAGTTGAATATTTTTCTGTTTCAAAAATGATGGTTCAATCTGAAAAATTCCGCAAATTTAGTTCCATCATACACTGGAGATTCTAAATAATAATCAAATTCGTTTGCAGTTCAAAGGCATCGACCGCCGTCAAACCGCCGCAACAGCAAACTGCGTAATCCAAGGATTGATCGAACTATTGAATCAATATGCAAAAAATGCGGATGAGACACTAACAAAATCAGAAGTTGCGCTACGAAACGCGGATGCCAAATTGAGAATGATGGAGGCGAAACTGGAGTCGGTGGTGTTGGAGAAGAGTGTTGTGGTGCAACCACCAATGGTGTCACCTTCACCATCAATAGTGTCACCAACACCAGTGGTGGTGGCGCCAGAAGTTGTCGAGGTGGTTGTTGCGACAACAAAAGTCGAGGAAGTGACGACAACAATCAGTGGAATGAAGATTCGCGATGATCCAATGTATATTAAATACTTCAAAATGCTGAAATTGGTGAGTTTTTTTTGGCGAAAAAAAGTTTCAAAGATGGATTTTGCAGGGTGTTCCGGAGCCAGCAGTGAAGTTGAAAATGGTGTCAGAAGGTGTGGATTCGGAGATGTTGAGGTGAGAAAATTTTAACGTTATCAAAAAAATGTGATGATTTGGAATGAATATACAGTTGCTGAAACGTATTTTTGATAAAATTGTTCAAAAATTGAATAAAAACGGGAAAATTAAAGTAAAACTCAAAAGTTCTTGTGAAAAACTTGAGAAAAACAATAAAAAACTGAAGAAATAAATTGAAAGCTTTGAAATTCAAATTAAATTTTTGAAAATTGCTTTGAAAAACTTGAAAAACTCGATAAAAATCCTTTTTCCATCTTCCTGATTCAATATTTCTCAAGATTCATTATCCTTCTGTTTCAAATTATCTTTCTTCGAATAATGATTCAAATAAATAGGTTTTCTCCTGATGTTCCGCTATTTTTCACTCACTTTCTCTCATTTTCTCCGTTTGTGTTGTTTGAAGAGACCGAGAGATACAAAAAAACATTACTCATGTTGTTCTACATACTTTGTTATACTTTCTTCCTCGGGCAAAAGTGTAAGAAGTTTGAATATAGTTTGAGCAGTTTTAGATAAGTAAGTCAATTAATTTGACGAAAAATGATGCGAACTAATTTCTGAAAATCAGACATTTCTTATTGAAAAATTGAAACAGAAAGTTTTGAAAATTTGCTGTTTCAGAAGTTTCTGAACTTTTTTCCGAAGTTTTTCACGGTTGATTATACTTTAGTCTACTCATTTGCTTTTGAAACGATTTTTGAAATGTTTGAAACAAATATGTTCCTAATAATACCACGAACGAAACTAAAAACAGAAATTTTGGATGTTTGCTGATTCAGATAATATTGAACGAAAAGTTTTCGTTGAATAACAAAAGTTCGTAAAAAAATAAGCGAATAATAAGAACAATTTTTCCCAAAAAAAAAAGAAAATTCACAGTTTCAAAAGTCACTAAATTTTTTTTTCATAGATGACTATTTTAATTGTCATAAGAAATGTTGCTGCTCACAAAATATATTTTTTCAATAGTTTTGAGCCATATTTGACGATTCCCATGATTTTAGATAAGTTTCAAACAAAACGATTATTAATTGAGTAAAAAATATGTAACAAATCTAAAAATAATGCTTTGAAACTGAACATTTTGGAAAATTCACTGTTTCAAAAACTACCGAATTTTCTCTCATACCAATTCAATTTGCTGTAGTTTGAAAACGTTGCGAGTTACTTTTTATTGAAAATTATCTATTGAGAAAAATATCAACAAGCTAGCACCAAAAGCAAAAAATTTCACTGTTTCAAAAATCATTGAACTTCATTTATAATTCAATTTCAATTCTATTATTCGTCGATTCATAACAAAAAGTCATTTTTTCAGCCGTGGCGACGAACTCTCACCCAATCCACCACCACCATCAAATCAGTCAGATTCGGATTCGGAATAATATAGAAATACGTGTAAATTTGTGATATTTATTGCTAATAAACCATCTTTTATACTTTTTTCATCACTTTATCTTCCGTTTCAATCGGAATTTATTATTTTTACAATATTTTGCTTTTCTATTAATAGACGCGTTCGTTTAGATGACAGATAAAGAAGAAGATGATGCAAAAGTTGGTTATCTGAGCGAAGAGCGGCATGATTCGTTGAAGAAGTTTTTAGTGTCACAGGTATATTGTAAACGCGAAATTTGAAAAAAAAATATAATGGTTTCAGGTGCCAAAAATGATCGAAATCAAGGAAATGATGGAGAAACGAGAAGTGGCACAACAAAGGAGGAAAACATCGGCGAAGATTGAGAAGGGAAAGAGAAAAAGTGAGTATTTTCATAAAATGAAACTATAAATTTGAAAACATAACTGATTGAAAAAATGAATACTGGAAAAAAACTGGAGATTTGAAACAGAGAAATTATAGCAAAATCTAACTTGGAAAAAAAGAATGCAGAAAAATTAATGTTTCATTCAGAAATTATGAAGGTATAACAATTTCTAGACAAGTTTTTGTAGGATTTAATTTAAGGATATTTTGAAAATTGACAAATTATGTTGAAAAATCGTGTAGAATAGAAAAATAGTAGTTTTGACAAATCTACGTTGGACAATATATGCAAAAAACTCTGTTTCGTTCAGAAATTTTGAAAAAATAGTTTTTTTTTTGAAATTTAATATCACATCCTTTTTTTCTAGGAACAAATGCAAATTGCCCAAAAATTAAGACAATTTTCAAAATGTATTGTTTCAGTCATTCCATTTTACAAAACCAATTTTTTTGAAGTTTAGTAATTTCTACTAATTTTTTTGCTGAACAAGGATAATGAAGCTGAGAAAGAACATGTTGATTTTGAACCAAAAAATCTCCTCTTTTTTCGATTCCTTCCTCAAAAATTAGAAAAAAAAACAACAAAAATTATCATAAAGTAAGGAAAAATATTCCAAAATTTTCTGTTTCAATCAGAAGATTTGAAAAATCGAAAGTTTTTGATATCAATCCGCCTACTGATCCGGCAAAATCAATTCAAAAATTGCAGATGTAGACGAAATGGCGGAGCAACGAGACAGAAAGAAGAAAAAGAAAGATGAGGCGGCTGATAGTGATAATTATCCGAGTGATAATGAAGAAGGTGCAATGAAAGCAAAGAAGGAATCCGATGAAAAGATGGAGAAGAGGCGGCAGAAGGAGGAGAGAAGTGTTGAGGATAGATTGTATGTTATTTGAATAATTTTTGACTGAAATTTGAACTATTTTCAGAAAAAAAGAGCTTGAAGAGGAGAAACAGAGGACAAAGGAACGACGGCGGAAAGCAAAAGAAGAGAAACAACGACAGAAGGAACGAGATGAGAAGAATCGGCGAGCAGAGGATGAAGCGATGAAAAGGAGGAAGAATGAGGAGGAAGAGATGAAGAAGAGGAGAATGAAGAAGATTGAGGTGGATGATGATGAGGAGGATGAGGCTGTTGTTGTTAGGAAGAGGTGGGTTTTGGTTTTTGTGGAAGAATTAGAAAAAATGGTACAAAAAACTAGGGCCATATTATTTGGAGCACAAAAGTGAGATTTATGAAAAATGAGTGAAACAGTAAAAATTTTTTATCAAAAAATAGAAAATGATATCAATATCATTTGGAAATAGAAATGTGAGAAAAACAGTTGAAACAAAAGTTAATTTTGATAAAAATAAAAAAGAAGTTGATCAAGCTTCTAACTATTATCCGTTCTGTAGATCTAAATTTTAGATGAAAAGACTATTTGTTCAACTTACTAGATTGATTCAAAAATTACATTTTATAGAAAAATATTGAAACTGAAGTGTTTTTAATAAAAATCAAGACAAACGCAGAGTTGGTTAATTTTCACTTTGGGCTTTTAGCTTTGTATGAATGTTTCGACTCGATTATGGTTTATCCACTTCCGTAACTTTATATTATCTGTAAAACAGTGAAAAAATAGTTTTCATACTAAAATAATTTCATTTCATCATTCAGAAATCAGTCACCGTTGCAATGCGATATTTTGCATCAAAATTTTTCAAAAAATTCGATTCTTCTGATGATTTCTCATTTCATATCACTTGTGATAGCGGCACGAAATTGTAACTGATATCAGAATTTGAAAAAAAAGAAGTTTCACCGATTTTTCCAAATGAGCCAGGAAACTTACACACTTTTTTACACTCAAAAGCAAAAAACATCTGCTCCAGTTTTGTTAGTTTTTGTTCCATTTTTTGCACTGTATTAGACTCATTATTCGTAGATAAGCGGCTCTTTTTTGCTCGCAACTAATAAGCAAAAGTAGCATGATCATTAGTATAAAAGTCCTAATATATAAGTTTGCAAGTTTCAGACCTTCATCAAGCTTCTCAATGGATTCAAGTACGTCAGCGACGAAGAAAACGGAAAGGAGTGATAGGGAACAGAAAGGAGCAAAGGTTAGTATTATGAATTTGGAATCTATGAGAGTATGAAATTTCAACATAACAAAAAATTATTGTTGAAACTGTGAAAACTGTTTTTAAAAAACTGTCAAAAGTTTGCAAAACAGAAACTTGATATGAAAAACTCATTGAATGGGATGGGTATGACTTTCAACATAATTTAGCTTATTATTATTTGAAAATCCATCAAAAAAATTTCATAAAACTGAGAAAGTTCAACATTTCCACATTTATCGAGTCGCCATGTTTTCTTATCTTGACAGAATTTCGGCGTGGCTTCTGTGGTGAAAATTAGGAAAAAAGTGGTAGATAGATGTGTATCAGCATATTTTGTTGATAATAGTACATCTGCACTTTACCGTGATTGGTATATTTGTGAGAAAAAGTGGCTGATTACCCACACAGTTTATAATTATGATGGTTTTTTGGAAAAGCGATGAGGAGCAGATGGTAAATCTTTCGATTTTTATAAAAAGTTTTGAAAATTGCAAGTTTTTTTCCTCAAAAAGCTGCCAAAAACATAGAAATAGACAAAAAGCGGCATTTTTCTTCTTTGTTTTCTCAAAATCAAAGCCCTATTATGGTTAGATAAGTTGCAAATTCATCACTTTCAGACATTTTTCGACTGAAAATCCAAAAAAAAATCAGAAATTTTTCAAAAAAATTTCAGTTTCTTATCAATGTTATAAGTTTCAATAACTATTTTCAATACTTATGTAGCCTTATCTTTTTCCAGACCAAAAGTATCGAAGGAAAAACGCGAAAACAAGCGCTTCTCGAGTTCAATTGTATCACAGCACCACAATTGGAAATCAAAGAACTCGCCGAGTTTGAAGAAACGAGAGAAATGTTGAAGGAATACGGGATATCAGATGCCTATCGACAAGCGTTGGCAAATTTTCCAGGTTTGAGAGTTTCAATCTTTGTTCCGAGCATTGTTGAAAGATTTTCAGAAGAACAAATGTTGACGTGTGATTCGGATGTTTGCCCGTTTCTTTTGACATATGAATTGTGAGTTTTCTACCAATATTAATGGAAGAATGAACTCTTGTAGACCATTTTCTGCAATTTACCAAGAAGCTAGGAAAAAATGGATTCCGACGACTGAATCACCGACACAAGCGCATTTGAAAACGTAAGATTTTTGAGGTTTAGTGAAAAATGACTAAAATGGTTGAAATGGTAGTTTTGAAAAAAATCTTCCAAAAAGCTGTGTAGGAAATGAAAATATGATTACAAAAGTGAATTTTCGGTGTCATTATTCATACGGAGAATCCATGAGAAAAACTAGCAGGTTGGCTAATGTGGAAAAATTGAGGCTTGGCTGAAACATGTTAAAGTTTGAATTGAAAAAGGAACGTTAAGAAATTTTGCATCCAAAAATCTATGTTAACAACAAGAAACACTTAAAAAATAAGTCTAAAAACTATACTTTATTGTAGGGTCGTTTCATAGGTTTTACGCGATCGCAATTCCACCACTGAAAATTACACCTCAAAAATAAAGTATTTTCATTGAATCCGCAAAGTTCTGAAATGAAACGACGATCGGGCGCTGGAACTGATTCCCCGTCGAATTTCTGAAATTAAAAAAAGCTTGGCTGGGACTCTGACAATCAGATTTTCATTATGAAATTTTCATACTTGGAATGTTCACAAAAATACATATAAAAAGTTGGTTAATGAGGAAATATTGAATGGCCTATCTCATGAGTTAAGTAATGAGAAATATGAAGATTAAGCTAAAACTAATTGAAATTCGGATTCAAATATCTATGTTAAAAACAAGAAGCACTGGAAAAAAGTTGAGGAATTTTACTTCATAGTCCTCCTGGTTTATAAATTTTTTTGTTTAGAAATTGATGTCTCAATGACACTATTGAAAATTAGACCTCAATACTGAAATGTATTCCTCAAATCTGTAAAAGTTCATGATTGGATGTTTTGGAAATAGATACATATAAATAAAACCCGAAAAGTGAAGACAAAATATAAAAAAGAGGAAATAACAGTTTTGAAACAATTTTTTTCTGTTTCAAAGTTTGTAGAATGAAAATTGTTGAAGTGCCTATTTAGTTTTTTGAAGCGATGCCTCAGAATCAAATTCAAAGCTACAAAATTTTTTGAAATAATTTTAAAAAACCTAGAGGAAATTGCATTCAAATCAAATTTTTAAACGGATTCTAAAAATTTGACCGTTTCTTTTTGCAGGAAATGTGTTCAATGTGACCGAATGTTATCATTTGCCTCACCCGAAACCTGGTCGAATCTCCTCGGTCCAAACAGTTACTATTGCTCTGTCAAATGTATCGCCGCAAAAGTGAAACGGACATTACGCAGTCTACCCGATGCGGAGACTGTTTCGATGATGAATTTGTTGACGGGTGAAACGAGACGGGATGGAGTGTATACAAGGGAATTGAGATCGTTGTTGTTGTTGTCACCGAGTTGGTTGCCGTATGGCTCGGAGCTCAAGAATGGTGAGTTTTGTGGTTCATTTGAGTAAAATTCAAATAAAATTGTCGTTCGAGAAATATTTTATATGATGAAATTCTTCAAAATGCGAATTTTAAAACTTTTATTGACTAAAATTATTTTCCATTTTAGTATTTTTCTATCAGAAAAAGCGATGAAAACAGAGAAAAGTTTTATTTTCTAAGTTCCGAGAAATTTTCACATGAGAAGATGACCATAGGATTCCAATCTGACGAAAAATTAAAACTTATTATTATCGGTTTCACACCAATGGCCCCTTCGCAAAAAAACGTTCTTTGGTACCCGGCGCGCATTATATGCATAACGCGGATACGCAGCGAGAGTGTTAGTGCAAAAATAAAAAACGTTTTTTTTTTCGAGGGGGCCATTGGGTTGAAATTGATAATACAAATTTGAAACTTTCACCAGTCGATAAATCGAACTGACTATACAACTTTACTAGTTATGATTTTCAAGAAACTGTGAAATTTCGACTAAAATCTGTGCAATGTTCTGCACGATTTGGCTTTGAAAAAACGAAATGGATAGTTTCGGCATAAATTCTGCTAGAGTTAAACTTTTTAAAGATAAAAAAATGGCACACTTACAATAAACAAAAATTTTTGACAAAAAACCGAATAATGTGACTTTTGAAACAGAAACAGAAATTATTTTATCAACTTTCTCATTTGAAATAAGATGTCACGAATCGACTATTATATGTGCCAAACTAACGGCTAGGAATGAAGCAAGTGCGCCCCTGGGTCTCGACGCGTTTTAAATTCATTTTGAACGTAAATACAGTAATCGAACTGCAAAATCGTATCGGGACCCTGGGGCGCACTTGCTCTATTCCTAGCCGTTGGTTTGGCACTTATAATACATTGCTTTAAAATAATATTAACGAGTGGAATATTCTAGTAATTAGTTAATTGAGAATCAGCTAGCTAATATATTCAAAGACACTTTTCAAAGTAATACCTTTTTCGAAACCTTCCAACTGAAAAAGGCCAAAATGAGAACCCCTCCCGGAATAAAAATTTTTTGCATTGTCGCAGCCAAAAAGTGTTTTTCCAGAAAGTTGACAAATCTTGGATGAACGGTATTCTCTGACACAAAACTTTTAATTACGACTTTTGAAACAAGAAATTTCTGTAAAATTCAGAATTTTCATATTTCAATATCAAATACTGCCGATTTCGCCAGATGTGTATATTGGATAGTTGTTATGAATTCTCTAATTATGAATTTCATGAAACATCAAAAGTTCGCCGAAATTTGTAAAATTTTCACAAACCAAAAATAATGTCTTTCTTTCTTTTCGTTTTTTAAATAATCGTATTTTTCATTTCAGTAGACTCTCCCGACAAGAAAAAGCCAATTGCCAAAGTGCCACCAAAACCAAAAGTCGAAAAATCGAAAGAAGTTGTGATTGAAAAGGAGAAGAAAATGCCCACTATCAACAAGCCGATTCCGAAGAAATCAGCCGAGTCGGTTGAAGCTACACGAAAAAATACACGGCAAAAGATTGAAACAGCGTTGATGACACGAGGAACGAAATTGAAGTTAATATTTGTGGATAATGGACGAATGAAGGAATTGGCGGAAAAGTTGGAAGATGGATTGTATGTGAAGTTTGATATGAATCTGAATCATCCGAAATATCTGGCATGGATACAACAGTTTTACAAAAATATGGAACATGAAAGTGCAAAGGTGAGCAGTTTTTAAATGGAAAAACTAGTAAAGGATATAAAAGTGGTTTCGAACTTCTGACTGAGATTGATATGGCAGAATTGAAACTGAAAAGTTTTGAATATATCTCGTCACGAAAATGGAAGACAGATTTTTCGACGAAAAATTTCGAATATAAAAACTGAACCATCACTATTTGAAAAATAAAACTATGAAAAAAAATAAAGAAAAACAATTATGATTTTCCCCAACAAAAAGAGGCTCTATAAAAAGGAGACTCATGATTCTGTGGCGAGATATTTCTGTACTATCGAACGGAAGGATTAATTTGGAAAGTCAAATTGTAAGCTTTCGAAAAATTTTGAAACTGTGAAAACTTTTTGAAATTTCGTAAAGGTAACGGTATTAATAATAGTATGAAACTAAGAATATGAAAAAAAACCATTTTGAAATTGAAAAAAAAATTTTGTTCACCAAGCTTTAAACTTGGTGCCTTGTTAGAAAATAAATCTTGAAGAAAGTTTTCGAAAATTTTTCAGCAGTTGTGTTTCGTCGTCCAAAAATATACAATTTTTCCAGATATTCGCAATCAATGTGATCCAAGGAAAGTTATCAGTTGATAAAGTGGTATCATTCGAATTGAATCAATTGCGGAATCCGGCATGTTGGCAAGTGAAACCGGTGATCAACAAGAGGAAATCAGTGAATATGCAACAATCAGCGAGAGTTGGATATTCGGTTAGTTATTTTGCATATTGGATGGAAAGCGATTATTGAAATATTTTGAAATAAAGTCAAACAAAAATTTTGTGAAACTCAAAAGTTTCTAAAAAAATGTTTGAAATTGATTTTTGAAGAGAATTTTTTAAAACGTCTGAAATTCGACAAATGAATAAATCAACACATTCTCAATGACCTTGGGGTATACAACATTTAAAAAAATTTTATATCACAAAAAACTGATGAAAACGTCAATTAGTTGTCTTTTCGAGCGAAATAGTGAAAACTCGCGAATTTTTCAAAACACTTGAAATTTCAAGTTTTGATGATAAAAAAAGCTATTAATTATCAGCTTTAGAACATGAAATTCTTTGTAAATATTTAGAAATAGTGAAATTTTGAGAATATCCAATCTGATTTTCAACTAACTATCAAGGGAAAAAAGAACTGGAAAAATAATAACTTTTGAATATACAACAATTTTGTGAAACCGATATAGTTTTCAATGATCAGGTCTTGAAAACACATTAATCAGAAAGTTTCTAAAAAGGATTGCATCAATTTTTACTTAAAGATAGGTTAGAAATAGGAACTTTTTGATTTTTTTTTTGAAAAAAAATACTGTTTCAAAGTTGTGATTTGATTTATGTCGGATTATTTGAACAGTACCTTTTTCATAACGATCTACTTTTCTAAATTCAATAAAAAAATAGAAATTTGATGAAGTTTTCACATTTTTTGAGTTGAATGAGTTGAAGAACAGTGAAAATTTTCCATCACTAGGATAAAAACGATTGAAATCTTATGCTTTTTGTGGTTACGAAAATTCTGAGAAACCGAAATCTTTAGTTTTCGAAAAAAAAAATCGTGCACTTGAAAGCATAATTTGTAGAAAATCGAGAATTCTGACATTTCTGATTGCAAAACAAAAAGATGTTTCCAACTCATAATTTGATATAAGTATATTTATCTTAAAACTTGAACAGTAATCCATTATTCAAAGCGTTTCAACAAGTTACTTTTGGAATATCAGCAAAAAAGTTCAACTGTGTATTTTCAGCCGCTCGACTCAATAATCGGTGATGATCAACGCGACACAACCGCCGAACACATGTCACATTCCTTCTCGAAAAACTGTAAAATCTGTCAAACAAAACAGTTGGATGATGCGAAGGAAAAGATAAAAAATCAAGAAGTTGAAGAGGAATTAATGGAGAGAAGAGAGAAGAATAAGGTGTTGATGGAAGAGTGGAAGGCGGATGAAATACAAAGGAAACGGCAGAAAAAGAAGCAAGAGAAGATACAGAAGATGAGGGAAGAGGAGGAGATGAGGAGGGCGAGATTGAGGGCGAAGGAGATGGAGGAACCGAGGGAGGATGATGAGGATGATTATGGAGGGGGAAGGCATACACCTGAGTGAGTTAATTTATTAGAATTGATTATGGAACTGTTGTGAAATGACACGAAAAAAATATGTAAAAACTTTGAAATAGTGAAAAATGAAAAAAAAATATTTTGGAAAGTTGTACTTTTTGCCGGACACCATCAACATTTTATCAAAAAAACTATAGAAAATAATCCTGCTTCATATTTTTTTCAAATATGAATGTCGTAGTTGCAAAAATGATTTATATAAAAGTTTGGCAAACTGAGAATATAAAAAGTTGAAATTTTTATCATTTTGGTGAAACTGGAAAATACCGAAAATTGAGATGTTAAGAACCTTTTTCAACGAATTTTTCAATTCAAAATTGTTTGATGAGATTTAGAATGAAGAAACCCAAAATTGGGTCGATTTATAAACGATAATTGATATTTGGCTTTTGGAGCAGAAGTTTATTAGAAAATCAACACAACTTTCCAAAAATCGCTTATAGTTTTACGATTTTCAAGATGTTATGATTATGAGAATGATGTAGAATTCAACAATGATAGATTCATTACACGAAGTTTAAATTGTTAGACTTTGACAATTTTGTGAAACTGAAATAGGTTTCGAGCAGCTGAAAGTTTGAAAACTTATCAATCGAATCGAATTAAATTTTCCAAATTATTCCAAAAAACTTTATGATCGAAACTGGGTTCGAAATGTGGCCAAGTTTCAGAGTATAATTCATAATCGAAGTCGGAAACTGTAATTTCCATTTTTTCACGGCCGCTGTGGCTTCATGTGATAATCTTGATGATTTCACGCTTAAATTAGATAAGCTAATTGTCGAGGAATAACCAAATGTAAAAAAAGTTATCTGGCTAAATCCATGAAACTGAAAAAAATTGAAACAACCAAAAATTTGGTGAATGAAGTTTTCTGAAAATTTTTTTTTGGAAAATGTATGAAATAACAAAATAAATAACAGGTAACAAAAAAAAACCTGAAACGGCCCGATTTATAGACGATTATTGATAGCAAAAATTTGAAATTGCAATTTTTTTCAAATAAAAAATGAACAAGTTTTTGAAAACCCTACCAAAAAGAAAAAAGTAGCATTACTATCAAAGAAAAATATCAACATTTCCATGGACAAGATATAATAATCCATTGTTTTTGAAGTTTCGACGCTGAGTACAACAACACAACCGATGTTCCATCAACATCACAAGAAGTAACATCAACATCAACAAATGAATGGGAATTCCCCGTCAAAATTTGTTATGGAAATAAGAAATTCCGCGGGATTGCCGAGCCGATTTTCATGAGGAATGAGACGAATAAGGAGATGTTCGAACTGTTTCGAGAGGTGTTGGCTGATCAGGAGAGTAATTGGAATGTGAGTGGATTTTTTTAATGTTTCAAAGTTGGAATTTTTTGGAGTGGAACATTATTGTTCTAGTTAATGGTATTTCATAACAAGTAATCACTGCTTCAAGATATTTTGAATCAAATCTTGATACGTTTTATATCAAAAAATAAATTCCCAGTGAAAAAATATACACTCTGAGAAAAATTCCATCCTTGTTTCTGTTTACAAAAGAAGATCCAATGAGATTGTTCGAAATTTTGCCTGTTTCAATTCAAACTTTTGAGAATTGAGAAAAATATATATCGATTTGGATGGTATATCGATTGTCACTAATGATAAATTACGAATCGAAGAAAAAATTGATTTTCTGTTTAATCAAAAATTACTGCTTCAAAATATTTTAAAACAGAACTTGGTTCTTCTATTGATTGATCATAACTCGAGATTTTGAAAAAAAACATATATTTTTTTAAACTAACATTCGCCATCCTGGTTTCAGTTTTCTTCGAAAGAAAAAAAAATAATAAACGAAAAAAAGCTTTTCCTGTTTCAATTTGAAATTTTGAGAAATGAGAAAAAATAGAAATCAATTTTGTTTTTACTGATTGATCATAACATACGATGAAAAAAAAACAAATCACTTTTACTGAAATTCGTCATCTTGGTTTTAGTTTTCTTCGAAAGAAAACAATAATATTCAAAAAAACTATTCCTGTTTCAATTAAAAATTTTGAAAATCAGAAAAAAATAGAAATCAATTTTGGTGATATATTGATCACTTTGGTAAACTACAAGAAGATTTGAAAAAACAAACTTTATATTCAGAAAAAAAGTTTCTTTGTTTTGGAAAATTTTCATCATCAAGACCCACACGTGAAGCGCTGCTAGTATGTATTCGAAATCTGTGAAACCCCAAAAAATGATGTAATACTCTCTGTTTCAAAATATTCTTATTGGAAACAGTTTTCGTAGATCAAATAATGCATAGGCGATTGTGACAATCAGGCTTAAATTTTCTCTGTTTCAATTGAAAATTATGAAAAATCCAAAAAATCTTGGTCCTACACGAAATACTGATTGTGAATTAAAAAAAATTATATGCTATTTCAAATAATATTCATCAAAAGTTGATAATAGTTTACCCAGATGTTTGGCAAAATTACTTCGTCTCAGTTTTTCCAAAAACTCAAAAAAAAAATCAATCAGGATAAATTTTTCTCTGTTTCATTAGTCATTCTTGAGAAATAAAAACATTAAAAAATCGATATCACGTCTTTGATCTATCGAAGTTTTTGTGTGATGAACTGCCCTAGATCAGCAGCAGAAGAGCTGAAAATACATATTTTCAATTTTAAAAAGTTGATTTTCTTTCGCTATTAGAAATGGTTGATTCTTCGGTCTCACAACAAAAAATTCTGAATTTTGCTCTAAAAACAGGACCCGTATTGAAAAATCGTTCAACGTTTTGAAAAGTTAAAAAAATATGCAGTTTCAAATAATCTTCATCAAAAATGAATACTATTTTCATTCGTTATGTCTCAGAAATCTTTTCTAAAATAAAAATAATTACAGACACCAATGCCAATGAATGAATTCCTTGTCACATCGAGAAAAGCGATAAACGAGCATGAGAGTTGTTGTGTTGCTGTGTTGAAATTGAATGATGATGGTGAGTTTCTACACACTTATCGAAAGATTGTAAATGAAAAAATATCACTGATTCATTGTAAATATGAAACTTGAAAAAAATTTTCAAAAAATAATTCCATTTATTCTGCAATACCCATTTTGAAAAAAATGATCTAACGAAATTTTAAATCATCAAAAAAGAAAAAACCACTAAAAAGCGGATAGTTGTTCCAGATGCCAACTACGCCAGTCTACTACAATACAACATACGATCTGGTGAAGTTGGACAATTGGAGATCACAAAACATCCGAATGTGATATCAGTGTTCTTGTTTCCACATAAAGCGTCGGAGATTTTACATGGTGAGTTTTTTTCTTGGAAAATTTGGAAATATCGATAGGGCGGTTAGTGATGTATAGAACAACACTATGAAAATATGATATTGAAATAGTTTTTGAGAAACTGCAATTGAATTTTGCTTAGAAAAAATGAAAAAAACTGAAGTATAGAATGAACATAAAAGTTTCATGATGCTTTTTGCTGTTTCACAACTTTTTCAATAAAACTTCTGCAAAAATAAAAATCATTCTAGCCAAATCGTAAGCAAAAAGAAAACAGAGTTGAAAAAACTACTTTCTCGGTTTCATGAAATTTTTAATATGAAATACAACATCAAAGAAACATTACCACGAATTCACAGATATTTTTTTAGGTCTCGAAATTGTGAAAAAATGAGCAATTTTCGTTGTTGAAATAACAGTATTTTTGTGATTTTACAAATTTTGTATAAAAGCGCATATCCAAGTGTATAATCCAAACAAAATGAAAACCTTCAAGTTTTTTTTACATGTGCCAAACTAACGGCTAGGAATGAAGCAAGTGCGCCCCTGGGTCTCGACGCGTTTTAAATTATTTTTGAACGTAACTACAGTAGCCGAACTGCAAAATCGTATCGGGACCCTGGGGCGCACTTGCTTTATTCCTAGCCGTTGGTTTAGCATTTATAATATCGGTTTTGAAAAAGATTCATAGAAAAAATTCCACCAATCAGAAACAGTGCTACAAAAGCTCAAATGAAAAATAGAAACGCTGTCTTTTCGTTGCGTTAATTTTTATGACAAAAAAACATGTAAAATTTTAAAAAATCACTGAAATCCGATTTTAATAATTTTAATAAGAAATTTTTCGGTTTCAATAATACTTTATATGAAATGGTCTACCAGTTAAAAAATTTTGAGATGGTCCTTTGAATTTGCGAAAAAAGTGAAGCTTTCAAAAAAATTAATGTTACAATTGTAAATCAAACAAAATTTTACGATTTTAAGTTACTCATCCAACAATGAAGCCATTAAAAGTTTTAAAAAACCGAAAATTTTCAGACACAATAGCCCCAATTCAATACAACGTCGGTACATCGAATGACTGTTTCATGTTGGTATTCGTCCTTTATCCCGAATACGCGGAGAAGTTCAAATATAGTGTACGACTGAAGGATTCGCGAATGACAGAACAATTGATGGAATTGGAGAAGGAGAAGGCGGCGAGTAGATCAGTTGCATCGACGAGTAGTTGGAGAAATGAGGAGAGTTGGAGGGCGACGGAGGTGGTGGAAAAGAAGGAAGAAGTGAAGAAGGAAGAGAAGAAGAAGATGTTGATGACACCATTGTTTGTTGAGGAACTGAAGGGACAAGAACCACCAACAGATCCGGCGGAATTGTCGAATTTGAAAGCGAGGATTATAATGGGAATTATTTCGACGACTGTTAAAATAAGTGAGTACCACTTTTTTGTAATTGAAAAAAAATGGATTCAAAAATGAGATCAAGTAATTGAAATAGGTTTTGCCGAGAAAATAGAGAAATTTTTCTGTTTCAAAAATAGAGTGTGTTGAGAAATTGTTGATAAATTTTGATATAAAAATGATCAGCTCGGCAGGAATATACGAATACTCACATTTTTGTTTTTTTTGCCGATTTTAGAAAATATTAAGCTAATTTTTGAGTAAAAATAGATTCTAATAGACTCAAATCGAGTAAATTTCATATTATGATTTTTACAGTATCTGAAAATCTTGTTCTTTTCCGAGTTTCAATGACTTTTATAGTTACAATTTTCCATTTACACAAAACCAATAATTTTTGACAAAAAGTAATTTTCTCGAAAATCTGAATGAATTTTTATAACAAAAACCCATTCAAAATCAAAAAAACCCAAAAAAAATCGTATTTTAGCTGATTTTAGAGCTCACTTTTTTGTGTAAAATTGGAGGAAATGGTCGGGATTCGAGTAAATTTTTAAAGAAAATCTTTTACTGTTTCAGCAAATGTCAATATTTTTCGATTTTTCAATAATAATTTGCTAGTCCTACAATTCAACAATTCGAAAAAAAACCTTTCTGCTACAGAAATCCAAAAAAAATATTTTGCTGTTTTTGGGAAACCATTTGATCTGTGAAATTTTCGAGAAACAGTTCATAAGGCTCAAATCGCATAAACCCTAAAAATCACTTATCGCGCTGATTCTATCGTTAATTTTGATCAGAGCGAACGAAAAGTTCAAAAGTTTATGAATTTTTTTGAAAAAAAAGTATAATTCAATTTCGATAACAAGATGTCTGTTTCAACATACCTCAAACCAAAAAAATCAAACGTTTTACAGAGAATTTTACTTTCTCACTGTTTCGAAAAAATTATTTTTAATGAAATTATCGATAATTTCGATGAATTGTCAATAAAAGCCACAATTGATTCATAAATTTTATACAAACACGTTGAAAAATATGAAAATGTTAAATTTTTAATGAAAAAAAAAACATCCCTGTTTCTGAAATTCTATGTTTTTTTGTGAAATTGTCAATTAGACAGTAAATACTTTGTAGAGTCTCCTTGTGAACAAAAAAACCGTAAAGATAGAATATTTACCAAATCTGAACCTCTTTCAATCCACCGATCAACCAACCAAAAATCCAAAAATAGGGCTTCCAGGAGACATAGTTGCCTCAACCCAAGACTTCATGGCTGATCCGAGTGTATTCGATTCGGATAAGGAATATGTACAAGTATATATTGAGAAGAAGATCGAGGAGGAGCAACGGAAGAAGGAAGAGAGGAAACAGAAGAAAGCGGCGGAGAATGAGGAGAAAGTGGTGGAGAATACTGTAGCAGAAGTGGCGGAGACACCATCAGTTGCACCAGTCGCCAATGGTGTACCACCACCAATAACAATGCCACCACCAGTCATCCCAGATCCTCAATTCTGTATGTCAGTACCGCCACCAATCTTCAATCAACCGCCACCCACCATATTCACCAATCCACCACCAATGTTGCCACCACCACAACAGCCACCACCATCATATACTTTTGGTCTATCGGAACGAGAAATCGTTGCGGATGCGATCCGACGCGGAATGGTTGCACCAATACCACAAGAACTATTGATTGGCATACCGGCGTCACCAATGATACCACCCGCCGCGCAACGATTGGAGAATGAGCGGAGAGCATTGGCGGAGATGGAGCATAAGATTCGGATGGAGAAGAAGTTTGCGGAGGAGATGGATGCGAGGGAGAGGGAGATGGAGATGATGAGGAGGAATAGCAGGTTGGTGTTTTTGGGTGTCATGGGTGGATTTTGCTCCGCGAGCTCTATGATTTTTGATTTTTCAGACCACCACAACAATTCCACCAAGCGCCACCAATCGGTGCATCACCATCATTTGGACCACCACCAATGGGTGCACAACCACCAATTGGTGCCTCACCTTCGTTTGGAGCACCACCACCAGCTGGACTACCACCATTTGGCGCACCGCCACCAACAGCTGCACCATCATTAGTTGCTGCATCACCAGTTGGTGCACCACCACCAAACGCCTCGGAGAATGGAGTGATACAGAATGTTGAGCAAGAAGTGATGGAAAATGGAAATGTGACACCGACTAGAGAAGATGAACGAGTGGAAGAAGGAAGGGATGGAAAGAGGAAAATTGGTGGGTGTTTTTGGAATTATTTATGAAAAAATGGTAGTTATATGGAGGAATTGAGTTCATTTGATAATGTGAACGAAAAAGGGTTTTTTGAAACTGAAAAATCAAGAAGAAAGCCATATCATTTTGTCACTTTTGTTCTTATCAATATACAATGTATGAAACGGTAAAATTTATAACATGACTATTTCTAAATAAAGGAATTTGATGCAGGTTTTTTGAGAAAAACATGTGAAAGTGATTATGATGATGTGTTTACTATCAATCATGACTGAAATATCAAATAAAAAAGTTTTGTAACTGTAAATCAAAGAGTCAAGAAAATTACTTTCTTCCTAAATCCGAATCAAAAGTTGAATGGTGATAGAACCCAGTAGTAGCGAATTGGTTTCAAATAAACCTTTCTAAAAAAAATGGATTTTTGAAACCGAAAGTTCTGAAAAATTCAGACAAGCAGATATTTCGAAATCAGAACTTACATACACTTGACAAATTCGCATAAAATGCCATGTCCCCAAAGATTCTTGTTCAGACTATTGTAGTTCAAATTCTTTAATATTTCACTATATTCCGTTTCAAAATATTTATATTTATAAGGAAAGTAAGGGAAGAATGATCTATTCAAACGATTAGTGATTGATTTCCTAAAAAATATAAATTTCTTGGAACAGTAAATATTAAATTATCAAAAAATTCAAACTTGAAGTTCTGGAGTTGGAATTTTTCTGAAAATAAATATTGAGTTCTTTGTTTTCTTGCCAAATTTATTCCAAAAGAAAGATTTTGCCGATTATTCTTGAATAATCCTCAAATCAAAACGACATTTCAACAACATCATGATTATATTTGCATGATTTATCAATGAATTGATTCTTTTTCAAAACAGCAAAAAATTTTAGTTAAAAATTGCCGAATTATGGCGCATCCGATCAATAATAATTATCTTATTTTTCCAGAAGAACCATCACCAAACTTCCGAAAGCGTCAAAAACGGAATCGAGGTGGATTGCGTGTTGATTTGAGTGATACGAGTATGGATATTGAAAGTGATCGAAGCTCATCTGCATCACCATTCGAGCCACCACCACCGCCACCAACAACATCCGATCCACCACCACCACCACCGCCAGATTCATCGATGCATGTTCCTGTCCCGCCACGCCCTCCACCAACACCAATATTCGAAGTTACAAAGCCGCCAGTACCACCACCAATGATGCATGGTCCGGTACCTGTTCCACCACCATCAACCACCATGTTCAATCCAATATTATTGCCACCACCACCTCCGCCACCACCGCCACCAATGATGATGGATCGACAAAGTGAGGAGAGGTTTTGCGATTCGCCAGGATCATCGGGTGGACCACCACCACCAATGATGATGAGTCGAGGAAGAGGAATGGGACCGCCACCAAGAGGGTGGAGAGGCGGACCACCACCAACACCAGGAATGAGAGGAATGATGCCGATGAGAGGAGGAGGACGGGGTGGACCACCACCAATGATGATGAGAGGAGGACCGCCAAGAGGAATGGCACCAATGAGGGGTGGACCACCACCACAATCACCCGGTCGAGGAATGCCACCAATGATGAGAGGCGGACCACCACCAAGAGGAATGCCACCAATGCGAGGTGGACCACCATTACAATCACCCGGAATGCCACCATCACCAGGAATGATGAGAGGAGGTGGACCACCAAGAGGAATGCCACCAATGAGAGGTGGACCACCACCACCATTCAGGGGAGGACCGCCACCAAGAGGTTCACCAATGGGAATGTATCCGCCAAGAGAGAATGGTTTTCATCCAGGTACTGTAGTATACTGTAGTTCTAAAAGAAACAAAGTGTTTACAGACATGCGACGCGGAGGACCACCACCAAATCGGCGAGGCGGTGGCGGTGGCTGGAGTGATCAGCGACAAAGTGGCGGATGGATGTGATTACGGTAGCCGGCATACTGTAGTAGATCATTTTGACCATATTGATAATACGAGTCCCATTTTCCGAGTTATTTTTTGTTGTTTATTATTATTTATTATGAGAATTTTGTTGTCTATTTATTAAGCAAAGTGTCATATTGTGTGGTAAGAAACACGATTCTCTTTATACAGAAACAATTGATGTTGATTCCCTTGCTGAATAATAAAGATATTGTTTTATAGGTTTACCTCCTCTCTAGGCCTACACGCTATATAACACACACCCCCCCCCCTTTCTATGGTGTATGGTGGCACCCATGGCGCAGTCGGGCAGCCTTGTCACCCGTAAAGCAGTACGTTGATCGTATTGTGGCCTTCCTCAGGTTCGATATTGCATGGGTGTCGAATTTTTTTGCACCATTGTTTTGGCGTAATGAAATATATCATTGGGTGCTATTTTTCATGACGAATGTCATGGAGCAGTTGGTTTCTGACAGAAGGTGTGAGAAAATGGTGAAAAATTAGATAGAAGTTCATAAATAGAACTGCAAAGTTCAATTTTGTTTTGAAAATGTTTCCAAAGCATTTCAAAACTGATATATCAATATGTTAATCTACAACACGGAGCGCTGATATAGTGGTATGAAATTTCACTGTTTCAAGTTAGAAATTTTTAGAAACAGTAAAATATTTAGACCTTTTCATTTCTACTTACCATTTTCTGGCCATGATTGAACATATCATTATTACTTTTGCTTATCATTGATAAGATAAATACGAAATCAACGGATTCCCATATAATTTTCCATATATAGAAGTTACTGTTTCCGATAAAAAAAAACATTGGAAAATGAAAATTAGTAAAAGCTTTCGATCACTGATATTATCGTTGTCAAAAATTATAAGCCAATAACCTTCTCAAAGCTTCTCAGAGCATTCAATTTTTTAAAATATGCACCTTTAAGACAATATGCTAACCATATTTGCACTTTTTGATACAGGCTGACGTAACATTCTTCACCCCTTCCTCTGCAGAGATCTGACGGGCGGTATATAATACACCCTCCTTGCCATGGTGCATAGTGGCACCCATAGCGCAGCCGGGCAGCCAATGCAAGCAGTACGTTGATCGTATTGTGGCCTTCCTCAGGTTCGAAACCGCATGGATGTCGAATATTTTTGCAACTTTGTTTTGGCATAATAAAATATATCTTTAGGTGCTGTTTTTCATGGTGAATTTCATGGCGTCATTTATTTCTGATAAAAATCACTTGAAACAAATGAAAACGAGGTTTCAAACTTTGATTGTATATACTGCATTAAAGGCGCATGCTTCTTATTGTAACTGCATATTTATATCTTCCGGGTACTAATATTGTTTCCGTTTCAAGCACTTGTTTTATAATCAATATCATTTCTTTGCATTGATTTATGAAACTCATCGCCTACGACAACAGTATTAGATAAGTTGGACTTGTCAATTGAAAAAGTGTATGACGCGATTCAAAAGGGTTTGAACACAGAGCAAATTTGGCTGAAATTTCAGTCATAAACTCCTCTAAATTTTCAGATATTGTTTCAACTAGCTCGAGTCAAGGTTGTATAATTTGCAAAATCGGAAAAGTTAAGTTGTAACAAGGTAGATCACAGCTTCAGTACTCACTACAGTATTCGCAGGTAGATCACAATTCGTACAGTAGATCTCAAATGGTACGGTGAATCGTGGTACGGTAGATAAAAAAGTGTTACGGTGGAACAAAACTACAGTATGCATACAGTACTTGTCGCGAATGCTAATAAAACAGTTCGACCATAACGAAGAACCAAACCCCCGACCTTCCTCGCACCACACAACTCAACTCTCTTACCCTTTAGGCCAAGCTGAACTGCTCAAAGTGAAAAAAAACATTTTTTTAAGCAAAAGATTTTCCAGTGGTAATTGTATTACACACAAAATGCAATTTGAATTCGAGTTCTAAATATTAATGTTAGTTTACAAAGCATAGTGATGTTTTCTAAAATTGCTCGTCGCCAACACGCCGGAGCTCGCAAAAACGACAATGAAATTTAAATTTGGCGCTAAAAAAGCAGGCGACCGCGTCGCGCCCGCGCCGCGTTTGGCGGTTTCGGTTATTTTCCCTTCGATTTTTATTTTTTACGCGTGTTTCGTATTCTCAAGCATTTTTAAAATGTTTTTCTCACAAATTAATCAGAATTCTTGATTTTAAACTTCGGATAACGGTATTTACCGATAATTTTCGCTAGAAACTGTGAAAAAGTAAGATTAAAATCATGAAATGAAGTTTTTGCGAGAAATTTGAACTTTTATCTTATTTTAGTGGTCTTTTATGTAGTTTTCGATCAAACTTTTCTTTTTTACAGGCAAACAACACGGAAAAGCGACAACAATTGGTGGAGAATCGAAAAACAAGCGAGAAGAACAGCAAAGTAAGTGTTTTTGTCAAATTCTTTCAAATTTTTGAAAAAAAGTAGCTCATCCAATAAATTTCTGCGTTAACCAAGCAAAATTATACTGCCAAAGCACAAAAACTCATAGTTTTCCAACAATTTGCAAATTTTTTTATTCAAACGTGATGAAAACATGCAAATTTTCACTGCAAAGTCAGTAATTTAAGTTTCTTTTCAGAAGACAAGCAACGACCAGGAACAAAGGAAACACAAGGAAATGGTTTAGTTGAAGAAAATGGGAGGAGGATCCTCAAGAAATCAAGAAGAAGAAACACCAAGTGATGTTGTCAAACCAAAAGGTACCGAAAATTCCTAAAATTCAATATTGATATAGATACCAGAAGGTGCGTGCCGGCTCCGCCGTCACTTCCTTCTGGATTTTCATTTCTGATTATTGGTCTAACATATATTAATTTCTAAAAATGAATGTCAAAAAAGAACAAAAACATCTCGAAATAGGCCGTGACATTCAGTTTTTGAAAATGAAAACATGGAAATGTAAGGTTTAAATCTGAAAATCGGTTCTGGAAGGGGAATGACTCGATCGATCACTTAGATATTTCTCGTGCACCTTCGCGGAAGCATTTCTGAACCCCTTGTCAAATTTGGGCAAAATCGGATGGAAACTGGCCGAGAAATCGCCGCGGACAAACTGACAGACAAACGAAACGACTGACAGAAGTTTTCCATTAGTAATAGTAAAGATTTCAGGTGAGATAACACAAGTGGTTATCAATCCAGCACCAGCTGATGACAATGCATCAAATGATGGAACAGCAATTCCACTTGCTGGTAGTCCAGCTCAACAACTGTGTGCTCGCCCGTCAATTGAAGACACCACTCTACCAACAAAAAGTGATGTTGTCAAACCAAAAGGTACCGAAAATTCCTAAAATTCAATATTGATATAGATATTTCAGGTGAGATAACACAAGTGGTTATCAATCCAGCACCAGCTGATGACAATGCATCAAATGATGGAACAGCAATTCCACTTGCTGGTAGTCCAGCTCAACAACTGTGTGCTCGCCCGTCAATTGAAGACACCACTCTACCAACAAAAAGTGATGTTGTCAAACCAAAAGGTACCGAAAATTCCTAAAATTCAATATTGATATAGATATTTCAGGTGAGATAACACAAGTGGTTATCAATCCAGCACCAGCTGATGACAATGCACCAAATGATGGAACAGCAATTCCACTTGCCAGTAGTCCAGCTCAACAACTGTGTGCTCGCCCGTCAATTGAAGACACCACTCTACCAACAAAAAGTGATGTTGTCAAACCAAAAGGTACCGAAAATTCCTAAAATTCAATATTGATATAGATATTTCAGGTGAGATAACACAAGTGGTTATCAATCCAGCACCAGCTGATGACAATGCACCAAATGATGGAACAGCAATTCCACTTGCCAGTAGTCCAGCTCAACAACTGTGTGCTCGCCCGTCAATTGAAGACACCACTCTACCAACAAAAAGTGATGTTGTCAAACCAAAAGGTACCGAAAATTCCTAAAATTCAATATTGATATAGATATTTCAGGTGAGATAACACAAGTGGTTATCAATCCAGCACCAGCTGATGACAATGCATCAAATGATGGAACAGCAATTCCACTTGCCAGTAGTCCAGCTCAACAACTGTGTGCTCGCCCGTCAATTGAAGACACCACTCTACCAACAAAAAGTGATGTTGTCAAACCAAAAGGTACCGAAAATTCCTAAAATTCAATATTGATATAGATATTTCAGGTGAGATAACACAAGTGGTTATCAATCCAGCACCAGCTGATGCCAATGCATCAACTTCCAGTTTTGGCGCGAAACTTATAGACGGAGCACGTTATCCAATTGAAACAAAGAAAGGAACAACAATTTTAGTGATGGAAATTCGAATGACGATGGAAATTCGAATGACTGTTCTAGTTGAACAAAATCGGAGTACTAACAAAGAAGCAATAAATTTTTCGATCCTCAAGTTGATAAAAGAGTTTTATAACTCAAAAAATTGCATACTATACAACATCTTTCCCACGTAAGTTTCAGCTCCGATTAGGTGAAGTCAATAATTATCTATTTTAGTTCCAATCATTCCTTCGAAAAAGGAGTAATGGTGTAACTCGATAAGTTGAAACATTTGGCGCCGTTTGACTTGATGATGAAGTTTCCGGCACGAGGATCGGGTGAATTGACCGGTGATGCAAGCGGCGGAGTTGGTGGAGGTTAGTTTGATCAGAGGATTTGGTCGTCTGCCAGTCAGTTGATTCGAAAAATCTGAAAAATTTGGGTTATCAATTTCTTATCACTTACCTTATCCGCTGCTGATAAGAACTGTGGATCTTCCACTCAACTGGGGTTTGGGCTAGTTGGTGGTTATGACCCTAAAATGTAGATTATCAGTCATGCTAACTTATAATATTATCACCATATCAGTTAGTATGATTAACCTTATCATTTTATCAGTGATAAGTTATATCAGATGGGGGACAGCGGGTACCAACAAACTGAATCATGGTACCAGATAATATCATATCAGTTAGCATGATTATTCTTATCATCTGATCAGTGATAAGGTATATCACGTGGAAACAACTCTGATATGCCCTTATCACTTATCTTGTCACCTTATCACATAATTCCAGAATCCGGAGGCGCCGGCGGTCAAGTACAAGACTGGCACCGACTGATCGTGTTATCAAGGACAACAACTCGTGAAGCGTCTCGCCCCTACAAAAAAACACCTCCAACACACAAAACATTCAATTTTGGTTTTTATGAATGAAGTTTTGATTTTTGAAGTATTGTTTTTCAATCGACCATATTCTACAGTAGTCTTCCTTTCTTTTCTTTGTTCCTCACTTTGAATTTGTTGGTTGAGTATCAAATGCTCTTCTTAGGTTGAACTCCTTCTTAGGTTTAGCTCCTTTTTAGGTTTAACTCCTTCTTAGGTTTAGCTCCTTCTTAGGTTTAGCTCCTTTTTAGGTTTAACTCCTTCTTAGGTTTAGCTCCTTCTTAGGTTTAGCTCCTTTTTAGGTTTAACTCCTTCTTAGGTTTAGCTCCTTCTTAGGTTTAGCTCCCTTTTAGGTTTAACTCCTTCTAAGGTTTAGCTCTTTCTGAGGTTTAGCTCCTTCTTAGGTTAAACTCCTTCTTAGGTTTAGCTCCTTCTTAGGTTTAGCTCCTTTTTAGGTTTAACTCCTTCTTAGGTTTAGCTCCTTCTTAGGTTTAGCTCCTTTTTAGGTTAAACTCCTTCTTAGGTTTAGCTCCTTCTTAGGTTTAGCTCCCTTTTAGGTTTAACTCCTTCTAAGGTTTAGCTCTTTCTGAGGTTTAGCTCCTTCTTAGGTTAAACTCCTTCTTAGGTTTAGCTCCTTCTTAGGTTGAGCCCGTTCTGAGGTTTTAGCACCCATGGCGCAGTCGGTAAGCCAAACAAATAGAAGTGTGTAGATCGCATTGTGGCCATGGAGGAGAGGGAAGTTCGACACTCAATCGGTGTAGGATTATTTTGCAATTTTGTTTTGGTATAATGAAATATGTCAATCAATTCCTTTTTTCATAAGGAATCTCCTGGAACTTTATTTTTTGATAAAATAAATTGAAACAAATGAATAATGGCTTGGAAAGTAGGAATTTTTTAATGTTTCCACTCGAAAATTTCGACCTCATTTTTCTGATCGTATTGGTAATTTACCAATATGAAAATTATTTTCTTCAAAACTATTATTGGCTCGTTTTTTGGTTCGATTATCCGGAGTCCTAATTATTATCTGATGTACCAAGAAAATCGATATAAGCTGACGTAACACCCTTCACCAAGATAGACACTATATATTCTTCACCCAGTATATAACAGACCCTCCCTGCCATGGTGTATAGTGGCATCCATAGCGCAGCCGGGCAGCCTTAGCAAAGCAGTACGTTGATCGTATTGTGGCCACCATGAGGTTCGAAACCGCATGGATGTCGAATATTTTTGCAATTTTGTTTCGGTATGTTGATATATGTCATTCGATTCCATTTTTCACGAGGAATCTCATGGAGCTGTTGTTTTTGATAAAAATCACTTGAAACGAATAAATAAGGGGTTGGAAGGAAATTTATTGAGACGCTACTTCATTTTGGTATATATGTACAACATGGTTGATGAAAAATTTGGATATCATAAAATTTCATCACCAGAGATCGACACGAATTGATTACTGTATTAAAGGCGCATAGTCATGCGTCCTCACTTTTTTCTAAATTGTATTGGTGTAACGAGCACCCTCACCCATACAGGCGGTATATACACACCCTCCTTGCATTGGTGTATGGTGGCACCCATGGCGCAGTTGGATTGCCTACCACTCGTGGGGCAGTACGTTTATCGTATTGTGGCCGTGCTCAGGTTCGACACTGCATGGGTGTCGAATATTTTTGCACCATTGTTTTGGCGCAATGAAATATAACATTAGGTGTTATTTTGCACGGAGATTCTCATGGTGGTATGTGTTCGTCTGTCTGTAAACACTATGACGACATAATGCACACTTTATTGTATACCGTATACAGTTGAAAATCAACCAACAATAGATGGTTGAATATCCATCACCATAACATTACTTATCTGTCTTCTTATCATTGATGATCCCTTATCACTTCCCCTTATCACTCGTTTTTTGAAAATTGATATGATAAATTGTCGATATGTGATATTATTGAATATCATGGCGATGGTGCAGGGAATTGGTGCAGCGACGAAGACACAATTGGCGACGAGGGTGGTGTCTGGAAGATGGTGAAGTTAGATGGTGGGGGGCACACATGAGACGCCAGGGTGACTTATGGTGAAGAAGACTAGCCTTGTAAACACCATATATTGACAACATAAGGTAGCAAAATTTTTATATCAAATCACATGGTATTGATGATCGGTGAAAAAGCATGGTGACTGACAAATTGGTATTCCGGCCTATTAAGAAATTTTATCGGTTTCAAAATATTTACAAAAGCTGAAACAGTAATATTCTTGTAGTTCAGTGCTCATGAAAATGAAGAAAAGTTCATGAATGGGTCCCGGCACGAAAATCAAACGCATGATATACAATACATATCATCAACCTACGATAGATATTTTTGAAGCACATACATACACACACTGTGCATCACAAAATATCTTTCCGCTGGCAATTTCATGATTTTTGGAAACAGACAAATTTTAATTATATATAGTTTTTCCACTTGATTTCTGTTTCAAAGAATTGTAAAAGTTCAAAAAAAGAGTTTGAGTGTAATAACCTCATGATAAGCGTTGATTGACAATAATTATGTTTTTCGCAATGAGCTGACTAGTGAGACCCAGAAGAACTTGATTTTTCAAGAAAAAAACATAGATGTGGATACTTTGGGTGTCCTATGGTATAGTTTAATTGTAGACAAAACCGCTCAGTTATACATTTTTGTCGTTATTGTGAGACCGAGCAGGAAGATATCAAGTAATGCAAACGAACTAGAAATTATTTGAGTTCCAAAAAATTTGAAACAATTGATACAGTGAATATTCGATATTTTGTTTTTTTTTCACTTTGATCACATATCACGAACAAATCGCAATTTTGATAGCCCGTTGATTATTCCAATGATTTTTTTCCGAGACAAAATAGTACATGAATTACAAACTAAATATTTCATGAAAATTTCAATATTGTGTGAAACAGTGAATGTTTTGAGAAATTCTGGTGGTGAGACGATAGAAGCAAGTTAATATTACAGAAAACTGATACTGGCACATGTTTATACAGTGATTGCTAAGAATTTCTTCTAAAAAATGGGAGAAAGTGCAAACTGAGCCGGATAAGAAATCAGTTTCAAAATATCTTCAATAGTTGAAACATTAATTTTTTTCCAATAATCCATTAACTATCGAAAATGACAAATTATTTCATGAAAAGTACCATTATTTATGAGAAAGTATAGGTTTGAACTTTCGTGGCGAGAACCAATGAAAGTTTGCTGTTTCAAAACTATCTTTTTCGGGAAACTTGCTGCACTAAAATAATGCACGGTATCGATTAAGTAATATGGGAGTATAGCAGAAAACGATGCACATACATAGTTCATTGTTTTGAAAATTAAATTTATGAAAATTCAATATAATTTTTTGTTCATTAAAAAAACAAATCAGTTTCGAATCATCTACAACACCTGAAACATTGAATGGTTTTCAATAAATCAATTACTATATACCATCACAGTTTTTGGTGAAAATGGAATAAAACAATTATTTATGGTCTCTCTTCGAAAAAAAAAATTGGTTCAGTTTCAAATCATCCTAACTATTTTCATCCTATATAGCTTATACATGCTAGAATTACATGCTCAAAGTTTTTGAACTTGAAAATGCCCAAAACGCAAATCGATTTCAGAAATATTTGAGCTTCGGGGACAAGACCCATCACAATTCCTGTGTCAAAGACATCATATCTAATTCAATGTTTTACTACAAAAGTTTCCCAGACATTAGAGTGGTAAAATCATGTAAAAATAGAAATCATTGAATATGAAAGTTTTGAGAAACAGGGAAGGTTTTTTCTAAATTATTTCTGTTTCAACAATTTGTCAAAAACTATCAATTATCAATTCACTAGTTCACAAAAACAAACTCCTAGTTTCAAAATCAAAATAACTTGATTTTCGAAAATATCGAAAAGTAACAGATATTTCAGAATCTGAAACACGGAATTTACAACGAAAATTGTGAAACAAATGTTTGGGACCAAATCTGTTACTACAACTAACAATTTTATGAAGAACTTCAAACTGTTTAGAAACAGTGAATGTTTTTGGTGAAATACATTTTCGTGGTGAGACCCAAAAATTATTCCTGTTTCAAAATTATATATATTTTTTTCATAATTTTAGTGTGATTTATCTGTAAAAAAAGTTCAAAAGCGATTTTGCAAAAGTACAGCACAGAATGGAATCGTTCAGTATATTTGAAACTTAAAAAAAACTATTTTGAAGTACAAAATATATTTCATGTTTGAAAAATTTGTTTGAAAAATATGAAAAATCAATCAAAATCGAATAATCATGGAGTACCAACTATTGCAGTTTTCATATATTTACACTTTTTGAAACAGTTAATATTTAGCGAAGTATATATTTTTATAAAAATTTGTTTTCGTGGTGAGACCCAACATGATTTCAGTTTCAAAATTGTATTATCAAATCTTTAATCCTAATTTGCATGTGTTTCACATGTAAACTCTCATTGTACAAAAAAAGAGAATTTCTTGCGGTTAGTAAGTTTGAAACATTTATAGGAATACAATTTCTGTTTCAGAAACTTGTTTGAAAAAATATAAAAAATCAATCAACAAATTAGTTTATCATGGTGAGACTCAAAAGTTAGATTCTGCATCTTGAACGAATCACCAGACAATTCATTTTCAAAGTATTTTCAATTCTTGAAACATCTTAATTTCAAAATATTCCTGTTTCTGAGTTTGTTGATAATTTTCGTGGTGAGACCTTCTGTCAGTCCTGATGGAAAAGTTTGAGCTTTCGAGAAAGAAGAGAAAGACTATACCAGAACGTTCACACATCGATCGTGTAGTAATTTTCATAAAACTGGGAAACAGTGATATTGTACAACATATGTAGTTTTTCAAGTTTGGAGTCTTGGAGCCGCAACATGATTTCTGGTTCAAGAATTATTTGAAAAATACATAACGTCAACGAGGTAATAGACAATGTCTTTGTTTAAAAATTTTTCATACTACTTGAAACAGGACATTTTTCACGAAAACTGCTGGAGCCAACAACAAAATGACTGAGATTTTAGAGACTCCAAAAACAATTTGATTAGAAAAATGATTCAGTTTCAAAATATTTGAAATAGTTGAAACAGTGATATTTTAACAATCTAGCTTCGGATTAGTTTGCGCTTAGTTTTCGTGATGATCAAATCAAAAACCATCCAATTTTCAACTGATTGTGTTAGAACCCATACTAATTTTTTTCATGATCTGACTTGTGAGAACGCGTACGACAAATCAACCATGTTCTTTTATTTCAAAATAATTTACACTCCTTGAAACATGAAATATTCATTGACTTCCAAGCAGGACGAACACCGGATTTTTTGGGAGCCGATGGCAGAAGTCGACCACTACAAATTTCGTTCAAATTATCCAATTATTCCTGTTCGTTGAATAGCAAACTTCTTCAAAAAAGCGGGAAAGCATTTTCATAAGAGAGTGAAGTGTATAACCATTTAGTAAATAAAAAGAATTTGTGAAACAGTGATTGCATTTGAACAAAAAAAAACAGATTTTTGACTTTGGTAGCTTCACAATTATTTCGTCTGTTGGTGTTGAATCATGACCATTGACGGTATACGACTGATAGGACGAATATTCCGATTTCAAAATAATTTACACTTTTTGAAACATGGAATACTCATTTCTTCCAAGCAGGACGAACACCGCATTTTTTGTGTGACGTACCGACAAACACTACTACAAAATGACTAGGTTCAAAAAAACATCTGAATTTCTTGAAACAGTAATTTCTTCAAAGAAAAAGTCGGAAAGTGTTTTCACAAACGATTGAAGTATGAAACTAACTAGTAAATTTGAATTATTTGTGAAACAGTAATTGGATTTAAAAAAAACAAGCTTTTTGATTTTTTAAGAGAAAAAACTGTGTAAAAATGTGTATCGAATATAAGTCAAAGGAATATTTAAACATTTTTAATTTACAAAGTTTTTGATAATATTTGAAACAGGAAATATTTTGTGTTGAAGCCAACAACAAAATGTCTGAAATTCCAGAGATTTCACGGTAGTCGATCATAAAAATATTTCCGTTCCAAATATTCCCAAAAGTTGAAACAAGGATGTGAGCTCTCGAAGAAGAATATGGAAGAAGAATTAAAATATTTATGACCAGGTGAATTTCATGTTTTTGTGAAACAGTGATTGCATTTGAACAAAAAAAATCAATTTTTTTTACTTTGGTAGCTTGATCATGATTTCTCTTCGAAAGTTGTATAGACAAACGTTCTAGCAGATAATGTTTCAGTTTCTGTATATTTTGCACTAATTGAAACAGAATATTTCTCGAAATTAGAATTTCTGGAATTTTGGAGACTTCGCAGAACATAGGCTTAGAAAAATATTTCAGTTTCAAAATATTGAGAAAAGTTGAAACAGTGAATATTCAACAATCATCGATGGTGTTGATTGAATCATATAGTTTTCGTCAAAAACCAATTAATTTATCGAGTTATCGTGTCGAGACCCATGAAAACTTTTTTCACGTACTCTTGAAGGAGGAAGACTGATTAACCCGACACTCTGATTTCAAAATAATTTCCACTTTTTGAAACAGAGAATATTCGGTTATGAAATTGAAGGCAATCAGAAAAAACAAATTATTCTGAAATAGTGAGGTGGAGTGGATAGAGAGTGATTATTAAAATTAACTATTTTTTCAAAACATTCAAATTTTCATGAAACAGTGAAAACCTTCTTGTAGCAAAGAATATTTGAAAGTTCAGTTGATCAAAAAATTAATCCGGTTTCAAAAAATTCACAAAAGTTGAGATAGTGAATATTCAACAATCATCGATTTGTGTTGACTCATATAGTTTTCGTTGTGATGAAATCAAAAACCGACTAATCTTTCAACTTATTGTCTCGAGACTCATGATAACTTTTTAATGACCTTTGAAGGAACAGACAGATTAGTCAGATGTTTCAATTTCAAAATAATTTGCACTTCTTGAAACATGAAACATATCCATTGACTACCAATCAGGGCGAACACTGGATCTTTTGTGATATACTCTACTACAATTCTTTCAGGACCATTCAAACCCTTTCTTTTGCGGAAATGTGAATGACCCTGGAAGAGCTTGAATCAAAAAAATATCCCAGATTCAAAACATTTACATTAGTTGGAACAGCGAATGTTTAACAATACTATATTTGGGTGGATTCTTCGAAACTCTAAACCATCGAGAAACGGTCAAATTATGTTGTGAGAGTCAACACGATTACTGTTTCAAAACTGTTTCAAGTGAATTGAGATTGATATACTTCTGATGCTCGACTTTGTCAAGATATGTTATTAGGATAAAAAATGATATCGAGATTGGTATCAGATAAGATAACGTCTTTCTCTATATTCTATCTATCGAGAAACAGTAATTTTTCGTAGCGAGCCTCAATATCGTTTCTGTTTCAACACTATTTCAGATAAATTGAGATAGGAACACATCCGCTGGATAAATGACATAAGCTATTGTGCTAAACTTTCACTTACAAGTAGTCCAGTGGTTTATTGGTTTATGTTCCAAAATATGACGGAAATTTGAAACATTAAAATAATCCCTGGATTGATGAAATTATCGTAGTGAGACCCAAAATAACTTTCGCCTGTTTCATCGACTTGAAATATAATAAGAATGGGTAACAATAATTGATACGGACTTCACTCGAATTGTAAAATTCTTTCAATGAAAGTTGCGAATGCAAACTCAAAGATAATGGAACACAAAAAGGAAACAGTTTAAAAATATTTACAAAAATAGAAACTATGAATTTTTATCGAGCTGTGGAAGTTTTCCTATTGATTCTCGTCACGAAAATAAAAAATATATCGTCGTGGCGAGACCCAATATGTTTTCTGTTTCATCACTTATTTGAAACATGTTTTGATCATTTGACAACGATTCGAGATGGGTAAATTTTTCTCTCTACAAATACAAAAGTACTCAAAACATGCGAAGCAGTGCATCCTTTTCATCAACAAATTTTGATGGTTTTTTCATTTAGTATATATTTTTGCTGTTTCAAAATATTAACAATGATTGAAACATTAACTTTTGATATTATCGTCATATATTTGAAACTGAGTTCAAAAATTTTCTCAAAGTCAGAAAACATCAGAAAAAGATGACTGGATCCTGAAAAACGAAAATCTTACTGCTACCAAACTAAGTTGATGATGCGAGAAATCTTAAACCAAGCAAAATTTGTTTCAGATTCAAAATTTGTGCATATATTGAAACATTGAATCTTGCTAAAAAATAATTTATAAGTCATGTATCTCAAAGTTGATGAATGGGTCTCGGCACGTAATTCAAAGGCACATTATCTGTATACAACTTTACTGGAGAACGAATCTTGCTGTAACTAATTTCCGTTTCAGCACCGATTTTCAGTACTAATAATATTTTCAATGTATTGTTCGTAATTTATCCGAATGGCAGTATGTTGTTATGGACAATTTTTTGGAAATATTTGATATTTTTAATGAACAGTGCATTTTTTGTGTGGTTGCTGTTTCAACACTTGTTGATATTTTCATGATTAGGAAGTAAAAAGAGTGATGAAAGGAAAATGAGAAAAATTAAAAATTTACTACGTAAATCAAAGTAGAATTTTTTCGGTTCCAAAGTTTGTTGATCACTTGAAACATGGAATATTAAGCAATGGAAAAAAGAACATGAATTGATAATGCAATAGATGGAAAATCAGTAAAAAAATTCCGGTTTCAAAATTTTCGGTTTATGTGAAACATTGAAACACTGAAAATCGACCGGTTACATACATAAATGGGTCTCGCCACGAAATTCAAAGAAACATGAGAACGGTTTTCAATCAAAGTGGAAATATCAAAACTCTATCTTCACCTTTACCAAAAACAAAAAGAAAAATTTTCGTCATAATTTCTGTTTCAATCATGATTTATGTTTTTTTTCTGCAAAAAAAAAACTGATAAATTTTGCTTTTGGTTTTCCGTAATCCTTCTAGAAGCAGTGAATTGGTCTAAATATTTACAAAATTTTTCACTGAAAAATTTATTATTTTTCTGGAACAGTGTTTTTTGCAGTTTCAACATATGTTGATATTTTTTTGATTGAAATTTAGGAGTAATCTAATAAGAATGAAAAACAGTGAGCAGAAAGTGCAAACATCAAAGTAGAATTTTTGTTTCGGTTTCAAAATTTTTATCCCATTTAAAACATGTAATATTAAATAATAATAGACTTGCATTGAATAGCAATGCACTGGGTCTCACTGCGATATCTAAAGGCACATAACCATTTTTAAAGTTGCTCAAGAATTTTCATATAATTGAGAATAATTTTGCAGTTTCAAAAAATTGAAAATATTAGGCTGGAAAGAAAGTTTCTGACATTTTTTCATACTTTTTCGTTTGATTATTAGAAATACAAGCAAATGCTGATAGACTAAAACTATTGACCATTTGTATGGTTAGTCTTCCCCCAATGCCCAGGCAATTGGTGGAGCCCTCTCCATCAGCAGGCCGGGAGCTAGGCGGCGTTAACTGAGCGAAAGACTTTTTGACACCCGTTCAATATTGGAAATTCTGACGGTTAAGCTATCACTGGATATTGAAAATGGGATGTTAGTAGGATAGGGCAAGACCTTGAGTGTACAATGAGTAACTAAGAATTGATCATCCAAATGCGGCAAGGGGAGAATACGCATCTCGAAGAATATGTGGTCTGACGTTACCGAGAGGGAAAAACATTCGGGCACGTGCTCCATAAGAAAATCAAATCACGATTATGATGTTTTATGAATACTTTGTATGGACATTGGTAATTATTGTTTTGGCCTCATCTAGTTGCTCACACATTTCGTTTGGTCATACTGATCACCAGACTCTCAATATCGGCATTTTCGGGTATTGATCGGCCTTATCAACATCTAGTGATTGATCCAAGCGCACCGTCACTGTCTCACTCTCACAAAATGTTTATGATGGACCACCTCATCATATGCTATAATGATATTATTTAATCATCCGTAAGTCATGTATGAGGTCAAAAGATGTGAACTACTCTCCACCTTTTGATTTTTGTCAGAGTCCCCAAAAGTGTGAGGTATGGATCCACCAATGTTGCTTCTCTACCGACTGATTTCCGGCCGTGAAGACATATGCAATTGGTACCCCTGAAGCTCTCAACTGTTCATATTAGGTTTGGTACGGGTTGGCTTTGATCAAAGTATACAATTCACACGAATCCACACGCATTTACCCGCATCGACAATGCTAATCATCTAAACAAAAGTCGCCAGCATGAAACATTTTGAACCAATCTGGGTCGGCATTATGTTAAAGGGTGTCCTAGTCGTCTATTATCACTACTGATTTATAAATAGCAGAACTCTTCAAGGCAGACAAACTCAAAGCCAATCTAAGTTCCGAAAGTGGAGTAAAGCCGATCGGCAAAAATGTGTCATTTTCGCCTGAAGAAAGATCCTAGAATAAAATGGAAACAGTATACTTGTGTACAGGTGTGACTGCCCCTGATATAAAAACAAGCACTTTGAAAACAAATCTCTTCGCTGAAAAAACGGTCAAACTATTCGACCCTCCAAAAATGTCAGAAACTTTCTTTCCAACCTAATAGTTGGAACATTGAAGTTTTCACATTCCTAGGACGCTGCCGATTCGAAAAAATACGGAAAAATAAAGATCGGGAATACTTCCAAAAACTGAAATAAAGTTTTTGTTTCACATTATTTAAACTATTTGAAACAATATTTTTTTCACTATGGAATGTAAGTTTAGATTTCAAATATACTTTACACTGCCATCAGAGTTTAATTGTTAAAACAAGCTCAAAAATTTCCGGTTTCAAAGTTTCAAAAAAATATTTGGGGTGTTTTGGCGGTCCAAAACACAAAGATATGGAGCAAACACGGTTTGTTCTATTTTGATAATCTTAGGATTGCATGGAAAATGCGTATCAGAAAAGTATTCCAGTTTCAACATAATGATTAAACTTGAAACATTGAAGTTTTCACATTGGTATTGTGCCCTAAACAATGATCGAAACGATAGAATGTGGGATCTTAGTGAGAATTGCGATAAATTCGAACACTAAACTTTCTTTTTTTTTGTGAAAAATGAAACTTCAGTGCAACAGCAAAATTTCTTCTTTCCGTAAAAACTAAAATTATCTCGAAATCTGAATCATAGAAATTCAAGTAGAGAATTTTTACAGTTTCAAAATAATTCGAACTTCTGAAACACTGAAGTTTGTATATTCATGTGTCCCTTGCCTTTGTAAAAGAAAGAAAATGTTGGAACAGACTTTTGAATAGTGATCGCGGCACGACCCAAATTTTTTGTACAAAGTGGGTTGTTCTAGAAAAATCGAATTTCGAACTCATTAATGAGCTTCGAAACTATGGATATAAATGACTATCCATTGCAAATTAATATATTACTCATACATTTTGAAACTTCCAAGAAAATGAGAATTTTTATGTTTCAAAAAAGTCTTGTAACTAATTTTCTTGACTTGAGCGTGATAATCCTTTGTTATTTATACCTTGAAAAAGTGTTGATCTATCGAACTGTTGAAACATTCTTCAATGGAATAGAATGTATTTACTGTTTCACAAAACATAAAATAGTTGAAGCACTATACATTTTCAATACTAGAAGAATCCATAAGGTGAATGTTTTTTATATCCTTGAAGCTTCAAAAATAATAAATAGTATATATCTTTATATCGAATTTGAAACTTTTTCTGAAAAACTTGAAATTGTATCGGAACGCTCATTGCAAATCATTATTGTCCCGACATTTTGAAGCTTTCAAGAACCTATGAATTTTCCTGTATCAAAACTGTTTTATAACAAATATTCTTGAACTGAGTGTGATAATCCTATGCTTTTCGTGTGATAAAAAACGGATTATACTACCGTGATTGCACTCTACAGCAAACAATCAAATGCAGCGAAATACATATTGTACAGAACAAAATGTGTCTTCTGTTTCACAATATACCAAATAGTTGAAACACTATACATTTCTAATAACAAACGGCAATAGTCTATTTCATGATCATAACCTTCCATTTCTTGAAGATTTTTCATTGCGAGATTCAAAGAGACTTTTTAGCTGTTTCAAAGTTTTCAAACAATGGGCAGTCTATCGGCCACATTAATTGTACTTTAACTGGACAACAAATATTAAAATGTGCTCTTTCGAGCTTACACTGTATTTTTAGTAACTTTCATTAGATAGCCAAAAGTCATCGATTGAGTGAAGAACTTATTACAGTTTCAAAATATATAAAATTATTGAAACACTCAAATTATCATATATGTTAAAAATGATAAAATGTTGAATAGGTCGTCATGAGACCTGTTAACCTAATTTCTTCGAAAAAAGAGGGAATGGAAAAGATTTTTTCCAGCATTAATCCAATCTTACTGTTTCAGTACGGGCATGTAAAATATTTTTGAGATTAGAGTATAGTGATGTTATACTATTATACCTTGGAAAAAAGTTCATGAGTTGATATGAATTGTCTAAAAATTGAAAATATCCAATGATTTCGAAGCAGTGGGAAAAATGTTCAGCTTCTAAAAATTTAAATTAATTTGAAACGGTAATTTCTGAATAATGTCTCTCTAATACGGGCTGCGTTTAAATGGGTCGCATCACGAAATCTAGAAATACACATAATGATCGTGGTGTGTTTTGTACAGTTGTAAAATTTACAAGAAGAAAAGCTAATGGCATTAGACATGGGAGTTGTAAACAGTCTAAATCGTCTTCAGACCCACGGTTTTTTGAAAAGTTTTGAATTATAAAAACTTTGAGATGAAAAACTCTAAGAAATTACAAACCAAAGTTTATTTGAAAACTTGAAACGATGGAGAAACAGTAGATTTTTTCAGTCTGTTTCGACAATTATTTTTCATAAATTGTTTATATGGTTTGATAATTTACAATTTCCACATGTTCGGTTTCAAAACTTGCTTGATCGAATCAAATGTTGATTACAAAAATCATACAGTCTAGAACTTGTTTTAAAACGTGGAAAAATTTCAGTTTCAAAATATTTGAAACTTTTGAAAAATGGAATGCTCTAGTAGAACGGCTTGGCAAAAAAATTTATGGAACTAACATTTTTGGTTGCTTTGCGAACATTCGTGGTGGGACCCAAAGTGTTTTCTGTTTCACTGCCTATTGATGCTTTTTTCATTATTGTATGATGAGCAAAGGAACACTGTATGGATATAAAAATTTAAAAACATGCGCTACTGTGTGTCATAACTTCAAGAAATCTTTTTCATTAATAGACTATGGTTTCGAGAATCAACAATCTGATCGAAAACTTCATATTATTCTGATACAAATCGTTGTAAATTTTTTGAGAGACCGCAAGAACACTTCAGTCGAATCACCAATTCCAATTTTTTATTGGGCTAGAAATTTTTCAGAAACAGTAAGTTTTCTGGGGGAAAAAAATAATGTTCGTGGAGTGGCCCAGTTGCAAATCCACTGAAAAATTTTCAGTTTTAGAATATTTACATTTTCTGGAATAGTGATTGTTCAGCATTCTGATTACAATTCTCTTATCACAATTGTTGAAACAGGCTCAAAGAAATTTGAAAACTTGAAGATATGAAGAGACACTGAAAGTTTTCGTAGTAAATGACAACTGCATATTTTCCTCAAAACTGCGAACCGGGAAATAAAAACTAAAAATAGATAATTTTTTAAAAAGTTTCTATTTGCCTACTGTGGATTCCAAATCTATTTCAGTTCCAAAATATATACATTTTTTTAATCATTCAATGTTCACTCTAATGTCGCCAAAGCCAAATAATTATAATACAGTTTTTTGAAGAAAATTTTTCTCATTTGCGAGAATTAGCCTTCGGTGCAATAGAAAATATTCAAGTTTCAGAAACTTGACTTTGTTCGACACAGAGAACTTTTAACAATCCTCCCGAGAAACCTATTTCAACAACGGTCTCGCCACGAAAACTAGAAGAACAAAAATGATTAGAAGGCAACTGGAATAAAAGCTACCGACAAAAAACATGTAATGATAGCTTTCATCATGCCTTTTGAACGGGAAATAGGAACTAAAAGCGATTAAAAAACTGCGTCAGTTTCAAAATATATACATAACTTGAAACATTGAATGTTTAACATTATTCTTTTTACATATTTTTTTGAAATATTTCGTAAAAACTGCATTTTTTTCATCTAGCTCTCATGTCAAATAAAGAAAAGCGTATCTTGCAACAAATAGTGAAAAACCATGAAAATTTTTGTTGTTCTAGTCTATATATTAGATTTCAATCGACAAAATACGATAAACATTACAAACTTATAATCTGAAACTTTAAATTTTTGAGAAACAGTGATCAATTTAGTAGAGTAGCCCAACATCGTTTCTGTTTCAACATTTATTTTTGAAAATTACTTTTCATAGTTTGATGATAACTACTCTTCGTACAATTTTTCGAAGAAATCGCTGAAAATGATTACAATGTTCTACCGACATACATGTGGTCAATTAGAAAAAAACGTTTCCGCTTCGAAATATAAACATCACTTGAAACATTGATTTTTCAACAATCGCTTTGATCGATGGTGGAAATTTTCATGTCGACATTGATAGTTGTTTTTATTATCACAAACTCCCATTTCAACTAATGATAGCCATTTTCGAAACAACAGTAAATATCGTGGGGTGATCCGATTTCAAGTTAATAGAAAGTATTTCAATTTGTGAGAATATACATTTGTGCGAAACACGACTAATTTTCTAAGTATCGAGAAAGGGGGACAAGAACAGAAAGCACTTATGAGGATGACCATATTTTGATGAGATCGGACATTGTAATCATAATTGAATATCCAAGTATCTTCGAAAATTTGAAGCTATGAAGAAACAGTGAAATCATTCAGTTTCAAAATATTTACTATATTTGAAACATTGAATATTCAACATTAATCCTATGTTGTTATGAATCTCTCCACAAAAACTTTATAAAATATTGATTAGAAAAATTCTTGAAACAGTAAAATTCCTACTCAAGAAGATTGAAGTATTCAACGGATACTAAAACTGTTTCGGTTTCCAACACTTGTTTCATAATCAGTATCACTTCTTTGCACTGATTTATCGCCATCACTTTTCTGTTTCAAAATATTCACAATAGCTGAAAGGTTAAATTATTATGTTCCCGATTTTCCATACATTTTTTCCCTAATTTTGAGAGTCCAATAAAATGACCAAGTGATTGTGGCAAGATCCGAGTAAATATACTGTTTCAAATTTTCAAAAAATGAAGAGTGTATAATACTATAACAATTAATGAAACACATGCTTAGTTGTTTTAATTGTGAGTTAGATACTGGATACACTTAGAATGTGATATAATTTTCGAATCGAAAAGTAGTAAAGATTACAAATTAATGATCAGAGGAGATATTTCAGTTTCAGAATAATATCAACATTTGAAACAAGAAGTATCCTATGTATATTTGAGAAATCATCAGTCAAATCATATATTCCAACTTTTTGTTGTATCATAAATTTTCTAGAAACAGCAATTTCAATATCAAGAAGATTAAAGTTATGAAAATTAATATTATTTCAGTTTCAAAAACTTGTTTCATAAGTATCTTTTTCGCTTAATGTTGATAAAAGTGGTGAAAAAGGCGACGGGAAAATGCTTGAAAACTGACCAAAAAAATCTCACCATAACTTTTCAGTTTCAAAATTTCGGAAATAGTTGAAACGTTAACTGCCTCACTTTTAGAGTGTGTGATGCTATCAACACAATAAAATTTACTATTTTGTGACTTCTTGAAAAAATTATTTTCCGCGAAAATTTACTGTTTCAATTTTACAAATAAAGAGTATTGTTGAATACAATTTTAATGACTTAATCGATTTGATTTGAATAAATTTTTTTGTGATAATTATGTTGTACGGGATACGGTAGTGATATGATTTTTGAACTAGAAAATAGAACTGATTATATATGAATTATCAAATTACTAGTTTTATTCAAGATACAGTAAAAAATACTATTCGAAATGCTTCAAGTGAAGGGTTTTAATATTTTTTTCCGGTTTCAAATACTTGTTACATAATTAGATCAGTTAGATTGGTTTGATACAAGCGATTCGATCCGTGTTACCAAAAGTAAAAAGGGCTTGACAACAATTCAATCTAAGTGGATCATCCTCATTTTTCCGGTTTCAAGGATCAGCAAACATTGAAACGTTGAATGTTTTATGTGAAAAATCTGGTCTGGATTTTACACAAGTGTATTTTTTTTGACGTTTGTTGAACTTTTGAAAAATATATTGCTAGCGGAGACTCAAGAAAATACACTGTTTCATATTTCGAAATTATGAGTGGTGTTGAACATATATATGATAACAATACCTGAAATGATTCAATTTCGACCAATTTTGAGTGGAACTTGTATTGAATACAAATGTTATTGAAAAACATTTCAGTTTCAGAATATTCATAAAACTTGAAACAGTGAGTACTCGATATTCAATCTGTTGATTTAAGAAAAAATGCTGGGACTTGACACGAAAACTAAAAATAGGGAGGAGTTTCATTTTTGTGATAAGACAACGAATAAAATCAGATATTCTGACATTTTGAAATAATTAAGATCATGATAAACAGTGAATGTTTTTAGTTACAAAATAGTGATAATATATAAAAAAATTTAACTTTCTCATTACTAACGAGATATAAATAACTTCTGTTTCGAAATATTTACATTTTTAGCAGTAAATATTTGATATTCACTTAGTATTTTCGTTGTGAGACCCAACAACAAGCGCAATGGAAAATATTTCAGTTACAAGTAATTGTCATTGATTTGAAACAGTGAGTGTTCATCATTCCGCCTACAGATCCTTTTCCGAAACTGGTCCCGCCGAGACCCAACGTGATGACTGTTTCAACACTTATTTGTATTCTACTTCATGAGTTTGTTGTTAATGGGTGTGGAGAACCTTATCCGAAAAAAACAGCTCTACCGAACTACAATACTACCTACATAACCTGTGAACTTTTTTTGAAGAACTTGAACTATGCACTAGGTCTCGTCACGCAAAGGAAAATCGTGGCAATTGGATTTTTGAAAACTTTCAAACTTTCAAATGCCTTGTTGTACATGTTACCATTGGAAACTCAAATACCTCCAAAAAGTTGAAGCTATTGAGAAACAGGAATAGTTTTCGTGGTGGTTTCTTTTTCAAATTTCATATGTGATATATTTTATAGGTTTATGATACATTGTAAGTTTCGTGTTGGTTCCCATGAAGTAGGAGACAATGCAAGTGCGCTCTACCGAACATTTGGATTTCGTAACATTTTATCATACTGTACTACAGTACCCCAACTCACATATAGTATCAACTTCCGGATCCACAAATGCATTTCTTATCAGTGCCGCCGGTGCGAAGAACAAGAAAATCACAATCATCAAATTCTGAAACCCTCCTTTAAACTTTGTAGTTTGTAGTGTACAGTAACCTGCACTACAGTATCCCTCATCACTTTTCGATGATAATTGACAACTTTCCAACTCATCATAAAACAACTTGCTCGAATTTCACTGATAATAATAACACATATCACAATATATATCAATCCACCAGTTATCAGTAAGGCGATTGCTGATATGATAATTGATAAGAATTTTGATTGATTTGAGTAGATGAATATTCCAGGAATTGATAAGGCAGTGATAGTGGATGGATAGTTGAGTGATAAAAAGATAAGGGCCTGATCAGGGGTCGAGTTGGATGATATCCATAGATAGTTGATTGGTAGGAAGATATAACAGGCGATTGATATGGTAAGGATACTGTAGGTACAGTAGGATAGCTGGAATGATGAATCTATGAATCGATGAATCTATGAATCTATGAATCTATGAATCTATGAATCTATGAATCTATGAATCTATGAATCTATGAATCTATGAATCTATGAATCTATAAATCTATGAATCTATGAATCTATGAATCTATGAATCTATGAATCTATGAATCTATGAATCTATGAATCTATGAATCTATGAATCTATGAATCTATGAATCTATGAATCTATGAATCTATGAATCTATGAATCTATGAATCTATGAATCTATGAATCTATGAATCTATGCTCCCTACATCAAACCATCCATGTTTTCTCGCAACACTTTTCAGCCTGATAATCAGTACAGTATACATCATAAGTACTGTAGTACCAAAGAAAAACATCCAAAATATCTGAAAAATTGGGAAAATAATGCAAATCCGCTCCATCGAACACCATACAACTTGATAAAATGATGATATGACATTCCGGAGGTAGCCGACACCAAAAAGAGCCGGAAATGGGAAGAGGAAGACGAGACTGAATGTTGTTCCCCAATGAAATTGTGACAAATACAGGGAAAACTGTAAAATAAGGAGTGTGCGGCGATGTTGCAAAGTAGCGCGCCGCAGTTGCAAAGTGGGCGGAGCTTGGTGGTTTTTCGAATTAAAGTAGTGAACTTTGAGCTTTTTACGAGAAAAAAGGTGCGGGAAGCGTCAGAATTTGACGAGGAAGCTGAAAATTTGACTGGAAATCGATGAAAAAACGTTTTTCGACCGTGAAAACATGTTTTTAGACTGATAAGTATTGTTTTTGCCCGATTTTCGAGGAAAAACATGATTTTGAAAAGAAAATACTATTTTCAGATGGAAATTTTGTTGAAAAACCTATCTGTTACACGAAAACTCTCGAAAAACACAAAATTTCGTCAAAAACCAGCATTTCTTACGAAAAAACCTCAAATTTATCGAAAAATAAGGTAAAAATGACATATTTAACCTGAAATTCGAATTCAAAATCCCTTTTTTTCAAAAAATCATGAAATTCCGCCGAAAATTGACATTTTTTGCCGGAAAATCTCAAAAGCCCTCAAGCTCCGCCCCTTTTGCAACTCGCGACACGCTCCTTTGCAACATCCCCGCACCACTTACACTTTGTGTGAATAACACAATTTTATAGATAGAAGACTCGCGTTTCGAGTGATAAATGATAAGATAAAATAGAATAAAGTGAATAAATGTTGATAAGGCATTGATAATGTTCATGATAATCAATTGAGGTGTTGATATTTTGTGATAATTATCCAGTGCATAATAGGAGTGATTTGGCATTGTGAGTGGTGTCTGATAAGGGATGATTACAGGTGATAAGGGGTTGGTGGAGGAGGGAGACATGATATTTAGGGAGCTTGACGTTGGTTTTAGCAGGTGATAGTGATATGATAAAGTGATTTCTTGGTGTTTGATGTTAACAGCTGATAAGAAGTCTTATCAGTCTGTCAAACTTTAGTGGATTTGATACAAAATTTTTTCTGGAAATAGATAAAAAGATAGTCAGTCGTAGTAAAAACATCGACTCAGCTATAAGTTCTCACTATCACTAATAAGACTGCTGATCAATTTATCAGATACAACAAAAAAATTTGATCAATTGAAAGTTATAGTGTTTAATAAATCTTTTCGAAATTCTTATCAGTGACTAGTGATAGTGGTTTGATAACAGTTTCAGCAAGAATATTAATCTAAATATGCGAGAAGAAGTCGATAAACTTTTGTTTTTGGTGGAAAGCTAATCTGTCTTATCAGTTTATCACTTTTTACAGTTTCAGAAAATACTTGTCTACACCAACAGTTTTTATGAATGCTTCGGACACTTCATCAATCAAATAAAAAGTATTCATTTTATAATCATCAAATTGTTTTATTAGTAAAACTATCCGTTTATCAGATCAGATGAAGAAATGAAAGCTCAGAAGTACTGAAAAGTTTCACAGTTTCAAAAAATGTTTTGATAAAAAATTATTTTTTCACAATACTTTATGACACTAAACAGAAGGTAGTCGGTGTGATTCTAGAAATATAGTGATACTTGATAATGAAATGATAAAAAGACAAGAATCAGTTCATTTGGATACACACGAACTTTTACTGTTTCAGAAAAAAATGAAAAACTTAGATAATCGGAAATTGGTAATTCAATCCATTCGTGGAGTCAAAATCTTGTTCTGAGAGCACATGTTATCAGTTGGTAATGTTTCTTATAGTTCATAACAATCTGGGTGAAATCAGTGAAAAGCTATCACTATCACTATTTTTAGTGTTATAATGATAACAGAATCAGGGCAAATATGGAAATAATATTCACAAAGTTATTTTTAAAATAGTTGATTATAGCTCTTATCATTTTATCACATATTATGAAAACATCCTTGAGAATAAAAAAGTTGTAACTGTATCAATGTAAATTTTTGATAAAACAGTGATAATTGATAACATTTTGCTACTAGTTACAGTTTCAGAAAAATGTTATACATTGTGGAATATGAAACATATCGCTATTAGAATCACATGAGCGGGATGATGTAGCAATCAGAAAGATAATCTGGTGATGAGGATTCTTAAAGACAGCGTGCAACCATTTTTGGGCGATTTGAGCTTTTTTAGTGTTCGAGTCCGTTATATTATTTAATTTTCTTAGCAATATTTAATTTTTAGTGTCAAAAATTCTGCCGGTCGTATTTTTATTTTTCGCAAATTTGGCTTTTTATTTTGAACTACGCGCGCCGCGCCAAATGTGGGGAATTCCGTCAGTGTGTTTGCACTAACGTCTCCCAATGTAGATTTACGAGGCATATGTCGTGGGATTAAATGCACATCTGCAAACACACTGACGGCATTTCCCACATTTAACACGGCGCGCGTAGTTCAAAATAAAAAGCCAAAATTACCAAAAATAAAAATACGACCGGCAGAATTTTTGACACTAAAAATTAAATATTGCCAAGAAAATTAAATAATATAACGGACTCGAACACTAAAAAAGCTCAAATCGCCCAAAAATGGTTGCACGCTGTCTTTAACAGAATCTAGCTAATCAAGAGAATTTTGTCTTGATCAGTAACAATGTTGATTCACTTTTTCAAAAGTAACACAAAGTTTAATTTGTGGGAAAATGTTGATAAACTTCTGTGTTTGATGGGAAATGAAAAAAAGTGATAAAAGATTGCAATCTATTGTCTTATCAAATTATAGGTTCTCACAGTTTCAGAGAAGTATTGACAAGTTTGTCAATCTTCATATGTGTTTAATCTTCATCAATAAACTTAAAAGTACCTACTTTACCTACAGATCATATCAAAATGAATAACTCCACATTAATAGATAGCCTTTACAGTGGAAGTATATACTTTTGTTAAAACAGTGATAGGTGATTTCGAGCTGTGAAAAAAACAGGGGATAGTATATTGATAACAGTACCAGGCATATTTTATACATTGCGGTATATAAAACATATCGCTTTCAGAATCACTGGTGTGGAATCATGAAACAATCGAAAAAAGAAAGAAGCAGCTGATAATGATTCTTAACAAAATCTAGCTCATCAGTCGTGATAAGAAAGTCGTGATAGAGAAAAATTTTGCATTTATCAGTAACAATATCGACTTACTGTTTCAAAATGGATATCAATAGAAACATTGAATAAGTTAATCATTGGTATGCGATTTTCTAGTTGTCAAACTTTCAGGGAATTTTTTATCAGTGATAAGAAATCATCATCAATGATATGATTTTGATTAAAGTTTTTTTTTTTTAATTTTGTACAACTTCGAATTTCAGAATTGTATAGAGATCTCATACTGAGAATAATAATCACTGTATCAATGTATGTTTCTGTTGAAATAGTGAAGGTTCGAAACAATTCAACTTCCATTAAAGATTGAATTATCATATCGTTATCATTACTGATAATGATAACATTTTCAAGAGATTTTTATAGTTAATGGAATATGAAACAAGACAACGCCACATTATCAACTTTTGAAAATATCGAAAGTTTTTGTATCGTTATCAGTGATAGTCTGCTGCTATCAGTAGCTATCAGTATGTTTAGTTTTTTCAATAACTTTCAATAAAAAGTTCCAGATTATAACTGTTTCATTTTTCAAAAGATCGGAGCCTAACAAAACTGAAGATAACAATCACTGTATCAATACAGATGTATGATGAAACAGTTATATTTTATATCAATTTCATACATATATCAGCTAGTCATAGTGATATGATAACAGGCTCAGAAAGGATGATGTGATAACATGGAAGAAGTTGATAAAGGTAATCATCTGCTTAATGTCTAAGGATGAGTGATAAGAATATCAACTGATAAGGATTCAGTTGAAGACAACAATTTGAGATTTATCACTGATGAATAACTATCATCAATCAGTATCAAATTGATCAATATCGAAAAAGAAGTAAACTGAAAATAACTATCATCTTATCAAGACATTCTTTTGATAAAACTGTGATAATTTATACTATTCGACAAAGTATTGTTATTGTAACCCCTATTTCAGGATCATGGTAAGATATTGATAAATTATCCTTTTTTAGGTGGGTTCTCCAAAGTATCAACATTGGTAATTCGATAACAATATCAGTTGATTAGAATGCTTATCAGTAGATAAAATTATCACTGTTTTCAGTGCTAATTTTTGTGGCGAACTTGATGAAACAACTTTGGTGAATTTAGCTCTGAGAGGAATCGTTTATCAATGATAAACTACTATTTTATGCTGATAAGAGATTATCAGTCAAACTAGAGAGGCGTTTTTGAGACGCAACAGGTGAAAATATGATATGTTTCAAAGTTTATGATATCATCAGGAAAAAAATTTTTGAGATTATTAATAAATAAAGAAAACTGTTTAGATATAATATTTTGACAAAACAGTGATAATTTCTAGCATTCAGGTGCATCTCGATGCTGGAATTATATTATCATTTACCGCTAGTGGTAACTCCACATGAAACAAAAACGATATCAGCTGATTATATATTTTTATCAGTTTATCAGTTACTATTTTTCACCGTTTCGAAAAAATTGGAAAATCTTTGTCCATATATGTATGAATGTTTCGGCTTCGCTTTAACAATTCAAAACCAATCAATTAAATTTATCAGTTGATTAGACTACTTATCAGTTTATCAGTCGCAAAAAAATTAAGCGAATAGTCACAAAAAATATCTCAGCTTCAGAATAAATTTTTCATGAAACAGTGAAGAATTGTAACACTTTGCATCGCTTCTGATCAGGGATGGATATTTAATATTTATCAGTATGATAACAGTAGTGATGAAAAGATAACTTATTGTGGAATTCGTTTTAACAGCTGATAAGACTTTTTAAAAACTGATATTTTTTATCTTATATTTTTCTGTCTAAAGATCATGATAATGATATGTAATCAGTGATCAACTGGATGATGACATGTTGTGGAGAGCAGGAGACGTACTGATAATTATATATCTTATCACTATCATTATCACCAAGTTTTTATCATACTCGCGATTCTGAAATTTACATTTATCAGTGATAACCAATAAGATTGTTGTCAGATCCACAAAGCAAAGAGTGTAAAACCGCATTCTGTTTCAAGATAAAGTAATGAAAAAACAGAAAAAAATCATGAATGACTGAGCTTTTGATAACTCTTATCAGAGACATTCATCATCACTATCACTCTGGTTTAATCATTCTCGATTCCAATTGTCAGTGCTTATCAACAGTGATAAGATTCTAGTGAAGCTCAAGTTTATGGAGTAAGTAGTGTGAAAATCGCATCCGATCTCAATGTAAATATATGACGAAACAGTAAAAAATTAGGAAAGTTCGAACGTTTATCTTATCAGCGATAATCAGTAGATATCAACATCCGTGAGATATCAAACACAATTAAATATAACTGTTCCTGAATATAATTTTATTCAAACAGTGAACACAAGTGATATTGTGGCTTTATTATTAATACTACTTTTGATAACTCTTATCAGAGATACGCATTATAGATATCAATATCACGAGGTTTTTTGAAAATCATTATTATCAGGGCTTATCATCTGTTATTAGGCTCTAGAAAAGATAAAATAACATTGTACAAAGTATAAAAACAACATCCTGTTTCGAAATAAGTTTAGATAGAAACAGTAAAAAATTAGGAAAGTTTGAATGTTTATCATATCTCTGATAATCGGTGATTTGAAAAATAAACTCTGATAGTGATGAATATGCGCTTCGAAAAAAGTAGATGTCTTATCAGTGATGATAAGTGGTCCCCCAATATGGATTGAACACAATCAAAACTGTTTCTGGATAAAATAATTTTGAAACAGTAATTTTGAAACAGTGGTCATTTTATCAGTACTTTGATAAAACTTATCATTGTGGCCAACACAAGGTAAGAATTGAATTATAGTTAGTGTTCAATCTCACATGTATTTTTGTTTTGTTAATGTCAATATCTTTTATCAGTGATTAGCTATAATTTCTTATTAAAATACTAAAATAATTATCAAATTACGGTTATCAGTTAATCTTATCTCTGTTTTTATGCGAAGATTGTGATGAAGTTCACATGTCAATACCCTTTTTAGTTTCATGAAATTCCCAAATAATAGTGGTTATCAACTTATCAGCAGATAACATTCTCGGCAAGATTTTTTAAAACCAGAAGCGAAGATAACAGTGTTAAAGACGAATACTGCTCCTAGAAAAAGTTTTACGGAAACAGAAAAAATAGTAATGAATATTTGCTGGTAAATAAATATCTATCTTATCAGTGATAATCAGTAGGCAGATTATCTATCAATAAAAGTAATTCCTGTTTCTGTTCAACTTTTTTGGAACAGTGAATTGAGTTGTTAATGATATGTTTTGTAAGTGGGTATCAACATTTTGATATATTTTATCTGTGATAAACTATAATCATACTTGTTTCAGGATAGAAGTAGTAACATGGGCAAGTATATATTTATCTTATCAGTGATAACCAGATCCCCCCCCCCCCCCGCCCCCAATATATTTAGATCGAAATTGTAACGATAACAAATATATACTGTTTCTGTTGCATGATATGCGGGACTTCAGAAACTTGAGATACGTTTTCAATTTTTTGTTGGTTGTTTCATCCGTAAAATGATCTACCGAGGAAACAAGAGATGTGCAAACAAACCAAATTGTCATGTTTCCTTGCTCCATATCTTTTTCCTCCCAAATTAATAACTGATAATTATATGTTGATGACAGTTGTCATGATTCATCTTGTTTTATCAGATACATCATGATAAGTATTAGAATACATAATCAATGGTCAAGTATTGAAAAAATTTGATAGAAAGAACAAAATACGATTTTTATGAAACTGGAAAAATATCCAATGATCTGAGTGTGAGGAAGTTAACTCTTTTTTTAACTCTTTTTTTAACTAAATTTTCACTGTATCACTTTCAATTTTCGATGAAACAGGAATAATTCATAACAATCAGTGTGAAATCAAATTAAGTTATCACTATCACTAGTTGTAGTGATATTATGATAACAGTACCAAGAATAGCAGGAATGTGATTTTCACAAAGTTAAAAAAAAAGTCCAAAATGATATTTGATTACTATTATTTTTATCAAATATGGATCAAGTTTTATATTATCTAATAGTGATTACATTATCAATATTAATTTTTGATAAAACAGTGAACATTTTTAAAAGTTTGAAGAAAATTACTGTCGTATCATGCCACTAGTTACAGCTTCAGAAAAATGTTAGACGTTGTGGAATATGAAACTTATCGCTATTAGAGTCACATGCTGATGAAACGATCAACAAGATAAATCAGTTGATACGGATTCCCAATATGTTTTGATAGAATAATCTAGTTCATCAATCGTGATACGATAAGATAAGATAAAAAATTTTCGGTAATTCCTATTGTTGTTTGAGGAGTCCGAGGTAAAATTATTTCACAGTTTCTAAAAATATTAATCTAAAACAGTAATAATTGAGAACAATAACTCTTCCATTTCTAACTGCTAACAGCAAAATATAAGCGCTCTTGACAACTGAAAAAACTATAAATTGTCAGATAGATAGAGAAGTCAAGTGATATCAAAATGAGCAGGAGGTGAGGAGAGACCAGTATGAGTATTCGTTTATTTCTCTGTTTCTACATAATAACATGTTGAAACTGTAGAAATTATTGCCAATTTCTATACCACTGGGTATGGAAATAATTACTTTCCGACTGCAAAAACGAATGATGAACTATCTACATATATATTCCTGTTTCTTTACACTATCAATTAGAAACAGTGTTAGTTAGGAACATTGCAGAGGTGTTGGAATAATCTTTGTTATGATGATTGAAAATGAAAATGATAAGAAGTATGAGTTGGCAAAAAGGTGATAGTACTATTCCAAACAACGAGGTCTGAATGAGATTTTCAATTTGAAACTGTAAATTATCTCATCACAATGTATCGCTTGGAAAATGACTGAAACGCCTCAAAGTGTTCAAATAACGTTTTAAAACATATTTTTAGAGCACCATGTTTCACTGTCATTCAAATATTTTACAGTTTATAAAAATATTCATCCTGAAACAGTAATAATTAGTGATAATAATAAATCTGCAAGTTGAGGTAAAAAATTTGAAGGCATATCTAAACGGAGTTAGAACTTCCAGTGATTGAATGTCAATTTTTATCTTTATGAAAAATTTTGAAACATATTGACAGTAATATGCCTTATCATCGTCAGAATATTTGAAGATCAATCGTAGTTATTGTTTCTATTTTGCACTGTTTCCTCAAAAATTCAATTAGAAGCAGTGAGAATAATTTTCAGTGCACTATTGTTATTTTGAGAAATAATTGTTTCTTGATTATATCGATGCAAATCGAAAAACTTTTGTACTCAATGGTTCTATTTATGAAGTCTACATTCCATTTATGACAACTTGGAACTGTTCAAAATGAGGACTGCGTACGAACTGTTCACGACTTCTCGGTTATCAAGATGGATCAATGCTCTTATTATATTCACTTTTCCCTGTTTCATAACATTTTGAACTAGAAACAGAGTATTTTAGAGATACTCATGTACTATTTTTATCACTATTGAAAAAACTTGTAAAATTGATGATGATAAGTGTAAACAACAGCTGTAAAGAATGATGTATGACTCAGAGAAATAAGCAATCGTATAATTGTTTCACGGTTTTTCAAATTTCAAATTGAAACAGTATAAATTTTTCCACTATTAATGCACTTCTTTCTCTACAATTAGCACTAATTTTCAGAGTGAAACTTTATCGAATTATTGAAACAAACTTATTTTTTTGGTAAACTTGGAATTTTTTTGAGTTTATGAGTTACTCCAACAATCCGCTGTTTCTCAATATCCTCAATAAGAAACAGGGATTGTTGGCTACAGTATACCAATAATTATTGAAAGCTCATTGTCAGAAAGATATGAAAGAGACACTGTTTTTGAAAACATGGGAAATCTAGCGATACAAAAAGGTACGATCATTGTATTGACCAGGAAAGTTCGCGGACGGGCCATTTCAACTTTTGCCCATACTTTTACCATAGACTTGAACCACCATGGAAAGCTCAAATCAAAATTTATACGTGCCACCGTTCATTTTCAGCCGAGATAGAGTTCTCTGAAATTTTCAGCCAAACGAAAAAAATCAGCCTTTGACAGCCCAATGGCGAAAAAATTTGGCACAACCACAGCCTGAGCCACGTAGGCACTTGTGGGACCATTTCTTTCGCAATGGAGAGCCAGAGGCTTATTTTTTTCGTTTGGCTGAAAATTTCAGAGAAACTGAAAGTGAACCGTGGCTCGTATAAATTTTGATATGAGCTCCCCAGGGCTGTACAAAACTATGGTACAAGTATGAGCAAAAGTTGAAATGGCCCGTCCGCGAACTTTCCTTGTGAGAGATAGTGATAATCGATATGATGATTGTATCACTGTCTTACTGTTTCTACATATTTTCAATTTGAAACAGTGAATATTGGAGACACTTACTCTCATATTGCCGATCGTTATTATAATGAATAAGGAAACTTATGATGATAAGAGATGATAAACGAATCAAATTTTTCACTGTTTTTCGAAACATATAATAAAACACAGGAATAGTGTCATGTCATATAGCAAAAAAAATTCGCAAAATGCCAGAAAGAACTGGAAATATTGTTCCTATGAATTTTCAATCCGCAACAGTAAAACTAAGTGACGCTTGATACATATTTCTCTGTTTTTCAGATTATCAACATACTGACAAAAAGTGATAAAAATTGCTGTTATCATAAAAGGAATACGGAGTGAATAGAACTATTTAGTTGATTTACTGTTTTCCTATAGTTTCAATTTAAAACTGCAAAAACTATATACAATCATTTTTAAACACGTTGTCCCAGATATAGGAAAAGTATTGGCATGCGGTGGACCCTTCGTTTTCATCTTTTTTTTTAACGGCTGAAACTTTTGGAGTACATACATATGAGCTCACTGAACACTGTTTTGATAGTTATTAGTGACTCCGCCCATTTTGGCTGAAATTACAGCACCACAAAGTTGAAAAACTAACTTTTTTCTCCACCAATCAAAATTTCTAAAAAATGTGTGGCAGATGTAAAATTGAATTCTAAGCATTTTTGCAGTTGACAACTTTTTGATATCTCAACTCCTTCATGCTGAAAATCAACGTTTTTTTGTCTGAAATTACAGTTTTTCTGTAATTACGGTATTATAAAACTCGCGATCAGGAAATTTTTTTCCAATTTCAACTTCTACATAAATTTCCACACAAGTTGACGTTTCAGAAAAATCCCCGCTCGGTGGCCATGGACGGTTTTTTTGTCTGAAACTGGCTGAAAATAAAAAAATTTTCAAATTTTTCTGGAAAAAAACCATCGTGTTCAGATTTTCATGCTGAACTCACTAATTGAAACAAGATCTACGGTACCCCAAAAATAGCTATATTCAGATGAATTTGATGTTGATTGAATATTTGATAGTATAGTCGGCATATTCTGAATATTTACGACCTAGTTCAGCTCTCAGATATCTGAATATAGCCATTTTTGGGGTACTGTAGATCTTGTTTCAATTAATAAGATTACTGTAGATCACTCGGTTGCAGATATTGATTAGTGATTTGTAGGTTATCAACCATGTTCTACAACATACGATAGGTGTCGATTCTCAATTCCAGACTTAGTTGGGATACTTTCCTTGTAAAATTTGATTCAAATTGACAAAGGAAACAGTAAAAAAACAGATAGGATATAGTAAAAACTAATACTTCTTGGAAACGAAAAACAACAACCAAATAAATTTAGTGAGTATTAAAAAAAACGCTGTTTTTATATTTTTTCAAATTGAAATAGTAAATGTTGAATACAATAATATTATGCATATGCAGAATGGGAAAACTACGATTAAACTTCAAAAATGCGTGTTCTGAAAAAATATGATTGTTCTGAAAATCGAGGATTGAACCCAATAAATAGTAATTTTAGTGTTTTTATGTACTTTCAAGCTGAAAAAGTTTACATTTTTCTCAAACGCAATATCTTGATTGTTGATTAAAGAGATAATCAACTATTTTATAATTCCCTGTTTCATAAAATTTTAAATCAAAAACAGTGATATTTTCCTACAATAGGGTTTCATCTCACACGACACTCGTTTCACACGACATTCAGTTCTTCTCCAAATTATGTTAATGATCAGGTTGATTGAAATACAATACTTTTATTTTATCTCCGTTTCATCACATTTTCAATTAAAAACAGCAAGTGTTAGGGATACTAAGTCCGTTTGGCAATTGCGTTTTTGTGTCAAAATAGTATCAATAATGATAAATCTAATTATTTCCTGATGGCAACAGTTTTGTTTGGCTGCTTGATGATTGGCCGATTAAATGTTCATTTCTTTGATTTCGGAAAATTCTCTGTTGAAACTGTGAATATTTTGCTCAAAATATAGGTTGAATAAAAAAACGATATCTTTCTGGAAAATTTGGAAACTTTCGAAACGAGCATAGGTTGTCAACTAGCCAATTATTTCACTGTTTCTCAAAATAATCACACAAAATAATACCATCTTTTCTACAGAATACGTATTTTTTTCGGAAAATTTAGAAAATGTCATAATTTTGGAATATATTGTATGGTTCACAACCACCTTATGATTCTCCAACTCAATTTCAACTTGTAACAATCAGTGTTAGGGATATTAAAAGTTGCTTTTGGTTTGAAATTCTCATTATATTGAGCTGGAAATGATAACGATAAGATTTATCACTACTGGAAGATACAAAAAAGTTGGATTACCAGTTATCACTGTTCCATATGTTTTTTATATGAAACTGTAAATGTTATTTCCAATAATTCTTGTATAGGGTGTTCAACTGTTTCTCGTAATATTCAAACAAAAACAGTAATATTTTTCCCAGATCTATACCCGTGTCTCACACCACCACAGTTAGGTTCAGCATGAAATCACTACAAACATCAAATTCAGTGATAGCGATATCAATTCACCGATGAAATGTGGAATATACTCATTTATTTCTGTTTCATCACATTTTCAATTTTAAACAGACAATGTTAGGGACACTAAATCCTTCCTTTGATTCAAAATCATCATCATATCGAACAGACAATAATAAGTGTTATCAAAAATAGAAAATGAGCGAAAAATGGGAATTCCCTGCTTCTAAATATTCTCATTTTAAAACTGTGAAAGATGTTTTCACTGGGAATTATATGTGAAGTTGCGAAAAGTTTTTTCAGAAGGGGTGATGCACTGTCAAATTCTAACTATTCAAGTATTTCACAGTTTCTAGGAATGTTCATCCGAAAACAGTAATAGTTGAAAACATTCTATTATGCATTCGTCAAACTGACTTTCAACATGAAAATGCTTATCTAAACTGAATAATTGAAAGTTTTGAAACTATAAATTGTCAGATTACAAGTCATGTCGACGGTTCAGAATGAGTATCTGGTAATGTCACGTTCTTCCGATATTTCAAAATTGAAACTGTAGCCTTTTATCTCGTTTACAAGGGAATGTTTCGGGGAGGGGTACCCCGATTTTTCTAAAAGTTGGGCACGGAGGGTAACTTTGCATGGCGGTTCCGAATCTTGTTTCAAAATTTGCTGAAAAAATGTCTGAAAATGCAAAATCGAGGGATGAAACAAGTTTTTCAAAACTTTTTCGGTCATCTGCTGGTCAGATAAATTTTTCCTATGCATATTCAGAAATATAATTTCAAGCCGCGTCGATCAAAAAAAAGTTGAGCTTCTAACTCGAAAAACACACTTTGTTTCAAAATATTCAAACATGATTTTTGAGGTTCCCCAGATTTTTTGGCAAAAACTGATTTGAGAATCGGATTCTACATGCAAAAATACGTCTATCAGTGGATTGGCATCAAAAACTGGGTACCCCTGGAAAAAACGGTCCCTCGTTAATCAATTCTTTGTCGTTTTGGGCAAGTTATTGAAGAAACTTATCTATCCGGGAAACTTATAAACTACTGAAATATTTCACTGTTTCTTAAAATATTAGCTTGAAACAGTGATAGTTGCCATCGATATATATATGGATTACTTTTAACGGGCATTGTGACCTGTTTGAAATCGGATTCAGTTATAGTGATAAGAAAAAATTGATATGGTACGAATATCATCTACTTATTTCTGTTTCCTCATATTTTCAATTGAAACAGGAAATGTTAGGGACGCTAACACGTCTATGTTCTTTCTATCATTCTGCGATAATGATAAGTGTTGTCAACACTAGAAAATGAGAAACAACTGGAAGTTATCAGAGAATAGGAGAATTGTCTTGATAATCCACTGTTTCAAAAAATTTATAACATGAAACTGTACCTTTTTTTTCACTAAAGAGGTTTATTGGTTTTATAGGACGAAACACAAGGACAATGTAAAGGATCCAAAATTGTGATAAGAACTGATAAGGTTGATAAGATAGGCAGTTATGATTCCTGACTATTCCAAAATAAGTTTAGTGTTTCTGACAACTTATCATTGATAAAAAGTGCCATTAAGAATCTAATATTTAATAATTTTCACGATTTTTTGAAATTTTCAATTAGAAACAGGGAGTTTTATTGACACTGAACATTTTTAAAGATTTTCTATGAGAACTATACTGATAATGATAGCTGTTATCATTACGAATATATTTGAAAATATTCAAAATTACTATTATTCAGTTATTCCACTGTTTCTAGATATTTACAATTTGAAACTGTAAATATTAAACTTAATGGTTGTAGTTTTGCTGTTGAAGTGAAAATACGGTTTCAAGAAGATTTGATGAGGCAAAAAAGTGGAGACATTCAATAATTCTTGGAGTTTCAAATACCGATCAACAGTGATAAGAACACTGATAAGATAATTGATAATGCTTCGATGCTATATCATGGCTATAATTCCAGAATATTAGGGCACTGTTTCACTTGAGAAACAAGTTACTTGATCAACATATTTTCTAATGACAGATTGAATATCGACCAGATTTGTGAATTAAAATTAGTTCAGTGATAGTGATAAGATATCAGTGATAAAAGTTTTCCTGAAACCACAGCGTATGAATTTTGAAAATTTTCACCGTGTTTTGAAATTATTAATCAGAAACAATGATAATCATGTTCAATAAACAACTTGCTGAAACAATATTCCTGTTTTTGAATCAAATTGAGATTAGATTAATATTGTTTGACTATCGTTTAGCGGTGTCTTCAATATTTTGAGAAACCGGTTTGTTTCATTTAATAGAATACGATACAGTTGCGAATCCTGATGGGGTACAAACGACTTCTCAGTGATTTGAAAAATAAACTCTAATAGTGATGAATATGCGCTTTGAAAAAGTAGATGTCTTAACAGTGATGATAAGTGGTCCCCCAATATTGATTGAACACAATCAAAACTGTTTCTGGATAAAATAATTTTGAAACAGTGAACAGAAGCAAATAGTATCTAGTCAGTCCAGTTGTGTGTTCTCATTTTATCAGTACTTTGATAAAACTTATCATTGTGGCCAACACAAGGTAAGAATTGAATTATAGTTAGTGTTCAATCTCACATGTATTTTTGTTTTGTTAATGTCAATATCTTTTATCAGTGATTAGCTATAATTTCTTATTAAAATACTAAAATAAGTATCAAATTACGGTTATCAGTTAACCTTATCTCTGTTTTTATGCGAAGATTGTGATGAAGTTCACATGTCAATACCCTTTTTAGTTTCATGAAATTCCCAAATAATAGTGGTTATCAACTTATCAGCAGATAACATTCTCGGCAAGATTTTTCAAAACCAGAAGCGAAGATAACAGTGTTAAAGACGAATACTGCTCCTAGAAAAAGTTTTACGGAAACAGAAAAAATACAAAAATAGTAATGAATATTTGCTGGTAAATAAATATCTATCTTATCAGTGATAATAAGTAGGAAGATTATCTATCAATAAAAGTAATTCCTGTTTCTGTTCAACTTTTTTGGAACAACGAATTGAGCTGTTAATGATAAGTTTTTTAAGTGGGTATCAACATTTTGATATATTTTATCTGTGATTAACTAAAGCCACATCTGTGATAAACTAATGCCACATCTTTTTCCAGTATTGAAGAAAGAAGAAAACATGGGCAAGTATATGTTTATCTTATCAGTGATAACCAGATGTGAAAACACGGGAATGGTTATGTACTTTTATTCTGAATCAACTAAATATCTATCTGTCTTTGCCCAGATGATTTGTACAATAATTATTATCGTAAATGTTTCGGGATGACTTTTCATTGAAGCAGTAAAAACACATCCAAAACAGTTGTCATGTTTTCAGCATTTTTTAGCAATAGAAATATCTCATAGTTACTACTGTAGCTACAAATATTCTCTGAAGTCCTTCAAAATGGTAAGAATACTTTCAAGCTCAAAAATTATGTGCATCATGTATAGTGTGAAAAACGCATCATGTGTAAATATAAAGTTATAAAGAAACAGTAAGAAGAAATCAGAAAAAATTATAAATTCGGATGATATATTCATCTTATCAGTGATAATCGATTGGTACCAAATATCATTCATAAATTGCTCACAATTATCACCGTTTCTTGAAAACATTATTATGAAACAGTGAAAATCAATAAATAGTCCGCTCAACGCAATGTTTTCCAGCTGTGAGTAATTCGATAATTCATATCAGTGATAAGAAATCAGTTTTTTGAATTAGAAAGTTTCACTGTTATCACTTAACATTATCAGTGTTTTTCCAGTGCTTTTTACCAATATATTTCTCACAATCAAAGTATACATAGATGCAAAAACTGCATACTGTTTCAAATTAAAAATATAGGAAAACAGTAAAAACCCAAAAAATAGTTACACATTTTCATTGGAAATCAAATATTTATCATATCAACGATAATCAATTGGAATGAAACTTTTTTTGGGTCCGTAATATTCATCAATAAAAATTATTCCTGTTTCTAAATATCTTCATACTGAAACCGGGAAGTAGTTGGTATTCAAAGATTCGGTATTACGTTATCAGTATTATTTCAATCAATCTTATCACTGATAAGAACAGAAACACGTCGAAATTTGCTATAAAAAAACGTACTTCTAGGGCTTCGTTTTGTTTGAAAATCTGCAACTTTCAGATCTTCTTCTGATCTCTACCATCAAACTAAAAATAAGACTAAAGTTTGCCGTATCACTGTTTTCAGTTGATCTTATTATTGATTTCAAATTGATCTAGAACATTTATACTTTTCTGTTTCAAAAACTTTTCACAAATATGGAGGTCTTAATTTTGGCACTAGACATTTTAATTGGATGACTTCATGCTTATTGTACAGTTATAATGAAAATTTTGAATCTCCAAACTATTCAATATTTTTTTGTAACAGTATTTTCAGCTCCAATGTTGCAAATTTGTCTGAAAATCTCTAATTCTTTACCGTAAGTGAAGGAAAGTCGTGTGGTGATCAGCGTTCTTATTTTCATTTGAAACAGTTGTATTTCTCTGTTTCAAAAACTTTTCATTAGCCTACTAATTTTAATTTTGACAATAGTTTTGTTTTGGGCGAAATTTCCTTCGAAAAATATTTTTCAGTTTTCACTGGTGAAAACTAAATCAACATGATTGACTATTTGATAGTAGTATTTCAACGATTTCAAGCTCCTGAATCACTCATTTGTCTTAAATCAGCGACTCATTACCTGACGTAAAGAAAATTTACGTTTATTATATTTATCAATGTTATTAGTTGATCTTACCAGTGTTTCTACATATATTTCTATGAAACAGTTATAAAATTCTGTTTCAATAAATTTTCATAAAATTGTAAATAACGCTGATTTCTATTGTAGTAAAAACTTTTGGATATAAAAACTGCAGCAATTCTAGAGCTCTATTTGGCCTAAAATTTCATGGGCAAGAGTATGACTATCGGAATAGCAGACCAATTCCTACACCAGATACCCAATGACTAATGATACTTGTTTACTATTTCAATTTGAAATTTTTTTGAAACTGAAAAATATTTTTGCAATAGTTTCTTTATATTGATTATGATATCTTATCAGTGCTAGTCAACTCTTTTCAGGTTGGTACATATTGATTAGTCATTGAAATTTCTGCATTATCTGCGAATAAAATCGTATAAATATCGGTTTTTAGAATTTAGTAGTTACGAAGAAACATGTTAATATATCAAAATACTATCAGTTTTCGTATTGATAAATCGCTAGAAAAGTTTCTGTTTCAATTGAATTATTGAAAGGTATTAGAAAAACTGCAGATGTTTTTCGAACGAAAATTTCAATGGCCAAAAAAAGTTGACAAACGTTGGAGTTCCGAGCGAACGGCGGTCCTATATTGAACTGAATAGTTTCCAGCTAGAAGTTTGCTTTTCGAATAATGCGAGCTGATAAGTTCTGGAAAAAAAGTCTTTAGGAACAAAAAGACAGTACTCTGTTTCAAGTTGAGCTGGTCTTAAAATACTGTAATTTCTTTTCAATACACTTGACTTTTTTCAATAAAAGTTTAGTTTCCATGAATAAAAACTCGAGGTTGGTGAACCGATTAATACTCTATCTACCCACGAAATAACTTCTATGTATTTCAGTTTTTTCAAGCGCGATACAGACTTCCAATTGCAAAATGTCAAAAGTAAATTCATAATGGTCACCGTTTCAACATAAGTATTTTTGGAAACAGCAAAGTAACTTGTTGTCTATTGAGCAATGTTGTGGTTCTTCAAACAATAACTATTTTCAAGACTAAAACAGAATATTGTCCCTATCTTATCTATTTTTCAAGAAGTTCCTAGGTTTTTCAGGTCGAGGGAGTCGGATGGTCTACTGAAAATGCAGACGACGTGGAAAAGCAAAACGGTATCTTTCGTTTTTTGATTCCACTTTCCACGTTTCAATATGATGTTTCCTGGGAATCGTGAAGCTGGTCTGAATTATTAATTACTGATAATTAATCAACTATCATGATTCGACTGTTCTTCAACATCATTCACAATCAACCATGTTTCTAGAAAAGTTTACAATGAAACAGTGACAATGTGTAAATATACGTTCATCAAGCACTCAATACAGTTCCTCATTGATTATTTAACACTTTTCTGGACTAGATTTTAGGAAAGGTTAGTTCTCGAGATTAATCAGAAATTTTTTTAAACTGATTCTTGTGATTGTGGTAACTTGTCGAAAAACTTTTTTACAGTTTTCACAAAATTTTATTTGAAACATTATAGATTTTTTTCAGTGTCATAGACTTCGTCGATTCAATAAATCGTTTTTGCCAATGCTAGATAACGTCATTCCTCCGAATTCATGATATTGTTCAGATGGAAGATTCAGTTTTGTTTGAACATTTTTAGCTCTTCGTGCTCCGTTGGTGGATCACTTTTCAGCTGGCGAGCCAACATATAACGTTTTTTATTTATTGAAAAGTCACGGAAAAATCCACACACATTGAAAAAAAAGATAATTTTTTTTTTGAAAAAACGGGATACGCATTGATGATCAACTGAACCCATTTTGTTTCAACATGAAAATGGAGTGAAACAGTGAAATTTCTGAATTATTTTCAACATTCTTCGTCTTCTTTTCCTATAATGATAACAGTTATCATTTGAAAGAAAAACTCCAAGGTTCAATAAGGCATTTTTTCTATAAAATGTGTACTGAGTATCTTTATGGTAACATAACCATAACTATTACAGTTTTTCCAGATATATTTGTAAATTTCTCGTGTTTTTGGTAAGCTAAGGATGTGATAGTTATTGCAAATTGATAGTTTGGGCCTGTTATCATTAACTCGAGCCAAATATGATTATGAAGAAATATTACTGTAGTAAAATTCTTACTGTTTCATTAGATAATTTATAGAAACAGAAAATTCACAAATCATTCACCATCATCGACTCCATTGATATATCATTATTCATAATTTTTTTCGATATTCATATTTTTTTTTGAAACAGGCACAGTAGCCTGATTACTGTAGTTGTTGGTTTGTGATACTGTATCCTTTATAGATTACTATCTGAATCTTTTTTTACAGTTTCAATATATTTTATATATGGTGCGCGAGTTGGTGATATGATAATGCAATGATGTAACTGCTTCATTAGGACGATATGGTTACGGTAGTTGCCATACTGTAGAAAAAAGGAGATCACTTTGAAAAATAAAACATTTCTTCCTTTTTAGTTTTGCTATTTCCATCCGTCCATTTGAGTGATTGGATATTCTCTATTTTTCAACTTTTTGTTTTCTGAAAACAGTGAAATCTCTTGTTCTCACAACATTAATTTGATTACTGTAGTTGTTGGGGGGTACTGTATCCAAAGTAGTTTACAATATTCAATTTTATTACCATTTTATTACCGTTTCTTGAAAAGAATATCTGACGTGTGGGATTTGGTGTTTTGTTTGACCGTCGAGAGTTCTTCGAATCATCATAGTAACTCAGTAAGATTACGGTAGTCGTCCTACTGTAGCGCGCAAGTAGATCTTTTTGAAAGCTTGAACACATGGTCCTTCCTACTTTTGTCGTCTCCTACCCCGTCGTACACAATGAGTAATTCGATATTCTCTCTTTTCCAACTTTTTGTGTTTGAGAAACAGTAAAAACCTGATTCTGGGTGAAGTATCTCGGCTACTGTAGTTTTGGGGGTACTGTAGCCAATGTAGATCACAATCTTCACTTTTATTACAGTTTCGCAATAATAATATTCAAGATGTGGGATTTGGTGCCATGTTCACAATCCAAAATAAAAACCACAGACATCTGATACGGATAATGATAGGATTACGGTAGTTGTCATACTGTACTTATGCGTAGTGAGTAATTCGAAATTGTTATATTTCTACGAACATTTATTGTGTAAACAGTAAAATTTCTTGTTTAGACTACAGTAATCTGACTACTGTAGTTTTCTGGTGGGGTACTGTATCAAGATAATCACAACCTTCATTTTATGCAGTTTCAAGAAAAATTCATGTAAAGCGTATGATTTCGTGAAATGTTAGTGCGACGAAATAAGTTTTGAATTATGATGGTAGGATTACGGTAGTTGTCATACTGTAGTCTGACAACTGGTTACTTCCTAGTTTTGTTTTCTCCCATGCCTTATGATCAAATAGTAATTTGAGATTCTCACAATTTCAACTTGTTGTTTTTTGAAAACAGTAAAACATATTTTTCAAGCTACAGTAACCTGACTACTGTAGTCGCTGGTAGTGGTAATGTATCCGAATTAGATCAAAAATTTTATTGCAGTTTCAAGATAATTATATTTGGTCTGTGGGGTTTAATGATTTGTTGAGACGTCGAAATAAGGATCCAATTATCAGAATATTATGATATGGTTACGGTAGCAACATGGCATACTGTATTCATACACCAGTAGATCACTCTGACAAATTGAATACCTTTCTTGTTTTCCGTTCCTCCATTATTTACCATAAGTAATATGAGATGCTCCCCACCTCCCCCTACCCATAAATGTGTTCATTTCGTGCCAAAACATGTCTAAACGACCGCATCTAAAAATATCTGTTGACTCATCCTTGAATAATAAAGGTATATTCTTATCAATTGTTATCATATCAGTGATAATATCAGGATCAATATACAAAATATCAAATCAACCAGGACTTGAAGTGGAACAATGTGAAACACTTATGAAGACACTCGGATGGAGTTATGAATGGGTGAAATATGATAATCAGATTGGATATGTGTTGCAGAATGGTACCGCTACTGGTAGGTCATAGTAGTTACTGTTTCAAAAATATTATTTCACAAAATTAGCTTCTTCAGTTTTAATCTTCATTAATTCCTTCATCTGATATATACTGTACCAAAAACCATAACAATCTGACCTTGCGATAAAAAATTAGAGTTCCTCATGAAAGTACTGTTTCAATGATATCAAGTAACACATACGATTTTCCATTGAAATAACATTGAATCTTGCGTTTTTGTAACATTTATGTTGATTTGGTGGAAAGAGAGCGTACTGTATTTTCTATGCAACCTACTGTAGGATACTGTACTGATAGAACACCTTGAGTTAATTCAATCCAAACGAATCCTGTTTCAAACAACTTTCTTTTGTTTCACTTATAGAACGCTGATGCTGGTTCTAGTATGTCATTTTCGCTGAAGAAATTTGTTTTGAAATTGTTAGCACTTGTTGGAAGCACATCTGCATGTGAGAGAGAAGGAATGTAGTAATCACCAGAAGAATTGACTTGATACAAAGTTGAAACAGAAAAATAATGTTTCAAAACATGTTTATTTTGAATATTGTTTCAAAATGATCAGTTTTTTGTTGCTCGTACAATTTGATTTAACTCTATTCTGCATGCGCCTTTAATAGAGAATTCCGAAATCAGGAGGACCATTTATTGTCAATTTTGTGGAAGTAGAATATTATTGTAGTTTCTATTTGATCTACTCTGGGGTACTGTAGAACCTAGGAACTGGAACTTTGAGATAATTTTTTTCACATATTTTTTCTGTTTCAAAAAAATCCCAATTAACCCAAAATGCGAAACAAAGTAATATTGTAGCCATTCATGTCTTCGCATCTCTTTATTTAGTAGCTGTAATACTCGCCTAATTTTCGAACATGAAACAGAAATAGTGTTCATTAGAGCGCACTTGCATTTTCCTGAGCAAATCAATCAAATAGCTACTTTACCATAATTGAGTGTTTCATAGATTTGTTATAACAAATCAGCAATCCAACACAACCGATAGTAGCGGCTTATCATATAAATATTTGATCTACTCATCTTTACCTATTACTGCCTCAAAAAACCATATTCCTTAATGAAAATTATTTGAAACAGCATTCCTCATTAAGTGCACACTCTTCAATGTGCCGAATACCAAAATTCATAACATTCAGTGTTTCGTTAATGTCTTATAAAAAGTTGTCCGATCCGACCTTACTTGATCCTGTTTGAATGCTGGTCTTCAGAGAATGACATACTTGAAAATAATGCAGTATTCGATATAAACATCCAACTCTATAATATAACCTATCTGAAACAATTAACAGACTTCGTATTAAAATAACAGAGTGTTACTGTTTCACATCACTGATAAGCTTATGATAATGAATATGAACATAATTTCATTAGATATAGTGCTCAGTAAACACCAAAACGTCATTGATTTGGTAACCATAAAAAGTATTTTAATCTGTGTGAGCTGTAGAAAATGTTTGTGTTTCAAAAAAAAAAGTTTTAACGAGAAACACCGAAATGCGCGGTTGTCTCAACACACCCAAAAACCTATAAACTAGCCTCCATAAACCACAAGTTTTGGATAAAAGATGTTTGAAACAGTGTTCATTAGAGCGCACTTGTACACTGTCTCAACAGGCTGCGTATCAGATTCACTGAGCATCAACAGCAAAATTCACCGTTACCAAAGTCACAAATAATATTATGATATGAATTATGATCAGTGATAAAATTGAAATGTAAAAATTATATTATCGATGCCTTTTTGATACAGTAACCGGAAAAGTACCATGAAATTGTACCGAGTGAGACGCTTTCTAATATTTTTGTTTCAAATAAATACGTTCTGCCGCACAGTACATTTCAACTGTACTTCCAAACTTTTTGCGATCGGAATAAAAGATGTTTGAAACTGTTTACGTTCGTTTCCACTTTCTTAACGGTTGACTGTGTATCGACTGCTAAATTTACCGTTTCAGATCACTGATAATATTATGATAAGAAATATCGATCTAATTACATAAGAATACTCTTGGTGATAACACACATGTCTCTTTGATACAGTAATCCTGAGATACTGTAGAACATGTTTCTGTTTCAACAAATATTTGTTTTGCGAAATAGTGCATTTGTATCAAATTAAATAGCTGAGTATCAACTGTAATGTTCACTGTTTTCCAAATATCTGATAAGATTGTGATAAGGAATAATGTCTCAATTTGAGGTAAACAATAATTGATAGAACTTATATAAACGTATCAGAAAGTCACATGTTCAGATTGAAAATTATTTGGAACAGGGATTAAGTATAAACTAAAATATTTATTGTTTCCCAAATCACTGATAACATTCTGATAAAAATTATCACTTCCCAGAAATGCTCGGCGACGTCCAATCAGGCCGTATCGACATGGCATGTGGTCGTTTCCGTATGACACCCGACCGCTGCCGTTCCCTCAATTTCACCTATCCAACTCAATTCGAAGTCAATCAAGTGTATCTAATAATGGATCCGAATAAGTTATCACAAGATGTTCCATTCCTTTTCCGCCCATTTTCCAATCAATTATGGGCAATGTTATCCATCACTATATCCCTCGTTTTCCTCATTTTTTTCATTCTTCGTCTTGTTGAATTTCTTCCGAAGGAAAGTGTTTTGTCGTGAGTGGCCTAGGAATACAAACAGGAGAAAGTTAGGCCATATTTTCAGTTGCTTCAAAAATAGTATATCACAAGTGTTGAGGACAACTTTCAATGTTGAGATACGGATTCCGATGAAGTCTACTTTCTTCGCGTTTCATGTGAGTTATGAAGAGACCCCGCCCACTTTTGCAACTTTGCGGCATGGTTTTTCTTTGAAAATTCTGCTATTTCAGAAATTTCATATCTTTTCATGAAATATTATCATGATAATAATTTCTATCTTCGTAATAGCTGGCTTTGAAACTGCAAAAGTGGGCGGAGTCTAACATATATTAACAAAGCCACGCCCACTTTTGCAACTTTGCGGCATAGTTACTTTTCAAAAATTACACTGTTTCAAATATTTTAAAGTTTCATCGAAACTTCTGAAAAGCCAATTATGACGACATTGCAAGTATATGCCTCTATTGTGCAAAAATGGGCGGAGCCTAAAATTGTGAACTAAGCTCCGCCCAGTTTTGCAACTTTGCGGCATATACTAAAACAATACTGTTTCAAAAAGTTCACTTATTTTCAACGAAATTTTTGAAAAATGTTGTGTCGGAGCGTTCTGGTCCAAAATATTGAGAATCCTTTTTTTGAAAACTGTTTCAAGAAATGAATATTCACATTTGAATACGTCAGTTTATTAGTGTCACTTTTTGAGTTATGATTTTCCCGAATCATGTCATTCTGTAAAGTTTCAGATTCATTTACTGATCCACTAAAATATTATTCATCTGAGGCATTCGAAGTTAATCAGAAACCGAGAAAATGTTTAACTATTTCAATAAATAAATAATTGTCTTTGAAGTTTCATGTCGTTACTTCGAGATGGAGCAGGACATGAGGAGCCTCAAGATTACGATGTGAGCAGCTTTTGCAGATTTTGAAATTTTACAGCATTGCTTTGAAACATAGAAAAAATTTTCTTACAACTGACCAGGAACGAACGCGAAGAGAAGATTTTAATTATTGCGGGAATTTGTGCTATAGATTTGTACCATCCTGGAGGGTTCATGAGAAAAGTTATAGGCACTACAACTCAGTTTCAGTCGAGAAAAATTTCTCTGAAAGTTTTAGCCAAATAAAAAAATGAGCTTCTGGCACCTAAATTGCAAAAAAAAACAATAGTTCCACAACTGTCTCCCTGACTCCGGACGTGGTTGTGTATGTTTTTATTCACAATTTAGTGACAGAAGCTCATTTTTTTTCGTTTGACTGAAATTTTCAGAAACATTTATCTCGGCTGAAACTGAGTTGTAGTGCCTATAACTTTTCTCATGAACCCTCCCGGATGGTACAAATCTATGGTGCGAATTTCAGAAAAAATTAAAATCCCCTTTCCGCGGTCACCCTGGTGAAGCCATGCCGCAAATTTGCAAAACCTGTTCGGGGCTTGTTGAGCTTAACCACTCAATCGCTATTCTGAAAATAAGATGAAGCGGTAATATTTTTTGACTGTTTCGAAAAGCAAGAATAAACTTTTGTGTGATGTTTTCTCTAGTGCTACCGTCATCTTTTCTCATTTATTATTTGAGCTTTTTTAATTTTTTAAAAAAATAAGCACAATTTTTCAACAGTTCAAACTTTTTCTTAAATTTAAGAACCCTGCCGCAATCGTGCTCTGAAAGTGGGCGTAGTCTAATCACCCCCTTTTCCAGGTATTCTCCGGTATGTGGATCCTCGCATGGTTCCATATATTCATCGACTACTACACATCTGAATTGAGTGGAATGTTGATTGTATCGGATAAGAAGAAGATACCATTCGAGGATTTTTATGGATTGATGGATCATTTGAGGTGGGTGTGCCAGGGTTGCTGAAAAGGGGGCGAGGCTTCATTGTGATAAGGGGTACTGTAGTCAGAAAGGGTCCATCAACTGATAATGAAATCTCTTATCACTTTCATTATCAGTTCGAGTTCCAATATTTGGGAAAGCGGGACAATTAATACATCATCTTCAAGTGCACTTTTCCAAATTTTTAAAAACAGCAAACATTTTTGCTGCATTTAGAAAAGTGGTGCACCTAGTTTTTACAATGTAATAGAAAATAATTTTCTCTGTTTCGTATTGGATATTGGTAGAAACAGTGAACAATTGAAAATGTTTTATCTTTCGCGGGTCATGCCACAAACTTTCAGGAAATACAGTATCATACTCGTGATCTACCTGTATTTGTATTGTCATGTTTTCCAAATAATTTCTTTCACAGTTTCGAATTTTGAATATAGTGAAAGTGAAAAGTAACGATGCGATTTGACGTTTCTTGAAGCATTAAAAGTAAATAGAAATAATGTCATATGCCCAAAAAAAGGTTTCCGAAAATATTGAAAACATCCCACTCAACAGTTGGATGAAAAAAAAGATTTCTTTTTTACTTTTTCCAAGCTATCCAAAAAAGGTTATATTCATTTCATGACTTTGAGAAACACTAAAAGCAATACTGTTTCTGGCACTGATAAGTTGTCATTATCACTAAGCTCGTTTGGGTGTGAAACAGCGCATCATTATCAGTTCAAAGATCAAAAAGATTGAAAAATGAATATTGTATCTTTTCCTGTATACACTTTCCAAGTTTTCAGAAACAGTAAATTTTTCCTTAGATAAGTTGTTCACTTTATTTGGATCATAACAAGAGTCGAACCTAATGCAAATAACAAATACTTTTTATAGTTGAATATTTGTAGAAACGGTGAATATTTGAAAATGTTTTTCCTCATTGATTTCACCACTGAAAGACTACCATATTCATGAAGTACGGTATTTCGCGGGTCCCATCACTAGTTGAGCACTACAGAAATCCCCATCAAGAAAAGAAAAATTGAGCGAATTCTGTAAATTTTGAAAAATACTTTTGAAAAACTCGGCTTCAACCCTTGTTGATCGGGTGCCCGCGGGCATTGAAAAATGCCCGTACTGTCTGCGCTCTCTCACGCGCGCACACTAGTGGACACTCTTTTCCCTTCTCTAACTGTCTAAACCTCCTCCCAACGGGCATTGAAATGCCCGCGGGCATGGAAATTACAAGGGTTGCTCGGCTTCTTGGAATATTGAATAGTTCTCGTTTCAAAAAATTATTTTCAATTTGGCTTCTATATTTTCAAATTATTCAGAAGCAGTAAAAATCATCTCATGTAATTTGACACCCGACCAACACTGTTTCATATTGGAACCTTCACAAAAGCGATATTGTTTCCGATTTGTGTTAAAATGAGAGGATAGCTATGATAAATTGTCACTAACACTAAACTCGCTTTATAAAAAACAGCATTATCAGTTTGAAGAACACGAGAACTTGAAACATTAATATCAGCCTTTCTCACGTATTTTTCCAAGTTTTCAGAAACACTAATTTTTCGTTGTATTTAGATAAGTTTTTCACTTTTATCGGCAACATCAAAAATCGAAACTAATGCAGATGAAAAATACTGTTTTGAGTTGAATATTTGTAGAAACAGTGAATAATTCAAACTGTTTCTTCCCCATTGATTTCATCATTCAAAAGATTACCATAATTTTTTTTTGAAAGATTACATAAAGTGGTATTTTTCGGGTCTCACCCCGACTTGAGCACTACCGTATCTCACAATTTGACAAATGTGAGCTCCGCCACGAAGGAGTAAATGAATATTTGAAAAAAAAGTCGGTTTCATTAAATATTGAACACTTAACTTGTTCCAAGTTTTCAAAAAAAAATCTCATGAACTTGAGAAACAGGCAAACCAATACTGTTTTATGGTTGAGTCTCAAAAAAGTGATATTGTTTCGGATTTTTCTACTAAATTGATAATTCTGATAAGTTATCACTATCACCCAATTCGCTTTGCTGTGAAACATCACGTCAGTCAAAAATCCAGGTAGACTTTCGATATTAATATAAAATATTCTCTTGCATTTATTTTCCAAGTTTTCAGAAACAGTAATTTTTTGTTGTACTTGGATATATTTTTCACTCTCTATCGGCAACATCAAAAGTAGGATCCATTGCAAATAACTAAGCCTGTTTCAAATAGAGCACTTTGGAAATAGTGAAAAATATAATATGTTCTTTCATCTTTTTGCTGTTATATTTTTCAATAACTACCATCAATGACCTACCACTGAAAGCATATTTATTGGTGAAAATTGAATGACACCATAGGAATTTGGGTACTCCTGTAACATCCAGGATCGAAGCGAAAAATCGAGGACCGAAAGGCTGTTTTTGTATGGTATTTTACTAGTTCGGTCCTCGATTTTTCGCTTTGGTCCTGGATGTTACAGGAGTGCCGGAATTTCTCAGATGTTATAATAATTCTTACTCAAACTTTGTACCCATGCTTGATTGGAGATAGATTGAAAAATTAATTTTACAGTTTTATTTTCACAATATGTTGAAACAGCGAAATAGTAGAACGATCAAAGCTTGATCTTGAACAAATCAATACCATTAGTATCATTATTTTTTTGATGATTTTATCATAATCGATTTGCTTTTCTATTGCGTCTCGACACAAAGTTAGAATGGAATGATAAGAAGATTGACATGTAAAATATACCGTTTAGAATTGTTTTTCTGTTGAAACAGTGAACAACTGAAAGTGATCCATATATTACATTCGTCTTGAGCCAAATCAGAAAAGTACTGTACTTCATATGTCTCACCATTGATTTGCTAGCTACAGTATCCCACTGCCTTGTATTACAGTATCACGATTTTTTCCAACTATAGTATCAATGATCTTTAAAGAAATTGGAAAAAATATTACCATTTCAAATTTTGAATATAGCAAAACAGGAAAATAATTGACATTCTTGATGCTATCTCCGTGATAAAATGAATTTTTTGTGTCTTACGAACTATTTGGAGGGATAATTGTTGTTTCCATCCTTTCTCGGAAACAGTACGTTTTTATTTCAAGTAAATGAGTTTTTACTTTGACTCGACAAATGTTAAACGAGCTACGATTGATAAGAAAATTTACTGTTTCGAATTGGAAATATGTAGAAACAGTGGATAATTGAAATTTAATCATTCTTTTTTTTCATATTCAAAAGATCAAAAACAATGAAAATCAATTTAATACCTTTTCATATAATGGTAACTCTTATCAATGATAATATCATTATTATAATCAGTACAAAAAATAAACTATATCACGATCTCATTTTCTTTTCAACATTTCAAAAAAGGTATATTTTCTCTACTCAGAATGGTTTTCAATTTGAATTCGCATTACGAGAAAGTCGAGGAAGTATTCCCACTGTTCCAAATTAAATAGATATTGAGACAGCAACAGTTTGGCATAGTGTCAACGACAAATCGTTTGAGATCATTAAAAATCCGATAGTTACCAGAAAAATAGAGTACTGTAGAAAATACAGTATCCCAGTTGTTCAAACCAAATCGGTTTTTAGAAAACCTAACGCACGATAGTGGAATAATGTAGTTCTATTAAAACATACTGTTTCAAAATGATAATTTCAAAAACGGTGAAAATTATGAAACATTACTTTTATAGTTCCATGATCACGTTAGAATATGTGGTAAGTTATCACCACCACGTTAGAGTGATATACCTTATCACTATCATTATCGGTATGAAATCTGAATTGAAAGCAATTGTAACCTTTTTTCAGTTACCTAAGTTTCCACTTTCAGACCAAAAGTTCCGTGACCATCAAATTCAACGTTTACTGTTACTAGTTGCATACTTGCTGAAACAGGAATTATCTGAAAGTCGTTTTTATTGACCCTTGGAAAAATATTGTATTATATAGGTCCCAACACGACTTGCAAATGTTCTATTAACAAAATGAGCTAATTCGTTTCTTAAAATACTGAAAACTTCACAAAAAAGCATTGGCACTCTTCTACAATCGAGGACCGAAAGAAAAAAATCGATCTTTTTCGGTTCTCGATTCAAGAACAATGCCGAATCATTCTTATCAGGTTGTTAAAATAGTAGTAATATTGTTACAATCAATTTTCATTCATATTTTGACAGCATCAAGAATCAAAGACAATCGAAAACAATTATCACTTTTGCTAGTTAATAATTTCAAACAACAGTGAAAAACATAAATTATTAGGTCTTCTGTATAACTAACGATACTTTTTGTTTTTGTGATGTTAGAAAACACCGATAATTTACTGTTTACAATTGAAAAAATGTAGGAACTATGAAACTTGATTCACAAAATCGGTTTTTTGAAATTCACTGTTTCAGATTGATTACTTCAAAAACCGTAAAAAAATTTTAAAATGCTTAACATCCTGATCCTACACGTTTATCAGTAGTAAGTTGTCACTATCACTCCATCATGATATATCATTAATGACGAAATAGACTAGCGATTGAGTTTCCATCTCAAGCGTTTGTTTCAATTTTTTGAAAAACAGTAATGCTTTTTGTTGCAGTCAGATAAATTCGATTCCAGCAATCAGAGCACCTTCACTATTGAGAATCATATTTACTATTTTAATATAAATAATTGTAGGAACAGTAATAATCTTGAAGTTGTTTGTATTGTACACTGGCTACCACTGAAGTACTGTACAGTATACATGTCCCTTTTGCAAGTGTACAGTATCCGATTAATTCAAAAAATAATATCGGTTTCCCAAAAAATCGAAGATGTTTTTTAGAAGATATTGAAATAGTCGTGTTAAAACATCAATCTGATAGGAAAGCCGAGCTATTAGTTTACTAAGGAAAGGTTTAAGAAAAATTTTTTGCCATCATGACAAATTTTGAACAATTGAAAATGATTATCACTGTTTCTAACAGTCAATTTCCAGATTTCCCCGTTGTTATCACCGCTTTATCACTATGATTAACATCGAAACAGGCTCACCATAATTATTACATCTGACGTTATTGTTTCGAATGTTTTCCAAAAATCTTTTTCGTTACGACTAGATAAATGTTCGTCAAAATCTAGTGATGTTTCCAAAACACTCGGAGGATTGAAATTAACATTTACTGTTCCCAATTGAAAATTTTTTGAAACAGCGATCATCTGATATTTGCTTTGATCGATTCTCGGTTACCACTAAAGTACTGTCCTATGTATACTGTATCAATCAGTTTTCACTCATACTTTGCCATAATAGTCAAACCTGGACTATTGAAAATCACACACTGTTTCTATTTGTCGATTTCAAACAACAGTGAGATAGTGTGAAATGTTGGCATTTTGGCCCTTTTTTAAACTTGTATCAGTGATAATTTGTCAATAATATTTCAGTCTGATATATATCAAATTAATAACATGCATGTTTTCTGTTTCCAATTGAACATTTTATGAAACTGTGAATATTTAAAAGTCGTTTGTATCCCATCAGGATTCGCAACTGTACTGTATCTTATCAAATCAGTCAAACGAACCGGTTTCTCAAAGTATTGAAGAAATTATAAAATGATAATCAGACAATGTTAATCAAATCCATATTTGGTTCAAAAACATAAACGTTGTTTCAGCGAGCGTTTATTGAACATGATTCTCACTGTTTCTAATTAAGACACGCTCTCCCACAGTTTCGAAACCTCTACCACTAGCGGTCGGACAAAAAACAAAAAGTTTCTCAGAATGATTTGAAACTTATTGAGTGTGTACCCGGGCCACTTCTAAGCATTTTTCAGAAATATTTTTTAGGCCACGCCCCTTTGGCTGAAATTACAGCCATATCAATTTTTATTTTCCATCCACTGTAACTTTTGTGTCCGATTACATAACGTTCTAAAAAATGTGTCCCATATGTAAAATTTGATTCTGAGCATTTTTTCAGTTGGCAATTTTTTGATATCTCGACTCCTTCATGCTGAAAATCGATGTTTTTTGTCTGAAAATGAGGTTTTTTGAAAATAAAAATTTTTCTACCATATCAGTCCCAAAAAGTAATTGAATTTTTGAATTCAGCTCAAAATTCCGCATCAGAAAACGTTTTCAGACATAGTCTAGCTCGGTGCTACTTTTCAGACTTTTTGTCTGAAACTGTCTGAAAAAAATAAAATTTTCAAAAATGTTCAGGAAAAGAGTATTTTGTAGCAAATTTTATGCTGAGCAAAAGTCTCCATTGAACATATAGCTAATTTTGCCTCCTTCATGCCGAAAAAGTGTGTTTTGTGAACGCATTTGGCGCACATTTTCATGTGTGTGTCGTATGTATGCGCTCGTAGAAAGCTTGTATCTCGTCTGAAACTCAAAATTTTGAAAAAGTTCCAACTATGAAAATGTAGTTTTTGATTAGAGCAACACATTTTTGACATTGGTTTCAAAATAAATTTCTTTGGAAAAGGTCTGTGCCAATTTGAAAATCACTATTTTTAAGTGACTCCAAGACATTTTTTTGGAAGTTTCAAAAAAAAAATTTGTTTCATCGTTCAGACCTCTTTTCAAGTTTCATTTTTGTAGTTAAAAACATTTTCTGAAAATGAGCCACAGCCGAGATATATGCCGTTGAAACAGGCGTATATTCACACCCTCCTGGGGTGCGCGCGTTCCGCATACCTTTTTCAACCGTCTGTATCTCGGTTGGGGACCATTTTCAGAAAAAGGTTTCAACTACAAAAATGAAGCTTGAAAAGAGGTCTGAACGATGACGTAGCAAACTTTGTTCAAAATGCTCAAAGAAATATGGTGGAGTCACTTGGAAATGCTGGTTTTCAAAATGACGCAGACGTTTTCCGAAAAGATTTATTTCAAAACTGATGTCAAAAACGTGTTGGTTTAATCATAAACTACATTTTCATAGTTGAAACTTTTTCAAAATTTGGAGTTTCAGGCGAGATACAAGCGTTCTACGAGCGCATACATACGACACACACATGAAAATGCGCGCCAAATGCGGTCACAAAACACACTTTTTCGGCATGAAGGAGTCAAAATCAGCTATATATCCAATGGAGACTTTTTCTCAGCATAAAATTTGCTACAAAATACTCTTTTCCTGAACATTTTTGAAAAATTTTATTTTTTTCAGCCAGTTTCAGACAAAAAGTTTGAAAAGTAGCACCGAGCTAGACTATGTCTGAAAACGTTTTCTGATGCGGAATTTTGAGCTGAATTCAAAAATCTAATTATTTTTTGGGACTGATATGGTAGAAAAATTTTTATTTTCAAAAAACCTCATTTTCAGACTGAAAATATCGATTTTCAGCATGAAGGAGTCGAGATATCAAAAAATTGTCAACTGAAAAAATGCTCAGAATCAAATTTTACATAAGTGACAAATTTTTTAAAACGTTCGGAAATCGGACCCAGAAGTTACAGTAGAAGGAAAATAAAAATTGATTTGGCTGTAATTTCAGCCAAGGGGGCGTGGCCTAAAAAAAATTTCTGAAAAATGCTTAGAAGTGAACCAAGTTTGTATGCCATAAGTTTCAGGACATTCTGAAAACTTTTTTGTTTTTTGTCCGCCGTTGATTCTGATACTCTGCGACAACGCGTCTTAATAATTTCAAGCAACGGTGAAAAATTATAAAATTGATCCATTCTCGTTTCCTGAAAACTTTTATCTTTATGTAAATCTTATCACTACAATTTCTCTTGTTCAAAAATCGTTTTAAAAAATCCATTCTTCATTGGAAAATATTTTATCCAAGTAACTTGTTTCTCGAGTGAAACATTTATATATCATTCCGGAATAAACAAGTTCTGCCACTTTTCTGGAACCACAGTGATGATATAGTGTTCAAGGATTATCTTATCAGTGTACTCCAGGAAGTATTGAGTTTTTCCACTTTTTTGCCTCAATAATTCTTTCGGAAACCGTATTTTCACTTCAACAGCAAAACTACAACTAATAAACTTAAAACTTACAGTCTCACGTTGTAAATGTCTCGAAACAGTGGAATAACTGAATAATAATAATTTAGAATATTTTCAAATATATTCGTAATGATAACAGCTATCATTATCAGTATAGTTCTCATAGGAAATCAGCAAAATATTTAGTGTTAATACCACTCCCTGTTTCTAGTTGAAAACTTCAGAAAACCGTAAAACTTTCTAAAATGTTCGACATCCTGATCCTATCAACACGTTTATCAGTAATAAATCCACTATCACTTGACTCTGATATATCAATAAAGCCGAAATAGCTGAATCATCGAACTCCCCTTTCAGACGTTTGTTTCAAATTTTTTAAACAAACAGTTAATTTTTTGGAATCAGATAATTTTTCACTCGATTCAGTGATCCACGGGTTCTATCACAAGTGTTCATGATCAAAATTTTTCAGTGAAACATTTCGGTTTTTTCCCATCAGAGAAAAGTAAAACAATATTTTTAGGCGTCCAATTTTATTCAAAAGTATCCAAAAGAATATTCAATTTTTTCGTCAATAAACTATGAATCATTGAAACTGAAACATACAGCTTCAAGTTCTAAATTTTGTGAAATATTTAGACCAGTCTCTGATAACTTCTAGTATTTTTTTCTCAAGTAATAATGACCCTTATCATTATCATTTTTTGCTTAAGCGTTAGCGACCCAAACATTCCATGTTTCAATTGAAAACTTGAGGAAACACAAAAAACCAAACGAATAGTTTTACATCTGTATTATCATTGAATATCATTTCAAGAAGGCCATGAAAATCCATAGTACATATCGACAGTTATCATTTTTTGATAAGAGTATTCCAAGAAACAGTAAAATATTTCCAAAGTATCTCCCCGATTGTATGAGTTTTTTCAATACAATATCTAATAGAATACAGTTTCAACTTTGAAAATAAGGAAAACCGTGAAATGATAATGCTACAATGATGACATCACCGGAAATCTGAATGAACATCTGATAATCCAGTTTCACAAATTTTCCACTGTCGCAATCATATAAGCGTTCTTTCATGATGCCAGTCAGTTTGGTAAGTGAGTGTTTTCAACTAGTACTGTTTTTATTGAACAGTTTCAGAAACTGTGAAATACTTGAATAGTTCGATAAGATTCGGAAAGGTGTTGTTCAATACATTCACTATTGGAACAACTTTTACAGTTTCAATATGAAAATATCCAGAAACAGTAAAATGTGTAGATAGTCTCATGTTTCGCTCAATTGTTCATTTATGATAACTGTTATCATTATCACCTCATTGGTTGTGAACGGAAAAAAAGGTCTATTGTTCCTAAAATTCACTGTTTATAATTCTAAATGTGATGAAACAGGGATAAATGAGTATGTTCCATATTTCATCGGTGATCTGTTACCACTATCACTGAATTTGAGGATTGTAGTTATTTTGTGCTGAGTCTAACTGCTGTGGTCTGAACACATATCGACAGACAAAATTACAACTTCTGTTTAAATATTTCAAGAAGCAGTAAAATATTTGAATAGTAAATACTTTTAGTTTATTTATCAATTTTGAATTTTGTATAGATCGACATTGAACTTTCCAGTTTCAGTTTGGGAATTTCTAGAAACAGTTGAATAATCATGATTGCACGAATGTTATCACTATTTGTCAAAATACGAATCGGAAATTCCCCGTTTTTTAATTATATTAAATATTTTCCAAAACTGTATTTCTCAATCCCACATTCATTTACAATTGAAAAACAACTTTTACAGTTTCAAACCACAAAAATATGTGAAAGCCGTAAAATGATATGATAATCTGTCAACTGATACGATTACACTTATCAATATAAAAGAGTGATATTATGATACGGATACATATATTCTAGAAAAGATTGAAATATTGAAACGAATTTTTACAGTTTCAATTTATACTTATCTAGAAACATTCGTATGATCGAGATTACAATGGTATATTTGTTATCAACACCTCACGATTCGCTTTATTTTTAGTTTCCTAAATAAAAGTTCTGTACATTTCATTACTGTTTTTATTTGAACAATTGATGACATAGTGATGAATAAGTATTTATTCTCTCTTCTCGTTATGATAAGTGTTCAATTGATCAAAATACGAATCCACCATCACTAAAATTCTTTAACTTTTTTGGTTTATCAAAAATCTTCGAAACTGCAATTTTCTTGCACAAACTTTTTAATTATAAGAGAGAACATTTACAGTTTCAAATGAAAAATATATGAAACAGTGATAATGTGATCCTATCTCTTTTTTTTCATTAGTGATAAGGCTTATCATTATCATTGTGTTCGATATGATTATAATTTTAAACCAAAAGGAACTTTTAATATCCCTAACAGTGATTGCTTCTAATTTAAAATGTGAAGAAACAAAAAAACTTTGAAATATATTACATCAGTGATATGTTATCACTATAGCTGAATTTCATAATTATAGTGATTTCAAGTCAGATTCAATTTTGTTGATAGACTAGCCTATTACATATCGGAGATAAAATTATTTTTTCTGAAACAAATATTTTATGGAACAGTAAAATATTCGAACAGTGTGGAATCCACAGTAGGTTTAACAAATAACTAGAACTGACTGTCAGATAAGCTTGACAACTAAAGTGAGCAAAAATTTTACAGATTCAATTTGAAAATATTTGAAACAGTGAAAATTATTATATGATAGACATGTTCTCGGTATTTTTCGCATATAGTTTTTTGAAGTAGATATCACTTTTCATAATCACTTGTTGATCACTATCAGCTTGATAGCTGGTATTCCAAACTGTTACTGTTTCCAATTGAAAATTTGAAGAAATAGTGTTTCATGAATACTATTTGTAACGTTTCTGTATCCTATTAGGTTGGAAAGAAAGTTTCTGACGTACACTCAAGGTCTCGCCCTATCCTACTAACATCCCATTTCTATGATCCAGTGATAGCTTAAGCGTCAGAACTTCCATAATTGAACGGGTGTCAAAAAGTATTTTGCCTAGTTAATGCCGCCTAGCTCCCCGCCTGCTGGTGGAGAGGGCCCCACCAATTGCCTGGGCATTGGTGGAAGACTAACCATACAAATGGTCAATAGTTTTAGTCTATCAGCATTCGCTTGTTTTTTAAATAATCAAACAAAAAAGTTAGAAAAAATGTCAGAAACTTTCTTTCCAGCCTAATATTATCACTGACAAGGGAATGTTTCGGGGAGAGGTTTCCCGATTTTTCTAAAAATTGTGAACGGAGGGTAACTTTACCCGGCGGTTCCGAATCTTTATTCAAAATTTGCTGAAAAAATGTCTGGAAATGCAAAATCGAGTTATAAAACATGTTTTTGAAAATTTTCTCGATCATCAGCTAGTGTAAAAATAATTTCATATGCATATTCAGAATCAGCATTTCAAGCCACGTCTTTCAAAAAAAAAATTGAGCCTCCAACTCAAAAAGTCAATCCTGTTTCAAAATATTCAAACACGATTTTTGAGGTTCCCCAGATTTTTTTCGGCAAAAACTGATTTGGGATTCGGATTCTACATGCAAAAATACATCTAGTGGTGAATTTTCATTAAAATCTGGGTACCCCTGGAAAAATTCCCCCGTGAATTGTATAAATACAAAGAGTTCAAGAAAGAAATAAGTAAATTGAAAATATAAGATACGACGAAGAGTAAGCCTTCTATCGTAACAATATACAACTGTTTTCGATTTAGTATTTCAACAAACAGTAAAATATTTGAACAGTTTGTCTTTCTACTTTATTTTCAGAAATTTGGTTCAAAAAAGATTTTTCAATCATATATAATTTGAAAACAAAATTAGAAAGGCATTGAGAAATATTTCGGAAGTTTCAACTTGGAATAATATGAAAACAGCAAAATAATAGGTTGATTCTCCGATGCGGATTTTTTTTGGTTATGAATAACTTATGATATCACTTTTGATAATGTATTTTTATCTGACTGACAAAAAAGATGCTCTGATTCAAAAAAAACTTCAAAAATTCATTTATTGCTTCGGTGTTTGTATTTTTGTGACATTATTTACTACTATTGAAACTCTGAAAACTACAACATGATGAACTCACCCTTCAGCATTGATCGAAAAAAAGTTATACAGTTTCGCTTTGATAATTCAAGAAAACAGTGAATTATTTAGATAATCTGTTTGATTTTTGACAGACATGCCATTTCAATTTCAAATATTGATAAAACTTATCATTATCACTTTTTTTCACTATAATAACGACCGACAATAGGAGAGTAAGTGTATCCAATTTTTGCTTTTTCAACTTGAAATTGTATCGAAACAGGGATAAATGAATATAATGAACTTGTTCTGCTACCTGAAGTTTTCAGGCTCTAGCACAATGCAGTAAAAGAGAAAAACAAATGTGTGTGACCCACTGGTTTTCTAGTGTTTTTCAATTGTTCAAAACTTCAAATGACCATAACTTTGTTCATTTTGCATATTTTTCAGACTGTTAAAAGGAAAATGAAGCTGAGAGGCTGATCTTCATTTTTCTTTCAATGGTTCCGCCAAAAAAACGCACGCTCCAAGCGGTTTAGTCAGAATTACAGTCAAAAACACCCTATTTTCAAATGGATTTTTCTCGGTTCACAGATCTCGTTGACAAAAAGTAAAAAAAGATTCTGAATCAGCGTCTTCCGCTCTACAAAATGACATAGATTTAAAAAAAAGTTCAAGTGTATTGGTTAGACCGCTCCCAAGTAAGCTTTTTGAGAAACTGTGAAAAGTTTCGAGTTTTCCAGATTAACCGTTTTTCTAGATTCAGATAAACTATTGAGAGATATTTAAAAAAATACTTTTTATTATTATCACTTTTTCCTCATTATAGATATAACGTCAACAAACCGACAACAGAGTATTGATACATACACTGTTTCTAATTGAAAGTTTAAAGAAACAGGAAGAAAAGAATATGACAACAAACGTTACTGCAATCTTTTGTCACTGAATTTGATTATTATATTTTGATAGTCAAGCTGAATAGATAGTGCTATAAGATGCAAAAAAATAGTGAAATCGGAGTAAACTATTTCTGTTTTTGATTTAATATTTTATGAAACAGTAAAATATTTTAATAGTTGATCATCGACGTTTTTTTTTCGAATATTGAAAAGCGGTGTTTCTGTGATCAGATAAGTTGACACTATTCTATTTCCCGTCAAATTCGGATGGATTGAAATGAATTTTTCACACTTTCAATTTAGAAATGTGTGAAAACAGAGAAATATATTCAAACAGTGGTGAAATCTTCCATTTTTATGTTATCTTTTCTCTTTATCACTGGATAATGCAAATATAAAGAATCTAATTTCGATGTATTTAGTATATAACAATTACTGTTTCCAATGAAAATTACAAGAAAATGTTTATAAATGAAGCCAATGCTCCTGTTCTCTTTTCTTTACTTATAGTCTCAAAAAAAAAACAATAATTTCATTCTGCTGTATCTTTTTTTTCCCACAAACAGGAAACTTGGCAATCATTATGATTCTCACGCCTTGCACAAAAGAACAAAATTCCAGAAACAATATGTACTTCTCGAAATTTTTGTAAACAGTATTTTTTGTGCAAATAAAAAAGCTTCGATTTTGGGAATGTGATCGAAATTCTCTAAGATTGAAATCAACTATTACTGTTTCTGATTGAATATTTCAAGAAACAGAGAAACATTTTTACCAGTTATCGCTTTATACTTAATCTACTGTTAATTGTTGTGATAAGAGAACCCATATTATTAGATAATGACTAGCGTTTCAAAAAAAAAAAAAGTTATTCAAGGTTTTTGAAATTCTATGCATGGGACTCAAAACCATTGTTTCGATTCTCTGATGTCAAGGTCTCTGTCATAGAACTTGAGTTCAGAACTTCTCTTCATTTGAAAATAATTTCAGTAATCTTGTTTTATCTCCAACTCTTGATAAGCGTTGTGTTATCAACAAAAAGATATCACTATCAGTACATATACTTCTGTTGGTGATAATTTTTCGAAATATACCTGATTCTTAAACAACTCGCATACAAAATAAGTTTGTTTGCTTTATCGGACTTGCTACCACTTTCTGCCTACAGTATCCCAACGATACTCCTGATATATTTCGGGTCTCGTCACAAATAGTGATGACTACAGTATCACTGATCTACCAGTCATTGTCCTTTCGCTCGTGAAAAAGTAGATAAAACAAATCGTGACTTGTCAGGTGATCCTGAATTCAGATATTTCAACCGAAATCAATCATTCTAGAGTTTTTCAAAAGTGGTTGAACTTACGAAAACCGCGTAAAATTAGGAAGTCATTTTTACAGTTTCAACTTCACAATATGTTGAAACTGGAAAGTAATTGGAAGATCCATCATTCATATAGAAATCGAGCTATTTGGAGAAACAAGCTTGTTTTTCCAACTGACGTGCTAAGTTTCATAGTAATCTTTGAAAATCTATTTCTTAACAATAAGATATTCTTCCTCTCAAACTTGGAAAAAATTTGATGATATACGATTGAAAATAAGATGTACTGTTTCGAATTGAACATTACTCGGAATAGTGAACAGTTGAAAGTCATTCGCTCTTCTTGTTATCGTAAAAAGACGAAAATCCATGAAAACGTATAAAATAGATTTTCTATGGTAACTTTTATCAATGATAATATCATATGACTATATTCATCAATACAAAACTAGATAATATGATTAGATAAATTTTCATCATAATCACCCAGAAGACTGAAAATAACACTTTACTGTTCCCGATTGAACATTTTTTGAAACAGTTATCATCTGATATTTGCTTATACTGAATATCGACTACCTTCTTTACTATCAGTTTTCACTCATACTTTGCCGTCATAATCAAGCTTGAACTATTGAAAATCACACACTGTTTCTATTCGTCAATTTCAAGCAACAGTGAAATAATGTGAAATGTTTGACATTCTGGTCCTATTCGAACATTTATCAGTGATAAGGTGTTACTAAAATTTCAGTCTGATATATATCAAATTAATAAAATGTATGTTTACTATTTCCAATTGAACATTTTATGAACCTGTGAATATTTAGAAGTATTGAGCTCCAACTACAGCAAAACTATACTGTATTATACGGGTCCCACCACGATTTGTAACTGTACTGTATCCTACTAAATTAGTAAAACAAATCGGATTCTTAAAATATTGAAAAAATCGTCAAATGATAGTCAAACAATGTTACTCTATTTCTTTCAAAATCACAAAAATTGTTCTAGAAGAACCAAAGAGATTATTGAACGCAATTATCACTGTTTCAAATCGATATTTCGAAAAACGGTGAAAAAATATAAAATAGTAGTGCAGTTCTCTTAGTGAAACTTTTATCAGCGATATCTTATCACTATCACTAAACCCCCTTTAGCCCACAAATATGTTTAGAAAGCGTTGAAATTCAAACCGTCACTAGAAAATATGTTGTTAACATTCACAGTTTCTAATTGAAAATTTCAAAAAACCGTGAAAAATACTAAATATTAGATTCTTGATGGCGTTTTTTATCAGATAAGTTGTCAGCATCACTAAACTTATTTTGGTATAGTAAGAAATCAGATATCAACATTATCAGTACTATAAATATGCGGATCTCTCAAAAGTCTATTTTCAAGCATTTTCTTAATAACCAACAAATACCTTGGTACCAATTGAACATAATTATAACAGTTTCAAGTTATACGTTTTCCGAAACAGTGAAGTAACAAAATAATTCTGCCAGTTTCTGACAAGTTACAGTATTTTTTCTAGCATTGATAACACTTATCATTATCATTTTTTCAGAATTATAGAAATAGAAAGCATATAGACGTGTTAGCGTCTCTAACATTCTCTGTTTCAACTGAACATATGAAGAAACAGAAATAAATAGATGCTATTTGTAGTGTATCAATTTTTCTCTTATCACCAACACCACTGATTCTGATAATTTCAATCATTTCAAAAGTAAAGTTGAAAGTATGGCTAGTCACCAATCGGTGACAGCTTTCACTTTTTTCAATTTAATATTTCGAGAAACGGTGAAATATGTCATTTTCAATAACACCTAAAACGACAAATAATTAATATAAACGGGATAAAAAGCTAAAGTTTCAATTTTGAAATATCTGAAAAATGTGAACAAATCAGATACTCATTCTATAATATCAACATCACCTGAAATTAGAATCGTCATCTTACAATCCATAATTCCTAAAATTTTAAATTAATATAAATTTTTTCATGTTTCCAGTAAGTTTGACGAACACTGTTTTCAATTATTACTGATTTAGGTTGTATATTTCCAGAAACTGTGAAATACTTGAATAGTTTGATACTAATTCTTACATTATTAATTAACTTCAATCACCCTTCTAAAAACTTTCTATATCGCAACTTCACATCTATTTGCCATTAAAAACAACCTGCACTGTTTTATAATGAAAATATCCAGAAACAGATAAAAATTTAGATAGTCCAATTTTTCGCTCATGTAGAATCGAAAATAACTCCTTCTAACTTTATTTCATATTTAGAACACAAAAATTTACACCTATCGAAAAACAGTGTTGATGAGTACACTTTTTTTCGACTGAAGTTTGATGTCTGATTGTGAGATGGTCATGACTAGGAAAAATTTTTTTTCTGGTGATTCATTAAAAACATTGAGCACATGAACTATATACCACGTAGATGTTAACCACTTGAAATTCACTCCGAAAGGAGATAAGACACTCTCAGTGATATGCACACACTTTTCATACATCGTATGCACCCTCCAGTTAGAGAAAATCTGAAAATCTGTGTTTAAGTTACAATAATATACTTAATATTAATCAAAAATTAAGTTTACCCGGCCACACACGCCCTATTTCGAGAACTACGGCTGAAAAAAGGGCGAACAGAAAAGTTACACACTTCGTCGCCGACCTGTCGCTCGTTTTTTGTGATTTTCTCGAAAACCTGGTTTCGTATCGATCTGAAAAAATTTTGCGGCTAGTTTCTGCACAGACCTAACAAGATGTGTAACATGGGTTTCCATGATTTTCAGCCGTTTTGGCTGTGATCCCCCCTAGTATACAGCTAGACGCTCTTCACTGCGGCTCTAGCTGTATACTAGGGGGGGATCGGGGCCAAAACGGCTGAAAACCATGGAAACCCACTATATACATCTCGTTAGGTATGTGCAGAAACTAGCCGCAAATTTTTTTCAGGTCGATAGGAAATCAGGTTTTCGAGAAAATCACAAAAAACGAGCGACAGGTCGGCGACGAAGTGTGTAACTTCTCTGTTCAGCCGTTTTTCGGCCGTTTTTCGCACAATAGAATGCGTGTTGCCCGGTAAACTTAATTTTTTATTGATATTAAGCATATTGTCATAACTTAAACACATATTTTCAGATTTTCTTTAACTGGAGGGTGCATACGATGTATGAAAAGTGTGTCCATATCACAGAGAGTGTCACTCACTTCGGAGTTGAAAATCTACGACGCATTAGGTTCAAACAGAAAGTTTTGATCAAAAAAGGCACATATTTATAACTCAAATACATATTTTGAAATGTAGCCTCTCTGGAGATGCATAAGATCTACGAAAAACATAGATAAAACGCGTATGTGCTTGCCATGCTGGCCAACTTGGAAATAATGAGGAAACATGCCATTCGATAGCTTTTTCACTACAGAAACCACATTTTTGTCACAAAAATTTATAAGGAGCAAAATATGAATCATAATCTTCATTTTTGAAAAAAAAATTTTTTTTGGGGGGGGGGGGGGGGGGTGTAACTCGAAAATTTTTCCAGACAGTATTCGACCTATGGCTACTATGTTTCATATTGAATATTTCTAGAAACTGTAAAGAATTTGAACAGTACAACTTTCCTGTCTGTTCTGAATATCCACAATCATATGAGCTACACAACTTTTTTGCCAATCATCACCGATCCGATGAATGCATCGGTATTATATTTACTGTTTCCAATTGAAAACATATCAAAACAGTGAAATAAATCAATATTATGGTCTTCGTGATTTTTATATGATACTTTAAATAATGATAACACTTGTCGTTATCAGTTTGTTTCTCATCATAATTTCCTAAACCTCTACTGAGCACTGGATCTGATGGATTCTGACAGCTTTTGATAGTTGCTTGCAAACTGAGCATTTGAAAATTTAAACGAAAAAATACTGTTTCTAGGTGAAACTTTCAAAGTATGAAATAATGATAAATAACTTGTTCGTTGCGGTTCGAAACATAGTTGAAGAAGTTGAAGAATTGAATACAATATCACAGTTGCCAACTTGAAAAAGTATGAAAACAGCAAAATAATTGAATTATACTGCAGATTTCATTGTTCTGGATGATGATTTTCTTATCATTATCATTTTTCATGATCATAATAAGTATCCATTCAAAACTTATGTCAATGTTCATAACTATTTCTGTTTCAAACTGATAGTGTGAAGAAACAGGAAAATGAATGTACACAAGCCATTGATTGAAAAATTGTCACTGTTTCAACTTGAATGGTTGTAGTAGTCGTTTATTATATTATTCAGTCATTAGTAATAACAAAAAGTACACTTTCTGAGTCTCGCCACGACCTTTTTTTCCGGGTCTCAGAAAGAATAATGCAAAATGCAGTTTCAGTGATCTACCACAGTGTACTTGTTTGTTGAAAAAAAATTTTGGGAGTTTGCCAGAGTGTCAAGAATATTTCCTTCATTCTTTCAAATTTAATGTTTCATATTTCCCAAAAGCTTTTCTTTTGTTCTGAGTTTGTAAAGAAAGCGGCCATTAAATTGAACACATTGAAAATAATTTTTACAGTTTCAACATGTGAATAGCTTGAAACAGTGAAATATCCAAATGATCAGACGGTTGTGCTCGGCTTTTCCTCAGTTTTTGTTTTCAACTGGTACTGTTTTCAGTTGAATATTGTCTGAAACTGTTGTAGATTTACAAACAAAGCAACATTCGTGTTATTAGAATCGTACAGAAACCATTGATTGAAAAATTGTTACTGTTTCAAATTTAGCATTTGAAGAAATAGCAAACTAATTGAAGTGATAAATCTTGTATTTCGTTTGTCGAATATCATTGTTCAGGGTTTAAAATACCATTAGAACAGTGTCTTACTGTGAATTTATGACTGAAGAATTCAAAGAATCGAACGAAAAGTTCACAATTTCAATTTCTAAATATATTGAAACAGTGAAAGATTCCAACAATACGATGTGCATTTACACTATCATTTTTGCTCATGATATCTTCTGAAGCTGGTCATTTTCCAACTTTTCAAAAAACATTGTGATTTTCGTGGTTAGATGAAGTAAAAATAAATATTTTATCACAATTCGGATTAATTGTGACGAAAAATTACTGTTTCACTTTAGATATTTTCAGAAACTGTGAAAACTTGAATAGTTTTAATAAGCTTTTATTCTGAAAATCTACAAATAACTCATCAAACTTTTTCCCACACAAGAGAATGTATCAAAGTGATAATTTAGTTTCAAATTGAAAATGTTCAAAAACAGTGGAAATATTAAATAATTGAACTTTTGTTTTATATTGGGAAATTCGCCTGAACTTCATAATGTTATTGTGATAAGACTTATCACTATCAGTTTTCTCAATGAATCAGAGAAAAATTTTCCTAACACTTTCTCCTAATAACTTTATAACTAACTAAAAAGTAAATGTATCGGTTTGAAATGATACAGTTTCAATTTAAAAATATGTGAAACAAGAAAATAATCAAAATAATTTTATCTTCATTGATTGATTCGATTTATCGTTTTCACAATTACTTTTCATTTTTATGACGATAACAAAAACGTATCATTCATCACTATCACTGTTTCACGTTGAATGCTCAAAGAAACAATAACAAATAAAAATTGTTATTTCAGCTATTTAATTTTATTTGATGAAATACTTTCAAAAATGACATCTTCTTGACCAGAACAATAACAACAAATATTAATATTCGATTGAAACAGTAGTATTCAACTGACAGAATAACGAAATGTAGAAATTGCAGTTGATGGACATAGTCAACAAAAGGATTCCAAAGAAAAAACTGTAATAATCCGAATTATTTATCAGAAGTGAAAAACGGGACGTATTGATCATATCAGAGTGAAACAGTACTAATCTAGTGATGTTAGGCACAGTCATATATACAGTTTCACAGTTCCCAGAAGTTTCTAGATACAACTAACGACTGTGACCAATACACTAAAATAAATTTTTACAATTTTAGCTGTAAAACATTCTGAAGCATTGGAATAATACAATGATCACAAACTTGTTTTTGCACCCTGAATATAATAATCGATGTTCCAGTTTCCAAATTGCTCGCTTTTTGCCATTAGGAAAGTTTTCCAGTTTTTAAATTCAACTTGAAAAATATATTCTTGTCGAACATTACGACTTACTAACATTATTTTCAATTGAATATTCTCAGAAACTGTGAAATATATAAAAAGGATTGGCTTTTATTAGGAATAAAATATTCTATCAACTTTTTAAAAAACTATCAGTGAGGTTTTTACGATAAAGATCAATGAATCGTACAAATTGAAAAAAAATTCACAATTTCAATTTCTAAATATATTGAATCAGTGAAGATTATCCAATAATCAAATGCGTATCAGCACTATCATTCTTCTCATAGTATCTTCTCACCTTGAATCTGGTCATTTTTCCACTTTTCAAAAACATTGTGATTTTCGGGGTTAGATGAAGTAACAATAAATATTTTATCACAATTTTTATTCATTGTGACAAAAAATTACTGTTTCACCTTGAATATTTTCTGAAACTGTGAAAACTTGAATAGTTTTTTTCATAAACTTTTATTCTAAAAATCCACAACTAAGTCATCAAATTTTACCCCAAACAAAACTAGCAAATGCAATGAAGGGGTAATTTACAGTTTTAAAGTGTACTTTTGTGGAAACAGGGAAATATTTAAATAATCCGACACGGGCTTGAACTGGAAAAGTTTGTGCAACTATCAGTAATGGTGTTTGATCAAAAAAAACGAGCCCAAAAAGTACCAATTGAAATTCGACTGAACTTAGTTTATACTAAAATAGTGTGAAACAGTAATCCGAAAAATAAACTTGCAAGTTCTTCCGAAACTCATACTAATCCCAAAAACTTCTCAATTTTTGAATCAAGCACTCACAAAAAGAGAATTACCGAATGATTCGAAAAATTGGTAAATGTTCTAAAACTTTTGTAACAGAACAATTTAGAGTCTGCATTTTCGGGTTGTGGTGTTTGCACGGAATGTACACTGTTTTGAAGAAATGCAGGAAATTACTATGATTTCTACAGTTTCAACTTATTAATATAAGTCACATATCACTATCTTTTTTGCTCGTGATGAATTATCGTGACTTTCAATTTGGCCATTTCCAACTTTTCCAAAATATAGTTGTTTTTGTGGTTAAATAAGATGAATATATGAGAGATTTATTATGTCAGATTATTACTGTTGTAGATTCATTTTTTAGAGGAACTGAGAAATTAAAAAAAAATAATGCGAACTTTTTTCCAAACAAGACTGTAGAATTTGAAGAAATAATTTACTGTTTCCGAGCTAAAATTTTCAAAAACAATGATATTCCTGGATAATTCTTGGACAACCTGAAAAAATGTATTTCATTGTTTTGTGAAACATGAAGCTTTCTGAATCGAGGTAAAATTTATCCACAATTGCTTACAAAAAGTTTTCAACTGCCGAAGAAGTCAACTGATTGTAATAAATTGTTACAGTTTCAATTTGAGAATATGTGAAAACAGGCAAATAATAAAAATAATCTCGTTTTCAAGTATTCGATTTATCGTTTTCACAATTACTCATCATTTTTATGATGATAACAAAAACGCATCATTCATCACAATCACTGTTTCAAATTGAAAATGTCAAGAAACAGTTATATAAGCATATAGTTTTTATAATTTGTGTTCTTGAGACAAAACTTTCACAAAATAATTTAAGAAAGCTAATTTCATACGGAACAAGAAAAAACTGAATCATTGATCAAAACTAAATAACAACAAACAAATATAAATATCCAGCTGGAACTGTAGTATTCATATGCAGACCAATAAATGTCGGATGCATTAGGAACAACTGAACGTGATAACTTTTATAGTCGATTGAAACTGAGTAATTTTTGAAAGTTCGATTTATGTATAAATTACGGGTTGTATAAGATAATTTTATGATTATATCTCCTAATGAACAATGTGACTCTCGCGATTAGATAAGTTTTTTTTTCTATTTTCTAACTTGATAATAGGAGCATGTCCACCAAACGTATCGAAAAATGCAGTTACAGTTTCAAATTATCAACTTCTAAAAACATTCTCCGGTTATGATGCTAAAAGAATTTCGGTCTCGAATCAAAATTGAAACTATTCAAAAATGGTTTCATCATTTTTGTGTCATTATTGGTGCCCGCAGCATGATAAAACTTATTAATATTCGAGTGAAACAGTATATTGTATTGAAATGGAGACCGATAATTGTCAGAATGAAGAAACACAACGAATCAGGCAGCGTTGAGGTGCAATAATATTCATAAATGGCAGAAACCGTGTATTTCTTCTTTAAAAATTCTCGCTTCGTGTATGAATTTTTTCCACAAGAACAATATAGTTTTATCCGTTAGATAAGTTTTTTTAGTTCTATCAAAAATTAAATGCATTGAAGTGATATTTCACAGTTCCAAAGTGAACGTATCCGAAAATAGTGAAATAATTCAATAATTGGTCCTTCGTTTCGTTAGCTGCTCTTTCCCTGCTTTACAAAAAATCAGAAATCCGTTCATCTGATTATTCCACTTATCATCGAAAACAGATCTTTAGTGTTCATAACTATATATATATACTGTAGACAACTACCTGTTTCAAACTGAAAACTTGAAGAAACAATTATAAAATAATCACAATAATTCGAGATGGAAAAAAATATTTTAAGGAATTACACAAAACCGAAAATTTTCTTTATGTTCGGACTATTCAAGGTACGCATTGAAAAAACTCATATCCAATTGAAATAGTATCATTCAAAAGAAAAATTGGGCAAAACTGAAGTGCAATGATATTCCCAATATGCAGAAACTGTGAAACTTTTTTATAGAAGATCTTGATTTATGTATGAGTTTTTATTGGTTGATTCGTTTTTTGATCATATCGACTCAATAACAATCAAAATTTTTACCGTTAAAGAAGTTTTTCAGCGTTGCCTACAAGTTAGACCAATAAATGTATTGAGATGACATTTTACAGTTTCAACATATAAATTTAGAAAAACAGTGAAACAATTGAAACGTTTGGACTTCCAATTTGTTTAGACTAATCTCTTCCGATAATGGTCATAAGTTCAAAGAAACAGTTATCAGATGGTTTTATTCACTATATGACTCATCCCTGCATCCATGTATTAAATAAGATTGAATTGAAACAATTATCAGAATCGACTGTAACTGTGAATGCTTCTCGTGTTTTAATCCTTCTATGATCAATTCTTTTCCAGAACAACATGATTTTAACCATCAGATACGTTTTTTTGTGTTGTACATATAAAAACTATTTACGCATTGTGATGATATTTTACAGTTTCAAATTATACACGTTTAAAAACAGTGAAGTGAATGGAACGTTAGGACTCCAAGTTCGTTTTGACTGATCTAAAAATAATACTTTTGACTATAAGTTTTGATATTGATACGAAAAATAAACATACATGTCTGAGTTCATAAATAGCACTCTTTTTTCAAGCAAACATTCAAAGAAACGGTTATCATTTTGTTTTAATCAATATCCTTTTTCGTACAAGTTACATCTACGTATCATTTAAAATTGAAGTGAGACAATATTCATGATCGACTGAAACCATGAAATTGAATCTATACTTTCTCGATTTACGCATTGATTACTGCTTATTGGTTAGGTTATTTCATGATCATATCTTTTCAAGAGCAACATGTTTTTTGGCAACATGATACGTTCTACCGTCTTCCCTGAAAACTAGATTCGGGTCGTTAAAATGATAATTTACTGTTTCAGTATATGATTGTCTAAAAACAGTGAAATATTTAATTTAATGTTTCGATTTTCGTTTTTGTCCAGCTGAAACAGGTTTCCAATGCAGAAAATACAGACAGTAATTAGTAGAAATAGATGAATCAAATTCATTGATATAATAATTTACTGTTTCAATATATAATTATCTAAAAACAGTGAAATATTTCTCCATTATTTCCGTTCCTGAATAACACAAATTGTTTAATTCCAATTGACATTGTTTTATTTTAATGAAAACCAATAAACATGTGTCAAAATGCCATAATTCAAATAAACAGTAAAAACCGAAGTGCAATGATCATCAAAAGTGACTGAAACTGTGGTATTTTTGGTTCTGAAATCTAAACTTCTACATCAATTATTGTCCATTTTCTTAAATTTAGTGAAATTGTGTTGATGATTTCTCCTAAATATCACTAATATGATAAATATTATCAATTGTGCTCACTGGGAAGAAAGGACCATTCGATTCTAAAATTATCTTTTTGAAACATTAAAAAAATGAGAAAAGTTCCATTCGCATGCTTGTTTGGGAAGATCCCTGATACGACACGGATACTGTAGGTCGGCATGTTTGCACATCATGCAACATATCTGACGCTGCAGATTTTTTGCAGTTCCAAAAACTTTTGATAATTTCTGTTGTACTCTTATAAGCTAGTTCCATTTTTGTTCTCTTTGTGGGATAGTATTTATCATATCAGTGATGTGATAATAGCCGACCACTGTAATTCGCTTCTTTAGAGGGGCTATTATTCCAGAAAAAGAAATAGATCAATTGGTATAATTTCTGATTAGATACTTACCTTTACTAAAACAAACGGTCCCAGTTTCTATTACTAAATATTGAGAAACAGTAAATAGTGATTTTCTTAACTACAGCAACTTATCTGCTCCACCGACCAGTTTCTTAGTTTCGTAAATGAACTCCTGATATACTTTTCTTACAATACCGTTTCAATTTTGAAATATGTAAAAACAAACAGTGAAGTGATTTGACAGTTTTGCCAAAAACACTTTTGTCGTTATTAAGAAACTTAGATGGCAATGTTGATTTTCACAAAACTAAATTACACATGATCAAAAATTGACGGTCTGTTTCTAATTCTGAATATCAAGAAACAGGGTATTGTGATTTTGTTTCCTTAATCAAATCGGCGATTGGTATAGTTTTCAAATGGTGCTCCCACAATTTGATGCACTTTTTGCTACAAAACTGTTTCAATTTAAACATTTATAAAAACAGTGAAATAATTGAATGATTCAGTGTTGAGATGTGTTTCGAGTTCTGCTATCCTTTTTTCTGGAATCGAAGTCGTTTGTAGAACAATTGTTGAGATAAATATTGATGTAAATGACAATGATCATTCTTATCATATCAGTGATATCAGCCGTTACCAAACTGCATAACATTCAACAAAATTTGATGGTATTGCTGATTTGACAAGTTGAATTACACATGATCGAAAAAATCAGTATCTGTTTCTACTTCAAATTATCAAGAAACAGTGAGTAGTGAGTTTGTTTCCAGGCGCGATTTCACGATTCTTCCAATAAGTTTCTCATGACAGTTATAAAATTTTCTGAAAATACAGTTTCAATTAATAAGCGTATGAAACCGAGAAACAAATGTAACCATTCCTCGCTCTATTTCAATTATAGAGCATATGATACTGCTGAAACAATTTGACGATTCTCGATTGATCAGATAAAAATCTTTTTTGTTTTGGTTTTGGTGACAAACAGTGAAATCACAGCTTTTTGATTCGCCGCACTTGTTTTCTGGAATAACAGTTATTTTAATGATTGTAAAGGCGTATTAATGATAATGGTATCTCTAATCACATCATGGATATCACTGTTTTTATAGCCTATGCATAATTGAAAAATGTTTCTGTTTCGAATTCAAAATAACAAGAAACAAGGATTTGTGATTTTGTTTCCATTCGCGTTCATTCAATGTTTCCCTCTAAGTTTCCTTGTTTTCCAAATATCAATTCCCCAATTACATGCTTTTCTTTCAATACAGTTTCAGTTTGAACGTATATAAAGACCGATAAAAAATTAAACGATTCGTCGTTGGAATAAATGTATATAGTTTATTAAGATGAGATGTCAGTGTTCCCTAATACTAGATCCGATTGAATAATTTTGAAAAAAAACTTGAAACCAAGAAATTTGTCAAAACTGAGAAACAATAAATCAAAAATATTCCGTTGAAATAGTTTTATTCTAATGAAATCAAAGTTGTGTTATTGTTGCAAACTTTTACTGTTTTCACTGGAATGTTTTCAGAAACTGTGAAATATTCAAATAGTTTGTATTTACTCTAAAAATTTACAATCAATAAGTCTGCCAAAATTTTCCTCAACTACTTATGGATAATGCATTAAAATGATAATTTACTGATTCAAATTGAAAATGTCTGAAAACAGTGAAATAATTGGATAATCAGACCTTTGATTGCAAATGCGATGATTCTTATCACTATCGATACGAGAAACAAATTAGAGGCAAAATGTTCATAATTGTGGCTAAATCGCTGGTATTCGGTTGGACTGCTTTATGATCAACTTTTTTCAAGAACAAAATTGTTTTGGGAATATTAAGTTTTTCTGACAATTCAGAAAACTTGAAGATTGCGGACAATCAACAGAGGTATTGAGATGTTCGTTTGCAGTTTCAAAATAGAAATATCATGAAACAGTAAATGAATAAGTAATGGGATCTTTACCTGCTGATTAGACTTAACAGTCTTTCTGTAAATTTTACATATAAATTTTACAGTTTCAAATTATAAATTTATAAAAACAGTAACTTAATTGAGTGATCGTTACTTCGTTTTCAGTTTTCCTCTTTGCAAGATCTCCGACTATTGATTAGACTTATCACTATTATTTTTTTTCTAATTGATACTATCTTTCGATCAGACTATTCTATGCCCATATCTTCCCTATCACTCTCAATTGTTTCTCATTCAAACGAAAAACACAAAAATGGTCCCAGTATTCAGAAATATCGCTGCTTCATATTGAATAGTTGATGAAACGGTAAAGAACGTGGATAAGTTTAAAATATGCTAAGTGACCAATCTAATCAAAATTATTCCAAAGAAGTTATAAAAACAGAGAAAAAGTCTGTATTAAACAAAAGTGAGAAACCTTAATATTTATTATCGAGTGAAACTGTGATATTTTAATTCTGGATCACCATCAAATGTATTGGAATGATTATTTACTGTTTCAAAATATAAATGTATAGAAACAGTGAAATAATAAAATAATTCAGCAGTTTTTTTATTTGTGGATAGTATTCTAACCAATGTTATCAGTAAGTTATTAATATCAATGCACTCTATATTTCCACCACATATCGCATTGCTAATGTTCATAACTTCTACTGTTTTAACTTAAATATTTGATGAAACATTTATGAGTATGAATAATTCGTTCTTTTCTCCCGTGAGGATATATTCAGTGTTAACGTATCAATTATCACTATATTCAATGGTGGTGACGAATTATTCTGACGAAATTTTTTTCGGAAAAACATTCAATATGAGAAAACCCAGTATTACTGGGCAATATAAAATAAGTTGTAAAATTAATGTTCGAGTGAATCAGCAATATTTGAATGGAATAAGTTATCGAAAGAAATTGGAGACCAATAATCTATGTGTTTTGGTCCCGTTCGTCATTTACGAGTTGTTCACAAAAATGTTTCAGTTTTCATATGTTGTTGCTACATATTGATACATTTTGTTTGCACAATTGAAAATATATATTTACAGTTTCACTTTGAAAATATATTTTTAAAAAGTGAAATAAAAAGTGAATTGGATGATTATCCTTCAAAACCTACTGAAATTCTATTTGAAAAATGTCTATGGAGCCCTAATTCTGGAACTAGATTTATTGATAGCAATGATTAGTGCTTATCAGATCACTACTATCAGTGAGTCTCGAATTTTTCGGATCTTTCTCAAAATCTAGCTCTTTATTGACAGTATTCTTCGATGTGCATATGATATCCGATTGCACTGATAACTACTAACACTGTTTCAAAATGAAATAATGAAGAAACAGTGAAAATCGAGAACAATCTAAGTCATCGCCCTCAAGTTGATAAATAATTTTCGGTTTCAAAAACTATTTATTACTTGTCATGACCGTCATGTTTTAGTTTAGACATAACAATCTGAAGAGAAACTGTGAATAAAAATTATTTTCCCAAATATTTTGTTTCGTAATTTAGAATTTTTGCAAATAATGTCAACATAAATCTTTATACAATTGGTGGCTAAAATTCACACTTTCGATTTGGAAATATATAGAAACAGTGAAATAGTTTGACCGTTCAGGTAGACAATGTGCCAGCAAAAATGTGTGAAACTGTGAGGTCAGCGTCACCATTTCTCTTTATTTGTAGTTATTGATAACAATGATAAGGGCTTATCATAGGGAATCTGGACACTTTGGAATCAAACACTTTTTTTGATAGTAGTGATAATGAATAGGATAGCCCAACTTATTGATAATAGCAAACACTGTTACAAATAAAAAATTTTAAGGAAACAGTGAATTAAGGTGACAATATGAACCTTTAGTGCAGTGCAACAAAAATATTTCTCACAAATTCTAATGTCAAGTAGTCGAAATTATTTCGATTTCATGAGCTTCTCTAAATTTTGAATCATGATTGTAAATATTCAATCAACCAGAGATAATGGTTAGAATGATACAGTGATAATTGATAGTGAACAATGGTAATTGTTATTGAGAATTGCAAGCACTGTTTCAAATTATAGATATAAAAAAACGGGAAATTTTGTGAAACATCATAACTGATTCCCATATGAATCTTAAAATAATTCCGGTTTCATAAAATGTTCATAATTTTTTCTCAATTGAGGGGTTTGATAGAAAATGGGTTAATGTTGGAATTAACTTGTCATAAATTAGAGTTTTCTTTCTCCACATCTTTTTTTCTAGAACTTAAGAATGATAACTGATAATATATGATAAGGATACTGTAGGTGCAAAAATGTACTGGGTACGAAGGGACCTTGAGATTTTATCAACAAAAAATAACAAGAAGGTTAATTTGGAAGCTTTGAAACTGAAAAAAAAATTTGCAATGTTTGCACACTTTGCATACTTTTTTCATGAAAAAGCAGCCGACTAGTTTTTTTTTCTTCAAAGTTGTGTTGTACCAAACAATGAGCCAATTTGATAAATTTTTTGGCAGAATTTTGTAACAGAAAAAATTGTTTCTGCAAATTTTCGTTGTGGTGTTTGCACGAAATGCACGATATCTGACGCGCTATAACTCCAGGGGATAACTAGAGTTGTAATAAAACTTTCACTTTTGGTACATTTTGAGAAACGGGAAATTTTTTCAAAATCTATAGGGACTACAGTACCCCCACTCTACAGTAGTCCTAACCTACAGTACCCTCCCCCCCCCCCACTATAGTATCCTTATCTACAGTACCTAATACCTACAGTGTCCATGTCTACAGCACTCCTAATATGCAGTATCTCTTACCTACAGTACCCCTATTTATAGTATCTCTCACCTACAATATCATTATCTACAGTATTCTACAGTACCCCGTATATACAGTACTCCCTATCTACAGTACCCCTTATTCCAGACGTGGTACCTACCGTCTCTTCACCTCCTCTCCCGATCGTCTCCCCGAATGTCCTCGTGAAATCCCATTATCAAACTGTTCATCACTATGGTCTGATATCCGCTTATCACCAGTGATAGGTGATCTGAATCTATTCAATGATAACGAGTTCATATCTCAACAAAAAGTGCCACTAGTTGGATTTGGTTGGTATCCGACACAACGAATATCGTCCAAGTTTAGTATTTGGACACAGGACAATTTTCGATCGCCGGTGATTTTGATCAAGGATTTTGCGGTGAGTATATTGTAGACAATGTAATTGACGACACTTGGGAAAAAATTCTGTTTCGCAAAAGTTTGAATCTCGAATTTGATATGAATTTTACAGTAAACGGAATATTATAGTTGGAAAAGATTTGAGTTTCTCATCAAAATTGAAAACAGTAAAAAAATAACCGTTTGAAATAAATTTAGTGGTTGAATAGGAGACAAAGGAGATATGAACTGATGTTTCAAACAAAAAGTAAATACCTTTTTTCGCCATGTGTACGGTGGAATTCAAATCATTATAAAATTTGAATAATGATGGCTTTGTGAAACAATTTACTTGAGACATTTCATTAAAAATAGTTTAGCTAGAAAATTTTAGGACAATGTGGGAAACGGGCAAAAAATTGTTAACTTTTCTGTTTCAAGTAAACATTGATTCTAATTATTTTACCAAATTAACAGTTACTCGTCATTTTGTTATGAAAACATTCAACAATTTCTAGATTAATTATTCTCAATTATTCTAGTTTCTCCCAATTGAATTTCGGTTTCAAAAAAATGTGAATATCCGAATTTCGCATACTTTTGTTGAAATTGTATACTTTGAAATTGCAGAAGTAAAGTTTAAAACAAGATTTCTTATGTCATTCCGAGCAATAATGTTCAAAAAAATTGTTTTCAACTCCTAAAATAAAATTGAAAACGGGTGATTTCAATAAAGAGTATTTGAACTTTTTCTGTTTCAAACAAAAGTTGAATTATATAGTTTTATATTATCATCAATGATTAAACATTTCGGAAATTTTGAATACACTAATGTTTTTATTCGATGATAAGTCACCTTTGTCGATCCAACTTTTCCAAAACAATTTAATCAGTTTCAAAAAACCTACAAGTTTTCGAAATTTTTTAGCCCTTTCAGTGCTGTGGGAATATTTAAAAGAAAAAAGCATTTTCATATTCTATATGAAATTTTATTTTTTATATAATTCATCCCATTTTTTTGTCATTCAATTCAACATCATTCCAAAAATATCTTTCAAATTTCTTTTAAGAAAAGATATAAACAGTTATGTTTTTTCTGTTTCAAACAAATATTGAATCTGAATATTTTCAGAAAATTTTCAGTTTACAATTGACTCGTATTAGTTGAGAATCAACTGTTTCAGAGAAAAAATTGAGATTTTCTCGAGCCTTCTTCTGTTGTAAAAACAAAACTTATTTCGCAAATTATTTTTCTCCATTCAATGATTGGATACTCAACTTGATAAAATTTTCAAAAAATATATTGCTGTTTCATGAAAATTGTGAATGCCCTCATGTTTTCAATCGAAGATACATGCAATGTTTTTTCCACAATAAGGTGGCAAATCTTTCTCAAACTTGATGATTCAAAAAAAATTCAATAAGATAACTATTTTAAGCGCACAATATTATTCTGTTTCAAGAAACGCAAAACTCAATGAATGGTCATTGTCATTTCAGTTCTTTCAGAATGCAAAAAAACAATGTTTATATCTACTTGATAACATTCGAAAAATACCGTTTCAGAAGTTTTTCTACTTTTTCTGACATCAACTCGATGTTATAATACTCGAAAATTTATTTGAAGCATCTAAAATAAGTATAGAAAAAGTAATAATTTGCGTAAAATTTTCCGATGATTCTGTTTCAAACAATCATTAAATCGGCCCGTTTTCAAGAATTGCATATCCATGTTTCGAAAAGTATCATGATATTGGTTTATTATTTTCAGTAGACGGAACAATAGATTGTTTTGTAGGAACATGTAAAGAAATAAGTTTGAAACAGGAAAACCCGTCAAGATACGCCGACCAGACTTTGTTTCGAAACTCAATGAAGCATGAAAAAATTTCAAAGAAAAGTTTGGGAAAAAGCTTATTTTCGAAACTTCGTTTTTCTAGTTAAACGATTCGCAAATATTTTAGATAACTCAAAAGTTATATTGGAAACAGTAATCATTTTCTAAAAATCATTGATATTTTTCTGTTTCATACAAATATGGAGCTTGATAGTTTCAATAGTATGATAGTACATCTTGAATAATCGGTGTTTTCAAAATTAAAAATTTTTGGAACTTCAAAATGTGACTTTTCAAATAAAAGAGGACTAATTTCATGGTGTTAATACTAATGACCATCATGGATTTTCTTAAAACCAACATTGGAAACAGGGAAAAATGTTCAATCTTTCTGTTTCACAAAAAAACATAAAATTTAATCAATTCATGAAACAATAGTTCCTTTTGCATTTTGAATAGTTGACAAGATTGACAAATTCGGAAAAGTGCACTTTCAGCTCATGGCGGAGCAATGAAAAGCTTCATTTTCTCCAGTTTCAAGAAATATCATGTTTTTCCAATGATCATCATCATAGTAATGATGTATTTCTTATTTTTGGAATGCAATTTATACCTACAATATTCACAAGTATTACTCAAAAGTTGAATTAAAAACAGGAACCACTTTTTTTAAAACAATTTTCATTATTTTTCCGTTTCAAACATTCATTGAAGTTTTATAGTAAAAATTTGTTACAGTAGAGACCTTGGGTAGTCAATATAAAATTTCGAATTTTTTGGAAACGATAGTTTCATGTACTGTTCATAGCCAATTTCTTATGTTTCAAGAAAAATGTATGTTTTGGAGTGTTCAACTTCTTTTTAGTCGACGAGGTCAATAATCAAAAAAAAAAGGTCAAACAATTTTCATTCATGGTTCATTAATGACGAAAAGTATGCCTTATTCTTGAATAATGTTGGAAACAGGAAATGTTTTGATGGTTTGAAATTTTTGTTTCCGAAAAATCGACAGAGTATCTACCTGAACTTCTAATCTTCTCGATTTGTCGCTCGACGCGAAATTAACAAGCAAGTCGAAAAACAGCATATTTTCATCAGTTTTTCTGTTACAAAATAATGTTGAGTTTAATAACTATTATTTCACGATAGTTTGTTCTGATTGGACCTTGAATAGATGTTTTTTGAGTGGCCGAAAAACGCGTTAATATTGACGAAAAATTGTAAAATTTGTGCAAAAAAACCGCGCGTTTTGAATGAACATGTCAAAGTCTGAAACAGAGAAAATGAAAAGTCTCATAACATAATTCCAAACATAAAATATATTCTCCATTTTTAAAAATCTATTTTTCTGGTATTTCGTATAATATTCATTCCACTTTACTTACATTGTTTGAATAGTGTAATATTCACAAATATTGTTGAAATCATTGAAATCGTGGCGGAAACAGGTATTGTTTTTGTTGACATTTTCCATTTTCTTCGGTTTCAAGCAAACATTGAATCCAGCAAATATATGATTAGGACAGTCTTATTTGGAATATTGAAATTTCGAAGTTGATTTTTTCCAAGAATGCTCACTGGAGCTTGTCAGAATACGAGAAATTAATAAACCGTCTTCTGTGGAGTTTGACTGTTTCAAAAAAATTCGATTCAAACTCAGCTATCGTTTCAGCAGATGAATACAAATTTGAAACCGTAATTTTTTGAAATTCATATGAAGTCATTTCAATATTGTCAAAAGTTTCGCAACATTCAAAAACAAAACTTGAAACGGGAATTTTCAGTTTTAAAAAATATACCAATATTTCTTTTAAAATATACTAACTTGATTACTTCGATGACGATAGTTTCCACTTTTCAACAGAAAAATGACAGAGAACCATTTTCTCCGGTTTCAATAAGTATTATATTTCCCGAACGCGTTTGATTGTGGTTATGACAGACCAATGTTTCTGATTTTGTGAGCTGAAATTTCTCAACATCAATTTTTTTCTGTTTCAAACTGATATTGAAGCTGACTTTTCGATAACAATCGTTGATACACATTTCGCTATTTTGATATCTTATACATTCAAAAATAAGCTTATGGTGTTTCCAAGTACGATTTTCATAATACGATGACAAGAGTTCCAGATTTCACTAAATTTTACTGTTTCGAACAACATGTAATTTTTCGAATACGTCATCGTCCTTTTAGTAATTGTAAAATATTGTTTGTACTTTTATCAAAACTTCCAGTTTCTTCAATACAATTAAAGGCTGAAAAAACCATACAAGTCAATTATTTTTGTTCCTCTGAAAATTGGCAAAATATGGGAAATCTATTTTTATGGGGGTTCTTCATAAAAATCTACAATCGATGAAAAATGAAACCTGAAATTGACAATTTTTCACAATTTTTCTGTTTCAAACTAATTTTGAATAAAATCATCTCAGTATTAAAATGATGATATTGGAACTGCTGAATTTTTTAATAAAATTTGAAGTATCAAAAAAAGGAATAACAAATTCTAATAATAATTTCTGCGAAGTCTGGAACAATATCTGGAAAATCAGTATTTCAGTTTCAAAAAAACTGAAACTTTTTTTTTAGTTTTTTAATTGTAGTTGCCTTCAATTGTTCAAAATGTTTCTATTTCTCATTGTTCTTCACGAGATTTTACTGTTTCAAGAAAAATAATTTTTCTCGAATGCCTCATGTCATTTTAATAAAAGAGTCTGATACTCAAAAATAGTCAAAGCCCTTTTTCATTCATGGTGCATTAATGACGAAAATTATGAAATATTTTCGAATAATAATGAAAACAGACAACGTTTCGATATGACTTACAACTATTCTGTTTCATGAAACTCAAAAAATATAAGCAGTTTATCAAAAAAAACAATCACATCCTTGTATGATAAACGGACGAAACCCCTGAGAAGATCATACAAGCGCGTTCTCAGCTCTTTACGGTTTAATTTTCTCCAGTTTCATGAAGGATTATATTTATGAAATGTTCATCATGATGTTACTGACAAAGCAATGTGCTCTCGATGTTTTTTTGTGCAATTTGACACTTTTAAGCTGAAAAATACATACAAAATAGCAACTTTTTGAGGCTTTGGAAATAGGGGAACAAGAAAAAAGAAAAGGAGAAACATGCAAAAAGTTTGACAAAATTTTAAACTTAAAGTTTGAATAATTTAAAACTTGTTGTTTTTTCTCATCTTTTTATCAACAAGAACTGACTTAACACCGTCCGCAGCAACTATTTCTGAAAAAAATTTATGTTTCATAAAAATATCAAGTATAAGAATTCAATCAAACAATTATTAATTCCTTGAATAACCGACACATTCTTTTATATTTGTTAAAAGATGGGATTCTCATTTTCATAGATTCCAAAAAATATAATATTCATCCAATATACATCATCATATTAATGACAAATACACAAATTAAATGGAATTTTCGAAACAGAGAAGAGGCGTTTTATCATCTGTGCTAGCATTTAATAACGTTATCAACTATCCAAGAAAGCGTAATCATTTGATTGGCATTTGATTCGTGCTGAAAGTTTGAAAGCCAAATGTACCTTACTTGTTCAGTCATCAAAATCAAAAAATGGCGATTTCAAACATCTTCCTTCATCATTTTTCAGAATCTGAAATTCAAAACAACGAAAAAAAAATTCTGTTTCGAAAAATCTACGATTTCGCGGATGTTTATTCTCATTTTGGTAAAGATACATTGGTTGAAGTACCTTTTTTTAAATAGATGTGGTCAAGTCAGTCTACATCATTCCTGAAAATTGTTCAAAGTTCTTGATGAATACTGGTAATTTTTTTCTGTTTCAAAGAAATTTCGAGTACTAGCTTTTGAAGTATTTCATGTTCTGTTGTATCATCATAAACTGAATTGAGTATGAAAACTAGAATTTTTAAAACTTTTTGAAACAGAAACTTTTGTGGAACCGGATTTATTCTAATTTTGCAATTTTTGTTGCTCCTTAAAACATTCCTTCTTTCAAAATCGAAAAGAAACGACTGTTTCAAAGAAGATTTTATTTCGAGATTGTTTGATATCGTAGATACCATTTGTTTTTGATTATTATCTACCAAAACTCTCACATTTGAAAATTCGTCAATTTTCCGGGTCTTCAACCCCATTTTTAAAAAGTTTTTTTCTGTTTCAAGCAATGTTTGAATTTGATAGTTGTTTTTTTTTGTCATTTTGGTAAAGAAAATTGATTGAAGTACATTTCTTTTAAATATATGTAAACCAACCGATGCTACATTATTCCTGAAAATTTTCGGAAATTCTAGATGATTGGTGGAAACCGGAAATAATTTATGTTTCAAACACATTTCGAGTACTAGCTTTCAAATTACTTTGTATTATTATCATATATTGAGTTGATGAAAAAAATATGAGCACAGCAAAACCGTATAGAAAAAATATGTTGTAGCTCTTTCAAATTTCACTGTTTCTTCAAATATTTCTATTCTCAAATCATCTTGATTCTGACGTTGAGTATTTCTTATTGGCTCAACCTTTCTTCATTCATTTCGAAATATTCATGTTTCAAAAATCCGTAACTTTTGATGATCATATCAATTTTTGGTTTTTGACTCAAGTCTGTGTATCATAATATATACTGTTTCAAGAAACATGAAAATTTTCAAATGACTTCCATTGTAGATTCGTTCTGAACTTTATTTTTGCGCCAATTTCTTGAATCGATCAAGATGGTCAAATAGTTGTTTTTCGGAGTGTTATCATTCCAAAACTGTCCTAATTGACTACTGTAGCTACCAAAGTTTGATCTACCTCAACAATTTCAACTTTTTTGCCGATAACAATATTTCCAGCTCTCCCAGTTTTCGAATATTCGCAAAGTCGATAAACATGAAAAAAATAATTCTTGAATGTGTATATCAAAGTTTTATCTACCACAATAAAAAAAGAATAGCATTATGGTAGATCACAGAATTCGTTGAATCGAATTGAAAGCAGGGATATACGTAAAAAATGTTTTTTGATCTACTGGTATGAGCGCACGAATTTCAGATACAACCTGAGAGATCACGAAGTTCTTACTGTTTCATTGATCGAAATTAGTCGGAATAAACTGTAATTTATTGACTGATCAGCAAAATATGTATATTCAAAAAATATATAAATTTTGATACGGTATTTTGATCTACCATAACACAAAAAGAAAAGCATTATGGTAGATCACAAAATTTCTGTTGTTTGATTTGAAAACAAAAAACGTTTTGAAATGCTAACAAAACAAATTACTGTTTCACATAGAATGTGAAATCTAGTAGTTCTATCATTTTTTTAGTTGAGATATCAATTCAATATTTCTCTATTATTGAAAATTGTGATATATATCACAACTTGGCAAAGTATGTTTAAAAATTGTCTTATGGCAGATCAAAAACTTTTTACTGTTTTATATATCGAAATAATATGGCAGATCAAGTGTGCCATTCAATGTTCAATCCGATGCATAAATCTACAAATATAACCATTGAAATAGGCAATTTTGTCACTTGAGAATGTCAAGAATAGCTAGAATGAGCAACTGAGTATTTTGTCAGATAGCACGAAAAAAATCAACTTTGAAACTCTATATTTTCCCAATTTTGTCTGTTTCACACAATCTTTATATCCTAACTTGATTATAAAACACAATTGCTTTGTTGTTCCTATGGTAGATCAAAAAAGTTAGTTTCCTTCTTCTTGCACAATTTTGATCTACCACAATTAAAGGTACGGTTACAAACGCGGTACAAAAAAAAGTGAAATTACTGATTCAAACAATAATTATTATCACCAATATCTTCCCATATTTACTCCAACGGCGCTTTCATAATTTGAAAAAACAAGGATATGTAATCTATAAAATGTAATTATTTTTTTATGGTACAACATATACCGTTTTGGGTTCCTTGAAATGAAAATGAACCGCCCTCAATGGCATATGCACTAATCACAAAATGGTACGAATAAGAAACAGAAAGCCTGAAGCAGTCAACTTTTGGCAAAAAAAACTCTGTTCCAAAAAGTTTTTATCTTAATTAGATTGATCAAATATGTACTATTTGTGCATGGTACACCGAAAACTTATTGTGATTGTTTGTTATGCCAAAACAAAACGAGAGTTTCAGCAGAGTCACTGGGGTAGATCACAATTTTTTCAAGATTCATGCAATTTTCAAATTGATCAATACAATCTGGGATAAACTAATATAAACCTTGAAACAGTTCATTTTTTCTTCACAAAATGATAATCTCAAATAACTTGATAAAACATTCACTTCATTGCTACCATGAAACACATATTTTTGTCGGTGCACAACGAAAGTTTAAGATATAACGTGGTAGATCACAAATTATACTGTTTCGTGAGTCACAAAATATAAAACTTTCATTGAGCAGTTCAATGTTTATGAGAAATAAATGAAAAATCAATATAAACTACAAAACAGTAAACTTTTTCTGTTTCTAAACAACTTGGTATTCAATAATTTACCACATTTTCACTTTTTCCTGATTCTATTGTAGATCAAAATATTTCCCCACTTCTTCTCGTTCATTATGCGATCTACCACAATAAAAAAAGAAGAATTTCACAATGCACAAATTTTTCACTTATAAACGTTCGCAAAAATGTATGAACAACTCAAATATCAACGTCGAAACAGTATTTTGAAAAATTTTATCTGTTTCGAAACAACATGATATTCAATAACTTGATCAAATATACACTACCATTCTATGCCATATAGCACATTGCAAACATTATTTTTGTACAAACAAGAGTTTCAGACACATCACGGTTGATCAGATAATTATTCACTGTTTCATGAATTAAAAAATATGAACACCTAATCTTCAAGAGCAATAGATTGACAACTCAATAGAAAATTCGAAACCGTAAATTTTTCCATTTTTTCTGTTTCAAACCGCTATTTTCTTCAATACGCGTACAAATTATCACTTATCGTCTCACACCAATTGTATATCAAAAAAAAATCTTCATTTTTGCTGTGAATGCATAAATGTAGATGAAAAAAAATCTGAGAACGCATTAAAAAATTTGATAAACTGACAGCATGAGTTATTCAATATTTGATGGAATTTATGAAAGAACAAATATAAACAGTGAAACAGTGAAACAGTAAAAAAAATTTAAATTTTTGTGTTTTAAAACAACATTATACTCAATAACATGATAAAATATACATTACTTTCTTCCGCCTTGGTCCATTGAAAACAACATTTTTGTGATCAAGTATCACTGTTTTGTGAATCAGAAAATATGAAAATTAAAGTGAGTTGTTCAATATTCGGAAATAATATAATTCATATATACTTCAATACGGGCAATTGTTCTGTTTCAAGCCCACTCAATCTGAATCATGAAATATTCACTTCATTGTACCAGTTTGGATTCACGAATAAAAAACGAATTATCAGTAACAAGCTGCGCATTATTATTCGAAATGTATGAAAAACACAAATATGTAAACTTTGAAACTGTCAATTTTTCTAATGCTTTTTTTGTTTCGAGAAGGTAGATCTAAAATATCTTTCTTGTGATCTACCATTATGCAAAACGAGAGTTACAAATTTACCGACGTATATCACAAAATTGAAAACAAGAAATTTTTCTGTTTCTTACAAACGGCAAGCTCAATAATGTTTCAAATGTTCACTTCATCTTTTGCTCTATTTCCCCGTATTAATATATCTGTTCAGGTGTGTCCAGCCGGTTACATCATTCGACCAGACTTTGAACATTTGAATGCATTGAATCAAGCAATTATATCCATTCTTCCTGCTTTTAGTGTGAGTTTTCTTCCTGCTTTTTGATATCAATAGTCAGATGAATGGTAAAGTACACCCACACCAGTGATGGTGAACATTGGTGTGTACACTTTGACAGTATATTGCGGAGAGGGTACTGTAGTTGTTGATACACAGAAAAAGATCAAGACTGATAATTGTGAGGAATAGTTTTTTTGCATTATTATTAGTCAATAATCATGAGGGGAGTTAGAAACTATGAAAGCTCGAGTTTTCGTAAACTATTTACTGTTTCAAGATATTCATAATTCTTGAAAAATATTCTTCGAAATAGTTTTCTCTGCATCCTAGTAGTTCAGACAAAATATAATATTAGTGAACAGCCCACCAACACCAATTGTGTGCTTTTTTGTCAAATGATGTACTTTATCGGTGTTTTGCGGTGAGGGAATCAGGTACTGTAGGTCAGTTGTATAGCTGAAGCACCATCGACAAATACAAAATTTGTTAACTAAAGAAAAATTAGTAGTATAAAAATTTTGAAATAACTATGAAACTGCATTTTTTTGGAAACATTTAATGAAAAGCCTACTGTTTCGAAACAGTAATATTTGAACAAATCTACGTTACCAATCGGTTTTGTAATTTCTCTGCGAAAACTTGGTCGTGATTCAAAAAATTTAATAATTTTTCGAAATCTTCTATTTTTACTGATAGTATACTGTCATCATTTTGTTTCTATTATGTCATTTGGTCATGGTGTACCTTGGGAACAATTCCTGTTTCGAGCTCCACAGAAACAATAATATTTGCAGTTTTTTGTCACTACACAGACGATATGGTTTAAAAAAATGATAGACATACTGAAAAACAGTTTTGAAAAAAAATTCACATTTTTTGTGCCACCATGAAACACAAATATTGCTATCTTTGAAAAATTGGAGAGCGAAAACTTCGAAACTTTTCGGAAACGGATTTTGTTGAGAATTTTCACAGTTTCTAAATATAACATTTTATTACGTTTAAGAATATCATCACTTGGCGTGGTAAATTCTCGGAAAAATTGTTGTCTGTGTAACACTTGGTCGTCATGCATCATGAAACAAAAATGATCACAGCAAAGAAATACAAAATGAATTGCCTCACACTCAGAAGCTGAATTTAAAAAAAATCACGACTTTTTTTTGTGATTTTAGAGAAATCTGTAAATTTTTTGACGTTTTCAAGAAAAGCTATATTTTATGAAATCTTTTCATTTTACTGCTAATATAACTTTCAATATGACGTCGTCTAAATGCAATCAATACCATTCTTAAAACATAAACTTCCGACTGAGTCCACATCACTAAAATATGCAAAAGAGAAAATTTACGATTTTTGAGAAACTGTAAATGTTTTGGCTGCTTCACTCTTCCTGTTTCTATTCAGTGAAGATTCGATCCGATTGATCATAATTTTGTGAAATTAAATCGTTTTATGTATTGAAATTATGGATGATAATGAGAATTTTCAACCTCATTATAAACATTGAAGAAATTCTGATAATTTTTGACGGTTTAAAAAAATTTATGTTTGTAAAAACTTTAAAAAATTCTCACTCGAAGCTGGATAATGTAATCCATCAAGCAAGAATCAGAATATTAAAAGAAGTTGGAGGAAAAATATATAATACTCAAGAAACAGTGAAGTATTCAAAATACATATATACAGTTACAAAACAAGTGGCAATTGTTACTAATTGTTGATTCAAATAATCTTTTCATTAATTTCGTGGAAACTGCAAGTTTAGTAGCATTTTCAGTGTTTTTGACTGTTTCAAAAAACAAATATGTGAAAAAAAAATTATTTGTCTCCGCTCACAATATGGAACCCGGTAGAAAAAATATTGGAGCGCGTTGCACAATGACAGAAATTTTTATAGAGAAAAAATTTTGGAAAATTTCAAAAGGTTCGTTGAAAAACTCAGTCAAAAAATAAAGGTTTTTTGAGAGCCCGATATTGTTTTAAAATGTTCACTGTTTCAGAAAAGTGATATTTTGTATATTTGAACATCTTGTAAATAATTTTTTAAAATTTTTTTGGAAATCCTGTATAATGAATTTTTTGTTAAAATAATTGAGTGCTCTGAATTTGTTGTTTTCTTTTCTCAACGCAACTAACTTTTTGGAGAAACCGATTTAAAATGGGCATAGATATTCCATGGTGAGATATAAACTAAATATACTTTCGTATATTTTTTGCTCCAAGTCAAACTTAATTAATACCACAGAAACTTTCCGTGTTTCAAAAAATTGTTGAAACGTATATTTATATTTTTTAAACGGAATATTTAGTTGTGATTGCACATTGTAGGTGTACTAAAATATGTGTCAGTGAATTTTTTTTTTCAAAAAAAGTATTGGGCACTCTTCTACAATCGAGGGCCGAACTGATAAAACAACATACAAAAACAGCCTTTCGGTACTATAAAGTATATATCATTAGCAAACGAACGAAAACAGCAATGACAAAAATTTTTTTTGATATTTTGTGAAACAGGGAATGTTTAACTGTTTAAAGTCATTGATAACTAGAACATTCTGAAATATTTTATAGTTGTGATATTTGTTTGGTTTCAAATTTCCAATTGAAAATGAGTGTTGTTTTCGAAAAAATGAGATTTTATTACTGTTTCAAACTAATTATATTTGCACAAGTTTTTTACTTCGATATTATATGAATGTACCCTTTTTTGGAATTTTGTATGTTTGAAAGGCGCAAACCGTACAACTGCTTCAAAACAGGCTATTTGCAATAGTAACAGTGTTTCATTGTGAAACGAAATAACTGATATTTTATATTTTAGTACGTGAGACAATAGCGGGACAAACAAATGGTAGAAAAACAAAAGGATTTGTGGAAACGGTATATTTGTGAATAAAATGGTCGTGATGCACCAGAGTTGGCCGGAATTCCGTATTCCGGATTCCGGATTCCGTATTCCGGGTGTTTTTTGGATTCCGCCTTCCGGATTCCGTATTCCGCAAAAATAAAATTAATTCCGTTTTCCGGATTCCGTATTCCGTCAATTTAAATATCATTCCGTCTTCCGGGTTCCGTATTCCGGTAAATAAAAAAATTTTCCGACTTTCGTATTCTAGAAAATCCTAGACGTCGCCGTCTAGTATAATGTCTTCAATACCTTCAAATAGTACAATTATTGTGAGCATCATACTTGACAAAGAAATTCAGAGAGTTTTCGACCCAGTTGACGCAAAAAGTTACGATATTTTCAAGTCAGAGGCGAGTTTTTCGCATTCCGACTTCCGGATTCCGTCTTCCGGCAAATAAAATATTTTTCCGTCTTCCGTCTTCCGGATTCCGTAAGAAAAAATATTATTCCGGCTTCCGGATTCCGGATTCCGGACTTTCAAAACTGTCATTCCGGCCAACTCTGTGATGCACCTTGGTTGAGGAACCCATTCCAATTTTTTAAATCAGAAATGATAGTTCAAGCAACAGAACCGCAATGTCAAAAAAATTAGAAATATTGAGAAACTGTAAACTTATTCACTGTTTCGATAGCTTATTATTTATAAAAAATTGCGATTTTTGTCGATCTGTTGTAATAATGAAACAGTTCAAAAAATTGATTTTAGAAAAAATTCTATAGCTTTTTTCGTTGAATAAACTGAATGTTTGATGTTTTGCGAACTTATAACTTAACTTCTACAAGCGAAAAAAAGGAAAATTAGAAATTAAAAACAACTTGAGAAACTGAAAATTTTTTTTTAATCTGTTTCACAAACTTTGTTTCAGTACCAGATAGATCCTTCGATTGTCCACTTCACTTATATCATTAAAGGTACATACCGTACACCTCCCTTCTTGTTCACACAGAAATTTCAATACATTCTCTGAATATATAGTTTTCCACTCTAAATTGTGAAAAAAACACTTGAAACTGTAATCAAGTGATCACTGAAAGCAGTTGGATCAATGAAAAATTGTTAGTCGTGAGAATATTAGAATTCTTGTGAAACTATGTAACATAGGGATACTGTGGGTGTATTATTTGGTCGTGATGCACCATGAAACATGACTTGGGAGTTTAGAATCACAAAAATATGAGAATATCGAACATTTCGACAATCCTATTATCGGGAACTCAGAAAAAAAAAGAAACGTTTAGGGATATTTGGAAACTGTATTTTTTTCAGATTTTTTGACTGTTTCAAGAAAATGATATGCATGTTAAAAATTATGAGTTTTGATACCGTAACGACATTATTTCCTAGTAATTCATTTAACCGCGTTCACTTTTCTTATGATATTTTTCTGATGACTTCGAGTGAAAAAATTTGAATCCAGCTTACGAATATTTATCTGTGAGGTTAGCACAACTTCAAATTTTACAAAAAAAAAAGCCGCCATGCTCAGCCGCAATGCTAAGATTTATTGATAGAATTGTGGAAAACTAATTACATACTATTGTTGAGAAACTGTAAAATTTATAATTTTGACTGTTTCAAACAAATAACAGTTTTCGAGGAATTTTTGAAATCTAATAATGATTTTATTTACCATGGTAACTTAGATTATTTGAAGAATAATGTGAATAATGACTGAAATTAGTGAAATCCTATTACGAAGGATATTGAAAAACTGTGAAAATATTCTTATTTTTGTAACTGTTGACTGTTTCAAAAGAGTGATATTTGGGTAAATTTCCAAATTTCAACGCTAATACATTACATCGTCCTGGTAGAAAAAAGTTCAGGAAAAATTAGGAACTAGTGTAACTTTTTTTTAAACTTTTTCAAATATTCCATTTTATCGAAGATCTAAAATTACCATCAGTCTCTTTCGTCTAGCGGATTGTTAATAGAAAAATAAAAATATTGAGAACTTTCGGGTGTTTTAGGAACAGTGATAAATTCGGACAGTAGCACTTGGTCGTGATGCACCATGTTGCAGAAAGTGTGAATCATACTGAAAATGTTTGAAAGAGCAAAGTATGAAGTCACAACTCGATGAATCATCGATAAACATGTGACAAACTAATTACATACCATACCTATGAAACTGTGAAGTTTATAATATTTGACTGTTTTAAACAATTATTTCAGAAAAATTTCAATTTCTTTATGCTAATCTTCACATCTGACACGGAAAGTATCCCAACAAAAGTTGGGATCCTGGATCGAGACCTATCTCAAGTTGTAGAGCATGGTCGAAAACCTATGAATCACTCATAAATATCTGCAACCGAATCACCTACAGTAATTTGTTTCAGCAGAACAAGAATTACAGTACTACATATTGTCGACTTTCAGATATTTATCAGCTGAAATTGGCTATAAATACATAGAATATATTGAAAAAAACATAAATCAAAACGAATTAGCTCTGAACATTGTTATTTTCATGATTTGTTTGATCCTGTTTCAAATAATGAAAATTTTAAAGATGGCTCGGTTGCAGATATTGATAAGCGATTTATAGGTTATCAACCATGATCTACAACATAAGATAGGTCTCGATCCAGGATCCCAACTTTTGTTGGGATACTTTCCGTGTGAGTAGCAAAAATTTTATTAAAAATTAGGAAAAATATGTAGAAATTGGAGTTTGAAAAAAATACTGTTTCAAAAATTTCATTTATTTTATTGTTTTTCGTTTTGAACAATTCAATCCTTCACAGTTGTGGAGGCAAGAGACTCGAAAAACAAATGTTCCCAATGAATAAAATTTGCATCGTGGAAATAAAGAACCGATTGAGAAACTGCAAATTTTTTACGTGTTTCACAAATTTTATTTTCCCGAAGACCAGATTTTGTGTCTATTACAATTAGTACACTGTGATCATAAAACATAAAAAGTGTATTATGGTCAGTACGGAAAACAGTAAAAACTTCTGACAATTGTTTAGCTGTAGTTTGCGGTATTACTGTAGGTTGAGCACTAACTCAAATTGTTAAATAAAACAGAAACTATAATCGTGAAACTGTAAAATTTCTATTATTCGACTGTTTCAAACAACCAAATCATTTGCTAGGCAGTTTACATTATATGAACAATTATGTGTATAATGACTAAAATTTTTGAAATCATACTATTAAGAATATTGAGAAACTGTGAAAATATCCTTTTTTTAAATGTTGACTGTTTCAAAAAAGTGATATTTGGAAAAAACTTCAACGGTAATATTCACATTCTGGTAGGAAAAAATAGTTCAGTGAAAATTAGGAAAAAAGTGAGAAACAGTAACATTTTTTCACTTTTTGGAACATTTTATTTTATCAAATATCCAAATTTCCCAGTTTTTTCTTCTATTAAATCTACCGTAATGCGATTAGAAAAAGAACAGATATGAAAGTTGTGAAATTTCTGAGAAACAGTGAAAACTTCTAACAAGTGTTCATTTGTAGGAGGTATTGCTGTAGGTTGAGCACTTCGTCGTGATGCACATATTGCAGAAGGTGTAGATCGTACTATGATAACGTTTGAAAGAACAAAGTATACAGCCGCAATGCTAAGAATTAGTGATCGAATTATGACAAACTGATCACATACCATACCTGTGAAACTGTGAAATGTATAATTTTTAACTGTTTCAACCAGTTATATTCAAAAAAGTTTTAATTTCTTCATGCTACTCTTCACACCTGAGTAGAAAAAAGTTCAGTAAAAATTAGGGAAAATATTGAGAAAATGGAATTTTTTGACTGTTTCAGATACTTCATTTACTCGATACTTTTTCGTTTCGACCAATTCGATTCTTCAAAGTTTTCGTGGTAAGAGAATCGAAATGAATAAAATTTGCATCGTGAAAATAAAGAATCAATTGAGAAACTGTAAATATTTTTAACTGTTTCACATATTTTATTTTCCTGAAGACCAGATTTTGTGTCTATTACAATTAGTACACTGTGATCATAAAACATAAAAAGTGTATTATTGTCAGTGCGGAAAAACAGTGAACACTTCTGACAGTTGTTTAGCTGTAGTTTGCGGAATTACTGTAGGTTGTGCACTAACCCAAATTGTTAAATACACCATATACTATAATCGGGAAACTGTAAAATTTATAATTTTCGACTGTTTCAAGAAACCAATAATTTTCAAGAAAATTTTCAAATCTAATAATGATTTGATTAACTAGGCAATTTGCATTATTCGAACAATCATGTGAATAAAGACTGAAAGTTGCGCAATCATAATATGAGCGGCATTGAGAAACTGTGAAAATATCTTTATTTTTGTAACTGTTGACTGTTTCAAAAAAGTGATGATTGGAAAATCTCCAAAATTCAATGCTAATATTTACTTTAGGAACTGATGTGATTTTTTTTTTCAAATATTTCATTCTATCGAAAATGTGAAATTGCTATCAGTTTGTTTCCTTCGTCCGTATTTTTATTAGAAACATAAGATATTTTACGTTTTTGGGATGTTTTAGAAACAGTAAAATGTTTGATAATTGCTTATCTTACGGTATTACTGTAGGTTGAGCTTTTCGTCGAAATGCACAATGTTGCAGAAAGTATAGATCATACTATGAAAATGTTTGAAAAAACAAAGTATTAAGACGCAATGAAAAGAACTAACGATAGCATTGTGGTTAACTTATTGCAAACCATACCTGAGAAACTGTAAAATTTATAATTTTTCACTGTTTTAAACAACGAACGATTTTAAAGGATTTTTTTCAAATCCAATAGTGATGTGATTTGCTACTCAGTTTACTTCATTCTATCAATAATGAGATAATGACTGAAACTTGCTCAATCATAATATTAGCAGCATTGAAAAACTGTGAAAATATCCTTATATTTGTAACTGTTGACTGTTTCAAAAAAGTGATATTTGGGTAAATCTCAAAACTTCAACTTTTCAATTTACATCAAAAAAAAGTTTGGTAAAAATAAGTAAACAAATAAGAAACTGACATTTTCGACTGTTTCAAAATTTTACTAATTAAATAATTTCTCGTTTTGATCAATTTTATCGTTGTTGTACAAAGAAAAAAATGTGAAACGAAAATATTGAAATTTCTGGGAAACATCAAACACTTATTGTTTGATGATGCGAATAGTTGGAGTACTGTAGTTGGAGCGTCTAATCGAGAAAGTATGCGGCCCCAAGTGTTGGGTGGTTATTCGAAGAAGTAGATGTGATTTGCAAAATAAATATATAATATACTTGAGAAACTGTAAAATGTATAACTTTTGACTGTTTCAAAGGAAACACAGTTTTCAAAGAAGTTTTTGTTTTTCAATAGTCTGATGAGGCAGTTTAATTTGGAGAGCAGTTCTTATTCATTTCACAATATATGTCTATAATTAGGGATTTCTGTAAAGTCATGCTATTGGCAACACTACGAAACTGTGAAAATATCCTTATTCTTGTCAACTGTTGATTGTTTCAAGTTTATGATATTTGGAAAAGCCTCAAAGTCTCAACACACTCATTTCTCGGCACTGTGAAAAATTTTTCCGTTCTATGAGAACAATATATGTAGTAGTTTTCTTACTTTGCCGTTAGTCGTGTTGCCATTATAGTTAGTAATTCAGTGGGTGTATTTGATTGAGATATACCATAGCTGGAAAACGCATACGAGGCCCGAAAATATGTTGAACAAAGTATCGACTAGAATTTATAAGCATAGTCATGATTATCGAAAAACTTGAAATGAAACATATACCATTCTTAAGAAACTGTAATTTTTATTACTTTTGACTGTTTCGAAATAGCGATTGTTGAAAAAAAAATAAGTTTTGCTGGTAATTCGCTTGATTTGACGAGCAATATTTTCATTATTTGAAGAAAGAAGAATTGAAAAATTTTGTGCAACTATAATATTAGCAATAGCTAGAAACTGTGAAAAATAACAGCCGACTTGCAATCTGTTGACTGTTTCAAAAAAACTGATATTTGAAAAGTATCAATTTTTCACCGTAAACGTCATTTTTTTTTAAATATATAGCTGGTAGCGGACATATGAACGAATTGAGTGGGCAAGTGGAAAAATTACATTTTTTGAGAAACTGTGAAAACTCTGACTGTTTCAGACAAGTGATATTTGAGGAACTCTTGCTGTTATGCTATTTATTTTTCTCAGTAGTCTAGAGTTTTCATCCTCTACATGGTACCTAAAAACTTTAAAACATGGTTTTTTTTTCGAATTTTCGGAAAACATCAAACGCTAATTTATCTGAAGCATAACCGTATTGCCGAAGGAATGCGGTAAAGATGCACCATGATTAAAGAGATTAGATGATATTGAATGTCATTGAAAAAACATGTAACGCAAGGGCAACAATACAACTATTAGCAATTGTGACATAAAATAGATATTATACTCGAGAAACTGTGAAATTAATTTTTTTTAAGGTTTCAAATAACAATTTTCGACAAAGAGTTTTGATTCTAATGTTGGAGACAACAATTATGACATTCCAACTCATCATAATTTTTCTCAACTTTTGACTGTTTCAAATAAGTAATATTTGAAAAAGTATCACATTTTCAACGATAGACTCCAAATTTTCGAAAAATCGAAACGGAAGAAGTAGTCAAGTGAGACATTTCAATTTTTTGAGAAACTGTAAAATCGCTGACTGTTTCAGACAATTGACATTTGATGATGCTTTGCAGTTATGCTACTTATTTTCTCAATAATCCAGAACTTTCACTCTTGATTGCTGTATTGTAACTAGAAAAACAGAAAAAAAACAATGCTGATAGAACTCTTGGAAAACAGTAAATGGTTTTTGATTTTTTGACAAGTGCTTATCTATAACATTGCTATCGACTGAGTTTGGTCAAGGTGCACTATGATAAGAAAAAGTAGAAGATACTGAATGTCTGTGAAAAAGTATGAAAGGACAACAACAAAACTACTGACAATTATAAAATAAAACAGATGAGATACTGTAGAAACTGTAGACTTTATACCTTTTTACTGTTTCAGAAAAACCATATTTGAAAAAACTTCTTGATTCTAATAATCGTAAGCAAATGTTTTTTCGCGAAATTTTCATAATGACGGAATTTTTCGAATCATAATATTTGCATACATAGAGAAACTGTAGAAAAAAACTTTCTTTTCGTGAAATTTAGACTGTTTCAAATGATTAATATTAGTGAAAAATCTCAATTTTTCAATGATTTCATTCCCGAAACAATGAGAAAATTTTTAATATTTTCCATACCGTATACTTTTTTTCATTAAAAAAAACACTTCAATCCGCTGGATTGAAAATAATCCGACTGAAGATTTTTTTATAAGAATATAATTTGAAAAAACGTATATTACCCAAAATAGAAAACTATTGCCTTCCACCTCATTTGATCAACTATTGAAAATTCTTGGAGACTGCGAAAATTACTAAAAGAAATACCAACAGTTTTCAAATACAGGAAATAACCTATTATGCTTGGAAAACAGTGGATTTTATAACGTTTTACTGTTTCAAAAAAAATATTGAAAACAGGGTTTTATGTTACAATGCTCGTAATCCAGAATTTCTTTCACTTTTTGACTCACAATCTTTGAATATACTGAGAAATATAAAATATAAAATACCTTTCGTTTCACAATATTTTGCCTGTTTCAAATTATTGATATTGGGAGAATCCCAATTTTTCAATGATACCATTCTTTGACACAACAGAAAATTTTCAAAATTTGTCATACCGTAGGCTTTCGTTTAATATATCATCAAACATACAAAAAATCATTGCCTTCCACCTCATTTGATCAACTATTGAATTTTTTCAGAAACTGTGAAGTTGGCAAAAACCCGGAAGGTTACTAAATTTTGCAATATTTACAGTTTCCAACAATAGGATATATCCAGAAGTCGGGAAATTTTCACCAGTATACCTCTTTCGAAAATGACCATCTTCAAGAGTCTTTAAAATATTCTAAATTTGACAAATACAGATATTATTCTTGAGAAATAGTTCATTTTATAACCTTTTTACTGTTTCAAAAAATAATATTCGAAAAAGGTTTTTTTTTTCATTTTAATGATCAACAAATAGTGGGAATAATAAAATTGCTGTAATGACGAAACTTTTTCAATCATGTTGTTTGAATATTCTGAGAAACTGAAAATAATCTTTCGTTTCGTAAAGTTTTGACTGTTTCAAATGATTGATATTAGGGAAACTTTTTTTAAATTTAAAACAATTTTCAGTAATTTTATTCTATGGAACTTCAGAAAATTTTTACATTTGCCATTTGAAAAACCGTATGAATAAAAGCCAAATTATAATTGACAAACATCAAAAACAAATTTTCTGTTTTGGAGAAACTGTAAATTTTTTCGATGTTTTCAAGGAAGTGATATCAGGAGTGTTTTCTCTACTTTAATGATTATGCATCATCAAAGGTTGCCGCTTAAAAAAATTATGCATACCAGGATCCAGTTTTCGTTTACTATTTTTGTTGTATAAAAAACGATAAAAATTGAGCGAAACGGGACCGTTTGAATAATGAATGATTTGAGGAACGCTAACCTTTTTGGTTTTTGAGAAAATTTAATACTTTCAGAAATTCAAGCGCTTCAAGGAATTTATATTATATGAAGCTTCTTCAGTTTTTTGAATATTCAAAGGCTTTTAAAGTACAAAAACTGTAACAAATTTCTGTTTCAACAATTTTATAATAGTGCTATATCATGCACATTTTTGATCGTCATATATTTGACTTTCATAAAAGTGCTGGAAACTTTTCTTTAAAAAATGTGTCTTATAGGTTCAAATTTTTTGGTAACCTGCAAAGTCGAATCATAGTGTTTGCGCACTTTCTCTGTCTACAGTAATTCACCACTACAGTGAACTACAGTATACCACTTTTAATGATGAGATATCACATAAAACTACTGTTTCAAGATTCTTGTTCCAAAAAAGTTGTAGAAATTTCAAATGATCCGACTAGTGCATTTTGTTGTCCGGAAGAGTTTTGTATCTTCTTAAAACACAGTAACCCAATCTGCAATACTATCTCATGGTGTAGTACAGTACCCCTCCTACCGTACCCCCCATTCAACCTCATTCTTTAGCCATTTTTTTCAGACAATCGACAACCACTACACCCCTGCCTATCCAATTCTCTCCCTCTTCCAAATCCCATCCAAATCGTCATTCACCCTCAATCAACTATCATCAATATTCGTATTCCATTTTGCCGCATGTCTTATTGCATCAATTATATTTGCAATTGAAATCATTTGGTCGACAGTCGATACGCAGCCAAGTTGATACGCAGTTATGGAAAATGATAATTACTGTTTTTGATGTTTTTATCAATAATAAAGAGCGTCGCATGCTGATTCTTGTCTATAAGGAACTACGAGCGGACAACTACTATTGAGAGAAAAGTGGCGAAAGAAACATAGTAATTGGGAAACTGCAAACTTTTTGATTGTTTCAAAAAAGTGATATTCTCGAAATAAATTATCGAATCTACTGCTCCATTGATAAACTGATAAAAAGGTTCGTGATATAATTTTGGGTAGTTTTAAAGGCACATACCGTACACTTGATTCAAACATGACATTTTGCAAGAAAAAAATGTCAAAAAAAGAAAGAACTGTAGATCAGTTTTCTGGTCGTGATGCACCATGACACGAAAATAATTTTCCATCTTATACAGTTTCACATGTTTTATTAATTTGATCCGTCATGAGAAGTGTATTAATACATAGATACATTAACTTATTCCATTTTATAAAATTTTTGAAAAGTAGGTTTATCAATTTCGGGCGACAGTCGATACTCAATCAATTTGATACGCAGTGATGATAATTTTTGCTTTCGCAGGGTTCCTTGATGTATCAAACGATTTGATATTTCTTGATTTCAACAAGGACGACAAAAAAAGAAAACTTTATATAAAATAAAAGTGACTTCTGGCTGATGCCACATTTCTTCTCTTGAAAGCTGGCAGAGTTGGAGCAGCAGCATGTGCACAACGTTTGGCACCACTACCGACCCATCATCTGGCTCGTCAGCCATCGCTACATCTTGGTCTATTGGCACCCTCGGTAGTGTTCAAGTTTCATTCGGCCCCAAACAGCGACTGTCAATGATGAGTCTTCGTCTTCCTGAAAAAAAAGAGTCCAATTGAAACAAAAAGGCAAGCAATATCAGCTTGGCTTTTTTTGTCAGTTTTCAAAATACCTTGCGATGAAATGGTTGCTACTGGTGTTGTTGGCCCCGCAGAACCGTTCTCATGGTGAGCGATAATAACATCATGATAATCATCTGAAAACAGTCCGATTTGTTATTGAAGCTTGCAGCTCTGTAAACACTCACGTGGTACTGTACTAAGAACACTGAAGTCTTTAATTTTCGTTATTTTTTTTGATCCTATGCGAATTGATTCTGAAAGAAATCAATGTGTGTCCAAAGATAGGTAACAAAAAACAGAAAAAATACTGATCGAGATACCGTATTTCCTCGAATAGAGCGGCAATGCAAACTCTCTCGGAGAATGATCATATCTCAGAATCTAGTACAGTTATCAGAAAGTTGTCAACAGTAAACTTGTAGCAGAAGTTTTGATCTACAAATTTGCAGTTGACCACTTTTTGATAGCTCTTCTAGATTTGAAGATATGAGCATTTTACGGCAGCGTTTGCAGTGCCGTTCCATTCGAGGAAATACGGTATCTAACATTATGTGGATTTCTTTTTGAAACTTTTTTTTTCGAGAATCAATTTTGAAAAATTGAAAGTTAGGTCCTTTGTAGAACACGGTAGAATGTGTAGTTGGTTTCTACAACATTTTTTTTTGATAATTCTTTTTAGACAGTGAGAAAAAAATCGACTAACATTTTGCATCCGTTGATAAAACGACAAAAATTGTGGAAATGGAACGAGTAATATTAATAGATTGTTGGTGAAACCATTGTTCCTGTAAATTCGTGATTGAAAAAACGAAAAGTAAATTTTTATCAATCCAAATTTTTTGCAAAATGCGCTCTGGAGAGTTAGGCCATGGCGGAAATTTCAACAAAATGGGAATCTTTTTAAGCTTTTTCGTACGTAAAAATATGTATATTCGTCTCGATCGCAAAATGTGAAAAGTTAGGTCATGGCTGTAATTTCAGCCAAAAAAAGTGTCCACGCACTATTTTAAACTTTTTTCGTACTAACTAGGGAATGGTCAAACTCCCCATTTTTGTTTTAATAATGACCTATATAATATGAAAGATAGTCATTAGACATGATCAAAACACATAACGAAAGTTGCTAAAGATATGTCTGAACGTGTGAAAACCTTGTCTGAAAATTTTGAAAAAAAAATTTTTTTTGAGTTAGAGGCTCAACTTTTTTTCAATAAGACGCGTCTTACAATGCTGAATTTGAATTTTATATAGATATATATATAGATATATTAGGTATATATAGATATATTATGTAATGTCAGGTCTCATAACCACAAATGATTGTAAAACTACCAGTTTTTAGGGGTTTTTTTCTGCATTTACCTGATGTTATCTTTTAAAATTTCCACAAAAGGCTTTTCTCCATTTGAATGTTTGTCTGAATCGATCTCTGAAAAACCTCTCAGTAGATATGGTTCCAGTATAAGATCACTTACGTTAAGTTTATTGGCATTTGATGAGTAATAGTTGCTTTTTCCTTTTCTGTTGTTCGATCCACCAATACCATCATTGCCATGTCAGCTAGTTCATACCAAAAATCGTCTCGAACCAGAAGACGCCTTCGTTAGGAAGCTGCAACTGACAATCGCGAATCCATTCTGGTGATTGAACGTCGAAATGGTCAATCACCAGAATTTGGCGAGTGGACTGACAAATAGATATTTCCGTTTGATGACCCTATAATTTAAAGCGTATATCGTATAATTGAGCTATAAAATATTAAACTCACACAAATTCCAACAAATTCATTCGTGATCAAACGAACGAGGCTTTTCTGGAGTATTTGATTGACTGATGAAAACTTCTGTTCTGAAAATTTCCATTTTGTGGTTTTGATGTGGTTTGTATGTGGTTATGAGACTTGAACTGGCATATTATACCTATTTTATACAAAATAAAGTTGAAATAATTTGTGGGAACTTCTTTTTTGAAATAAGTTGCAGTCATTGTTTAACTTTTGGGTCATAAATAACTTTGCATGATCAAGGCGCATTTTCCATGCTGTCGGATACATTTTACAATATATAGACTAACCTTTTTTTGAGCATCCATGACGCAATTCAAGCAACAAATGGCTCTCCAAATGATCTACTTATTCTTTATTGATAACTGTATTGATTGGTTTAATTGGTATTTCACCAACGATATTACCCTGGAAAAAACTATCGATATTAATGAGAAGTTCAAAATAGTGAGGATAGGGATCACGCGGGCTTCATTCAAGACTCAAAACTAACACGAGTAAAATAGTTTGTTGAAAAAAAGAAGCACAACTGGTGTTATCAGTGAGCCCGAGAGGCTTTTAATTTGAAAATGCCTCCCGGTGTCCCTGATAACATACCTACGTCATCGGACGTAACAGAGCAATAGAAAAAAGAGCACGAAAATAATGTGGTGTGAAGGAGAATGGGATAGACACATGTGGTTGGAGGGAACAATATCATCATGTTATAAACAAAGAGCTCGGTGAAAAGTTGGGCACAAGGGGTCATTGATGAACAAAGTGACCGCGACGCAACAGGCGGGCAATAAAAACTGGGAGAGAGGAAGCGGGGACTAGAAAGTACAAAACAGCTCGTCCAAGGGACTAGGCGGGAGACAATGCCGGACTATTCGTATTGTTGATTGCATCATCAGGGAAGGGTGTATTGAACCCATTTTGCAATGAGCAGCTACGACATTCTTTTGACATTATATATGACCAAACAGCGTATAGGAATATTTATTGTATTGATCATGGGCATTGTGGTAGTGTGTTTGAAGCATTGACCGATTTGCATTGTTAGTAAATGATAAGGCTCTTTTTTTCATCCAAATCCTACAGCTGTTTCAGTCAATGTGAACAGTAGGCCTAAGAATCTGATCACTAAATCTCAAAAAAACCATTCATTAAATAATTCAATATGGACAAAATAGGTATAAGAACAAGAGATACACCTTGTTGATATTATATGTTTATTCCGATAAGAGCAAGTGACTCCGAACCAAGTATAATGATAGAAAAAAGGAATAACTAGTGGACATAAGGTACGGCCCTGCCCCGAAACCATTAAGAGTACGATAGTTCAAATACAATAAAAGAGCGCTACACTACAATAAAAACCGATACAATAAAAAATGACATTAACAATAAAGTGTGGGATAAATGTTACGATATATTAATGGATTATTCAAAATCTTCGTCGTTTCGAATATCGTATTCTACGACAATTGGTTAAATCAATAAATGAACGACATTAAACAATATCTGTTGTTGATTGCAAGTAGAATCTTAAAGTGAAGAACGATTGTGGGATGACGAAATCTTGATCTATCAGAATGCTCCTGTTCTTTTGAACGATGATGAATTTTGAGTAGATGCGGTCGCGTTGGTTCATATCGTTCAAGAACCCTGGGAAGTTGCTTTCGGCGATTCTGATGATGAATCTTTCATTGACTTCAATCTCAAAGTCCAGGATCCTTCCTTGCTTCCACAGCTGCAACTTTTTCTTGAGGTACGCGAATCCTGCCTCGTATATATCCCCATCTTGAACCTCCCGATCAAATCTACCAATGCCTTCGCTGAAAATTTCGAATTTCTAAAAAAAAAATTCAAACCCGTTACTTACACGAATCGGTAATGTTTGTTTTATCCGGCATCTGTGAATCTTGTGAAAAATCTTAAAGTTTGCGGCACGTGGGAGATATGATAGCAGTAATCTCCAGACATCCAATGACGATTTCGGGAATTTCGGAGGGCTGCAATAATTTGTAGAGGATTCAAAAATTGGTTCAAACTTTTTGTAGTATGTGTTCGATCTCAGCGCATTCTAGTTTTGAAGAAATCAGTAAAAACCTACTTAGTATACAAACAATATGATAACAGATAAGGGGTTTACCTCTGTCAGTATGCACCATGCATGGCACGACAATTGCTTCTCCAAATCAAGTCGTTCGTTATTCATAACTGTATTGTAGGTTTAGTTGGTATTTCACCAACAATATTACACTGCAAGAAATAATCAAAATTATTGTGAAACTTTGATCAATATATAACGAAGAAAACGAAGAAAAGAGCTCAAAACGGGGTGTGTAGAATATAAGAGGTCGATTAGGATGGGTGTATGTGGTTGGAGGGGGGCAATATCATCATATTGTATAAGCCACGAGGGTCAATGTCTGGGGAAATGACCGCGACGCAACAGGCATTGTATCAGTAAGAAGTGGGAGAGGGAACTGGGGACTAGGCAAACAAACAACTCTGCCAAGAGCTATATTGTTGATAAACATTTTTTATCACTATGGCAGGGTTTAACGAAACCATTTGCTAGTTAACAGCTCCTAAACGGTTTTACATTATATATGGTAATACAACGGCTAGGAATATTGCATGTTCTCGCATATTCGATAAGTTCCGATAAATTCGAGACGATTGCCAAACATTGTTCTATTATCAATTCATGAAGATGGGAAACGCAGCTAATGGCCGAAGTGCGTATGGCCTAGAAATCCAAATATGGCCTAGAAACTTTTTTTTCGTCAAAAGACTCATTTTTCTGTGGATTTATACGTATTCGGTGGTATAATTACGCTTACAATTACGCTGATAATGTTGTATAAGATGATAAATTTTCAAGTTTTGTTCGAGAAATGTGGCAAAATGCGAATTTTAATAAAACGCACGCCAAAAACTTTCTCGGCCATATACGCACATGGCCTAGAAAAACGCGCGCGGCCGCGGGAGTGGCGTTTCCCATCGCCATGAATTGATAATACCAACTTTTACAATAGGTAAACCTGTCAGTTTTCCATTTATTTCCTGAGGGCTCATTCATTTACAATGGACTCATTTAACATATTCAATTTAATTGTGATCAAATACTTTAGTAGAGCCCCTTTTATCTCGATAGTAATATCTTTATTTTTTTTCCTGGATAATTAAAAAACAAACGAAAATGCAAGAAACGGATTACTGAAAAATGTGGATTTATTGAATCATTCTGATATTATTGACTCTTCTTTTTCTTCAATTGCCTTGCTTTTATCAGCTTTGCACTGATCGCTTTTTCGAGTGTGACAAGGAACGCTGGAAAATCGATTTACATGTCGTAAGTTATGCGTATTAACTCACGCGTGTCAGCGGAATGAAGCTGCACTTCATTGCATAAAGATGCAATAATAGTCGAAAGTGCATCACAATCGTAGCAGTCCGATCGGATGATGTTTGCTGAGTTGAAAAGGTCGGGCACGTCATCTTCAGTGAGCATCGCATTATTTATGTACACCATGAACGACGCGGTAACCAGTTTTGGACTATCTTGAAACTTTGAAAGTTATTGTTTTATCCGTAACAGTGCTTAGTTTCCAACCGAAGTCTCCTATTCTGACACATTGATGAAACATACTCAATTAATTTTTGAGGTATCTACCACCATCGTCAAAACAAAACAACTGCGAGAGATTTTCAAAAACTTCTTACTTGCTTCAGTTGAAACTAGTGGCAGGACATTGTTTGTTGAACCATCAGTAACGGCATCCTTGGTCACACCAACCGTGGTTGAAGCATCCGTGGTTGCCATTGTTGTAGTGATGTCAGCTTCTCCAGCTACACTGTCCACAACTTTAGTGGTTTTGCCTATAAGATCGACAAAAATATTGTTACATTTTCCTAGATATTTAAAAACATTTTTCTCTACTTGATTTCGGATTTTCCCAGCAAAATGTGATTGCAAGTTCAAAATATGTAAAATTATCACTTATTCAAAATTATCACCAAAATTAAGCTTGATTAAATCGGGATACCCCCCCCCCCCCAGAACAGTCTATTGTCAGTAAAGCTTTTTCTAAATAAACTGACCTACTTTTTGAGCATCCATAAAACGATACGGTAAAACTGCTGCTCCAAATGATCAAATTCGTTCGTTATTCATAACTGCTAGACAGGTTTAGTTGATATTTCACCAACAATTTACTCTGCAAGAAACACAAGAAATTATTGTGCAATTCGGAACAATATGCAACTAAGAGAACGAAGAAAAAAGATACAAATCTAGTGAAGTGTGAAGAAGAATGAAGAATAAAGAGGGTCGATTAGGATAGACACATGTGGTAGGAGGGGGACAATATCATCATCAAATTATAAACAAAGAGATTGGTCGTTGTCTGGACCGCGACGCAACAGACACGGAAAAGTAGAAAGAGGGAGGGGGACTAGAAAGTACAAAACAACTCGGACAAGAGACTCACAAGACGTTCTAACGCTGACAATACTGTAGGATGACGAAAGACATGTTTTCAGTGGATTTCTACAGTATGAACTGAGAGAATCGCCCAGCTCCTAAAATGAGATGGAAATTCAAACATTGAAAAATAAGTCGGTCGTACAAAAAAGATACAATGAAACAAAAGTATGAAAAATGTAGGAAATCCCGATATGGAGGAAATACAATGATTGGCACTGTTGCGTTTTCCCATTGTCTTCGAATGCACTTTCCCTCAAAAATTTTCTCTCGCCTTTTGAATCACTGTTGTTGGCTTGGTACTCTGAGTCATTGCACTATGACTGTGTCCTACTTTTTGAATCATTGTGGGAACCCATAAAGGTGTCTCGAGGTACTGTAGTACCTGTTCTGTCTACTTTACTGGTTACTGTATATCATTCGGTAGCAGCTGCTCATTTTTTCGAGGTTATTGACTAAGATACTGGATTGTAACTTGCTTTGGCCCCTTCAGAAAAAAAAACCATGTGTAGCATTTGAAGTGAGAAGTCATGACTTGTCGTCATCTTATAATTTACCAGAATTTTCCGAATGTGTTGATTAATGCAAATCGATATTCAACTTTTTTATTCAAAAAAGAAATTTATCTTGAGCATATTTGGCATGTTGAGCTCATTCATCAAATTGGCACGCAAAAACACCACAATCGTTGTTCTTGGGTTTCGAAGTCTCTAAATAAGATAAGTTTCGTTTTTTGTAACTATCAACTGAACTCACTGATTGTTATCCACTCTCCTCTTATCCACGTCCACAACAATCAAACTCCAATGAGTACCAAGAAGCACGAGAAAAGTTGTGAGTCAAAGATGTTGATCTAAAATTATCCATTAATTTGTCTGTGGCAAAGTGATCTACAGTATACTACATTAGGTTGAGCACAAGCTACAGTACCCTAACTATATCTGATAATGATACACATAACCTTCCAGCTTCTAGAGGCTCCGATGTGGTGGGGTACTGTAATTCGGAACTCGGCATACTGTAGTATACTATAGATCACTCTGTGACAAATAACGAAACGTTTTTTCTAGGCTTTAAGCTAGGTTCTACAACATGGGATAAATCACATTTCTCCATCGAAGAATATGTAGAAAAAATGCAAACATAACTCACTTTTCAAAAATCTTCATTAGTGACTCATTGGAGAGTTGATAAAAAATGGCATTTGAAGTAGTTAATCTGTAACTTTTTTCTAGTTTTAGAGACTGTATGTGTACGATACCTTTGATTCAATCTTTCTTCTCCCACATCTTTGTTTCATTAACTCGAAATATCCGTTGATATTTTTTTCATCTAACCAAAGGTTTTTTGAAATGTAGATGCATTTCATCATCCAATTTTCTTAGATATTTGTGTCCAAACAACTGTCACATCATATGGGTATATCTCTAAAAGTTGTTGTTGAATCTAGGGTTGACTATGAAAGGTTTAGAATGACATACCAGACATATTTGATGGGAAGTGATGTTAACATTGACTCACCTATTTCATGGTATCCATACTACCAATTCCAAGCGACAATATTGAACCGGAAAATGCTGCTCCAAATGAGCAAATGATTCGTTATCGATAACTGTAAAATAGGCTTAGCTGGTACTCCAGACTATACTACCCTGCAAGAAATTTTCGAAACTATTGTGCAATACGGCCGGAAAAATAGTGAGCAGAAGGAAAAAGAACACAAAAGTAGGAGTGAAAGAAAAATAGCGCCAAAAATAGGAGAAAGTTGGGAGCTAGAAAGTTCAAAAAATCGGCCGAGGGACGAGGCGGAGATTGATACAGTTTCATGTTGTTGTTATTTATTTGATGCTTCAATTTAGAAACACAGAAAATCATACTATTTGATAAAAAGCGTATACTTCTGTTGAATAGAGCTGTATAGTCCTTTGAACAGTTTTAAGCCGTTTCAAAAAAAGGCATATGATGAAAAATTTCACCACAAAGTAGTAGATCAGGTGGTCGTGTAATACATCTACAAAAATAGATTAAAATGTCGAGGAATAGAATATTGCAAAATTTTGGGTGGTTCAACCGATCTACTGACATAAAAGTAACATGACAGGCAAATTTAGGGAAACTATATAGTAATAACAAGTGAGCAACTGTCTTCGAGGGTGGAGGAGATTGTTGTTTACACAAAAACAAATAACAGTGTGAAGGGACGACTTTGTCGATGATGTGAGTTGTGTAACAATAAATAAATGACAATATTGATGAGAAAATGAATGGTTATGGCACAAATATGTGGGTGTATGGTAGAAAATGATTCAAGAAAAAAACATGTTTTCTATTATCAAAGACGCATACCGAACAGAGACAATTCCAACAGCCTAAGCAAGATCACAGACATCCAATCTTCCATTTTTCCAGTCAACGATTCGTACCACTAACGAGGAAAAGTTTTTAGGTGTCCATTTACCGTTTTGCTGAAACTTGTACCACAGCTTTGTAGCATCCTGGAGGGTTCCTACATTTTCTGATCATTATCAGAGACTATTGGAATGACAATAAACATGTGTAATTCAAATATAGGAGATTCAAATTCATATAACAATAAAAATTTTAATTACAAATCGATAGCACACACTTTTTAACATAAGCAGGTTTATTTCGTGGTCGTGTGATAAATACGTTTCATTAGGATGAAATTGTTATTCACAAAGAAAATGTACTTGTACTGCTAATCTCATCTTCATACCATTTCTCATTGAATTGATACACAAACCGATGGGCGTCGATCTAAATGATAAATTTATTAATATGTTCACAAAAAGAGCAACTGGTACAGTATCGGACAATAAAATATCATATTTTTTGTTTCTCAGTGTATTTTGGCTATATTTGGTAGTTTTATGCTCGGATTCGTGTACAACATGAACTAAGAGAATAATGAAAGTGTAAACTACTTGTATCCACCTACTTATGAATATAATTACCTTAATTCTATAGATTCAAGCATGTATACATATTCATGAACTGTACATACTACATTTTTAGGTTTTACCACATATCTACCATTAAAATGGATTGGTTGGGCTGAGATTCAAGTACAATATGGAAACATATATTCCTAATATCATCCCAAAATTTTTTCGATTCTCTGAAAAAAAATTGTTTTTTTTTTGCATTTTTCGTCAAAATGGGAAATTAATATACTTCATGTATACTTTTTTCCGGTGAATATAGAAGCACAGTAATTATATTTATGAGTAGGTGGATACAAGTAGTTTACACTTTCATTATCATCTTAGTTCATGTTGTACTCGAAACCGAGCATAGGGCGACCAAATATAGGCGAAATACACTGAAAAAACCCAAAATATGAGATATTTTTGTCTGATACTGTATGAGTTCTCCTCTATTATCGGTTTCTAGCCTTTCGTTGTAGTTTTAGGAAGGCTCAACCCATTGTGCGCCTTTAAACCGTAGCCCAATAAAATTACAGTAAGACTTAAAGGCGCATGTCTCAATACATCTCTTAATAATAATATGTAAAAATATTTCTTATTTCGAGGATTTTTGTGCAATTTACCTCAATCAATATATCTCCCAAACAATATCCTTTCAATGTGTATCGAAACTGGGCAAATGAAATATTTGGGTTGCCGTGGTGTGTATTGGCATTGTTGAATATATCGAGTAATTGAAGAGGTACAAATATTTGAAATAGCTTGGTTTTCTCGTTGACCCAACTAATGTAATATGTATGTATTCCTTCTAACAACATTGTTATAATCCATTCAATTATTGTACCAGCATCTGCAAAAAAACTATATATATATATATATATATATCCAATGTTATTGATGAGAGACGTACCCAAGAAATAACCAATACGGTTTCTTGAATGATAATCTAGATCAGTGGAGGCGTCTGGCAAAAAATACTCTGGACCTGAAAGTGCCTGAAAGATATTGTTAAAGATTAACACTATAGAAAATACACTGGAAAGAGCCTGCAGTAGCGGTCGAAAGTTAAGGTACCTGAGGTTTTTGGAGCGCAGTTCGGCCGATAATGCCTCTTTTGAAATAGGGTTCGAGCATGTTGTCTATGAAACCATCCTCAAAATACTCCCAAAAGCATTTGTGAGCAAACAGAACACTTTTGAAATTTCAGCATTTTTTCCATTTTTCTGTCATAGCTCAATTTTTCCACTTTTTCAGGTGAAACTCAACTAAAGATTTGGAAGAATTTTTTTGAAGTTTTGGTAGCCAATAGGTTTACTGTCAAAGGAATTACCCATATCTCCACGGAGACGCTCCGCACAAACGGCTAAACCTGGCCAAAATGCACTGAAAACACCAAAAGTACCTTAACTTTCGACTGCTACTGTATACTGTTCACTAAAATTTTTAGCTCTCCTAAGGTTCAGGGGATTTTAGAAAAAAAGTAGGACCGATTGCCGATAAGTAGGACCGGGCCCAGAAAAGTAGAACCCATGCAAAACCACGATTTTCATCTTTGCTAAAATGCCAACTGACGAGTTTTTTTTCTAATGAGGCTGCGAACAAGCCGAAACGCCTAGAAGACGATTTCCATGCAAAAGCCCATGAATAAAATAACTCTATGATAGGTGAAGATCGTGGGTTTTTGCATGGGTCCTACTTATCAATTATAGGTCCTACTATTCGGTGATTGGGAAATAAATCAGAAATGACAAACTATATTCACCTTGAAGGTCTGTTGAAAGTATTTCCATAAATGCATCCTTTTTGCTTTCTCCACACATGACTTTACGTATTCCTCATAAACTCCCATCAAATGTCTATCTCGAGATTTGAAGGTCGAATGCTTATTTTCCATCCACCATATTTTTTTGTCATCTTCATCGTTTAATCGATTCAACAGGTACAATCTCGGTGTTGAGTATTTCGTTTTCAGACGAATCACAACTTTACTCTCCTTTTTATCTTTGTATAGATTCCTACCTCTGAATGAATTTTTTAAAAAATTGAAAAAAAAAAACATTTGAATATCGGAAAAATTTTTTCAAATAAAATAAAATACCTTTTGTGATAGGATCGCATAAAACACAAAATTTGCAAGTCCATTGAATAAGTTTTTGAGGAATAAGGTACAAATATCGATTGACGACTGGGTAGGTTACGTCTTAAAAGGTTAAATGTCTTGTCTCTCTCTCCAAAAAGTGCAAGAGGACACCACGCAATGTCCAAGAGGACCATATAATACATATGCCAGACAATACCCTCGAGGGCCCTCGCACAGTGCGACAGTGTGATTCCCCCTTTCACGAGATCCCCAGCGTTGCATTGGCCATTCAAATCTGCAGGACGGCAGATGGGCTTGCAATCGCGCTACATTGAGAAAAAAAAACGTTTTTTTTACTTACCGTAGCTGATAAAAAACAGTCGAATTTAAGAGTCGATGTTAGAGTGTTAGAGGAAGGTTACGGTAAGTTAAAATAATTTTTTTTTAAATCAGTCGTCCTGCAAAAATGTAAGCACCGCATTACGTTGGTCAGCAAGTTTGTTGCCCTAACAAGCTTTACCTGCTTTCTTTTCAGTTCACGGTTTCTTTCCCTGTACAGTGATGCCTGCTGTAACTGCCATTTCATGTCAGCCCTCGACTTTCCGAAAAAAATTACTGTAACACTCTGCACGAATTTAGGAATGGAGAACTCTTACTCGGTGGAATTTCAATGAAAATTGCGCTGTTTTCTCGTATTAAACTTTTTTAATTATTGTCAGTCCCTTGTTCTTTGGAAGTTATGCTTATTATGATCAATAAATTATTGTTTCTAATTGTATTATATATTTTTGTCCCCTCATGAGGGACTGGGCCGAGCCCGGCAGCAGTGCAACGCCGGGACGACCCTTGGAAAGTCGGAGCAAGCCCCGAGTCTTCCCTAGATTCCAAAAATCATATAACCTTAATTACACTCATTCGAGTGTATACCGTAGGTTAATACGATAAGAACAGATACTACACTTTGATCTTAGCTAATAAGCCGAAGAAGCGATAAAGAATGGATGGGTGGGTGGAACACTTATGCATATACACATGCAGACAATATACAGGTCACGCGCGGGTCACTATGCTACTGAGCAGTGTGGAGGGAAATGGGGTGGGTTCGAGCCGCCGGATAGTGCTAATGTATTTTTGTCAGTTGGTATTTACAGGACCTGTCAATTTTCCATAAAAATATAAAGTAGAAGTCCCCAAAAACAACGTTCTGTTAGTTTTTTCGGGTACTTCAAGTACACATCTGCTTTTCCATAGATCCCTTTGTCCATTCATAAAACTCTAAATCAGGCTCAATTCCCAATAACCAATATGATCAAATTAGAATGTGAATAACATGACAATAACAAATAATAGATCAAAATTGGTATTAACTGACACCAACAACAATTGAATTTCGAGTACAAATTATTGACTAATCTGAGGATTTGGGATTAATATTCAATGGATTTCATTTGAAATGTGAAGTTTTTCAGGAAAAGTTCAAATCTAAAGGTTCGAGGAAAATCATAGGACTACAGTAGTCCGGAAGAACAGTAACCAGTGTATACTGTGGCTTTTGAGCAACTTCAAACCCACTTTTTGAGATATTGAAAAAGGTTCTCTGGAGCGCACTTTCTGTGATTATGTTTCATAAAATCGTTCGTCCAATGAAGCAGAGTTAATTTTTCCCTGTTTCAAAGTTTTTTCACTTAAAAATTTCGATTGATTCACACGCTTCAGTTTTCAATTCGAGTGTCCGGTTTTTATATGGCATGACATCTCCAGCTTTGCATAGTCTATTCAAATGAGCAGAACGACAAAATTGAATGCAACCGCGCTATATTGAGAAAAATTTTTTTACATACCGTAGCGGGTTACCGTCAAAAAGCTCACAATTTTGCATAAAAAGTGTTTTTTCGTGAAAATATACGAGTGTTAGAGTAAGGATACGGTAGGTTAAAAAAACGTTTTTTTGCGATTGGTCGTTCTTTTAAAATATAAACGCCGGGATGTCGTGTATGGTAGAAATCGCAGCAAGCTGCTTTTCAGCATAACTTATACCCTTCAAACCTTGTAGTCCCTCAATCAAATGCAAATGTGCTCTACCGAAATGGATCAGTTGAATCCAGAATCAACATACCCGCGCTTCTTTTAAAAAAAGTATCCCTACAATTTCTAGTATTGTTTCAAAAATGTTGCATCATACCGTTCCGATAAAATCAAGTCCTGATTTCACAAAAAATTATTCAATTGCATCATGATGTTTTTGGTACGTTGAGATGAAGCGCGTTCCTCTAAAGGAACATCGATTCTCTGATTTGTGACGTTCCTTTGATTTGACTCTACATATTCTAGACTACTGTATCAAAACCACTCAAGAAAAACTGACCCCGTAAATCAGCAACTCTCACCTCAAACCATATTTCAAAAATCAGTCACCACCTCGATAGTAATTGTTTAGTTTCGCACCTATTGATCTCCGAACTGTTTTTCCCTCCATCTCTTATCACTTATCATATCTTATGTGTGTCCCCCATCTGTTTTCGGTCACTTTCTTCCGTCTTTCATCTTCAAAAAATGCAAAGAACGCGAGATGGCGACGTCAGAGGCGACGAACTTGTCGATCTCGATCCATCAGAAAAATGGCGAGTACACACTCGTGTTTTTGCGTGTCTTTTAATGTTCGTCTGTTATCAATGGAGCGCGATTGCATCAAAAAGGTTTATTTTAAAAAGTCATAAAAGAGATCGAAAAAAGAAGAACCCGATGGAAAAAGTGAGTGATTGTTCTCTGAATTGAGACACGAAAAACGAGGGGGTTAGACGACTAAATGGGCTAAATCACAAGTATTCAATTGTTGAATTGTGTTCCCATTTTGAGGGGTTTCTTGTTGTTTTTGTAGTCGGACCAATGCTTCTTCGTATGTTGGTGGCTGGATTTCGATTGCCATCACCTGAAAATTTTGTCAAAATTAGTGTTTTTATAGCGAAAAAGTCAATATTTTAGGTTTATTTTTCTGGAAAAGTCGAAATTTTTACGTTTTTTTTGTGTAAAATGTGTTTTCTCAACTTTTTTCAGACTTATCTTAAGCTCAAAACCGCATTTTTGAACTGTTTCAGCCACAAAATAGTGAGCATTTTCATTTTTTCGCTCAAAAAACGCTGTTTTCGGACGAAAATTGGTGAAAACTCACGATTTTTGGAAGTTTTCGTGTAAAAATTGTTGTTTTAATACTTTTTCGACAGCTTTCTAGCTGAAAATACAAAAATTTCAGACAAAATCGTCGTTTTTCCGTGATTTTTTGTCAATTTTCACTCGAAAACTCATTTTTACAACTTTTTTCATCGAAAATGTTTTGAAAATTTCACAAAAAAACAAATTTTCCAGCTTCAAATGATACTTTTTGACCATAAAATCCTTCAAATTGTCAATCTAAAATCATGTTTTTACCACCAAAAATCATCAATTTTTCAACCTTCAAAATCGAACTTTACGTTCCAAAACGTTGTTTTTCGTTCCTTCATCAAAACTGGTTCTTTCAACTTTTTTTGATTTTTGAAAAAATGCAATTTCCTCTTTTTTTGTCTGAAAGTGCAGTCGGAAATTAATTTTTTTTTCTCATAGAAAAAGCTGCTGAAAACCGTGACTTTTCTTTGTTCCAGGAATTCAGCTTTCCAGACACAAAATATACATTTCCCACGCTTTTTTCGACAAGTGCAATCACGCTCTAGTGAACACTTTCAATATGCGTCACAGAACTGTTTGGAAACATGACGAATTTCTCTCTTATCAATGTTTTCTTGTTTTTCACTTTTTATCTCACTTGACCTATTGCCACTGTTCGTCGGCACGCGCTAATCTCACTACCCTACACACCATTTGCTTCATGTGAGCCTGTAGCTCAGTGCGTGTGCTTTTGCCTTCCGCGCGGCAGGCCGCGGGTTCGACACCCATGCAGTGTTACCAACCTGATTATAGTTCGGTGGTGGCTTGCTGTAAGCACGCAAGTTCAATTGTTTGATAATATCAAATGTTGTTGAGAACATTGTGTGAATCTCCCATATGAAAAGAATTATGGAAATGGTGAGCCAGATGAAAATGCACGTGTTGGCGCTTGTTTCGGCCATTTGAAGACCGTAGAACAATGCGGATGATGATAGAACAATCTGCATAATACTGATATGGTTGGAAGTTTATCAGGGGGTGCTCGTGTACCTTGAGCAAAACATTTGGCGACAAAAAAACTGGTTTGAAATTGTATAATCCGTACATTGACATGAACACGACAAATGTATTGATAAAGAATATCAATAATGTCAGCTGTAAATAACAGTTTTATATATGGTTTACACTATCAAATGGTCGACTTACATTCGAATCTTCTCCGCAGATTTCTAGCGTTAAAATCACGCTATTCACGAAATTGACCATGACAAGCATCAATAAACACATTCGGCTCTACAAAAATCACAAAATTAGTCAAAAATTTCAAATGCACTGAAAGTGCACCAACGAAATTTGCTGGCGCATTTTTGGTGCAAGTGATGGAAACTATTTTTTCGAGTTTCTCGCACTTTTCTGAGGAAGAAAACACTTTAAAAACTTAGAAAATCGCAAAGTTGTTGCTGGCGCATTTCTCGTGCACGCCATATCTCACTCATTTGTGAAGGGATTTTTGAAAACTAACATGAAAAATCTTCCTCTGCGATCGGAGCCAACTATGAACTCGAAAAAGTGTCGAATGATCCATTTTTTTTTCGGTTAAAGGAGGAGCGTATTTCTGCAACAAAAATAGTATGTATAGTAGTTGTAGTGAAAACGACAAAACATTGTATATATCGGTGGTGGAAGTGAGAAAAAAGGAACCATGAGAATATAAATCATTATATGCATATGTTTTTTATGAACGACTTGTACACAAAAAAACACATACACACATGCTGATCTGATATGATTAGAAATGATGTTGAGTGATAAGGGGAGAAAATAAATGGGCGGAGAGATGAAATGATGAATTAGTTGGTGAAATATAACTGGGGAGGTTCGAAAAGGTGGAGTTTTGGTGTTTTGGAGATCGGTTGTTCAAAGTATCAGAAGGTCGAAGAGCGCGCTCTCCTCACCGGCCTAAACACCATTAGAAACATCTGCGTGCGTAGCTCAGTGGTTGCGCTTTTGCTCTCCGCGCGGTAGGCCGCGGGTTCGACACCCAGCGAGTGCGCGCGCGAAATTTGCATCAGCGGCAATCTTACGGAATTCGTTTGAAATGAGGAATGAGAAGAGGGAAAACTGGAAGGAGAACATATATCGTAATGGGATAATGAGATGATGAATTGGAATGGGGTTTGGAGGGAATATCTCCCGCTGGTTGATGATGTTCTACAGTAATCTATTACTTGCAGGAAGAGGAAATATTGCCACCTGGAAGCTTGTTTTTGAGAATTGCACACATAGAAAAACACAATTCTCATACTGATGATGAAGAGTTTTCTTATATAGGCAAGGTGTAATTTATTAGTTTTTGCGTTTTCGTATATTTCCAGCCTCGAAGGGATTGTAGTTCAATAACGATTACTAATCAGATGTTTGGTATATTGGACTGTCTAGATGGTCATGAGGGAATGGAAGAGATTCATAGATTCATAGATTCATAGATTCATAGATTCATAGATTCATAGATTCATAGATTCATAGATTCATAGATTCATAGATTCATAGATTCATAGATTCATAGATTCATAGATTCATAGATTCATAGATTCATAGATTCATAGATTCATAGATTCATAGATTCATAGATTCATAGATTCATAGATTCATAGATTCATAGATTCATAGATTCATAGATTCATAGATTCATAGATTCATAGATTCATAGATTCATAGATTCATAGATTCATAGATTCATAGATTCATAGATTCATAGATTCATAGATTCATAGATTCATAGATTCATAGATTCATAGATTCATAGATTCATAGATTCATAGATTCATAGATTCATAGATTCATAGATTCATAGAACCGGCGCCTGTTCCATAAACCTAATAAATATTCGTGTTTTTATGTGTTTGTTTTTTTCGTGTGCCAGAATTGCTCAACTATAACATACACATGGGGGTGTTTTACATGAAACTACATGGTAAAATATACAAAATTATCATTTTGGTCTGTCGCGGACATGTAATCCATCACTGACGCAAGTGTTGTCCACAAAATACGGAGGGTAAAGTTCACGACAAAAACGAAAAAGAATGCGCAAAAACGTCTTCTTCCTCCTTCTTTTGCGAACAATTTGCATTTGTTATGAGACGTCGTGTCGCCACTTTTTTTGCCTCTAGCGCAGCTTCAAGTGCTCCATTTTTTTTGTTAGAAGGATCGTGACGTAAAGAAGTGTATATATTCCCAATTGGTTTTTTTTTTGGGTTTTTAGTTGATCAGATTGGTCACTTGAACAATGGGAATGCACTCTGTGGGGTTCAAACCAGCGACCTGTGGCGCCGCGCGCAAAAGCGCAACCACTGCGCCACACAGACAGATAAAATCTTACGAGGGATTTGCGTACAGGAGTGCGCGGAAAGTGGGCAAGCTAACGGCAGGAGGAAAATATTCTCACACTTGAGAAAACCAAAAGTGAAGCAAAAAAGGATTAGAACGGCTCTCTATATATATCCAGACAAAACGGATACAAATAATAGGTGGTTACTAGTACTAGAAAGCTTATCAACATCATAATATCACCACTATAAATATATATCTCGCCGGCGCCGCCAAAAAAAACGCTCCGCCTACAATTCCTTTTTTCTCGTCGCCTTCTGATCTGACTAATATGCCTGCCATCATCTCGAAGTATTAAACATTCATATAGTTCCCGTGTAATTGAGGCCTATATCATCAACATTTGAATATGAAACCGGATTAGAAGCAAATAAAAAAACGAAGGCAGATAAATAGAAAGTGAAATTTTGTGTTTGGAGGGTCAACTGGATAGCTATTTATATCAAATTTATGTGTTTTCAGAGAAAGTGGGCAATTTCAGCATACGACATACTGTCTGGAAAGTTGGCTGCTGCGCGCTCTCCTCACCGCCTTGTAAGCCATTTGTTTTATCTGCACTGGTGGCGCAGTGGATGCGCTTTTGCCTCTCACGCCACAGGTCGCGGGTTCGAAACCCACCGAGTGTGCGCGTTCAAACCACAACTCTTGTAATTATCTAGAAACTATCGTGAAAGCATTGGGAATAGAATATGTGCATGTAAACAAGCAACAAAGTGGTTGTAATTCAAATTTATTCATTACAATTCCTCATAGTACACAAAAAAACAAGAAATCAAATGCGATTTGGCATTTGAACGATCAACGACAAGAGAGGGGGATATAAGCAATGTGTAATAGTGGCGGGGCAGAAGAAACGAGTATATATCCAAAATGTGAAAGGTGAAAGTTGAAGGAAGAAAAATCGGGCGCGTATCGAACGGAAGGTCGATTACGTAATCAGTCATTTCTCGATTAATGATTATTGCAAAGCTGCAAAATAAAGCATATTTGGGGAAGATTGAGTGATATAATCTGACAGTTCAGCTTCAAGATCTGAAGAGGTTTGGGGTACTGTAGGTTACTGTAGATCACTACTGCAGACTGTAGATAGCTAGTATGTTAGATAAGTTTTGAGCTTGTTCGGTAGAGCATGTTTGCCTAGAAAGTTTTTTCAAAAAACTGAATCGATCTAGGTTTTCAAATTTTCTATCAACTAAATGATTGATAAAACATCATTGAAACATGTTGAAAATGAGATTTTCGATATATCTGAAACAGTATTTTTTTTTCTGAAAATATCATAAATTTTAGATATTATTTTGGAATATACTTGAAAATTCCATGTTCGATGGAGCGCATTTGCAAAAATTTGAACTTCAAGTAGTTGAAGTTTTCAAACAGCTAAATTTTTTTCGCTTTTCGAAAATTCTTTTTGAAGTTAAAATTTTTTGATCTACCTGGAAAGGAACGTCATAAATACAGTACTAGAACTACAAAATCGTATCGAGACCCAGGGCGCACTTGCTCTATTCCTATGATCGGTTTACACGAATCTAACCTTCAATTCGTTTTTTAAATTTTTTATAGATTCCTGAAACTACATGCGCCTTTAAACCGTACTTCAGAATGTAACGGGAAATGGTATACTGTTTAAAGGCGCATAACAAAAAACATATCTACCCTTCAAAATTTCTGAAAAAAATTTCATAACTTCATTTCTTCGCCATTTTTTCCCGGAAGGTTTTGAAAATCGGATTCCACAAAAATTTGAAACAGTATTTTTTGGTGAAACTCAATATATTAGTTGAAAAGGGAGCAAAATGTCATGTATAAAACCTTTTCGGCTCTTAAAATGTTTCAGATAAGACAGTTCTAGATCCAGAACGCGTTTCACACAAGTACAGTGAAGGTATACCCACCACACACCAATGTTCACACCAATGAATGGGTGTGGGTGTACTTTCTGACAACGTGCCATTCACCATAATATTGATATTCATTTGGTTCTTGGAAAAAAAAGAATAAGGAAAAACTTATACTAAAAGCAGGAAGAATGGGTATAATTGCCTGCATTCAAATGTTCAAAGTCTGGTAAATATGTGATTAGACGAAAAAAAGTGGGGAAATTTTTGATCTACCCGAGAAGGAAATATGTATTGTGTAAATATGGTCAGACAAAAACACAGTAGCAGTCATCGGGGCTCGAACCCTTCCCATTTCCCCCACACTGCTCAGTAGCATAGCAACCCGCGCGTGACCTGTATATTGTCTGCATGTGTGTATACATAAGTGTTCCACCCACCCACTCATTCTTTATCGCTTCTTCGGCTTATTAGCTAAGATCAAAGTGTAGTATCTGTTCTTATCGTATTAACCTACGGTATACACTCGAATGAGTGTAATTAAGGTTATATGATTTTTGGAATCTAGGGAAGACTCGGGGCTTGCTCCGACTTTCCAAGGGTCGTCCCGGCGTTGCACTGCTGCCGGGCTCGGCCCAGTCCCTCGTGGAGGGGACAAAAAAAAACAATATAATGTGCTTTTCTATAAATGCACCCAAAATACAAGCCCTAGTGAAAAAACTATCGATACGGTATTGATAACAATAAGAAGAGTTAGATTAGAGCTATATCAAAGTTAGTACCTCATTTTCCACCCTATAATTTCAGTTTCCGCTAGTTTTTCATGTGACGTTTTCTCAAATACTTTTAAAACAACAAATAGATTCATAAAAAAATAACAACATAAAATAAAACAAAAACAACCAGAAATTAGTCATCATCAACAACTTGAACATTATAATATGAAATGGTGAACAGGAAGAATGGATCAGTTGATTTGGAGTTGGCAAACTTCAAGAATGACATGACACCTGGCTCGCAGAAGACGATTGAGGCAGTGTTGGGTGTTGAATTGATGCGGAGCAGCTGGAAATTATCGTTTTTTAGAATTATTTTTTGAAACTACAGTATGACAAGGTACAGTAACCAAACATTGAAAAGTTACTCCAGTTTTAATTATTCTTTAATATTTTTTGTATTCTTGCAATATCGTTCGTGTTACGACTACTGTGCTATTATTTTTTGAAAGATAAGACGATAATTATCTGAAACTGTGAGAATTCAGCTACAGTATGACAAAAGACAGTAACCTAGTCTCCCAAAATTTTTTTTACGTTTCAGGCATTTTCCAAAAATTTTTTGATATTAGTTGGATAATTATTCAGAGAATTCCTCTCGAACTACTGTTGTATAATTTTTTGAAAAATAACAAGATTTTTTTGAAACAGTGAAAATTTGCAAAACTACAATATAGCTTGTTGTAGGTACAGTAACCTAAGTTGCAAAAAATATTTGCAGTTTCTACTCTATTTCAATATTACGGTCTTTTTTAGATTATAGTTCTTCAATCCATTTGTAGTTCAAACTGTACTTTCTTCCCAGTTTACTGTACATAAATTTGACAGTAATCCAAACTGTAAATCTATAGAGGTACGCTGAGATTACTGTACCTCAACTACTGTAATCTGTGAGAATTAGTCTCAAAAATTTTGCAGTTTCAAAAATCGGTTTTTAAAACAAGTCAGTCTGCGGGATATTCAACAAAATGCATCCCCTACGGAAAAAAGTTCAAAAACTCTGAATTTCTCCAGATTTTTTTGCATTTCGAACTGTATTATTGTCGACAAAATCTTTGGATTACTGTACCTCAACTACAGTAGTCAGAAAAGCCCCTTACTAACCTCCTCCTTCTCTCCCTCAGCAATGTAGATCAAATCTCCTCCAGCTTCTTCATCCCATCTCTTCTTCTGTACAAACAAATGTACATCCAAACTATATCCATCAGTTGCACTTTGTTCCGCATCTTCATCACCCAAAACCCAAAAACTTCCATGCTCAATTCGGCTGATTTTCAATGCACATTGTGCACCAGCAATCGTCACTCCCGTCATTTTTTCGACCATTTTCATGAAATTCTTCGACTTGATACATTTCAATAACATCATTGTAAATTCCATCTTCTCCACATTTTGTGTCGCTTTTTTCATTGATAATCGACTGATTGTTCGTTTGCTGATCGGGCCGAATGTGTCGAAACATGATGGATTTTCAGCGAGCTCGTTGTAGATTTGATTGTGGATTTCTGGCTGAAAAATCAACGTTATTTTTGTGGAACCTGCATTTTGTCGTCTGATATGTTGTCTACAGTATGGCTTGAGTTGGCTACTTTTTCTGCATTTTTTAATTCTCGTCTACAGTATACTAAAAACGTTTACACTTTCTAAAATATGCAAAATAATCGCTAGATGATTCCATTTTTTGATATTATACAAGGATGAGGAGTGAGTTTTCAAGCTTCTGAAACTGAAGGGTTTTTTTCAATGAACCATGCCTTGCACGAAAAATTTTCGAAAACATCATACTTTTCCAGCAAAAAAAACCAGTTTATGACACAAATGGCGCTCTTTTTTTTTCAGTTTCAGCGATATCTGAACTTTTAACATTTTTCGAGAAGTGTAGTCGACGACGGGCATCTACCACTTTTATTTTTTGGAAATTTTTTTTGAATTTGTCAAAAATGAGCTCAAACTGTGTACTTTTCGCGTTAAAGTGGTTCTATTTGAATTTCAGATGGTAATTATGGACTTTCTCATTATTTTCGGAGCAAAAATTTATGACAATGCCTTTAAAAAGTGCCGAAACCAGTGAATTTGTGTAATTTTTGTGCATTTTTTGTATCAAATAAGCTATATACTGAAAAGCTCATGAAAATCACCATAAATATTTCCAGTTTCAAGAAAATTTCGAAAAATGACATTAAAGCTTGAAGCAAAAAACTTTTCAGTTTCAATTAACTTTGAAATTTAGGCAATTTTTGAATTTTCAATTTTATCCACTATACAATTTGAACTTACAATCAAAAACTTGTTCAAATTGAGCTCCGATGTTTCTGCAAAGAGTTGCTGGATCTGATTTTGCCGCTTTTTCGCCAAATAATTGAAGTGCACCAATTGCGCCACATCAAACTTCTGCAAAATAAAAATTTTCTCCAAATTTCACTTCAAAAACTCACATTCTCAGCCAAAAATCGTCGAATCTTCTCAACTTTCGGTTTCTTCGGCTCAATGATTCTCTCCGAGTGAAACCATCCATTGATCGATAATCGCGGCTCATCGGCGAGCAATTCGGCGACACGATGCCACGATTTTTCGGATACTTCGAAGAGCATGAAAGAGTTTCGAAGTGGTGCGAACTCCTTGGCGACATCGGTTGGTTGGAGGTTTTCTGGAAAAAAAATAGTTACGAGGAAAATTGGAAAAAAATGTTGTTATTTGTGGGGTTTTGTTTCAAAATCTCTTACAGTTTCTAGTGGTCATCAGTATAACAGATTCAGAATGTTTTTCAGTGAATTGAACGAATGCTTTAGGCTCCATTTTGAAAGCTCTTGTTTCAACTTCAGAAAAATCCAAAATGAAATTCAATTTTTCCTGTTTCAACTTGTGTTTTTTTGTTTCTGAATATCATTCCAAAAGTGATGGTAGCCTTTTGTTCCATTTGATATATTTAGGTTGGAAAAATCGAGTTTTATGTTGATTCAGATTATTTCAAATTGATTATTTTGCAAATTTTTCTCCATTCTGTTTGAAATTCGTTCTTTTCCAGTGTTTTTCAACTGGTTCGAAACTGTTACATTTCTTAATTCTTATTCTTAACTGATAGATTTGATGAACGAATTTTCGATTTTTTACGGTTTCAATTTGTTATCAATAGCATACAGAAAGAATTTCGGTCGTTGAGCTGCTGTGACAATAAACTTTCGAAAATACTTGGATGTTTTGGGCTCTATTTTGGTAATTTTTGTTTCAAGTTCAGGAAAAATTCAAAACAAAATTATATTCTTCCCGTTTCAACTCGTTGCTTTGTTCGCGAATATCATTTAAAAAACTGATCAACGCTTTCTTTTCCATTTTTGCTGATCTTGTTGCTTATTCCGCAGAAATTTGTTTTTTTTCGTTTTAAGAAACGAAGCTTTGAAAAATTAAAATTTTGTGGTGGCTTATATTATTTCAAGTCGGAGATTGCGTTTTCGACTCTTTAAAAACTTTTTCTCTCATTTTCTCAATTCGAAACAATAAAATTATTTTTTCTTTCTGTTTCTCATTATATTTTTTAGTTTTTATGGTAATGGCTAAAATGTTATTGGCTTTGAACTACATCCCTCTTTTGAAGATATTTTTATTTTTATAAAACTTTGATGCAAAAACTCACTATCACAATTGAAAATCTGCAATTTTCCGCCAAACTTCTCCGAATCCCAGTTTGATGCTGTTAGATAGTAGACGAATGCAAAACGGCGGGTGTCGATATGGAAAAATGACTTTTCTGATAAGACCACTTGGCACGGAAAACAGATACAATTTTTTTATATGAAGAACATCAAAAGGCCAAATTTTTTGTGTATGTATGTTTTGAGGAACAGTATTTTGTGTTTATAACATAAAATTCTCCACCTTTAACTGTTTTTATAGTTAAAACTGAAACTTTCCAGCTTAAACAGCTCGAAGAACCAAAATTTCACTTATTTTTCTTGAAAAGAGCACTTACCAAATCATTATGCGGCAACAACGAATCAGTTCTAGCATAACAACTTCCATTTGAATCAACTTTGTCTATCAATTCGACGCCAGATACGTTTTGTAGCCAGTTGCGGACTTCGGTGTAGAGGAATTGTCTGGAATATTGGAGTTGTTTTGAAGTTGATATCATCTTAAGTTTATATAACAAATGTTTCATAAGAATAGTAAAACTGGGATTTTTTTTGAGCTTGGAATTTGCTGAAAAGGCTGCGAAGACTGAAAATATCTAATGTTTCTAATTTAAAACTTTTCGATGATGGAAAACTCTGTAGAAATTGAAATGTGATAATTATCATTATAATATCACTAGGATTCACATCATAAGAGTGATTGACTTTAAATAACAGTTTTTTAGGGAAATTTTTTTTGCAGTTTTGCAGATTGCTCATAAAATTTGATGATATATATTTCGATATTATTTTACAATTTCTCAATTTAAAAACTGCCAAAATTAGAAGATAGAACCACCAAAAGTCAGATGTAGTTCTTCTTGTCATTTCGTTTGAGTACTTTTCCATTTCCCTCAAGCTTTTTATGTGAATAAAACTAAATCCACTCTTTTTGAAACAGTATTTTTCTTTTTAAATAAGATTTAAAACATACCTAAACGAATAAATAGCTGGATACTTGAGCGGGTCGATCGACTTCAAATCTTCCGATTGATACAAGGAGTACAGGTCGTTCTCTTTTCGTTGCCAATCCGGGAAATTCTGAAAAAAAAACACAATACATTTTCTGTTTCAAAATGAATATATATTTTTTTAGAGATTTTTCGAATTTCGATAGAATGATCGTTGTAGTGAAAAAATATAAAATCATAACAAGAAATTATAACTTTCCTGTTTAGCTCATTCTTTTCTCTATCTGAATTTGATATTTTTTACAGAAAATTGCCGTTTCGATGTTTTCATTTTTCAAAAAAAAATTTTTTTTAAGTATTGTGTACCACTGGTGTTCTTGAAAATTTTCATGGGAATCGCGAATTTCCAATTTAAAAAAAGTTGAATTTAGAAAACAATCATCATTTTTTTGATTCGCTCAGATTTTTGTTGCAAAAAAAAAATTTTTTTTTTGATTTTATTTTCTTTCGAACAGCTACAATTCAAAAAATTTCCGAAATATGATCATTCTGACTACAAAACCGTAAATCAAGCCTTTCAATTCATTTCTATGAGCTCTTCAACAATTCGTGCATTTTTTCAGGTCAAAGTTGGACATAAATCTTCGTTCGTCGCTAAAAAACGAGAGAACTGAGATTCATTCTAAATTTTGGTTTTTTGAAACAATCGAAACAGTAATTTTCGTCAAAAAACCGTCAAATTTCATATTTTCGTAACAATTTTCGATCAAACTTATTAAAATGCCCACCTGCAACTCCTCCTCAACCTTCTCCACCCAATTCTCCTCATTCGACACAAAATTTCTCAACTGCCAGTGGGGGAATGGCTTGAAATCGGCTGGAATTTTCACAATTTTTTCAAATTTCAGCAAACCCTTACCATTCAAATTCTTCCTAAATCCTTCCACAAACTTCTTCTCCAAATATTGCTCATTGATTTTAAACGTCTCCAAAACCGCACTTCGCCGCTGTTTTTTGACGGTGTTTGCCGGATTTTTGGCTCCCGGTCGCTTCATGACTGGAACTTCCGGTTGAATACCGATTTTCAGACGGAATTTGCAATAAAAATGGTGAAAACCATGTAAAAATCGTCAATTTTTTTATCAAAAAACATGTTTATTAACAAGAACAGGGAAATAACAAGGATTAATCAACAAAACAATCACCGGAAAACAAAATTATTTAGCAATGAATCGATTCTCATCTTCCGACTCCAACTTCAGCGATTTATCAACATGATCTTTGGTGAGAACCTGGAAGTTTATCAGTGATAAGAAATAATGATAAGTGATAAGATACCATGATAACAGGAAAACCTTGACGAATTTGATATCCGGGAAGGCTCAAAACTGCTCCAAATTCATTCCATTCGTAGATTTCCATTAGATATTCATCGTATTGGTCGGCGACGAAGAATCGAACGTTTTCCAGTCTGGAATTATAGACTTTTTTTTATTTTGTTTCAAGTAGTGTGTATTATTTGAAATAGCATTAGAATAGTGATAAAAACTTTTCTTCATGAAAATTTTTCTGATTTTTATGGAAAAATGTTGCAGTTTCTTCGATATTATAACAACGTTTGTCAATTTTCAATTTTGCTATTTTATTTTTTCTTCGAAATTACTGAATGTAAGCCTTTTCATAGAAGAAATGGCTGAAAAAAATGATTTTATGTTTTTTTTTCGACTTTTTACGGAATTCCTACAATCACCGATATAATTTTCTTATCTCGAAACATTCTGTCAAAAAAAAAACGATTTTAGCAAAGTTTGCAATAAAGTTCAACTGGTTTTTTTTCATGGTAAAAAACTCTGTTTCACATTAGTTTTGAAACAAAGTACTTTTTCATGTTAGTTGATTACTTTTTTAGCTTTTTAGCAGATTAGCTTGTTACCATAAGTTTCAGTCTAGTTTTTGAATATTGTTTTTTCTCCAAAAACACCGAAAATAAGTTTTCTTAACGAAGAAATGACTGAAAAAAAACTTTTTTTTTGATTTTTAATGAAATTTGTATAATCATCTATATAATTTTCTCATTTTGAAACTTTCTGCCAAAAAATTCGTATTCTCAAAGTTTTCAATGAAGTTCAACTTCCGATGGTCTATTTTTTCATGGTATGAAACTCTGTTTCACACTATTTTTGAAACAATCTACATTTTCATTTCTTGTTATTCGATTAAAATGTATTCGAAATACTCACTTATACTTATGCTCCGGATCCCATTCAGTCGGCTCGGCGAGCACTCTTTCCAGCAGTTCTCCAACCGTACTCTTCTCATTGACTTCAGTCAATACATCTGTTGTACCGACTTCCGGGTATTGCAGCAGAATTGGCCACGTTAGGTTGTCTTCGTCATCGAATTTCACCACTTCGTGCTGAAAATAATAGTTATTGTTCGGAAAAAAATTTGCTGTTTCAATTAAAGATTACTAGAAATTTGAAATCTCCACATTTTTAATCTGAATCTGTTTTTTTTTTCGTGTTCATTAGTTTCTGCTCTGTTTTCAAAATTTGAAAAAAAAATCCTCAGACACTCGATAAATTGTTTCCAAAACTGAATTTTCTATCATAAAAGCATCTAGAAACAAGAAATATTTGGTTTTTCACCGTTATTCACAGTTTCAATGTCTGAATTTGAAAATTCGCTGCGAAATTTGTTCGTTATGCGTGACGCTCATCAAAATAAGAACAAACTAGAACTAAAAAACTCGGAAATCCTCAGTTTCTTAAGATTTGTATTTCAAGACTGATGATTTTTGGTCAGGTTTTTTAAATTCAATCAAGTTCCTATATATATTCGACAAATTGTTTTCAAAATTGAATCTTCTATGAAAAAACAATCAAGAAACGGAAAGTTAAAAAAAATTTTTTTCACTGTTTCGATTTGTAAACTTCTAGATTAAACAGAAAATTATTACAATGGACTCATACATCTTAGTATTTCTGTTCAATTTTTCATGCTCGTTATTTCCTGCTCTGTTTTGAAATTTTGAAAGAAATTGGCAGGGATAAACAAGCAATCGTTTTGAAAACTGAATTTTCTATCAAAAAAGTATCAAGAAACAGGAAATTTTTGGTTTTTCTTTGTTATTCACAGTTTCAATGTCTGATTTTGAAAATTCGCTGCGAAATTTGTTCGTTATGCGTGACGCTCATCAAAATAAGAACAAACTAGAACTAAAAAACTCGGAAACCCTTAGTTTCTTAAAATTTGTATTTCAAGACTGATGATTTTTGGTCAGGCTTTTGAAATTCGATAAAGTTTTTTATATATTTGGAAAACTGTTTTGGAAACGGAATTTTTCATCAATAATCTATTAAGAAACAGAAAATCCTGTTTTTTTTTGTTGCTTTTTTCACTTTTTCAGCTTGTAAATTTTCAAACTCAACAGAAAAGTCTTACAATAGATTCATACGTGTTTTTTTCTTTCAAATATTTCAGAGTCAATTTTTCAATTTAAAGGCACATACCGTATGCATATTAGAAATCGACACCGTAATCAATCCCATATCCATCAATTCCGGATGATCAAACGGTACTCGCGGGCTCAAATTCACATTCCTCGCCTTCAATGCATTCAACAATTTCGTATTCTTTTCCACTTCTTTCCTTTCTTCAGCTCTCGATTTCCGCTTGTTTCGCTCTTCTTCACACGATGCTTTTACAGCATTGACACGAAGTTTCTCGAGCTCGTCGATCTGCTTCTTTTGCTCTTCTGTCAATTCGGCTGAAAATAACTGATTTTGAAGATTCAAATCTAGAAAACTCACGATCTTCTGATGTCTCTTTCAAAAATGCAAACATTTTCTTCGATGTTTCGATCCAATTTAGTGCATCTTTGGCGTATTCAAGCTCCAGGAGACATTCAGCACCACGGATTGCACCCTGGAACAGGGAAATTATTGGTTTTCAAAGGAAAAAATGAAATTTTCAAATGTAATGCCTAGTTTACTGCTCAAATATGGTTTAAATTATAGGTTATATCCAACTTTTTTCGGTTTCATAGTGCACAAAAAAATAAGTTTGAGAATTTCTCAGCAATTCTGATGACGTACTTGTAGAATCATGAAACAGGTTTTAGAAGAGAACTAAAACTTAGAAAAAGCAAACCGATGAAAAAAGTTGATGTTATTACATATGTATTTTTTATAATTGAGATATTGTTTTCATTGTTTTATTTTTTCACTACATTTATGAAATTTTCCCATAGAAACCGATAGAATATCGAACTTTCGAGAATTTCTGTAGCTTTGATAAATACTTTTCGGTTTCAAGCAACTACTAATTATCTACATTATTGTATCAACTAGTGATTGTGTTGAATTTTTGGGCATGACAATTTGGTACAAATCAGCAAAGAATTTTAAGACTTTAACCTATTTTTAGGAAGAAACAGAGTATATCTTGACAATAATTTTCATGGTTGATTTCAAGAATTTTGAAACAAGAACAATATAGTGAAATTCTAAGTTTACAGTGAGGTATAAAAATTTCTTACAGTTTCATTTTCATTAGATGAACTTCGTCATATTTAGCAAAATTGATGATTCATCCGGGTATATATACTCTAAATGTGAAAATTTATATTTTGAAACGGATGAATTTCTTTGGTTTTTTCGCTCTTTTAATTAATTTTCAATGAAAATCTTCCACAAACCTTCAAATTCGTCGCATCAAACTTCCTTCCCATTGTACAATCCTTAATCGCCGATCTCAAATTCCCAATATGCTTCTGTGCAGCCGCTCGATTGAAATACAAAATCGCATTCAACTTTTTATCGTCGCATTTTTCCTTGATACCTGAATCACCCATCTTGTCACTTTTTTTCTTTAAAAAAAACTCACCATTAGTATAACAATCAGTCGCCCATCGATATTTCTTGAATCCAAAATGTTTATTGCCCTCTTTCTTATGATGTTCCGCATTTGCTAAATGATCCTCATCATCCTCCTTATCATATTTCATTGCTTGAAGTGCTTCAATCGTATCCGCATACTTTCCCGTTGGATTCATCTCCTTCATAAATGCCGGATGTTGATCGATTTCCTTACACCATTCATCAAAATCGAATGGCTTCTTCTCCTCCTTATTTTCCTTCTGAAATCCATTTAATTTCTCCTAAAATCCGTCAAAACCTCACCTTTTTCGCCGCCATTTCCTCCATAAATTGCTCCAGCTCATCATCCAACTTCTTGCTCAACGCCGCTCTCTCCTCATTTGTCCATTTCTTCTTTCCCGGTAGTTCCATGGCTGAAAATATGCTTCTTTAATAATCCCAAAAAAAGTTGTGAAAGCGTTAGCAAGTGCGCTCCATGGCGAAACATTCAAATCGGCATCTCGGCCCCCCTCGCGGGACACAAAAAGCGAGAGAGCACGCGATTTTGAGAGAGTTGTTTTGAATTGTAAAAATTGGCAACGCGCCAACTTCTTCTCCAAGTAATAAAATTGCTGTTTTGTGCTGATTTTTGCAAATAATCGATTATCACTCGCCCCACGAAACAAAAAGTAGTACAAATTTGAAACACATGACTTATTTTACGCCCACCCTCCGCGTAAAAACACTTTATTGTTTGCATAGGAGACAATTGTTTTCCCTATTAAACGTTTTTTTTCTAGTTCAACTGGTTAGTTATCTATCAACAATATCTACAATCGTTGTGAGACCCGGATTGCGCAATTTCATGTGACTCATTATTTGTGGGTGTGTGTTCTGCCCTTTAAGGTCACTCACTCTGGCCCCCCTAGTTATCGACTACTTTTGGCGTTTTCCCGCCGGATTTTTGAACGAATAAACAACAATTTTGAATGAAAAGTAGCTTATGAACCAGTTTTTGAGATAAATATTATGTTTTGTTCATAGGAAAAGTGTATCATACAAATTATGTTTAGTTTTGGTGACTTCCACTGATTTTGAATAGAAAGTTTATGAAAATTTATTAAAAAGAAAGAAACTAGCAATTTTCCAATGAATCTCAGCTAAATTTGGTAGTTTCCTTAATCTAAAATCTTATAAGTGAATTTTTATAGCTATAAACGCTTTCTAAAGACTCAAAAACACATTTTCGACAGCTTTTACACATTTTTAGCTTAAAACACAGTAATATAACTAAAATAGATATGAAATTTAGAAAATTTCGTTGGTTTAGTTTGAATCAAGACAGTTTATAAACTGAATCACGTCAAAAATCAAGAAAATCTCTGAAATGATCGGAAAATGAGATTTGCGGCTGTTTTTCGGCTCAAACGTACAAAATTTAGAAAATTTTTTAAAGAAAGCGTAGTAATAGTTGAACTAAACAGAGAAAAATCTAATTTCAATTCAAATTCTTCAAAGTTCGTTGCAAAACAAAAGATTTTAACGGCTGAAACTACAAAACTTCGGAAAATGGCCGATTTCAAACATTTTTCGAAGTATCTCAAGTCTAAAATATTGAAAAACAATAATAAAAATTTTCGCACATAAATGAAGCGTAAAACTTAACGGAAAATAGAAGAAAATCATAAAAATCGAGTGAAAATTCCAAAAAATAAAACCAAAAAAATTGTAGTGGCCGAATTTTCCCATGGCCGAATTTCAGGAGAAAACTCTTCCATCAATAAATAAATAATTTTTTCGATGCAATTTTATAGAAATTCAAGCTGTTTTAAGATGTTTTTTTGTTTTTAATAACTTAAAATTACTAGAAAAAATAGATTATTGTTTTTCTACGAAATCGAAGTGTTATAAAACCAAAAACACACTGTATCGTGGATTTTTTGAGTTTTCAGTCGATACAACCGGAAATTCTGCTGAAACTCGAATAAGAAGCACATAAAAATCTTTTTATTGTTAGAAATTGATGTGTTTGGCTTTCGAAACCATAAAATAGCCATTCCAATCCATAAAACCCCTCAAAACCGTGAAAATCCAGTCAAAACAGTTGGTCCATCTCTTCTTATTTATTTAATGTTGAAACTTGGCAAGTGTATCTATCTCTCAATTATTTCTCTTCCTCTCAAACAAAAAAAAACACAGAAATCCTTGTTTTTTTCTCGCTCGTCCGCCCGCTAAAAACAGCTGTGTTTGCCTCCATTTCGCCCCAATTTCCCGTTTCTTTCGTCTCGCAAAAAAACAAATCATTTCCAGTTCAGATTTGCTCGTCCCCCTCGTTCACAATGTGCTAATAGTATATAGGGGTCAAATAAAATGGTCGGAACAACAACTGGCGGTACAAGTCCGACGGCGAAAAACGCTGTCAATAATAGTAATAATCGAGTGGTTAACACTAACAATTTGGAGGATAATATGCTAGAAGTGAGTGCAAATTTAGCCGTTTAAAGAGAAATTTGTTGTTTCAGCTACTCCCTAATCAACTATACTTCACTTGTTATGATGCTGAAACTGTATTCGAGGAAATACCCAAGAAGAACTTTTGCTATATTTCAATTCATGGAAAAGTGAGTTTTTTCAATTGTTTTACATCGAAACTAGTATTATACTCTTGAAATTTCGTAAATTATTTTCAAAAAACAGTTAATAAATGTTTAAAAGCGGTTGATGAGTGTCTTTTCTATTATATTCTTCATAAATATACTTTGTTCTATGTTTTCTTTCTCAGAAAGTTAAGAAAAACGTTAAGTTCTGTAGAAAAAACTGTCGTTCTAACTCATACTGAGTAGATAAACGGTTTAAAATAAACAAAAACACAAAGGAATGAGTATAGCTACACCGTTACAAACATGTACAAAGCGAGAAACTTTTTTTTCATTAAACATTTCGGCTTGGAGGGCAACTAGAGTGAGCTTTCATTTAAAGTTTCTAGACTGAAAAAAAAATCGAAGTATGATTGAAAATCTCGTTTTCCTGTAGTTCTCACAGACTTTTTTGTATGAATTCAGTAAAGCAGTTAATAAATATTTAAAATCGTTAAATGAGTGCTTTCTCTATTATATTCTTTATAAAGAAACTTTTTTTCTATGTTTTCTTGCTCTAAAAATTAAAAAAAATATGAAAATTTCAATTCTATCAACTAGGATTGTTTTTGTAGCTCATAAGAGATACGAAACACTAAAGAATCGATTGAACATTACACAGATGGAAACATAAACAAAGCAAGAAACTGTTTTTTTTTCATTCAACATGTCAGCTTGGAGAAGTGAGCTCTACTAGTAAGCTTTTTAATAAAACCTTCTAATCTAAGAACAATGTAACGTTTTCTTCTGTAGTTCTCACATACCGTTTTTGCTCAAATCGGGGCTCTAGCAGAGCTTCGGATAACGATTAGTAGCTCACAAATCAGTACTGTTTGTCTATTTTTTCTATTTGAAAGTTCAATGAACTTCACTTTTTGCGCTTTCTGTACAAATTTTCCTTAGTTTTTGACAAACTTCAAGAATCATCGAAACAAAATACTTTCAATATTATTTCAATTTTTAAAAATGTAGAAACAGTTTTTTCTGTGTTTGTGGTAAATATCACAAGAATACTGTTTCACCAAAAATACATAAATATCTCATCGCGAAAATCAACATTATCGTATATTGAGCAACTTTGAAGTGCAAAAATTTCATAAAATATTGTGCTTGAACTATTCAGTGATTGTTTTATTCCCTGTTTTCTAAGAGTTTGATATCAAAGATTCTAAAACTATTGCTGTTATCCACTAGTATTCAATTAAACATATCATACTTGCAGTTCCACTACGAGCCATTCTACGAGGATTTCGGGCCCTGGAATCTATCAGTCCTATATCGATTATGTGTTCAATTAGATAAGTTGTTGGAAGTCGAGGAACGGCGAGGCCGACTTGTTGTCTTGTATTGTTATGATGAAGGGACAGGCGAGTTCGAGAAGATTCGAGTCAATACCGCATATGTGTTGGCTGCCTATTTGGTATGTTTTTGGTTTTCAAAACGTTGGAAATCAAGTGAAAATCCTTTTTTAAATTGCTAAAATCATAAAGGCGTTGGTTTTTATTGCATATTTCATCAATATGACTACAATGTTATCATCAATATCCAAAATGCTTCAAAAGTGAAAAAAAATCAATTTCTGTTTCAAAAAATCGAGAAATCATTTTGATGAGTAATAGGCGTAATATTGCTTGAAAGTTTGAAAAAATCTTCGTGGTTTTTATAAAACATGTGAAATATCACAATAATTCTTTCGCAAACATGCAAAATCGGTAGATTTCTCTGATATAAATGCCTTGTCTACAAACATTTTTTTTGTTTAAAATCTAATTTCGAAAGTTTCCAAGCACCAAATTGACAGAAAAAAATGTTATTCTGAACGTTGAAACTGAAATTTCATTGTTTCAAAGTTAGTTTTTTTGATTTAAAAAGTGCAATGTTTATTTCTTGCAGTTTCTATTGATCTAACAAGCTAACCTCACCTGCTTTTGAATGAAAATTTGAGTAAAAGGTCCGCTAATGTGCTTGTCATTGTTATTTTTCAAAAAGTGCTTTCAAATGAGATATCACTGTTTCTGATAGCTTTAAACTATTCATCAGAATGGAAATGTATGATGCGTGCCATATATATAGTGATTTGCGGAAAAAAATCTTCTCAAATATAGAAGGAAACCGGAGAAATCCAATAAATAAATCGAAATTTTCAGATAATCTACCACGGTTTCTCAGCCGATGACGCCTATTTGGCTATCAAACCAGCCGGCGGTCAAAAATACATTGGTTTCCGTGATGCATCAATGGGTGATCCCAGTTATCTCCTCCACATTCATGATGTTCTTCGTGGTGTTGAGAAGGCGCTTCGCAATAATTGGCTCAACTTTTTGAATTTCGACTACAAAGACTACGAATTCTATGAACGAGTGGAGAATGGCGATTTGAATTGGATCATTCCGAAAAAGATTTTGAGTTTTTGCGGGCCACACAGTGTCAGTCAAATTGTTGATGGGTATCCGTATCACTCGCCGGAAACGTATTTCGATTATTTTCGAGAGAAGAAAGTGTCGACGATTGTGAGATTGAATACGAAGAATTATGATGCGAATAAGTGAGTTTTTATTGAATTGCTCCGAAAAAAAAACTATTTTAAAAAACGCACAAGCAAGAATTTGATCGAGTTTTTGAAATCAACAAAAACATTTATGGCCATGAAGCTAGTAGCAAAGGAAAAATTCTATAAATTTTCTAATAAAAAACTTTAAAACAGTAAAAACTGTCAACAACGTTAACAACAAGGATTTTTGTGTTTTCGAAAAACAAACCATAACGTTTTCCTGAAACTGAATAGTTTTGAAATTCATTTTCGTAACGAAAAAGGGAAACTTCAAATCTAGAATAGAGAAAAAATACGAATTCGAAGCGTAGCTACTGTCTTTTTGCGGAATTCATTATAAGATAAATTTATTCAAAAAAGGCCAAGAATAATTAAAAAGCTTTCAAGAGAAAATTTTTAAAGAAAATTTTAAAACAGCAAAAAATTCATTTGTTTCAATTTGAGGTCCTAAAGTAGAAACAAACCGAAAGATTTTCGGACCGGAAATTTCTGCGTAAAATTATTTTCTTAAGATATCGGCAGTTTCAAAAAAAATATTTCGATTTTTCTCTATCAAATCATCAAATATGTGTAGTTTGAAACTATAACAAGAAGAAAAAAATCGTTGAATAGACTGATAAAATAATAGACATCGCAACCATTGAATAATCTTAGTTCTAGAATACTTCCTATTCATATAAATGTTGCGAAACAGATATAAATTCTGCAATTTCGATCGAAGAATACTTGTCCGTTATACTAGTGGAAAACTGGAGTTTTATGTGTTGATGATATTTTGAAACGGTAAAATCTGAAAGTTTCAAAGTGATAAAAAATATTTTCTATTATGTGCCTGTCAAAAAAATGTGAATGAATTTTTTTCAAACAACAATTTTATGTCAAACTCTTGAAACCGAAATATATTCAAAATAACATTTCTTGCAGATTCATCCGCGCCGGTTTCGACCACGTCGATCTATTCTTCGTCGATGGTAGTACACCATCCGATGAGATTATGATGAAGTTCCTCCGACTTGTTGATAATGCGAAAGGCGCTGTTGCCATTCATTGTAAAGCTGGATTAGGAAGGACGGGGACACTGATTGCATGTTGGATGATGAAGGAATTCGGATTGACTGCACCCGAATGTATTGCTTGGTTGAGGATTTGTCGACCGGGGTCGGTGATAGGGCCACAGCAGAATTATTTGGTAAGTATTTTTGAGGATTTACTGTTTTCGAAAAAAGTTATGCAATTGAAATATTCTTGTGAATCAATAATCGTCTTCCATTCAATAATGGAGTAAATTTCCCACTAAATGTGATATTGAATAGTGAAGAATACGGTAGTATACTGTAGGTAGATCAATTTTGCTTCTGCAGTATGATTTGAAAAAGACACGGTTTCTTGTAAATCACTTTTGTTTCTAACTTTTAATAAAAATAATAAATCTAATTTATTTAGAAATCTGTAAACTGTGACGAGTTACTGTAGAATACTGTAGATCAAAAACACTGCTACACTATAGCTTTGAGTAGTTACTGTTCCCTCTGAAATATACATTTCTGCGATCAAGTTTTCAATGATTCGGGAAAGTTTCGTATCATTTTCGAAAAATACTGTAGCTTCGTCAAGAATACTGTAGCTTACTGTAAGTTGAATCAAAGTAAAAAATAATTACTGTTGAATTACAGTAAAAAGAATTACCATTGACATAAACATTGCTTTGCGGCAGCTTACTGTATGTCATTTGTACAGTATGCTTTTAGAAATTTCGACTGTGTCAAATTTGGCATATATAAATATCGAAGTTGTAATAATCAATCAAATTTGGGCTCCAGTTTTTAAAAAAACAAAATTTCGCCAAAAAAAAAGGAAATTTCTAACTAAATGAGACATCATACTGTAGCTTACTGTAGATCAAGTTTTACAGTATGTTATGAAGAAATCAATGTTTCATGAGACGTTCTTTTTGTTAATGTTCGATTTAAAATTATTGAGTACAGTGTACACGCTTCAAAAACAACAACAAACAATTTCATTTTACTACTGTAGCGTACTGTAGTTTTTTTACCGATTCAAGATTTTTAATAAAAAATTCATTGCAGCTCCTAAAACAAAAGCTCTGCTGGTCGCTATCCAAATCGAATGGAGTCCATTTGCCACGAAGTATAAGTGCAATACCAACGACACCATCAAAAGATGATAAGAAAAATGTGAAACGATTGACAAGTCGAGTTGATGATATAACAATTGGTGGCGAAGTTCGACAATCACCATCAACATCGACACAAGTGGTGGAACCTCGACCACGACCGAATATATTACCAATTCGAAGTCGACATGTTGATGAGACGGCAGTGGATGAGAAGGGTAGATCACAAGGAGATCGATTGTTACAATTGAAGGCCAAACATCAACATGAGAAGCAGAATGTGGTGACGACACCAACGACACCAACGAGATACTCGAAATATAAGGAACCGATTATTGTGGTGCCGAGTCAAGCGTATTTGAATAAGAATAGGGAACCGATTACGGTGAGTTCGATTTTTTCTGACTTTTTTCTTTGAAAAATACGCTTATGATGACTGAAAATTTACGAATTATTGGAAAACCGAGAGGCACGGTATTAATTTTTATTTCAAACAATGATACATGAAATTTGAACAAAACTGTGAAAAAATCATATAATTTAACCGATTTTGGTGCAAGTTTACTAGCATCATCTTATAAATATCTTATCCTCGCAATTATTCAATAAAGAAAAAAATTTACTGATACAAAACTTTTTGAAACAAAACTTCGGAGTTTCAACATCAATCAAACGTTCATCAGCAATGTTGCTAAAATTCAAATAGTTTTTTAGGGTGACATTGAGGGGATTATTTAGAAAAAAATACATTTATCGAAAAAATGTGTGAAAAAAACAAAAACCTTAAAAATTCGTCACATTTCTAGTGTAAAGTCCAAATTTCTACTATTTTTTTTATGTTTTAAGCTTAATTTGACACATGTATTTGACTGAAGAGAAACAAAAAAGTTTTCTGTTTTGAAATTTCTTGAAACAGAAAATTGAAGTTTTTAAATCAATTTATCAATCTTTGGGGCATTGAAATAGTTGAAATTCAAAAGCAAAGTTATTTCTTACAAAACACTTATTATTCAAACAACAAATTCACTCTATTCAAAAGATGTTCGAAACAGTGAAAAATTACCGAAAGTCTTTATATTTTCAATGCAAATTTGAGACAATGTTTCAAACAATAAAGGCAAATATCAAAAGTTTTTCAATGTTCCATCAAATTGTGAAATATTGTTTTACCTTAGATAAGCTAAAACTCCATGCAAACTTTATTCGCCTTTTCAAATTCAAATTATTTTCAGCCAACAAGAAGCAAAGAAATCTCGTCAACAAGTCCGCGAAATTTGAGATCGACAACGAATCCGAATGGAGCAACTTCACATAGAACTAGGAATAGTAGTGGAACTGGAGGATTGACACGAACTGTGAGTTTTTTTTTGAACGGAGAAAGATGAGCAATTGTTGAACATTTATATGAAATGGAATATGTATAGTTTGAAACATGAAATATTCTACCGAAATCCAATGGTTTATTATGTTTAATCACTCAAATCATGTATAGAAATGTGATGAGTTCTCAGAAGCAGATCATTTTGAACTTTTTGATACATTCTTCATTTCTAGATTCTGTGTGAATCATAAAATTGAAACAAAAAAAATGAAAGATTCAGTGATTTCGTTTGATGTCGCTTTAAATTTCAGTAGGCAATGAACGAAAGATCAGCAAAATTGTAAAAATCAAAAACTTTCTGGAAACATTGAAACTGATTTTTTTGCCTAACAACGATTTGGAAAGTTTTTTTTGAAAGACAACATACATATAACCAGAATCTTTTCCTTTGCAAGAAAAAATAGATAAAAACTAATATATATCTGACGACTAACGCAAATCAGTTCGGTGGGAATATATAAATTTTTAGAAACAGAATTTCCTTAATTTCAACTTTAAAACAACGAAGCTGCCAAGTGTAGCTTTGAAGTTTTGAGAATCAGAAAAAAAATTTTCAGATTACTTTTTTGATAAAAATATCAAGTTTTCTACAAGACCAAAAATCAGAAATTTATTGAAAAAGCCAACAACATCATTTATTGATAGAGCTTATATCAATAAAATCTTTAAAAAAACATCGGCAAGGAATTATCCAAAACTTTCTAAATGTTCTGAAACTGTGAATTGTTAAAAATGCCAAAACCAATCAAAATACAAAAAAAAGATTCAGGGTAACGAAGCATACAGATTCCACAATTCACTATTATACGAGGTATAAAAATAACGCTTTTTTGGTTCTTGTGACAATTTTTTCCATAACAAAACACTTGTAGTTCTACTCATCCATAACATTCTTATCAGTCTCTTATCAGTTGATAATCCTTATCACCATTCCAGCCAGCATCCGCCGTATTCCCATCAATGGCGACTCGAAGAAGTGAGGCGACACGATACTCGTCACCAACGACACCAATAAAACCAATGTCACCGGCGAATCATCATCAATTGCCGATCGCGACGAGATATCCGAGAAGGGCGATGGAGAATGTACCGGGAACATCGACTAGTCCACAGGTGAGCATTTTTATTGAAATTCAAAGGGGCAGTATTGCAAGATTGTTGTGGAATTTTGTGTAGTTCAGTCAGTATTGTGCATTTGATTGAGAGGAGGGGAATTTGGAGAGGTTTAGGGAATGTTCGATAGAGCGTAGTTGCTTTTCTAGGTTCGAATTGAGCTATCGAAAAACTAATATTTTTTGGAAAGAATTTTTTTTCATAAAAAGTTCATTCATTAATGTTTTGAAACACTATTTTCCAATTTTTTTCTTTTTCAAGTTAAATTTTTAGAAAAAAAAATAATTTTTATATGTTAAACTGTTATGAATTGCCCTCATTTCGTTTTTTCGTAATTTTCTATTAGAAAACAGTGAAAAATAAGTAAAATGTAGTTTCTGAATATCTACAGTGGCAAAATACATTAGGAATCAAATTTTTTGATAAAAAATGACCGAGCACAAAAGCGCAGTAGTTGCAATTTTTACTGTTTCTCAGCAAAAATTAAACAGTATCAACAATCACAAATCAATAGTCGAGCCGCGGAAAGTTCATATATAGTTAGTGTTAGAGAATTTTCGGAAATGTATAATCGCTACACTTTTTGACTTATTAATGTTAGATTTATTGGAAACACCAAGATATAATTGACAGAAGTATCATAGCAAATAAATTAAATCTATCTTGAAACAGGGATTTTTCACCAAAAAATTATTCTTTAATCAAGAGTGATACAAGTGTTGATAGTAGTGGTTTTGAAATTTTCATTTTTTCTGAGAACAGAGGTATTACAATTCGAAAAAGAACAATTTTGGCTAAATTTTATTGGAATCTAAAAAGATAATATGATAAAGCGTCTTCCGAAGCTGTAACAAAAATCAAAATTAAGTTAGTATTTTGAAATAAGCTTGACACAGTGAAATACAACATTAAAACTGGAATTTTCAGTATTTTAGCATAGAAAAAGCCTCATACTAGCCTAGGTAATTAAGAAAGCTGGGTCCCACCACGACAAAAAACCCCGCACGCCCTATCTCTTACTCTCTCCTATCTGCATGCTCTCTCGCCTCTCATATCATTTATTTTTCTGATTTTCATTGATTGTGATTTGTGAGCCTGTCATTTGCAGTTCGGACTGATTCGCCTACCGGATCACTCACCACACCTTGTCTCACCAATTCGGCCACTTGCGCCACACAACTATTCAACACGATACTCGATTGGACAACAACAACAACAACAGACAAAACAACAACAATATGGCTCACTACGGTCAACACGATCATTCGTGTCGAGACCCAATTGATTATTTATTGTACATTTATACACCCCGCCCACAAATTCATCGAATGCTCTCACACCAAATACCACCCCTTTTTTCTTTTCTTTTCTGTCCTGCTGCCCTTCTTCCTTTTTCTTTTTTAATGAATGTGTATGTGTTTTATTTGTTTTATATCCATCTAACGTTTTAATAAATATGAATTATTCAACAGATATCCAAATGTACAGTTACGTGTGGTGGGGAGAAAGCGAGAGGCATATTGAGTGGATTGGCACCATCCAAATCGACTGGGGCGTTGAAGAAGGTTACGGTATCGAGGTGGGTTGATAAGGGTGATAAGCTGAATATTAATATAGTTAGAGCCAGAAAATAGAACAGTTTTTAGAAAATAGTTTCAAGTTCGGAAATCTGATGGAAATTTTCATATTTCGAGCAAAAAAAGTTGTCAGTTTCATAGAAAAGTTATGATATTTTTATAATAAGATTGAAAATTAATAACATTATTTCCGCGATTTCGACAATTGGAAAATCAGAATGAAAATAGATCAACAAAAATCGATGGTTTTTTAAAAATATTTAGTAAACTAGAAAACGGTAGTGTTATCTAGTAATTCAAATTGCACAACGTTTCGACCAAAATTCCATGAAAACGGATTTTTTTTCAAAAAGAGTCAGAACAGAAGTTATTTCACTGTTTCAGAGAACATTGAAATTCATCAAGTTTGCTATTTGTGATAATTCCTGATTCCTTTTCGCACAACAATATTACATTAGTTAGTGACCGTTTTCAATGGGAAATGAGCTTTTTTCAAAGAATAGTCATACAATTTTCTGAGGATTTACCAACCACTGAATATCGATTGATTGAAATAGTATGAAACTGAAAATTATTCCGGTTTCATGTAAATACTGAGAATATGAGACAAATATCAAGAACAGTTCATCCATTATTGAATGTATATCGTTTGAATTATCGAAATATAAGTTAAAATCTATTAACTGAAAAACAAGAAGTTGAACGTTTTCAGTTTCAAGAAACTTATCTAAATATGAAGTCTTGCGCAAAGTTACTGAAATGGTTTTCCCAAAAGTTCTCATATATTTCGATAATTGAAAAATCAAAAAGTTTGTGAGTTTCAAGTAGATCAAATTTTGCATCTTTCGTCGAGTTTATGGAGCAATTATCGGAACCCAAACAGTTTCGAAAAAAATCTTAAAAATCAAACTTGTATTTATACTTAGTTTTGCGAAGAATCGTGTACTTTGAAACAGTTTTGAATCATCAAAAAATATTTTCAGTTTCATGGAACTCATCTAAATATATCAACGCGTTATAAGTTATTACAACCATCATTACGATTACTCAACTTGCAGACCCCGCCCATATCCACCACAAGGTGTTCGTGTCGAATTGGCAGCAAATGGCAAATCGTACGAGTTACGGCCACGTAATCAGCATCAAATATCATATAATGATAACATTCCTGGATCTAATATGGCTGCGAATACTGATGCATTATTAGGGGTAAGTACACTGACTGAGTGATAAATATATGCATTTGGCTGCGTACCTATCCATCCGATAGTCAGTATAAATATCACAGAGCGACAAATGTATTTGGCTGCGTATAATGACGTTGGATACTCAGCTAGAAAAACGTTGACGGAGTATCGAATGAGATATATAGAAGTCAAGGTATTTGACTGCGTACCTCATTTGATAATCCACTGGAAAACAGTTAGTTTTTTCTGTTATTTGGCAGCGTAGCTCTTCATTTGATACTCAGCCAACTATTACTCAACTCAGTTGCCTGAGTAACAAATGCATTTAACTGCGTACCTTCTCATTTGATACTCAGTTAACAAAGCTGATGATTTTATTGAACTTGAGTCACTGAAAAGCGTTTTATACTTAGTCATCGAGTTGCCTGAGTATCAAATGTATTAAGCTGCGTACATCTTCATAACCTTGGCTGAGTGTTAAATGTTGGAGCAGTGTATGAACTACTTGATTATTTTGATACTTATCCAACATACTGGTTAGCTGAGTATCATATGTGGTGATCTACATATATGACTGCGTACCTCTTCATTCGATACTCAGCCAACCAAAAAACACCGTTTCTCGATTTCTGTATCACAGTTCCAAGAAATTTTTCTTCGATAACAAAATCGAAGCCGCTTCGCTGCGTACCTCAGTTGTTACTAGTAAGGCAATTTCCTTGAGTAACGAATTCATTTGGCTGCGTACCTCTTCATATTGTTGACTGAGTATCAAATGATGTTTTGATGAATTAATTATTTTGCTGCGTACATTTTCTTTGATACTCAGCTAATGGTTAGCTGCGTATCATATTCAGTAATCGAGATGCTTGGCTGCGTATCTTACCATTTGATACTTAACTTTCAGTTACTTTTGTTGACTGAGTAACAAATGTACAGAATCAGAAAATAAAACTGTTTGACTACGTAGCTTTCCATTCGATACTCAGTCAATCAAAAAAATCTGTTCCAAGATTTTAGTATAATTTCTCAAACAAGTTTTTGTTGATTAGTCGATGGATCAATTGGTTGCGTACCACATTTGTTACTCACTCAACATCTTTGAGTAGCAAACGTATTTGACTGCGTACTTTCTCATTTAATACTCAGCCACATCCATATTTTCAGAACAAACGAAAGAAACTGTAAATCTCAAACAAATAACGAACAAACGACAAACAACATAATATATAAACTGCTTTAGAAATTTCAAATTTCTCTTCATTTCCAATTCGCTTTAATATTTCCGTATATATGTGCCTTTTATATACTTTCCAAAATGCATTTGTTTTCCATCGACGCTGGTCGTTGATCCATTATTTTTTGTGTGCTTCTTTGATTATGATAAACGAATGATATGACTTTTGTTCTGGAAACTTTGGCTGAAAATCGACGGAAGTTTTAGAGAAATAACAGTTCTGGAAATGTCTGAAAATCAAATTGAGTAAATGTGTCGAAACATTATTTTTAAGATATCACAAAATCAGGAAAACGATACGTTCAGTTCCAAGTGGATTTACCAAAAAAACTGTTCAAAACTGATAACAAGCGTATTTCCTCGAATAGAACGGCACTGCAAATGACCACATCTCAGAATCTAGTAGGTTTATCAAAAAGTTGTCAACAGCAAAATTGTAGCTAAAGTTATTTTCTACAAATTTGCAGTTGACCACTTTTTGATAGCTCTTCTAGATTCCGAGATATGATCATTATACGGCAGTGTCTGCAGTGCCGTTCCATTCGAGGAAATACGGTAAATATTATCGTTGTGCTTCTGGTTTTTAGAGAACTTCAGAAGCTTCCAAATGTAATATCTGAAAATAAAGTAGATTTCCGACATTTTAAACTACATTGATTCAGATGAGGTACAAAAGTTTTGGAACATATTATTTATTGATAGAAAAGATGATGAGTTGTATTTTCGTTTGATATACGACGATTTTTTCCCCAAAAGTTAATGCTTGCACGGCAGATTGTGCATAATGCAAAGGCTGAAAAATACGTGAAATGATACGAATTTTTTAAAAGTGAAAACTTACAAATCACACCTTATTCCTCGTTCACTTCTTTTTGCAGGTAATATGGCGTTCAGCTGACGACATGGGTGACCGTTTCCAGATAAATGTATTCCGTTTTGACAGGATTATTTTGTCTTGAGCTTCTCTTATCTTCTTTCATTATAACTGATCATGGTTTAGGTCCATAAGGATCCAGTAAAATTTTACCCTGAAAATTAGAGTATAGTATGAAGAAAATAGAATCAAGATAAAATGGTAGAAAGAAGTGAGGGAAAAGGTATTGAATTTGAAAGTCGGTGAGGGAAGTCAAGGTTATAGGTACTCAAGGGTAGATGATAATCTTGACGAAACCGGATTATTAAAATGGTATATTAAATAGGGAGAAAGTTGGTGGTGCTAGGTCGAATGGTCATGCTGAATTCTCGGTGAGGGGTCACAATCCTCTTTTGACTGGAGCCACAACTTCATGGAAACCCACTATACACAACTTTTCGAGCACGTGTAGAAACCTAGCACGAACTTACTTCGGGTTTCCGATTTATAGATCTTACTAAACAAAATGCCATGTTTTTCAATTATTTTCAGTAGATTTGCGAGGAAAAGTCAACTGTTCATGGAAAGTTGTAGAGGAAATGTCTGAGAAAAAAAAATATGGAAATATTATAGTGATTGCTTTATTTTAAACAAACAACAAAAAATGGAACAAATGGTTTCAATGAAACAAAAAAGTTCAACAAATTTGGGAATTATATTTTCAGACAAAATGGATATGACACTTGTCTTCTGGACTCTTGAACCGTCTGAAACTCGTGTTAAGACTGGTTGTTTTGAAATATCAGAAATATATTTGATCAAATCCCCTTCTCATATCCCTTGCCAGTTCCTCATCAATTGTTCCATCATTCAACATATCAACTATTTCCTTCTCCACTCCTGCCGCCTTTGCTTTCAGAACTTCAACTCGATCATTGATACGTTTTTCCTCACTTTTCCATTGGTTTAGACTATCGAATTTCAGCCTGAAGTAGTAAGAATCGAATGAAGTAAACACTGGAAATGTGTCAATATAGTGCGGACGTCTTTTTTGTGCAAGAATTTGTTTAAAACTGGGTTATCAAAGTAGTATTTGGATACTATCAAATCTCAGTCATGCACAAGAAGTGCGTCAACAAAGTTCGCTGGCGCTTTTCAGGTGCAAGAATTATAAGATCTTTGATTATTCAAAATCAGTCAGACTACATGGATGTGATCAGTTATGCACGAAAAACGCGTCAACAAACTTGCTGGCGTCTTTTTCGTGCATATATTTATTCTTTAAATTTTGGATTATCAAAATAAAATTAGGATGTTTTCGAACTCCAGTTATGCATTGAAAAATCGCTTCAAAAAATTGATTGGAGCTCCGAGCACCGAAAACGCGTCAACAAAGTCGACCGGCTTTTTCTAGGTGCATTTAAATCTTTAAAAATTCAAAATATACCTCAAATGATTCGGTAAATGTTCCTTGGATTCTTCATTCACTTGATTCAAGCAGATACTTGTCAATGTCGGTACAAATTCAAATACCCGTATGTCATACTTCACTTCTTCGGTTTCTGATGTATTCAGAATACAATATATGACTCCATCCATTTCAATCATTGTATCAACCCAATGCACAGATGGACTATACCATCCCTTCTCAATGATTTGTCTATTCCAAGTGAAAGTATTGAAATCGAATGTATCCAGGTAAAATGCAGGGTTTGGATTCCACCAAATCATTGAAAGTATTCGACCATTCGTCCCTGGATACTAAACCTAATCCTATCCAACCATCGATCACTTACAATTACTCATATTACTAACTCTTCGTCCATTCAATTTCTTATCATCTCTTGATATTTCAATCAGTCTTCCATTCTCAATCTTGTACACCACCCGAGTCTCACCACGATCCGTTTCGATGTAGTACAATCCACCATCAAATGACATAATGTTTTGTTTCAACATTCTACCTCCTTGTTTCTGAAATGGTATTACCTTCGTCACGAAAAATGGCACTCCATGGGTAACTTCGCCCCACCGCGACAGGTCTCGTAACGAATTGGAGACCAAAAAAATATTATCTAACTCTAGATGACACACATTCTACAAATACTTACTGGACTTTCGTTACAAGACCTGTCGTGATGGGGCGAAGTTACACATGGAGTGTCATTTTTTGTGCTCTGTATTTTTGAAGAGGGCGAAAAACAACAAGAGGTCCTGATGGGGCCGACACGACCTCCCCAGCGTTGCATTGGCCATTCAAATCTGCAGGACGGCAGGATCGCTTGCAATCGCGCTACACTGAGAAAAAAACGTTTTTTTACTTACCGTAGCCGGTAAAAAAACAGTCGAATTCACGAGTTTTATAGAATTAGAGTAGGGAAATATAAGAGTTTTAGCGTGTTAGCGTAAGGCTACGGTAAGTTAAAAAACGTTTTTTTGCGATTCGTCGTCCTGCGAAAATGTAAGCGCTTTGATGTCGTGGCCGAAACTAAGGTTTATAAAACTTGAGGAATGCCTCGGCCAAGCTCACAACTCAAAATATTGATATGATCGTTAAAAGGCACACAAAGGACCATGGCTTCGTAAAGCTACAACGAAGGATCGATTCGTATGAAACCGATAATAATAATCAAATCGATTGTAATTCTTACCAGCAACGACCTCTTCATCTCTCGTTTCTCCTTCAAGTCAATCTCAATCAATGTAACTCTATTCTGATTAAGAAAATCACAATTAATCACATACATAACATCATCAATAATTGGAGTTGGGAATATAGACATATCATCCAAAGTAACGATATGTTCACATTTCATTGTTTTCATATCCAATTTGTACAGTTTAGTGTTATTGATACCATCATCAACTCTCCACATGTAAAAGTGGCCTTTATCGTAGGTCATGGTTGATATAGGTCCTTTCAGCAGTTCTGGGCATTCGAATGGGATGCGTACTATTTCACTGGTACCTGAAATAGTCTATGAATCTATGAATCTATGAATCTATGAATCTATGAATCTATGAATCTATGAATCTATGAATCTATGAATCTATGAATCTATGAATCTATGAATCTATGAATCTATGAATCTATGAATCTATGAATCTATGAATCTATGAATCTATGAATCTATGAATCTTTGAATCTATGAATCTATGAATCTATGAATCTATGAATCTATGAATCTATGAATCTATGAATCTATGAATCTATGAATCTATGAATCTATGAATCTATGAATCTATGAATCTATGAATCTATGAATCTATGAATCTATGAATCTATGAATCTATGAATCTATGAATCTATGAATCTATGAATCTATGAATCTATGAATCTATGAATCTATGAATCTATGAATCTATGAATCTATGAATCTATGAATCTATGAATCTATGAATCTATGAATCTATGAATCTATGAATCTATGAATCTATGAATCTATGAATCTATGAATCTATGAATCAACTTACCTGGCGTAAATACGTAAATCTCCATTTCAAAACTTCTTGTATCCTTAAGATATTTATTGACCACTGTCCATATATTATCGTGTATTACTGTTGAATAACTTGGTATCCCTCCCACAGTACCATGATTATTCATGGGAATAGTGTGATTTGATGTCCACATTTGAATAGGAAATCGATAAATGAATTTCTGACGACTGAAGAACACTGAAGAATATGGTTAGGTATCCCATATAGTGCATAAAGGATAGAGTGGTAGACGCAGACAGATTTATGATGCGGAGTGACCTGACCAGAATAAGGTGTCTAAATTACTGGTCCTGTATGTCATTGTAATTTCTATTTAGACCGCCTATTAGCAGTGTGCTATGAGAACATGAAAAATTAAAGGTAATAATTTTATTATGGAAATATTCGAAGCTCGTTTTAAAACTAATTATTATGAAAAATCGAATAAAATTGTTGATCGAATATGGATCGCAAACGTCGTGCCAGTTCCTCATCAATTGTGTCATCATTCAACATATCCACTATTTCCTTTTCCACCGCTGCCACTTTTTCCTTTTCAATTTCAACTTGGATATTTTTTCCTCACTCTTGTCATTCTATCGTATTTCAGCCTGAAATTATCGATTTGGTCGCTGATACTTGGTTCGATTTTCAATTTACAAGGGCACAGTTTTGAATTTATGAAAAAAAAATCTTCAAAAATGCCTGAAAATATGAAATTGGATATTCAGAATCGAAATTTCAAGCCGTGACTCTCGGAAAAATTGAGATTCTAACTTCAAAATTTTCAAATACAATTTTCGACTTTCCAAAAAAACGTTGAGAAAAAACGTAAATCGGATTCTACATGCAAAAGCTCATATCTAGTGGTGAATTGACATCAAAATCTGGGTACCCTTGGAAAAAAGGTCCTTCGTAAGGAGTTGGCTTAAAAAAATTCTTACCTCAAATGATTTGGCAAACGATCCATGGATTCTTCACTCAACTGATTCAAACAAATACTTGTCAATGTTGGTATCAATTCAAATACCCGTATCTCATACTTCACTTCTTCCCCTTTCCATGTATTAAGAATACAGTACAACACTCCATCAAACACTATCATTGTATCAACCCGATATACAGGTGGACTATACCATCCCTTATCAATTATTTGTCTATTCCATGTATGCGTATTGAAATCAAACGTATCTAGGTAAAATGGTGGGTTAGGATCCTTCCAAATCCAAGAAATCATTCGACCATTCGACCCTGGATACTGTCAATATTCTGATATTCATCAAATACTTACAATGACCGATATTAGTAATATTTTTTCCATTCGAAATCATATCATCCCTTCTCAATTCAATCAATCTTCCATTCTCTATCTTGTTCACCACCCGAATATCACCACATATTTCCATGTAGTACAATCCACCATCAAATGACATCATGTTTCTCCTCTGCGGGTTATCTCGTGGTTTCTGGAATGATCCATTTTTTAGAAGACGCGTTTTGCTGACATTCCAAAAAAATTAACATGGAAAAGCTCTGCATAAGTTTCGAGCCAACAATGAGATCCATGTGGTACCATCGAATTCACTACAGTATCCTACAGTACTCCATACAATCAATTTTTAAAGGTCTGATAGCTCTAATACATTGTACACTGTCGGAATATATCTCCAAATAACGTCAATCAAAAACATGTATTTTCAGCATTTTGGGGTACTGTAGTTCTTATTCTGCTTACTGTAGATTACTCGGTGTTTATTGCCCATGTTCTACAACATGAAGGAAAACCTTTCTTACCAACACACTCCTCCTTATTTCTCGCTTCTCCTTCAAATTGATCTCAATCAATTTAACTGCTTCCTCATAATCCATCACATACATAACACCATCAATAATTGGCATTGGTGAGTATAAAAATATATTATGTAAAGTAATCACATGTTCACATTCGAATGTTCTGATATCCAACTTGTACAGTCTAGTATTATTGCCACCATGATCACCTCTCCATAGGTATAAGTGCCCTTTATCACTGGTCATACTGAATACATATCCTTGCAACACTTCTGGACAATCGAATGGAACGCGTATTATTTCACTGCTACCTGGAATAGTCTATGAATCTATGAATCTATGAATCTATGAATCTATGAATCTATGAATCTATGAATCTATGAATCTATGATTCTATGAATCTATGAATCTATGAATCTATGAATCTATGAATCTATGAATCTATGAATCTATGAATCTATGAATCTATGAATCTATGAATCTATGAATCTATGAATCTATGAATCTATGAATCTATGAATCTATGAATCTATGAATCTATGAATCTATGAATCTATGAATCTATGAATCTATGAATCTATGAATCTATGAATCTATGAATCTATGAATCTATGAATCTATGAATCTATGAATCTATGAATCTATGAATCTATGAATCTATGAATCTATGAATCTATGAATCTATGAATCTATGAATCTATGAATCTATGAATCTATGAATCTATGAATCTATGAATCTATGAATCTATGAATCTATGAATCTATGAATCTATGAATCTATGAATCTATGAATCTATGAATCTATGAATCTATGAATCTATGAATCTATGAATCTATGAATCTATGAATCTATGAATCTATGAATCTATGAATCTATGAATCTATGAATCTATGAATCTATGAATCTATGAATCTATGAATCTATGAATCTATGAATCTATGAATCTATGAATCTATGAATCTATGAATCTATGAATCTATGAATCTATGAATCTATGAATCTATGAATCTATGAATCTATGAATCTATGAATCTATGAATCTATGAATCTATGAATCTATGAATCTATGAATCTATGAATCTATGAATCTATGAATCTATGAATCTATGAATCTATGAATCTATGAATCTATGAATCAGCTTACTTGGTGTAAACACAAACAATTCCATTTCATAACTTCTTGTACCCTCTTCAATGTTTCTTGTATATTTATTGATCAGTATCCATATATCTCCCTCTATTACTGTCGAAAAACTTGGATAGCCTTTTTGAATATCAAGATAATTCTTGGGAATAGTATGATTTGATGTCCACATTTAGATAGAAAATCAATGAATGCAACGAAGAATATGGTTAGGTATCCCATATGGTACATAACAGAGAGAGAGTGTTAGACGCAGACATGTGATTGACTTGGATTGACCCCACCATAATGAACCGTCTAAATTACTAGTCACATATGCCATCGTGCCTCTTTGGAGAGCTCATATGCTACATTTTCGAACAACCCGATTTTCGGCTGTCTTTTTTACTGTATAAGTTGATAATCAACTTGATATGTATATATGTATATAACTTGATAGTAACTTTGATATTTTGATATATATATATATATACAGCACTTTTTGGTTCTGAAGTCTTTGTTCTGTGAAAGACTGTAGATCACTCGATTGCAGGTTTTGAATACCGTATTATTATAATAAATGTTTTTTTTCAGTCTGAGTCTCTATCGAATCGAATTACAAGAAATCTTGTCGTGTTTTTGAACATGATATCAGATGATAATGGGAGAAACTCCACTTTATATAAACTTCAATTATTTTGCTGTTTCCTGAAACTGTGATAACTTTCACTTGTTACGTGAGAGGTGATATGTATATACTTTTTGGAAAATTTTTATACCTATAAATCTGCGGATCAAATTTCATACTCATGAACTGAAAAAGGTCATTTCAGGGTTGATAAACTATTGACAATTCTATTCATATTAGTATCAGACTGTGTGCTTGATCGAGTACTGAAGCAAAAATTATTAGATTTCTATATCGAAATGATCCTTAAGTTCCTACTGTCGCCCGAAGGATACTGTAGGTATACTGTATCTAGGGAAGGCTACCAAAAAAATATCTGTACAAAAATTCCAAACAAAAACGTGTCACGTGGCAATATTGACCTATATCAATGATACATATCAAAATCAGTTCAACTATTCAAATCTCAAAAGATGATTAGAATGATATTGATGCTTATAATATGCCTACAAATATCAACAATAAATGGTTCGAAAGGCGGATGTAAACGGACATGGATTGATATTTATTCGATGTTTGCCAGTCCGGATTTGTATAAATATTCGAATATTGATAGTTCATTGGATGCGGATAATGTGTGTGAAAATCCTGAGTTGTGTAAGGAGGACTCGTTTTTTACCGGACACAACTCGAAGGGCACTTATCTGAAGAGTGGTGAGTTTTTGGGGATTGCACCGAAAATGCGTCAGCAAAGTTTGTTGTCGTCTTTTCGGTGCATTGGGTGATGGCTCTTACTAGCTACCACGAACTATGCGCCTGCACGGAAAAGACGCCAGCTGACGCTTTTTCGGTGAATGTTTCAAACTTCTCAGTTTGTTGCTGTGGATTTTATTAGTGCACTGAAAAAGCGCCAGTAAACTTTTTTGTTGGCGCATTTTTTTGTCGAAATTCCCAAACTTGCACCAGAAATGCGCCAACAAATTTTCTTGACGCATTTTTGGTGCATTACAGAAACTCAAGTGATTTCACATTTCTGGGTCATTTCGAAATTATTCTCATGCACCACAAAAGCGCCAACAAATTTCTTTGGCGTATTTTTTGTGCAAATCTGAAAATCAAGTTCTTTCACTTCGAAAAATCCAAAACTAAAAAAAACCAAATGCACCGAAAAAGCGCCAACAAACCTCTTGACGCATTTCAAGTGCATTATTTCAGGAGCACCAAAACTGTGCAATATAACTCTGAACTGCGATAAATATCAATATTGTTATGGTGATAGTGAAGTGAGGATGTGTGTCAAAAGTAGGTCAAACACTTCTTCTTTTGATCTACCGTACTCTATCTACAGTACCCGATTGTCAACAATATCCGCAAAAAAAGACGCAATATCAGTGTAAGGCGTCGAAGGAATGCAACGATTGGCGCAGATTGGGATCACCGGAACGGGGCGAAACGAGGGAAAATGTGCGGGGAGTGATGAAACACGCGACGAACGACAAAGGGCCCGACTTCTATTTGAATCCGTTGAGAAATTTTGGTGGCATCTCCAATTTTTCGTGTGATTTGTGTAGGTTTTTTCTCCTGCTTGCACTGAAAATGCGCCAGCAACGTCTTTGCTGGCGCTTTTTTGGTCCATCTTGTCTATGAAAGATAGATGCATCAGAAACGCGTCCAGGTATTTGTTGGCGTGCTTGGTGATAGTGAGCGCTTTTGAGATTGCACCAAAAATGCGCCAACAAACTTCACTGACGCATTTTTTGGTGCATTTTTAAAGTAGAATTTTTCTGGAAGTTTTTGGATAACATACATTTAATCGGAAGATAAAAATTTAAAAATATGAATGCACCGAAAACGCGCCAGCAACATTTATTCTCGTCTTTTTGGTGCATTACCAAGTTTTTTTGCTGCAATTAAACTTTAGGGTTTCAGGTTTGCAAAAACTCACCAAAAATGCGTCAACAACCTTCACTGGCGCATTTTAAGTGCATATTTTATGCAAAAAGTTTTGGAATTTTTTGGATAACAGAAGATGAAAGTTGAAAATTGGAAGGCACCGAAAACGCGCCAGCAAGATTTGTTGACGTCTTTTCGATGCATTACCAAGTCTTTTGCTGAATTTACTTTTGCAAATATATTAAAAGCGCACAAGAAATGCGTCAACAAGTATCACTGGCGCATTTATGGTGCACTTTTCACTAAAAGGGCGCCAATAGACATAGCTGACGCATTTCCGGTGCACTTTGAAAATCAGCGGAATACAATTTTGGAGAGACAACACCACTTCTAGCTCCACCGAACATGCGTCAACAACTTTTGTTGGCGCATTTTCGGTGCACCCTCGAACTTTTAATTTTTCAGCCAATATGTTCGTCCCCCGCTCGTTCAATCTATGCCCTGATGAAATAATTCCAATCGGGTACGAACCGCGTTGCAATGGTGCCAAGAAGTGTCCACAAGACACTGGAGAATGCGTACATGGATACTGTTGTTCGGGATGTGAGTAGTACTGTAGTATACTGTAGATATACTGTATTTGCAGTCAATGCTCGAAACAAGACACGACAAGACAAACCGTACATCACCCGTATCAAATGTGATCCGAAATGCCCTCTACCATCGCATTATTCATTCGCATATTGTGATCCGGAAAAGAAATATGTAGTCATTTCGGGTCTAATGCCATTGTATGAGAATCGAATTATGAGGGATTGGACGAAGAAAGTGAGGCCACAGAAGTGCACATTGAATGGGTCAGTGAGGATAGGGGTTGACGCATTTTTGGTGCAGGCACTGGAAATGTGCCAGTGAAAGTTGCTGGCACTTCTCTCGTGTTATTGGACATAAAAACGTGGCATCAATGACTTGATTAGAATAGCTGGAGTCGATGGCGTGATTCGGATGCTGAAGATACACCCGAAATGCGCCAGTAACTTTTTTGGCATAGGTTTGGTGCTGGTACATTTCAAGAGACTCGGAAAATGAAAATCGCACAAAAAGCATGTTGGCGTATTTTCGGTGTAAAAGTTATCATTTTAAAAGATGCACCGAAAATGCGCCAACAATTTTACTGGCGTCTTTTGGGCTCTAAATGGTTTGAATTCTCAAAAACTTCGAAAAATATTTAAAATTTATAAAGTGCACCAAAAATGCGTCAACAAAACTGCTTTTTCGGTGCAAGCACCACAACATATGGTTTTTGAAGGATACACCAGAAATGCGCCAACTAACTTCGCTGACGTCTTTCCAGTGCCTAAATTTTCAATTTTTGCAGAGATTGTTCACACACTACTGAAGTATGCATTCAAATCCCACAATCCTTCGCGGAGCCCATCGGTGAATGTCACAATAATCCATTGGTAGATCACAAACTACAGTACTCCTTGAAACTACAGTACCCCAATTTTACAGAAACGTCCAGAAACCAAATTCCGTGTGTATCGTGTTGCCATCATGTTTTGGGTCGTCATTTGTATCGGCATATTTTTGGCATTATTCTGTATGAGTCGTGGAAATTGAAGGAGAAAAATAATGGATTTATTTACTACCAACATTGTTGTTATTCCGAAAATAAACAAATTTAGATCTACATATTATGGTTTCGTTGCGTTTTTTTTTCGACATAAAAAACTTGGGGGGACAATTATAGACACAAACGGGGATGCAAATATATGATGATTCATCACTATCAAATCATCAACTTCTTCTTGGCAGCTGCCGCAGCAATTGCTTGTTTCCGAGCGACACGAAGCACCTTATGGCGGCCGATACGACTGAAACGAACAGGCTTGAATTGAACCATCATGTCATTTGCCTGCAATAATGAGAAATGTATTGGGTGGGTGTCGAACTCGCGGCCTTGTGCGTGGAAGGCAAAAGCGCACGCCACTAGGACACGCGGGCAGTTGGCGATGGAGGTGTGGAAGGCGGTGAGGAGCGCGCGGTATGCGGTGGGGCGGCGGAAAAAGTTGAGACACTTTTTGTGAAATTTTTGGTTTTCAATGTGTCAAATTGGGGATTTTGACATTTTCAGGCACAGAAATCATGAAATTAGACACTTTTAACATTTAAAAAAATTGAAGATTGCAAGGTTTTTGATGGAAACTGAATTTTTCATCGATTTTTGACTCCAAAGTGCCGGAAATGACATTTTCAGACACAGAAAATATACTTTTTCACAAAATTCGTGTATTTTGAGCTTACAAAAAAACAAAAACCATCTGGAGGAATCGAACCCCGGACCTCTCACTCAACAGCCAAAAGTGTTAACGCCTACACCACCGCGGCACTTGCGCCAAACGGCTTAAACGTGGTGACAAGCCGGCGCCGCTCGACTCTAGCCCTGCTATAATCGGTTTAAAACGCTGAAATTTTCTCCAGAAAAAAAAACTAATACCGTATTAAATATCGAAATAAATATTTCAATAACTTTTGAACCCCCTTTAAGAATGAAATGATCAAAATATATTGTCTCTTAATTTTTCAAACTCAACGATCGTAAAACCCATTTTACGAGCCCAGTTTAGGTTTATCAGGGGGCAAACATAAATATGAGGTCGTTAAACCATTGGTCTACTGATTATCATTGTTTTTCTGACAAGATAGGGCTTCCCTAGCTTTTGGTCGCATTACGTATGCCAAAAATTCGAAAAATTGGAGGTTTTATGGTAATTTTTATGTGTTTTAGGTGTCATTTTCGGAATCAGCATCTCATTTTGACGCCGAAACGCATAAAAAATTTGAAAAATTCTTAAAGGAGGGGTGTTTTGGTGCAAATGCGCTCCACCGAACTTTGGTGTTTTAGGGTGTCATTTGAGGCGGAAAAGGCTGGGGAGCTCGAATTTTTTGGTTTGAAAAAGTTTGGACGATTTTAAAGGCACTTATGATGATTTAAAATTGGAAATTTTGAAAAACTCCATTTTTTAAAGTTTTGTCATGACTTGAAAATATGATTTTTAGCTTCAGAACACTTTCCAGCCCAATATCCATGAAAAAAATTTCTTAAAGGGGGTGTTGGTGTAAACGCGCTCCACCGAACTTTTGCACTAATAGGTGTCATTCGACGCGGAAAAGCGTGTAGATTCCGAATTTGGAGCTCAAAAACCTACCGAATCATCCTGAAGCATGGAAGCCGGCTCATAATATGTGTTCGGGCAGTGTGATGGCTTGATACATACATCATTTGCATCACGTACATACCCATCATTACAAACGCATCTCGGATAGTAACATTTCGCGTGATGAAGTGTATTGACGCATTGTGGTGGGCTGAAAATCATGTGGCTGAAAATTTTTCGGAAAATTTTTGGGTACCTGAAAAGATTGTCACACGATCGATCACAATGACGCTCTGGTCCACAAATCAAATGGTGCTCGTGTTTCTGGCACTCGTTGGCGTTTCGCTCGCTTCTCACGTGAATACGCTTCACCGGTAGTGGTCGTGTTTGCTAGAAAAAAACGTTTTTTTCATTTAGTTTGAAACATTCCATTGCTTACATGTCTACGATAATTGCGTCGATGATTGTGATGGTGGTGATAGATGCTTCCAAAACACACGGCGACGGCGAGCAAGAGGAGGAATAGGCTACGCATGATTTCTGTAATTTACTCTATTTGTGCAACTATTGATAACGAAGTTATTTATAGACAAAACGCTTCGGGGGTATCGTGGGGTCGAACTTGAGCAAAAGCGGCGCCGTGCGGCTTCATAACCGCGCGCACACGCACTGCGCCACCACTGCACATAAATCCACACGTCTCCTTTGCGTACACATTCGCGGCGGCAGGCGGAAGAAAAATGGAATGCGCTGACTTTGCAGAAAAACTGTAGAAGGACGAATAATAAATGATAAGAGAATAAATGAATAGTGGAAGGGGTGGTTTATTAGGCTGAACTAATTGGATGAAAGTGGAGTGAAGTACTTAAAGGGCGGCCTTGAGTAAACGTAGTAAAATGGAATGGAAAGAAAAACACAAAGAACACGTGGCAAGCAGGTGTGAGAGTACAAATGATTAATTTTTCTGAGAATTTTACAGGTGTTTCGTTTGGGTGAAAAACAGTTTTTTTTTGTTGAAAAAGCAGACCGGTTTTTTCAACTCTCTTCCCGGAGAGACGCAGAGAAAGAAACGGGTCTGCTTTTTGACCATGAGAGACGCAGAGAAAAAAACGGGTCTGCTTTTTGACCATGAGAGACGCAGGGATAAAAACCGGTCTGCTTTTTTGCCAAAAACCGGTCTGCAAAATGCGCACATGATATTTTTCAACAAAAAAAGCAGAAAGTGTTGAAATTATGGAATTATTCATGATTAAATAGATGAATAAGAAGGTCAACGACGTCATTTGATGCACAAAATAAGGTTTGTCAATGGAATTTGACGTATTTTTTGTGGGACGCCCATCCCTAAAATGTGAAGAAGCGGGAGAGGTTATCAGTCACACACACAACTTTTCTCCTCCCTCCCTCCCCTTTCTTCTTCTAAATGAACTGATTAGAAACAACTGGGGAAGGTGGCACATAGGGGGCGGAGCCTAGGGAGGGTTACGGTAGGTCAAGTTTGATACCCGGAGGTGTTAGAAAGGGGCGGAGCACGATGATCGGCTTATAACTGCGAAATCATCAATTTTCGAGAAGGGGGGAATTATTGAAAGGTTGAGGGTAGAGAGGAGTACGGTAGGTAGATCAATTTCATATTTTTCGTGATTTTCAAGCTCTTTTTCACTGAAAAATCAGAGTTTTGTGAAAAATACAATTTTTTCAAAACTCGATTTTTCGATTGCTAATGATTTATATCACCCATGTCAGTGAAATTTATAACAACTTATCTGATTTTCAGCATTGAAAAATCAGGTTTTTTTGTTACTGATATGCCCATTTTCATCAAAAGTCTCAAATTCACTCAAAATGTGTATTTTTTACAGTTTCAAACATTTCATAAAAAATAATGTGCCTAACGAGTTTCAGTCAATCTCGAAATTTTTGGTTGTTTGAAACAAAATTTGTCAAATTTTTCACCAAAACTTCTGATTATAACATCTGAAAACGCTCATTTTCATCGCATTTCACCTTAAATATTACGGAAAATTTAATGGAACGCAGCTAAAAGTTTTGAAAACTTACGAAATTTTCTGCGTTTTCAGTTTCACAGTATTTCATCAATAACTATTTCATTATTTTCAGCCATTCGATTTGAAAAACTATTCCGAAAAAGCGCCAAATTGAAAGAACCTCAAAAAGTTCAATTTAGTTCACTTTTGTCACTATATTGAGGAAAGTTGAACATTTTTTCAGTTTCAAAATTTTATTTCAAACAAATCTACTGATATTTTCAGCGATTAGTACAACAATATCAGTTCATCATGGTCGATTTTTAGAATTTGTAAGTTTTTGATACATTTTGGAGCTCATATTTTCAACCAAAAAAACTGAGAATTTGAACCCTTCAAGACGGTCGAAAGTCACCAATCAGAAAAAAAATTCATGAAATTCTTGAAACACCAAGAAAAAAGTGATAAAAAGAAGTAAATTTCTTCGGGTGCTAGTTGTTATTTCGTTCTTCTTCCTTTTATTTGCTAACTTCACACACAATTATTTGTTGAAAAATGAACAAGAATTAGTGTAGTGACAACACTATACATTATATCAAAATATTTGAACAAGAGGTTGAATCGAGGAGGGGGGGGGGGGGGAGGAAGCTGGTTGGTTGTATAAAATTTGATATAGAGGGATTCTTCCCTCTTGGAGCATCTTCACAGAATAAAGGAACAAAAGTATGATAGAAGACAATTTGAGAGCTCAGAAATTTTTCAGATTTTGAAGAAATTCAGATTTATAGCTAAGTTATGAGCAATCAAAGTATGTGGTCAAAAAGCAGACCGGTTTCTTTCTCTGCGTCTCTTCACTCTCTGCGGCCGCAATGAGAGACGCAGAGAAAAAAACGGGTCTGCTTTTTGACCATTGAGAGACGCAGAGATAAAAACGGGTCTGCTTTTTCGCCAAAAACCGGTCTGCAGAATGCGCAAGTAGTCGATCACTTCTCTCAATGTATAGAGGCACAATTGCAGCTGAATTTAAGGTTCGAATTGAAGTTAATCAGACTGGCAACCCGAATATCGGTTCAAATTAAAAATTTCAGGATTTCAGTATGCTTTTTCATTAGAATCAGCATAAATTACAGTTTCAGACTATATTTATAGCTCTAGTTTTGTATTTCAGTGATTGGCATGTGCAAAGTTTTGAGTTACAAGATTTGTAAAATGAAAGAAACTACTTTTGAGAATTAAAATTTCAAATTATGAATTTCAACTTGAACAGTTCGGAAAATGTATTGAAGATAGGATATATGTCTTAAAATTCCATGATTTTCGTAACTTCACACTTTTTTGTTAATTCGATATCTTCAACTTTTCGAGAAATTATTTTTTACTGTTTATGAATATCAGAATATATTCGACTCTCTACTAATTGACTTTTTTTTTTAATTTTTCCTGAATCTCAACGCCGTTTTTGACAAAATATTTGAACTCAATTTGTCAAAGCAAATTTCCATTTTGATATACGGTATATTTGATCTATGCACCTTCAATACAGTACCCCGAAGTGGTACGGTATCAAAGGAGCATGTCGAAATTCTTTCAGTTTCATAACTTTCTGAAACCAGAGTTACTTTTTTCTTTTAACAATAAATGTATGTATATACTTTTAAATATTTGAACTATTCAAGTCACTAAACCTAAGAAATGACAAGAATGATGCAACCCCGCCCAATTGTACTATTTCTAAATCTTCAAAGAAACACCGATGTTGAGCAGGTGAACACCCCCACGGAAATCATCAAAAAATAGTATAGTTCCTTTCATCTTGCACTCTTAAATAGTGCATCTTTGGGGTACTGTAGCTAGGGGAGATGTGGGAGGTAGATCAAAAAACCTACAGTAATCTGTGTAGATTTTCAAGCTCTACCAACTGAGATGAAGAAAATATGAAAATAAAAGGATGGGAAGGCTGAAAAACCAAAAAAAAAAAAGTGAAGTGTGAAATTCCACACCTCGAGTTATCAGCTTATATATAATTTCAAAATCGTACTTGTTTGTGCCTATTGTTTCATTTATTTATTTGTTTTTTTTGTTGATTTCGAAATTTTTTTTTGAAAAAGGAAGTTTTGATGAATCACCCGACGAAATTGCAGTTTTTATGTATGTATGTGCCTCACCTGAGTTGATTTCAGACTGATAACGACGAGCAAAAAAGGGTGAAGTGATACGAAAATAGAATAGGTGAGGTATATGGTCGATGAATCTTTTTCTACAAATATAGTCTCAAAAAGACACCTAGATTGAAATAAATGGTTGATCCGATATAGTGAAGAAACTATAATATTTTCATGAAAACTATTGCCAAAAAATTTTGGAGAATTGCAGAATGGGAAAGAGAATAGTGTGAGGATTTAAAAACATTTTAGATTTTGAAAAAATCTCAATTTTGAGACAAGTTATGAGCTTCCAAAGTTGATGGTCAAAAAGCAGACCGGTTTTTTTCTCTGCGTCTCTTCACTCTCTGCGGCCGTAATGAGAGACGCAGAGATAAAAACGGGTCTGCTTTTTGACCATATGACTATTTGCACTTTTTCGTATTTCCTTCACAGCTCAACAACAAATCGGCAATTGACAGGTAGAACGCTAATCACTGTCTGATCGGATGAAACTATTAACCAAGGAATTGCGACAATTTTTTGGAACAATCATGGCAAAGTGCATCAGTAAGCTGCAGAGTATGATAGAAAATAATGTGAGGGTTCAAAAACTTTTCAGATTTTGAAAAAATATTTATTTAGAGCCAAGTTATGAGCCTTCAAAGTTGGTGGTCAAAAAGCAGACCGGTTTTATTCTCTGCGTCTCTTCACTCTCCGCCGCCGCAATAAGAGACGCAGAGATAAAAATGGGTCTGCTTTTTGACCATGAAGAGACGCAGAGATAAAAACGGGTCTGCTTTTTGACCATTGAGAGACGCAGAGAAAGAAACGGGTCTGCTTTTTGACCATTGAGAGACGCAGAGAAAGAAACGGGTCTGCTTTTTGACCATTGAGAGACGCAGAGATAAAAACGGGTCTGCTTTTTGACCATATACTTTCAAAGCTCATAACTTGCTTCAAAATGAATATTTAACAATATTGTACACTTTTTCCTAGTTCTAAAGATACAACAAATAGAAAAAAGAATCCAACAAAACACATAAAAAGTCGAAAAAACAAGACACAAAATGATTTGTCGAGTTGTTTTGATCCATCATCATATTATCTGTCGTCATAAATCAGAACGCGTGGGGGCCCCCAGCCAGCAATGGTGGCTCACTCCAGATGTGTGTTGTAATAATTTGAGTGGCTCCGTCCCTGATCACCATTCCATCACTAATTGGTATTTATTAGCCATTCCGAAATGACTCAGTGAGTGTATTTTTTTGTTGATTTATGAAAATGGGATATAGTGGTTGGGACTGGGGGTCTTGAGTGGGTAATTAATGGATTGATGATGATAGGGGAGTGATATGATAAGTACTTTGATATGGTGGAACTTGGGACCCGGGATCTGAAATCTAACAGCTTGATATGACTCAGAAAATTAAATACCTGGTTCTACGGTAATGTCAGTGACTGTCAAATTTCCAACAGCTAAAATATTTGATCTTGAAACAGTAAAATTTTTGTCTGAAACTTCCAAAACTCAATAAAATATAACAAAAATATAGCGGTATAGAAAATAGTGTGAGGATTCCAAAACTTTTCAGATTTTGGGAAAATGTTCATTTTGAGCCGAGTTATGAGTCTTCAAAGTTGGTGGTCAAAAAGCAGACCCGTTTCTTTCTGTGCGTCTCTTCATCTCTCGTCGCCGCAATGAGAGACGCAGAGAAAGAAATGGGTCTGCAAAATGCGCATCAACTTTCAGCAGTTCGGTGATTTATGAAAATGGGATATGTGGTTGTGGCAAGCGACTAATGGATTGGTGGGTTCTTGAGTGGGTAATTAATGGATTGATGATAGAGAGTGATATGATAAGCACTTTGAAAAGGTGGAACTTGGGAACCGGGGGTCTTGTATCTCAAAAATATATATGATTTTGTAAAAAAAAAAACTAGATATTACCGATCGTTTTTGAGGGATTTTGATATCAACAACTTTTTGAGACAGTTTGAAATCCTAACCCTTTGATTATCTGTTTTGATCTATCATAGTGCAATATATATACAACACAAAATCTCCCCATTTCCCCCACACTGCTCAGTAGCATAGTGACCCGCGCGTGACCTGTATATTGTCTGCATGTGTATATACATAAGTGTTCCACCCACCCATTCATTCTTTATCGCTTCTTCGGCTTATTAGCTAAGATCAAAGTGTAGTATCTGTTCTTATCGTATTAACCTACGGTATACACTCGAATGAGTGTAATTAAGGTTATATGATTTTTGGAATCTAGGGAAGACTCGGGGCTTGCTCCGACTTTCCAAGGGTCGTCCCGGCGTTGCACTGCTGCCGGGCTCGGCCCAGTTCCTCGTGGAGGGGACAACAATTTTTCAACTCACCAAAAATAATTCACGCCAAAAAACTTAAAAAACTCCTTATCAGTTATATCAATCTCAACGTGAACTTGCCCCAATTCATCCTCCCACATCAGTTTCGAATATAGTTCCACTATTTATTTGTCAAGAACTCTTGAGTGTGCCTCGAAACGAACGGATCAATCGAAAATATGCTTGCAGTTTTGCATGTAAGTCATTCCGTGTAAGGGTGGCGAAAAAGCAGACCGGTTTTTATCTCTGCGTCTCTCATGGTCAAAAAGCAGACCGGTTTTTATCTCTGCGTCTCTCATGGTCAAAAAGCAGACCGGTTTTTATCTCTGCGTCTCTCATGGTCAAAAAGCAGACCGGTTTTTATCTCTGCGTCTCTCAATGCGAGAGTGAAGAGACGCAGAGAAAGAAACGGGTCTGCTTTTTGACCACATACTTTGATGGCCTATAACTTTCTTCAAAATGAAGATTTTTCCAAAATCCAAAAAGTTTTGGAATCCTCAGACTATTTTCTACACTTCTACGCTTCCTAATTTATAAAAAATTCCATATTTTGCAGACCTATTTCGTACTCATTCTGGCAATCGCCATTCCCTCGTTGTTGATAAAGTGCGGAGGAAAGAAGAAAGCGCCGGCACCGACACCAGCGACGGCATCAGCCGCATCGAAAAAGGATGCAGCACCAGGTGCACCAAGTGCAAAAGGCGGTGCACCATCCGCAGCCGCACCATCGGCCGCTGCACCATCGGGCGCAGCCGGAAGCAAAATGAAGCCACCAGATGCGGCAGATGATGGAAATTATGAAGAATTGGCAGTGCCACAATAGACCGACACCCAAATTCGTTTGTCACCCTCAACTCGGCATATTGCGTTGTTTATCGAATAAATTGTGATTTATATCTATGTGTTTATTGTTGCTCATTGTGTTCAAATTATTGCTCAAAAAATCTCTCAAATAAAAATCTGTGGGGTGGATACTAATTATAAATACTACTAATATACATATTTGTCTGACTATTGGCACATGAAATATGGGAATAACTAAAGGGTAAAACGGGTGGATTATTTGTATATATATAAATTATCAATTATTGAAGGCGGATCCGAAATCGGCGAAATTTGCAAAATTTCCGGATTGTTGAGTTGTTGAGTCGCCTTGGGATGGTCTGAAAAGTAGGATATTTGGTTGGTTGACTGAGTAACAAATGTGATACGCAGTGAAATTCGATTTTTCCAGGAAAAAATAAAGTTTGAGGTTTTTTTTGTTTAGAGAGCTTTTTTGTTCAAAAATTCAAAAATTCAGTTGAAAACGCATTTGATACTCAGCCAGCAGCTGGATTTTTTTTTAACCTCGAAAATTTCTATATTCTGGAATTTCAAGTTTTTTTGTTAAAAATTGCTGTTTCAGCATGAACTTTTGACAAGAAATTGTGTTTACTGAATGATTGAAACAATGGGTGTGCCAATTTCTAAAAAAATAATTTAATACTCAGTAAGCAGACAAATCTTGCCCATTCTCCCCTTTTCAGACAAAAAATTCATTTGATACTCAGTCAGCAGTTAAATTTTCAGTTTGACCATCACAATTTGAGACTTTCTACAATTTTCGTCGCAAATTTGAGAGTTTTTGCCTTTTTTTTGGTTTTAACTCAAACTTTTACAGTAAAAGCATTTGATACTCAGCCAAAAGCGAAATTTTGCAGTTTCACACTTTCAACTTTTCAAACTTTGTCTCAAATATTTCTGATTAAAATACTCACGCAAATGGATCATTAACCGGCGTTGCTCTCGCCGAGTTGCCCTTTGGTGGCGCAGGGCGTGGTGGTGCTGGTGTGGCGGGTTTTGGTGTGAAACCGGCACCCTGGGCGAATGGATCCGTCGGGAACGCTTGATCGAATTGTCCTTGTGATGCGAATGGATCAACTTGGGCGAATGGATCAGTTGAGGGATCTACAACAAGGTTAATAATGATAAACTGATAAGATGATAAGGATTACTTGATCTAGCCGATGCAAATGGATCTGGTGGTTGATGAACATTGTTGAATTGTTGTTCATTCGATGTTGATGCCTCGTTGTAGTTTGTGTCGTCGGAGAACTGCAAAAAATAATCATTTTTCATTGAATTTTTCTTCTTGTATTCGTAAAAAACTGGAAAGTTATAAAATGAGAAATCCTTGAAACTGCAAAATTTTTCGGTTTCAATATTCCAAAAATATCATAGATTTTTCTATTTGAACAATCAGTTTTGAATCATTTTCAAAAAAAAACCATTAGGTTAAAACTATATCTACTCATCTAACCAACTGCTACAGTATGAATGGTTCTTTTTGGTTCAATGGTTCTAAAAATCCCCTCGCGATTAAGAAAGTTCCGATTTCCGAGATTATATGAAAATTTTGGAAGAGTAAAATTTCGAATTTTTTTTACAGATTTGTAATATTTTTTGTTATTACGAACTTTGATACAATATTAATGATACAGCTGCCATACTGTGTCATAATCAGCTTCTTTGTCTACTTTTTTTGCGAAAAAAAACTTCGCAGTTTCATAAATATATTATTGATCTTTTTTTGGACCGTACTTCCATTAACAAAGTGTTTTGTAGCATTTTCTTTACAACTATGATTTGAAATTCTTGGTTCTTCAGTTTGACTTTATATATTTCTTGTTTCATAACTCTAGAACATATGGCTTTGGATTTTTCTCAATTATTCAAAACCTGTTGGTTTGATTTTTTGGCAGCAGCTGATTCTTCAAAATCAGAGGATTCAAGGTATTTACTGCATTTTTTATCATCAACTTTCGAAATATTATGAGCAAATAACAAAATGTAGATTTTTCTGATAACTTTGAAACTGAAAATTTCAGGTTTTCTCTTATTTTTTTAAATATAATTTTTTCTGTTTCATAACTTTTTCATATTTTTCAAATGTTTCTTTTTTTCGATACAATAGTACCTTTTGGATCAAAAAAAAGAAGAACTCACCAAGCTCTGCTCAACACTTGAATGCAACAAATTGGGTTTCGCCGCGAAATCATTGACCATTTTCTCTCCTCCTTCTTCCACAATATCAACAATTTCCTTGGTCAACTTCTCGACTTTTTCGATTTCTTGGCTCAATTTTTCCATCTGTATGTTGTCTCGAACTTCTTTACGTTCAATCTGAAACATTTTCAGATGATTTTCCAGAAAGTTTGGGTGAAAAGCAACATACGATTGTCAATTCTGATACCATTTTTTCTCTTTCACCAACTTCACGACCAACTTCCGACTTGACATTTCTGAATTGAGCATCGAGTTGCTCGATTTCTTGACGCAAATCTTCCATTTCTTTCTCGTCATTCTGTAAGTTATGGATTTCATTTATGATTTCCGTTTTTTTTTCTAATGAAAACTAGTCCAATATCAAAATTTTTCGCACTTTCAAATCTTACAACATACATGAAACCGCAATTTTTCCACAATTTCTATTTAAAACCACCAACCTGCTTACTCTCCTGTGCATTCTTCGCGTCCTCCTCAATCGACACCATCCTTTTCTCCGTCTCTTCCTTCTTCTCTTTCTGTGCTTTACATGCCGCTTCCAATTGTTCAATCTGTACATCATAATCCGCCAATCTTCTATTCGCTTCCGTCTTTTGCCGTTCCAATTGTTTCACCGTACTCTCCAACGTGCTCAATTCAACTTGTAAATTCTTAATCTTCGAGTTCTTTGCATTCATATCCGCCTCCAATTGCACCACACTCTCCTCCGCTGTCTTCCTCTCAATTATCATCGATTGAATCGCTGTTGCCAACTCCTTCACCTCTTCATTATCCCCTTCCAATGCTTCCTTAATCTCCATCGATGTTGCTTCAGGTAGTTGTGGTGTCGACACAGATTGATTGGTGTTTTGCACCACAGCCGGCTCTCTAAACGATGGTGGCACTAGATACGCCGGCAATTCATTTGGTGTCGGCTCCCCTCGTTTCGCCATTTCCACCAAATGCATCACCAATGAGAATTGCTCCAAATCGAGTTGTCCGCACTTCTTGAAATCGGCCAGTGCCCATATATGCGCCAATATTGGTGCAGATAGGCCGGACGCCATCATTGGTGCACGCATATCTTGCCCATCTACGAGGCCATCACTGTTACTGTCGGTTTGGGCGAAGATTGGTGCATAGTCGGATACATTGATTGGCCATTCATTGGCAGTGGCGGAGAGGGAATGGATTGAGGCGGAGATTGGGGTCGAGTTGCCACTCATACGGGAACCATTCTGAAACAAATTACATTGATTCAACGTCGACGAACTGTTCACTAGATATTTTTCTATTCCTCAGTTTTATACAAACTTTTTGAAACAGTCAAATTTCTTAAAGCTCTCATAACTCTTGTGACATTAATAACTGAGTTTGTTTAGCCAAAAATTGTCAGTTTTTTGAAACAGTGTTTCTTTGGGTCTTTTCTCTAACAAAAATGGGCAAAATCGTTCATTTTTCAATCATGTTGATGGAAATTATAACTTTTTCCAGTTTCTCGAAAACCATGAAATGACGAGTCTTCTGATATTAATGTTTCAGAACTTGATGTGAAAATTTTTTATCTACTTTTTTTAAAAACTAGATTTAACATGGTTCAAGGTCTTATTTTCAGGCATACTGTATATATGAAACTGTATATGCTTTACACTGAGTCCGACAGGAAAGATCTTATGTTTCCTTCAAAACTAGCAAAACAATAATGAAACTTTCGGTATGTCAGAATTCAGCTCTTTGATCCGGAAATTAGTAAATTCAGCAAAACAGTTTACCGTGAATTCTATATTTTCTCAAAACTTTGTACACTTTTCGAAACATTACTTTTTCAGATACTTTACAATTATCATTGCTTGTAAAATCTCTAGTTTCTAACCTTTTCTCCTACAAAAACTCGGAATTTTTTTTGGAAATAGTGCTCTTAGAGAAAGAACCAGATATAATCATGCCACTATTATCACTTCGGTTATTGCATTTTTCAGTTTCATGGCATAATTTATAAATCTTTTGAAACGGGTTGGTTTTTTTTTGTTGAAAATTTCATCTTTTTTCATAAATATTGCCAAAAATAACTCACAATCTGTGCAGAATAAGCTCTGGGAGCAGCTGGTGCAGCTCTTGGCATCGTTGCATTATACGACTGACTCATATGAACATCATCGAGTGATGTAACCGATCCAGCTCGACTACCAAATTGTCTTGGTGGTGGATAGCTTGGTGATCGTTGGGCGAACATTGCTTTGGATGGATGGATGAGTGATGGTGGCAGTTGGGCGGGGATCGGCTCACTTTGGAGGGCTCTGCAAATATAAGAAAGTTAGAAGTTTCGATACTTCGAGTTTTTATAAAAGTTGAGATTTTAGAATTTTGAAGTTTTCCATGTACTTTATTTTGAAAAACTGCCAAAATTTGGCAGATATAAATTTCGAATTTTACAAACTTTACCGTTCAATTCGACGATATTCTAGTAATAAACATTTTTTCGAAAAAGTTTTTTTTTGAAAAATGATATGTTCTGTCATGTACGTATCACAATATTGGAAACTTTGAGTTATATAACCTATAAATTGTTTTCTTTTTCAAATTTATTTAAGAACATAAGCAGAAAATCCTGGCAGCTTTCAGCAAAATGAGAAATTTTGAAGCTGCAACTTTTCAAACCGATGAATCAAATATTTTTCAGAAACAATATCGACGTTTTATCGCTTTATAACAAAAAGTTTTTCAAGAAATTCGCTTTTTGGAACCGCAGTGATTCGATTTTTTTCGAAAACCTAACAGACTGATACATTTGAAATATTCATATTGATCGGTTTCACATTGAGAAAAGTCAAGGAAGATTACAAGATTACAGTCTCGATTGTAATTATGGAATTTTTGAATCCGAAGATATTTTAAAAAAAACGAACATATAAACGAAATGAACTTTTTATTTCTAATGGAATAAACACTTTACTGATAACTTGATAACCTTCAGTAAAACCAAAAATTTTTGAATCCAAAAGTTTTCAAACAGCTGAATCAAACATTTTGCGAGATGTATGTAGGCAAATTATCGTTTCATTTCAAAATTTTTGTAATAAATTGCCTTTTTGAAACCGCAATGTTTCTCTGATTTCTTCGAAAACCTAACGAAATCATGCATTTCTCATATTCATTTTAATCATAAATAATTTTTATTCATAAAATTGAAGAATGATTAGAAGTGATTATTTTCAATGTAAATATGTAACTGTTTAAACAATTTTTTTTTCCAAAAGGAAATTTCCAAAATTCAAAAAAAAACGAACCTATAAACCAAATGAAGTGCAATTGTCATTTCAATCCGATCCAATTGTCCATCCTTATCCTGATCAGATAATTCCCATATTCTTGCCAATGATATTCCATCCAATCCACTATTCATCAATACTGGACGCACATTTGCACCGGCTAGTTTTCCATTCACCGGGTTCAATGATTGGAAGATTGAGTCGTATTTTTGCTGCAAAAATGAATACTATTTCAAGTTAATTTCTTGGAAAAAATAATTTGTTTGTCGATGATAATTGTTTCTATCCATCTTATTTTTTTTGAAATCTAGGCATGAAAGAACAGTTTTTGTAGGAAATTTAAATTTTTCGCCGTTTCACAAGCTTCATATCATTCTTCTTGATTCTCAATAACTGATGAGTGATTTGGTGGTCATTCTGGATGTTTGTCGGACAAAATTCACTCAATTTTTCCTATTTTTGTCAATTTTCAAATGTAAAATTCGAAATGGTACAAGAAAAATAAATTTTAACAAGAAAACAAAATAGGTTCCCTGTTTTTCGCATATTTACAAAATTTGAAGCTGAAAAGTTTTTTCGAGAAATTTTTTTGCAGTTTCATAGATTTTTGTATTAATTTTGAAAATATCCTAAAGCCAATCCTTGTTTTCCATTTCCTGAAAGTTTTTGCAATTGAAAATCTATTATTTTTTTTGTGATTTTCACTCGAATAATCATTCAAATCCTCTTTTTTTCACAAAAACACCAACATATTTCTCTGCGGTTAGTTATTCTGCACATCTAACGCAAAAATTGACACGAAACCACTTTTTCAAGTAAAATTTCAATTTTTTCGCTGTTTCGCAAGTGTTAAATAATTGTTTTGCTTATTTTACAAACGATACTGTCTTTCTCGGTGTTGACAATTTTTGGGCTAGTCTACTTTTCGCAAAGCTCGCTTTTTTCCTTTCAAAACAAAAAACTCTTCTCCTACCTGATCAACAGCAGTAATCGGCCAACCAACTGGTAATGCCGCTGCTCCTTGATGCATTGGTGATGATTGTTGTGATGATACATGTGGTGGTGGTGGTACTGGTGGAGCTCTACCCGGCTGAAAACAAGTTTCGTTGATATTTTTTTTCAGAAAATATCAAGAACTTACAGATGGGAACGCCGGTATGAAATGGTGTTGAAGATTCGATGGCGGAATTGGTGGCCCGAACTTTGGTGGAAGAATTGACGAGTCGTAGAGGCATGACGTGTTGATTGGGCGGCCTGAAATGGAAATTATAGAGTGAGGATACATAAATATAGGATCTGAGAAGCTCGAAAAATGCGATACAATTAATTTTCCTACAGTAGAACATGATGCTTGTTATGTCAAAAGTTGCTAAAGTGAAACAGTTGAAAATAGAGTCAATTGACATGTTTCGTGTATGCTTTGAAGTTAGATTCTGGGAGTAATCATTTTTTGAAAAAGGTGAGGATATTTATGAAATCTATGAAACCGCAGAACCTTCTGATATGTACTTTTTAATTTTTTTTTGCTTTTGATTCTAGAGGTTTTCCGTAGATCTAAGAACGATAAAAACCGACGGTGGAAATTTCCATTAATTTCGTGAGACAGCCTTTTTTGAGGACACCATTTTTCATTTCGCACTGCCAAATAGCTTTGAAACGAAAAAAATTAATGAAATCATTCCACATATGGCTGTTCATAGTTATTTTTCTTAAATTCTCAGTTAAACCGAAGTCGTTGACAGATTTTTAAAATTTTATTTCTAGAAGAAATCTTGAAGAACCTTCAAATATGCGTTATTTCAAATGAACCACACTTTTTCGGTTAGTCGAAACAAAATTGTTTCAGATATTGAGTTTAGTGGTTTTTTTGTAATAGTATCATAACTCGTCACCTTGCATATGATCAGTTTTATCTATTTTGAATAAATTTTTGTTATAACTTTGTAACGTAAGAAACTTTAGATATCAGTTTTTTGTAAATTTGTTGCGACACATGTTTTAAGGTGTAGAACATTCAAGAGAGAACTATACAACTTTGTTTCCCATTGTGATCATCTTTCTTTTTCTGTTCAACTTCAAATCTTCACTTTGAAATAGGGAAAAAAAATTTTGACTGAAGTTGACTTTTCATCGACAGGTTTCACTCATTTTTTGACAGTATTTCAATATTGTTTACTATTCGCAACACAGAAACTTCAAAATCTGACATCGAATAAATTTTGGTTGAGTTGTGAGTGGAAATGCAACGAATTAGTAGTTTTTCATCACTTTTTGAAACAGGAATCGCAATTTTTCATAATTTTTGAAATTTTAATCAAATAGTCTTCAAAACCCCAACCTTGTTGTGCAGCAGCAACCAATTTAAACGCCACAAATGCCCCTCTCTTATCCAATGATCCATTTTTCGTCGAGTCGCTCAATTCCCAAATTTGTCCGAGTGTCGCCACCGGCAAATTTGATTTTTTCAGGAAATTCGCGGCATCACCGGCTCCGACTCGTGGTGCTCCATGTGGATTGAACTGTAATTATTTTTTGAGAATAAAAAATAGTTTTTGTTTGTTGTAATATGATTCTTTTTTTGGTAACTTGATATTTGTTGGAAGGTGACGAAACAAGGAGAGAAAAATGTATACTTTTGGGTACCAGGGTGGGAAGGGATTAAAAATGATGGATAGGTGCATTAGTTTTGGGTTTTTGACGTCGTGGTGGGATATTTTAAAGGCACAGAGTGTTATACAGTGGAAAATAGCAATTTCGAAAGGAAAAAGAATTGTGAAATGGAATTTTTGTCAAAAAACTGTGTTCAACAGAGAGCAAGTAGATTTTAACACTTCAAATTTACGAAAAACACAAATTTTTGGAATAAATTTCTTTTGAAATGTGATTTTTGGCTGAAAACACAGTTTCGATAGATTAATTTATTCATTTTCGAACAAGGTTCATTTAATAATTGAGCTATACTCGAGAACTTCATTACCAGTGCCTGTTTTCCAGAATCATTGGATATTAAGGAAAAAAATTTAACTTCTTGACGATATGGTGCTTTTTGAAAGTAAAACTTTGATTTTTGAGTTATGCAGAAAAATTTCGGGCTAACATTGAAGCATTTTCTACATTTTTAAATATTAACTGCTTTTAGAATGAAATAATGTATTTTTAATTGAATTGTTTCAATAAAAAATACATTCTCTTGATTTCAGGCATTGCTTTTCAACTGAAAATATAAATTTTTATTGAAAACCTCGATTTTCGATCGCTTTTTGCGAAAAAATACTGTTTTATGAAGTTTATTTAGCTTAAACGAAGTGCATAAATAATCCCTCATACGGAATAAAAGAAAAATTAGGTTTAACAGTTTTTCAGGCATTTTTTAATTGAAGACACAAAAATATAATTGTTTTCTGCATCTAACGTCCATTTTTGAGAGAAATAGTTTGAAAAAGCACAAAACTATTATTTGTTACACAATATTTCTTATCAAAACTTTACAACAAAAAAAAGAAAAACGCAACAAACCTCCGCAAAAACTTGATTATACGCATCATTGTATGGTGTGGCGATTGCGTAAGAGTCGTCCATTTACCTATAAAAACACACTTTTTTCAGTTATAATGGTCCAAAAACGGAGAAAAAAGTAGTTGCAAAAGTGTATGTTGGGGACGGAAGAAGGGAGGAAAAGGGGGAGCTCAGCTGAAAGAACTCTCCAAGTTTTGCATTCTATTTCACGAGTTCACGACTACATTACATCGATTTTCGGGGAATGGGGACGGCGAAGGGGGAATATCTCGAAAAAATTAACATTTTTCGATATAAAAATTTGGCGATGAATCATTGTAATCTTGCACCCGAAATGCGCAAATATAAACGCCTGACGCATTGTTACACCCAATAAAATTAGGTTTAACAAAGGGTATTTGCATTTTATTGGGTGGAAATGTGGTTTTTGAGGCGTAAAATGAAGAATTCTTCAATTTTCAGGGTAAAAACATTGAAAAATAGTTCATTTTTAATGTTGAACATGCAAAAATTAGTCAAAAACTCAAAATTTTAATCAAAAAACTGAAAAATATGTCGAAAGTTGCTGTGAAATGCAAGATTTATGGCATTTCTACTCGAAAACCTATAATTTAATATTCAAAAACACGAAAAACTGAAAAATTCAAAGCTTTTCTCATGAAATTGCTAGAAAAATGGAAAAACCTTTGAAAATTCAACAAAAAAAAATTATTTTTTCGACAAAATTTCTATAAACACCGTAATTTATTCAAAGGAGCAGTATGCAATACTATGAAAAGTGTTCCACAGCGAAAAGTTACGGTAGTTTAAAGGAACATTTATTAGAATAATAATTGCGTCTTACAACGCTTTGAACAGTAATCAAAGGCGCAGACCTCGTAAAAGTAGAAAATTTGAGGAATTTTCACAGAAAAATTGAAAAGAACGAGCGATTTTCAGCTAAAAATGCTGAAATTTCGAGAGTTTACCAGATTTTTTGCTGAAATATTTGAATTTTTTATTATTGTGCCCCGTACATCGTTCAAATGTGCTCAAATTTCCGCTATACTCGAATTCTCGATCATTTTTGAGTGTTTCTTTTTTGTTGTTACAGTCTTAAAACAAAACACCAATAATCCATGATTGCAATTTATTCACAGAAGCAAGAAATTCACAAATAACTACATAATATCACAAGAATGTTTTTTGTTGGTTTGAAAAAAAACGGAAAAATTATACTACACCGTAAATTGATAAGAAGTGAAAGGATTCGGATAAAAATTACATGAAAAACACAGAATTATGCTCCATTTTTTGCGGTTTTTTGTACAATTTTTTTACAGCGAGTGTCCCGTGTCCTGTAATTTTATTATTTAATGAAAATTTAAGTCAATTTCGATTCACCTTGAGCTGCGCCAAGTACACTTGTCTCTTATTCTCAATAGTTTTCTGCGGGAACGGGTTCAACTCATTGAAGGCGACCTGCGCCAATGTCTTGAAATCGGTTATATGTTCTTGTGCTTTGCTCAGGCATTGGTGTACAGTTCCTGCAAAAAATCTTTTTTTTTTCAATTCTAAACCTATCGAGGGATAGTTTTTTTCGAGGAGCACCCAGGTTTTGCTTAGAGAGATAATTTTTCATGAAAAATTCGTTTTAGGGCTCCTTCTTTGCTGAAAACGCTCTGGCAAGGCCGAAAATCGTGCTTGAAAGTTTGTTTTTCTGGTGAGAGGCCTAAATTTTTATAAAAGCATATCTTGAAATTCGTATTCCAAAAGTAGTTGAAATTTTTTTTGCATCAGTCGATGACCGATAAAATTTTGCAAAACATGTTTCACTACTGATTCTAGGTAGTTTTCAAGAAAATTTCGAGTCCAGATACAGAATCGCCATGTAAAGTTACTCCCCGAGCAAAAGACGCAACAAAAAAATTCTCATCTTCTCAAAATATTCCCCTAAAAAATATTTGACCTACCAATAGTTTTGCATTGCAACACGTGCGGCTCACAAATTTTCAACAAGGCGAGTGCAAATCGGAACAACACTTTATTGCCTTCGTAGAGGAATGTGTCGAATATTGTCAAGTATATTGAATGGGGAAGAACATCGACGAAACATGTTAGGAACCAGGCGAGAGCGAAGAGGGATAGGTCAACCTGAAAAAATACGTTTCAACGTATAAATATTATTTGAACGTTTGCCAGAACTTCAATGTGTTTTGTAGGTGGCCCTATTATAATAGTTTAGACAGGAAAGTTGTATTTTCATAAACTAATGGCTTTTTCTTTCAATTTTTCAAAAGAATCACCGTTCAATGGCTTCAAAAATTATGTAGAAATACAAAAATCTAGTATATTTCAAGCATTTTCGCCCAAATCGCTCATTAAAGCGGATAAACGCCAGTTTATTCTTTTTTTTCATGTTATTATCGTGTTCATTGACTTTTTTGGCATGACTGCCGATCCAGTTGAGCACGATAATATGAGCTCTTTTTGAGTATGAATAGAGTAATTATCATTCGTAGAAAGAAACTAAGACTACATTGACCATTAAAATGCGAATTTCCGTCTTTTTCCTGCCTCGGAACTTCTAGGCAGATGATTTGAACTTATCACACCCTAGATATGCATCATATATCCACCAATTGGTGTATACTTTTTCCGTTTTTTGAATATAATCTAAACTGCTTTTCAAAAATATTATCAATCAAATTTTCCCGTAACTTTCGATTGCTTATATCCAACGTTCATTGAGCTAAGAAATCAAAAATCATGTGGAAATAAGAAACTCTAGAATATATCAAGTAATTTTCATATACTACTATGTTCCACTAATTCGTGTATATTCTAATTATGAACCGGTTCACAAAAAATCTTATCAACTGAATGTTTTCGAAACTTTCAAGAATAAAAGAAATGAAAAAAACCCACCTCCAACGATCTCAAATGCGCCGCCAACTTTGGCAATTTCTCCGCCACCAAATCCCTCAACACCTTCTGATCCGCGACTGCACCAATCAACGAGCTCGTATAATACCCATCAGGTTGAAGATGTTCAACACAAGCGACAAGGAACCAGAATGCATCTTGCTCCTCTAAATATAGTAGGGCAATGGCCGCTAGTCGATTCAATCCTTGACAATATCCCACATGACTAT